>CM068954.1:55454206-55471031 GCA_035128595.1 Eptatretus atami | reverse complement strand
ATACCTCATTTTACATACCACATTTTACATATCGCATTTTACATACCTCATTTTACATACATTTTACATAGCGCATTTTACATACATCATTTTACATATCGCATTTTACATACCTCATTTTACATATCACATTTTACATCCCTAAATTTACACACCTCATTTTACATACCTCATTATACATACCACTTTTTACATACCTCATTTTACACACTGCATTTTACATACCACATTTTGCAGACTGCATTTTACATCTCATGCATCCCTCATTTTACTACGTGCATATTTAACATATCGCATTTTACATACCTCATTTTAATACCTCATTTTACATACATTTTACATTTCATTTTACATACCACATTTACATACCTCATTTTTACATACCACATTTGCAGACTGCATTTTACATATCTCATTATGCATCCCTCATTTACATACTGCCATTTACATATTGCATTTTACATTACCTCATTTTACATACCCATTTTACATACTCATTTTACCATACCTCATTTACATACCACATTTACATACCTCATTTTACATACCCATTTTACATACGCATTTTCATCATTTTACATACCGCATTTTACATACCACATTCTACGTATCGCATTGACATCCTCATTTTGCATACCGCATTTTACATACCTCATATATACATACCTCATTTTACATACCACATGTTAAATACCACATTTTACATCTCATTTTGCATACCACATTTTATATACTTCATTTTACATCCTTTATTTTACATATCGCATTTTACATACCTCATTTTACATACTTCATTTTACATACCTCATTTTACATACCACATTTACATACGTCATTTACATACCACATTTACATACCACATTTTACATACCACATTATACATACTTCATTTTACATACCACATTTTACATACTTTTACATTTCATTTTACATACCACATTTACATACCTCATTTTACATACCACATTTTGCAGACTGCATTTTACATATCTCATTATGCATCCCTCATTTACATACTGCCTTACATATTGCATTTTACATACCTCATTTTACATACCACATTTTACATACCTCATTTACATACCTTCATTTTACATACCACATTTACATACCATCATTTACATACCGCATTTACATACCTCATTTTACATACCGATTTACATACCACATTCTACGTATCGCATTTGACATACCTCATTTTGCATACCGCATTTTACATACCTCCATTATACATACCTCTTTTTACATACCACATGTTACATACCACATTTACATCTCATTTTACATACCCACATTTATATACCTCATTTATTATACTTTATTTTTACATATCGCATTTTACATACTCATTTTACATACTTCATTTTACATCTCATTTTACATACCACATTTTACATACCTCATTTACATACCACGTTACATACCACATTTTACATACATTTTAATATTCATTTTACATACCACATTTTACATAACTCATTTTACATACCACATTTTACATACCACATTTTACAAACTTCATTTTACATACCTCATTTTACATACACATTTTAATACCTCATCTTTACATACCACATTTTACACTTTATTTTACATACCCATTTTACATACCACATTTCACATTCACCACATTTACCATATACTCATTTAAACTCATTTTACATACCACATTTTACATACCACATTTTACTTCATTTTACATACCTCATTTTACATACCACATTTTACATACTTCATTTTACATACCACATTTTACATACCTCATTTTACATACCGCATAATATCTTCAGATACCTCATTTTACATTCTGCATTGAAATACCGAATTTTATACTGTATACCTCATATTTTGTTCCACATTTTATTTCCCAAATTTTTCATGTCGTGCATTTTACATACTCATTTTGTTTCTTGCCTCCCAACCATACCTGCCTCCCAACCATACCTGCCTCCCAAACAACCTTCCTCCCAACCATACCTGCTCCCAACCATACCTGCTCCCAACCATACCTGCCTCCAACCATACCTGCCTCCCAACCATACCTTCCTCCCAACCAAACCTTCCTCCAACCATACCTGCTCCCAAACCCATACCTCCTCCCAACCATACCTGCCTCCCAACCATACCTGCCTCCCAACCATCCCTTCCATGCATATTGTTGTGGGAATTCCTTTTAGGGGGTAACTTTGCATCGCGTAGCAATAGTTACTTCCCATTGTGCTTGTTTATAATATGTGTGAGGTAATTTAATTGTGTTATTATGAGATGCATCACACTGGGCTATGGGCCAATGGCAGCTGAGCGGGGAGGTGCTAGTAGTGTCACGGACGTGGGTGAGGGCAAAGGCGAAAAGAGGTTATGGTGCAAATCACAGGGTGCCAGATGCATGGGAACTTGCTACGGAATCTACACAAAAACTCATGGGGTTTCTCCTCAGCATGCTGCATCAGCCTGGTGGAGCCTCCCGACACACCAACACTGCAGGTGATCAACACACCTCCCGACACACCAACACTGCAGGTGATCAACACACCTCCCGACACACCAACACTGCAGGTTGCGCCCACTTTCCCCGTTGTGTCGGCTCTGCCTGCGGCACGGACTGATTTGCCACAGGGCCATATCTCCCTTTGGAACCAAGCTGCATCCTGCCGGGAACAGGGGAGTTCAGTTGTGTCTGATTCTCTTTGTCTATCTCCTGAGGTGTGAATGGCGGCCACTCATAAGTGATTAGATAGTTAAGGATCTGCCATCCATTCATTGACTTGGGGCATGTATGGATTTTGGGATGAATTATTGTATTGTTTCTTCTTTGTATTCCCACCCCTTGTTGTTTTCCCAATACACTTTATGAATCCACTTGGTCTCTGTGTGAATTTTTAGTGTCTTGATTGCTAGTAGAAGAATTATTGATGTCTGTTCGAGGACAGGTTGGGTTCGCGTGATTCGTGTTCAGGATGAGACCATGCCTGTGTCTGGGCAATCACCGTTTGGGTTTCCACTTTGGGTACCCTGTCGCACATTACCTATTAGTGTGTCTGCTCGGGTGTTCCATTGGAGTACGGCAAAGTTGCAAACAAGCCCGAACATCTGCTCGGAGCATCCAAACAGTTGGCCTGTGCAACCACCTTGATGCGGTGCATCAGATTCGGACCGGGCAACTGGGTTGAGTCTGACAACCACAGCAATATTGTTGTGGTTTTGGAAGACCCCAGGGAGACACATCCAACCCATAAGAGTTGCCTCGTGTTGTTATGTCTGTAACAATTTGGTTAGCTAAATTATGTCTCCCCTCATATCAGTATAAAGAGAAATGCATTGTGTTTCTGTAGCAGATTCGAACCCCTTTTGTAATTCTTCTCTTTTTCAATCCCCTCTCTGCTTATCTCTTTTTTTATTGCTCTCCACCTCTCTCTCTCTCTCTCTCTCTCTCTCTCGCTCTCTCTCTCCCCACATCTTTTCAGCGCATCCATGCAAGCTTTGCAACACACAACAATACACCTTACAAAAGCCACATTAAACAACAACAACAACAGGCATTTTAAGGCCATTTTCCCTGCTCGAGTGGGGGTTAGCCAAAAGCCACATTCCAACTCATTGCAAATCCAATCAAGCACATCATAAATTGGTGCAGACCAGGATTGCGAATCTTTTCAATAATCAAGAAACAGCATAGCAAAGTGCCAGGAGATGGACGGGCCTCCAGCAGCGGTCGACGTTGCTGCTGCATAACCATGGCCTCGACCAATGAGCTCTGCAAGGTGACAGGACCGTACCAATGAGGAGGTGGCGTCCACAAAGCTCAAGATGTGCTTGAGGAGGTGTTGCCTGCAAAGCTCAAGCCACACTCGAGGGCTGGGCCCCAGAACCACACCTCCCCCCAGGAACTTTATAAGTTCAGGAATTCAAGGACTCGAGGCTGATTGACATCTCGGGGAAATCAAAGAGTCAAGGCTGAACCTGCTGGAGCGAACCTCCGCGAGAACGAATGGGCTGGTGCCACGGTGCAGAGAGCTGATATGCCGTGGAGTTTCCCTGGACGCTCCAGCCAACACATTGACTCACACTCTCTTTCTCTGGCTTTCCCTACTTCTAATTAGTTGACTTGGAACACAAGAGAGTGTACAACAATTACACCCTCGACTCGTTCAGGGTCGGGTTACTGACTCGCATTCACGATTTCCTCTGTCACACCACGAACATTCACCCACACTTCTTCCCACATGGCGCACCACATCATTTACCCCCTCCCCCCCCTCTTCGCTCTCCTCCCCTTTTTCACATTGGGATCGATGTAAGCCTGCAAGCAGAGCCGGATTAAGCCTCAGCTGGCCCTAAGGCATATTTTGAAATTTTAGAGAATGGCCTGAAAATTTTAAATTAGATCTCGGGCTCATGGAAATGGACCCCAGACAAAAGACGTACTGATTCAAGAACAAAATATTAAATACAAAAAAAGACAAATGTTTCATGTGAAAATAATTTTTGGCCCAAATTTTTGGCTGGCCCTAAGGCACATGCCTTGTCTGCCTAATGGTTAATCCAGCACTGCCTGAAAGCTTGCATCGGGTGAGCGAGGGGTCACCAACAAGCCACGCCTTCTTCTCTCTGTGTCCATCACCCTTCCTTATCCCTTTTCCCGGAGTATGAGGTGCCTGCATCTGTAGAAACGGGCTAAGATGACGAGCTAAGTGGGCTGATGTGCTTAGGGGTAAGATATTTCTCTTGTGAACTGTTTGCCTGTAAATATGTTTCCTTTTGACCTTCATAAACTGTTTCCAAACTGCCCGATTGTCTTTTCTACATTGGTTAGACCATATAGTATGTTCTAGTGACAGGGAGTTCTGCCCTGTCGTTCCGTTATGGCTGCTGATTAGATTAGCCAGCGTTCCATGTATGGACGTGCTCGGCCATTTTGATTGACAGCAACGTGGCGTTGACAGCACGGTTCTCCATCTGGGAGCTTTAATTCGCCGGAAAGGTAAAACGGAGTTATACGCTGGACACTGCCTCAATTAAACGTCTTAGATGACATCTGCGGTTGCGTAGCAACCTATTGTCCGCTTATCTCAGCATTGTCAGCGTAGCAACTCAACTTATCTCAACCCATTGTGTCCGCATTGTCTCAGGCTTATCAGAGCTTCAGGGTCAACGGCTGGGAAGTGGGTCCGAGTACTCTCCTCGAGGTATGTTCCACACATGATCCTTCTCTTCCATGATATACTTCTTAACTCCTCACACTTTTCCTCTTACCTCTTCACCTCTACTCTCCGCAGCCCTCCTTTCTCTTTTCCATTCTAATGATTCTCTTTTCTTCATTTTTACACCAAAACTGTCCTCCCACTATCCCTGTACATACGTAATTATTATGCGTTGGGCTTCACCTTCCTGCACAGATTTTAATCATGTCAACGATTAAAGTCCATTATCAATTCACAGGCATGCATATCGGCTGAGATTATTGTGACAAGATGGTGTAGGTAATAGCACACTTACCTTTGAGCTGTCTTGCATGGGTTCGATTCTCAGCCATGACTACAAACTGTCAGGCTTTGCAGGCACAGTGTTGCATCACCAAAGGTGCCATCCATTGCATGAATGTTAAGCAGGTTTACACGTCTGCTTGCATTAGTCGGTGGATGTTAAAGATCCCACTTTTGTGAAGACCAGGTGAGTTAACCCCTGCACCCTGTATTCCGAATTCCTTCTGTAACTGCAGTTGAATGTCAGGCCTGGCCATCTGGCTCGTGAAAGAACTTGGGCTAAAAGCTTTTCCAGGCTGATGCCATTAGAAAGTGGGAAGGATTGCTTATGTTACGGTATGTAATGGTAAATATGCCAAAGTGATTTTCATTATTACACTGAACCTCCCAAGTGTTATTAGCATCATATCATGAATACTGCTTGCAAAGCTTGCATTTAAGATTGCTTTATCAACATGGCAGTGGTCGTTATGTGCTATTCCAATGTTGAGGCCTCATGTCTCTGTCTGGCTTTGTCTTCATTCTTCTTCAACATCTTGAGACTCAAATCATGCCATTTTCACAGACAGAATATGCAAAACCTAACCTGCGAGGACACTCCAATTATTGGACAAATTCAGACTCTTGGGAGCCGGAGGGAAGCAGGGGCAATGTGAGACCAGCAGTGAATCTTCCAGGCACTGGTTATTAAATGCATATTAGGGTGACCCAAGGTGTGAGTTTCAAAGCTTCTGTTCCACCACCCAAAGTGGCAGAGAATGACTTTTGTGACAACGGGGTTGATGATGTAAGAGCCGCCTCCGCATACAGCAACAGTGTCTGCCATTAGATGAAATGCAACGGGCAGATTAAAAAATTGCCAAACGGACAATGCTACTTTCTGCTTGTGCTGTTATGAGTGTCGAGTGGATGGGGAATGGTAGAGTAGTAAGAGTTGGACAGTTGCCTGGCTGATTGCTGTCCTGCGAGGTTATGGTGATCGTAGTGTGCTCGGTGAGTGGATCCATTATTGGAGGGCAACTGCTGAACTCAGGGTTCGGTCAAGTTGTGTTCAATGCTAGACCCGTGCTCTCTTGGTTCACTGATGCTCCTGCATGCAAGGAGCTATGGATGGGCTAATTTGGCCTTTGGCCACCACATTCCCAGATGCAGGATCCTTCCACTTCATCGGTCCTGGCAGTCATTGCCGACTCTCAATTCATGCTCTTCTGAACGCTGTACGATCTGTGAGACAGAAGATGGAAACCCTCACCCTCTTGCTTTCAATTTCAGAAGCCTTTTGCATCAGTCGACGTCTCAGTCCTTCGTGCTTCAGCTGTAAATGAAACTCACAACCTGGGTCCATTCCCCTTCTGTGCTCAGCTTTTTTTACAAACATGCTACAGCTGAATGTTTATATTTGTAGATTCTTCAACATTGATTCATTCGTTCAGTGCTCACTGGATGATGCCTTGCTGTGCCGATGATCTGTGTCGAGTAATAGCACCATATACCTTAGTCGTGACCTCTGGGATGATTGGAGCTTGATACAGGTTCATCTTCGTTTTCTGGACCAGGATGCTCATTTGATGACTTGTGCTTTTTATATTGTGGAATTGGAATGTGGATGTCACTCATTACTCTGTGTAACTTACAAACTTAATGTGAGGATGTAAGATGAAGTGAAACATGTCGTGAAAAAAATAGGATCTTTCATTTTATAACACACACTTCTTGTTGTTGTTGTTGTTGGTGGTGGTGGTGGTGGTGGTGGTGGTGGTGTTGTCCTTGTCATGGCTGTGGTTGTTGCTGTTTGCGCGTTCCTTCCGTGTACTTTTATATATTTTTCTATTGCTTCGAGAAGTATTACTATAATATCATTTTGTGTGCTCCTTCCATGACCGTCATGCTTTACTCTGAAGAGTTCCTGCTGTAGTACCATTGGAACAGCTACATTAGAATTCCAAGTCTTGCTTCTTCTTACTGTTATTCTTCCCTCCCAAAGGCAAAATGATTCGTGAAAACATGACAACGAGGGAGATGGGAAGGAAGTTTATAATAAGCAACTTGTGCATGCAACATAAGAGTGCAAAGCTCAAATTTATTACAAAGAAGCTCAATTGCCTTGGTTTCTGGGGCCCAGGAAAATGCTTGAAGTTCAGTCATCATCGTTTGTCTCGTTGGACACAATTTTTTTTCACAACTAATGAGTGTTTTAATTACTACCTTAATTGTCAGCATCGATATTGACTTAATAAGTGTTCCAAAAAGGTTTCAATCCCCCCTCGCACCGCCTCGCCCCGAACAAAATTTGGCCCAGGATGAAAGCTTTTCCATGTTCCATTTCTTCCGCTACATCCCGCTGTGTTAGGACTTCTTCAGTCCAGCACGACATCGAAATAAACAAATTTTCCTTTTCAAACTCCCACTGTTCTCATCATTCCATGCATTCTGGAGTGATGATTCACCCATCTTGCCATGCTGTTCTCCGCTTGATCCCTTCTGCCACCCGAACACTTTATTATACATTCTAATACAGTCAGCCATTGTGCTGTAACTCGAAGGCGCTAATGATCTTGGCGCAGGTAGGGGACATGGCATGTGAGGTCGAGGCAAGTAATGGTGCAGTTTATCCAAATCAAGGAATAGCTTTGGATTGGTTAAGTGTCCAAAATTATTTATACTTCCTTACACATAGCTTAGAGGATCTAGATGGAACTAGACTCGGTGGTGTAATGGGTAGAGCACCCACTCTGAGTCTGTGATATTGGTAGTTTGAACGTGACTCTGGCCAACTAGCCAAGTTATATGTGGCAAATTTTTTTTTTTAAATGGTGTGCTGCTTCTTTCTCCTGATGCTCAGCAATTAAAAGGAAAAAGCAAGGATAAACAACCATAGGTTAGTAACCATTGCACATGCTTGATGGGCCGAATGGCTTACCTCCTGCGTTGAAGATCCTAATTCTAAGGGAACTCATATAAGCATTCTCAGCAACAGCGTGTCCTTGACTCAAGCCACATCGAGGAGGTTACTGAGTGATAGAAAGACAGTCAAGGAAGGTCCCTAATAATTGTGATATCTCTGGAGTGTGGACACAGATTTTATAGTAAAATTGGTTTTTGCTCCACTCGCAGTGCTGTTTGTGAAAGTCATGTTGAATTTAATTAATCGATCATATTGTACATCCAGAACTCATTTGTGGAGAAGTGACACAAGTGAGAATGTGAGAATAAAGGACCTGAACATTTCTGTGGCTGAAAACCAATCCTGGACAGGTTTCCCCTCTGCAAAATCCATGGGATTCGAACCCAAACCAGTGAGGGCAATAAGAAGAAACCGTTACCCAGTCTTCCATCACCAAGTCACTCAGTGAAATGTTTTATCAACGTTTCATGTTACTTGGGATAGATATTTCAACTGTATGCAATTATGACTGTAAAGAAACCCAATGAGAAGAACAAGCGGAATCCAAGCCTTACAAGTTCACAAGCAGGGAGATCTTTTGATACAAGACTGAAGGCTCATGGAAGAACTAAAATGCTGATATGGAGGAACTTATCATCACACTCTCATACTGGGTGTATGTATACCAACATCCTCCATGCAGTCAATATTTCATTAGATCTCCCCCTGGATCCTCTGGACCCCCCCTCCCACTCCCCATGCCCCATGCCCCATGTCTGCCTTCCAGTCTCACTAAAACAATGAAGAGACAGCTCAAGAACCTACAGACCACAATAAATCACCTTAATGAGCCAGACTGCCAACTTTACTTTGGATGTACAAGGGAGATGATGACTAATTTTGACATAGTGCCAACACACTCGGTTTATATACTTCTGAAGGGCAAACAGAAAATCTTGAAATGCATTTGTGATAATAAACAGATGAGAAAGCCTGATGTTGGCTTAACGGTTAAGGTGGCTGCCTTTACATCTCAGGGTCGTGAGCTTGAGCTCCTGTTGTTCCGTTACATAACACCAGGTGGGTTGACTCAGCCTGTCATCCTTCCAAGGTCACCAAAATGAGTTCCCGAGAACTGAAAAAGGGGGGGGGGGGCACTGCATCAGCCACACAATCGTGCTCCCAGCAATGATGCAGCCAACAAACACAAGATGCATACGGAATAATAATAAAAAAACAGAAAAATCACTTTCTGAACCTTGTTTGCAAAGGAGTCAGTAAATTGTTTCTCCTATTCTTGAACGGATAAATAGAAAACATATTTACAAAAGTGTTGACTGAGAGGTGACAAGATATGATGATGGATTTGGTGGGACAGAACTTGTCGTGACATCACACTTTGTTTTATCAGTCGTCTAATCACTAATTGGTTTCTGAACTTTCATTGATATTTTAGTCTTCCAATGGTGAGTCAACCTCACCCTCCCTCCTCCCCTCCCATTTCCATTTAAGAAAGATGTAACAACGGATGTAACAACACTTATATTTACTCCAAATTATCTTTCGAGTCAATTTCAAACAAATTTGAGATTCTTTACTGAGAAAAGAAATTACCATGTTTTCATTTTGTGACTGTCTCAATTGGTGACAGCCAAGATGGGTGTCTCGAATTGCATTGTGGGTTTGAAAATACAACTTTTAACAGAATGATTGCAAGTTAAAAAAAAAACAAAACAGCTGTTATATCAATATTATATGAAGTAAACAATCTCTGCCTTTCAAATTTCGGAATATTTCAAGCTGTGGGCCTTACATATTCTGATAGATGATTAAGCCTTTAATCCTCAACAAATGACTATTGTAGGATTAAAATGATATTGCAAATACCTTTTATATCTGATACAGCAAGATCATGTGTAATTCATTATTGTGAAGACTGAGCCAGGAGAAAGGAAATCTGTTTGAGAAAAATTTAACTGAAAAATGGTGTGTCGTGCTAATTAGCCACAAAATTGCATCATTACCAAAAATCCATATTAATAGTGTGTGTAAAAAAACAATCGAGATCTAGCATGAACGAGAAGAGGATGAAAAAAAGACGAGATATCCAGCCTGTGCTGAACAAGGGTGAACTGGAAGGGCACTCGGTCGAGAGCATACCTCCGCAAGGCTGATTAGTTTACGTTTTGTATCCCACTGATAGGCTGGATCTGGAGTCGGACCTGAACTGAAATTTAATTGGCTTGTTCCTGTCACCTAACTAACTCATCCCTAAGTTTCGTCCGAAACCGTCCATAACTTTTTCAGATATCATGCTGTATATCGTTTTAGCCCTATGACTCAATGGTGAAAAATCACTTTAAAATCCTCCCAACCAGATCCGTATTTGGATCGTCACGTAAATCTAATCATTTCATCCTTGTCACATACCCAAGCTCTCCACAAAATTTCGTCTAAATCCATCCACAACTTTTTGAGATATCCTGTTCACAAACAAACAAACAAACAAACAAACAAGCAGTCATAGACTGGTACTTACGAAATCGTCAACTTGACCTCTGACCTTGTCTAATAAAAGCTGTCTCTAGAGAAGGTAGCTAGAGAAACCAGAAGTTTCTTCGATGATTCTGCACCAAACCATCAAAAATCGTAACGTCGACCGAAGCAAAAATCTCCATTTCTCGACGCAACGCAATTATTTAATATTATTTTATCAAAGTCACAAAACCGTAATATTCGGCCATCCACCAACAATCTTTACATAATCCGACGGCTTAGCGAGTCAGGCATGCGACGATAACCTTTATTGGGATAAAAAATGACTTTTAAACACCATCTTTATCGAAAACACCGTCAGCGCGCACACGCAAAACCTTTACGTGATCAATGACGCCTCTGCTCGAGCGCGCTGCACCATGTGACGAGCTGTGACGCGGCGAGTGAAATATTTTATACAATCTTAAAACGTCTCAAAAACATCCGATTTTTACCAGAATTTCGACAACCGAGTTTTAAGCATCCTAAGCGATCGCAAAAACCGAAGACAAAATTAAAATCGAAGTTAAAACGAACTCGTAACGTCGAGCGAAGCAAAAATACTCCATTTCTCCACATGAATTTACGGAATTATGTTTGACCTCACTGTGACCTTGACCTTTGACCGATTTTGACCAAAATCTAATCAGTGCTAGCCATCACCCTCCTGAATCACCTGGCGTAATTTGACATTGGTAGCTTCTTCCGTTCTCGAGTTATCGTGCCTACAAACAAACACACAAACACACACACAAACAAACAAACACACAAACACACAAAGACACAAACACACAAACAGATGACGGAAGTCATCAATATACTTACGAATCTTTAGATTTCGTAAGTAACAAATAGACAAACAGAGAGAAAGGGGTGAAAAACATAAACTCCAAATTTGGTGGTGGAGGTATAATGACATAGAGATCGAGCATGATGTGAAGGAGAGTTAAGAAAGACGTACAGATTCATCTTGAACTGTGTGAGACCTGAGAATGACATCCAGATCCAGCATTAAACCAAACGAGGATAAAGAAAGGCATCCAGATCAGCATGAACCGGATGTGGATAAAGGAAGGCACCAAGATCCAGCATTAACTTTGGGACCATACTCTGTGCAGAGCGTTGGTGCTGCGTTAGCAGTCTCCTTGGCTATTGGGCATAATCCTGGACAGGTCACCACTCTGACAGTGACACAGGATACCAGCAAGCTGGCACTCATTTTGTGACCTCGGAAGGATGACAGGCAGTCAACCACACCTCATATTAATTCAACAGCCAAGTGCGATTTGAACTCAGGATCCAAGGATCCCAAGCTTACCACCCTAACCATTTAACCAACACCAGGCATGCTTAAACAAGATGAGTATAAAGAAAGGCATCCAGATCCACCATGAACTAGAGGAGGATAAAGAATTACATCCAGATCCACCATGAACTGGAGGAGGATTAAGAATTACATCCAGATCCACATGAACCGGACAACGATTAAGAAAGACATCCAGATTCAACATGAACCGGAGGAGGATTATGAATTACATCCAGATCCAGCATGAACCGGACGAAGATTAAGAAAGACATTGTGGATGAAAAAGTAATTATATTCATGTACTCTCAATTATAATTGTTGCTGGTGCTTTATAAATTTAATTTTTATGCTATAGTCGAATTGGCTGTCAGTTATGTTTCCCTTTACCCAAGAGTCTTTAGACCTAAATATTGATAAAAGGAATGTCTTGCTATGAAACAAGGTGACCTGGTTGATAACACTGCAACTTTTGCCATGATTACGTCATTCTCTTTCACCTCGTGGACACGTCTTGCAGTTGGAGTTCTTTTGCCTAATGCTTATCAGACCCCTCCACTCCCACAAAAGCATATAAATGCCAGGAAATGTAATCTTAGCTTCGTGCAAATCATTGTGGATGTTTACCATGTCAGTGTTTTGGGCTCCGTGGTACCATGAAATAAATGTTCTCTGATCAAGTGTACTTTTCGTTGTGGACAGTGAATTAATTGTTTCTTACAAATTTAGTCACAGGATTTACACCAGGTCGGTTAATAGAAACAATCTGAAAATTCCACAACAACATCCAGATCCACCATGAACCGGACGAAGATTAAGAATTTCATACAGATCCACCGTGAACCGACGTGGATTTAAAGACATCCAGATCCAGCATGAACCGGATGAGGATTAAGAATTACATCCGGATCCAGCATGAACCTAGTTAATGATAATTTTCTCGACAGATAATTCACAAAGAACAGGCACACATGTATTCTGAAATATGAGATCTCTTGGAAAGTTAAGACATCACAAGAGGTGCTGTCCTCTTTAAACTTTAGAGCCTGAGCAAGATATATGTTTCATTCCAACCATGTCTAAGCTCAAACCATTTGTTATTTTGGTCCTGCCAATGAAGCCTTCATGCAGGACAGTGTCAGCCAAGACTGGTGTTGATATAAACTTGTGAACATTGTAAGTGATATTTGCATACCATTGTCCCTTTAGAGTAGTGGTCCACGGTAATGCCCTCTGGGATTGCCATTATGGCAGCTATGGGAAAACTACTCACCCATTAACAAAAGTTTTTGCAAATTGAAGTTTAAAATTAAAAAAAAAAAAACGTTTTTAAAGTTAATTAATTTGAACTCTCTCAGCACTACCAACCTCTGGTCTCTATTCCGTTCATGGACATGTCATTGTTCTGGAGCATGGTTGCTGCCCAAACAGTCAGTATATTGGCAGAGATTGCAGTGCTTTCACTATATTGGCCATTGCTCATCCTAGTGGGAGGAAGAACAGTTGGACTTTGACCAGAGTACTCGCACATAATGGCCTACTCTTTATAAAAAAAACAACAACAATACTGTAGTATCTTCAACCTCAATAGTGAATGCGAATTGACAGGACAACTGGCTTAATATCACTGATGCACCAGGATGGCAGATGATAGTTGGCTCGGGAATCAAACGACAGACTAAAAAGTTCAAAGGGGATTATCCTGCCAACCTTTCAGCCAACTCCTCCTGATTCCGTTCCTTTGCTCCATCCTTCTTTCAAAGTCGCCAACAAGAATGGTAAACATACATATGTGAATTTTTAAAGTCTTTACCACTAGTGTTGGCTATGTTAACCATTTGCCAACCAAATCGTACAATCCGTAACTTGCACATGTTGTTCTTCTTTCTGCTGCTCCTGTTAGGGGTCGCCACAGCGGATCATCCATTATGATCCGCATACTGATTTGGCACAGGTTTTACGCCGGATGCCCTTCCTGACGCAACCCTGGTCGCCTCTTACGACACAGGGATAAGGATTGGGTTTCGCCATTATTCCGGGCTGCCCTACACCATCTCATAGCGCGGCCCAGCGCAGAGCACCCGTCCTCAAGCGATCCTCCAACCCAAGCCTCGAGTAGCCGGTTTACAGGCGCACGCCACTACGCCCGGTCACAATCCGTAACTTGCACATAGGACTACAAATATACAGGACAACCTGTTTAAGGTCACTTTTAAAGGCCATCACGCTCTGTGATACAGTCTCCCTGCTAGTAGTAGTCAATCAAATCAAATTCCTCTGGGGATTGAATCGAGAATCAAAAAGGTCATTGGCAATCATGTTACAAGTGCCCATGCATGTTCAAAGTCGAAACCGTTTTACATTCAAGTTAATGGCTCTGGACGAATTTTGTGCTGGATTACAAACCGACACAGACATGTACAACTACATCGTTCAATTACTTAACTGACACCTTCAGCTCTCAGTATCCGAAGGGGCCATCTATAGGGCAGAACGTTTGACTCCGCACCCAATCCCCACTCCTTGCAGGCCCTTTCCATTCCCTCGCATTACTCTTTATTCCTCCCAAGCATCCTTTCCTTCTCTCCACACTTCTCCCATGCAAACTCCTCTCACCTCATTTCTCCTCTCCCATCATCCCCATTCTAGTGTTCTTCCCAATTTAAATTTTCTCCTGGAGGAAAGAGTAAGACAGAACACCTTCTGGAAGGTGGTTCCATAGATGAGAAAGTGAGGAATAAAAGAGTTGAGGTGTGTGGTCAACCTAGCTATTTAGAGTGGGCTACATCTGGTATAACACGTACATCCTGGAGTAGATATAGAGGGTCAGAGAACTGAGAGAGCAGACAGAGCGATATCGGGAAATAGACGGCGTTAAAAAACAGCGGACGCTGAAGGCTTGTGATGTGAGAGCAATTGCGACCCTGTACTTCGACTCATCACTGGAGATGCCAATAATTTTATGAGCATTAGTATGAACAATAACCTCTTAATCTATTATTGTAATCCCAAAAGGTAGTGGATTTTTTATTCTCTTTTTTCCACCTATGGAACCAATTCCCACAATATCTTCAATCTCATTCTTCCCTCCAGTCTCCAAGACAACTGTTCACCACCATCTAGATCGCCCCAATCCAAAACCATGATCTTTCTTACCCTCGTTAACCCCACACCCACCCTACTCCAATTACTCTTCCTTCCAAAGTTCCAGTTTTTCCCTCCTGAGAGTTTCCTTCTGTGGCCATCTTGTCCACCCCATGCATCCTCTCCTGCCCCTCATTCCTCCCCACATCCATTGTTTGTCCAGTCTGCCTCAAAATTGGTCTTCAACTCAACTGTTGTGTCCTAATCCATTACTGCACTAACTCCGACTAGCACTTCCACAAGCAATGACTGTATACAAAAAATTTATAAAAATCGCACAAGGTAACTTGCTCAAGCTATTTTCCTCAAGTTTATCAATGATCTACCTACCGTCATCACTGACA
This sequence comes from Eptatretus atami, assembly GCA_035128595.1. NCBI lineage: Eukaryota > Metazoa > Chordata > Myxini > Myxiniformes > Myxinidae > Eptatretus > Eptatretus atami. Next base: position 55,455,338 of record CM068954.1, on the reverse strand, counting down.
ACGTGCAGATCTATGCAGATCATACTAAAATCTATGGCCCAGCAAACAACAAGCACAACTCTTCATCCATTCAGGATGACATGGACAAGGCAGTAGTCTCAGCAGTGGCAACTTCCTTTCCACCCAAGCGATGCAACAAATGATGGCAACTTGGGAAAGATACTGTCAACGAGTGTTACACGATTAATGGAATTGGGCTGAAAAGTCATTAAAGAAAAAGATCTCGGCATCTCAACCGACAAGGACCTAACATTCCATTATCACATCTCAACTACAGTCAACAAGTTGAACCAGACGCTTGAGCTAATAAACGTACCTTCTCAACCTTGGATGATGTTACGTTGCCACTGCTATTCAAGTCTGACCTGTCTGGATTATGGCAACTTGGCATGGTATCACAGATATATAGCAGACAGCTCTAATTACAGAAGGTACAGAGAAGGACAACCAAATTAGTCTCTACCATATGTCAGCTACCCCTACCAAGAGAGACTGAGACACTTGAATTTGTACTCTCTAAATTACAGATTTCAGGTTTTCCGGATCATAAAAAGGAGGAGACGCATCAATCCCCAACCATACCTTCACTCCAGCAGTTACCACCTCTACCATAAGTCGTCCAATGAGGTGTAGGCTACTCAGGTGTAGGCTACTTCTCAGAATTAGTTTCTTCAGTCAAAGAGTGATCGAGGATTGGAACAGCCTCCCAACTTCCCTGGTGGAATCCACATCCGTACAAACCTTTTAAAATAGCTTGGACAAATGTTTGACAAAGTTAAATCTACACCTTGCCACGATTGCCACCATGCTTCCCTTCCTGGTTAAAAACCACTTTGTACCAACGATGCAAACAACCAATAAGGAAGTGTACATAGACTGGGATTCACCACAGGATATCACCTCCTATCCTGTGCAATGATTGATGATGATGATGATGATGATGATGATGATGATGATGATGATGTGTACCTAATATGAGAATTATAGCATAAGAGTTCAGTATGATTAACCTCCGCCATCGAAGATGGATGGAGGTTACTTTTTTTCAGCCCTGTCTGTTTGCTTGTTTGTTACTTACGAAATCTAAAGATTTCGTAAGTATATTGATGACTTCCGTCATCTGTTTGGTGTT
>CM068954.1:55428833-55439306 GCA_035128595.1 Eptatretus atami | reverse complement strand
TTGGCATTGCGCATGGCGATCTAAGGCTTGTGTGCAGCTGCTCGGAAATGGAAACCCATTTCATAAAGCTCTCGATGAACAGTGCTTGTGCTGATGTTGCTTCCAGAGTCAGTTTGGAACCTGGTAGTGAGTGTTGCAACCGACGACAGACTATTTTTCCATGCTACGCGCTTCAGCACTCAGCGGTCCTGTTCTGTGAGCTTGTGTGGCCTACCACTTCGTGGCTGAGCGGTTGTTGCTCCTCGACGTTGTTTCCACTTCACAATAACAGCACTTACAGTTGACCGGGGCAGCTCAAGCAGGGCAGAAATTTGACGAACTGATTTGTTGGAAAGGTGCCATCCCATGACGGTGCCACGTTGAAAGTCACTGAGCTCTTCAGTATGGCCCATTCTACTGCCAATGTTTGTCCATGGAGATTGCATGGATATGTGCTTGACTTTATACACCTGTCAGCAATGGGTGTGGCTGAAATAGTCGAATTCACTAATTAGAAGGCGTGTCCACATACTTTTGGCCATGTTGTGTATGTGTCAAGTTTCAAAATTTTCCTTGGTACACTTTCAAAGATAGAGGTCAAAAGTTTTTTCTGTTTTTCCAACATGGCTGCCCTCACCAAACGTCATAATTATAAAAACATTCTCCATGAGTTGTCACACCAATGGTGAAAATTTCTTCTCAATCTGATAAGCGGATGCGGAGAAAAACATGAAAGTTCTGTGCGGACAGACAGACAGATAAACAAACAAATGGACCCAAATGCAATACCCTCTCCTTCGGCAAGGGTAAGAATGGAGACTCATCAATTTGGCTTCGCTCGTATGCAGCACAAGACTGCAGGGTAGCATCATTGGTTGAGGGCATGGCTGTACTGCTGATGATACGGTTCGGGCAGGAATTTGTAATTTCGCCATGGTGCTGGCGATAGCTCGCCTACTCTTCAGAAAGGACATTGGATCTTAAACATCCATCAACGAATGCTGGCAGACAGGACACCCGTTTATCATCCATCTGAGGGATGGCGGACACACATTGATGAATCACCCTGCCTGTGAAACACCAGGATGACAGTTTATAGCTGGGTCAGGATTCAAACTCAGGTCAGGCAGCATAGATGTGAGTGTGCATACCTCTTGGCCATCCTGTCAACCATACTCATCAATAAGATAGATGGAGAGGATGGAAGGTAAACCTACTAAAAATGGGACGGTGGAGAACAAGCGGACAGCAGTTGTGTACGAACTAGAATAACAAGAGGACTGATGGTTATAGGTTATGAGTATGGAAAATTACATGAGATGGCAGAGCGTCACCACCTATAAGGAATGCAGTGAAGAGCAAGATCAGGTAGACACAAAGAGGTGATTTCATACACAGTCAAAGAAGGGTGACAAAGGAGCAGAGGTTAGCAGAGAGCACGAATTGTTTGAGTTTGCAAGGACAAGGTTTCTTTGTCACCTTTCAGAACCAAGAGTATTCAATGAGGACTTCAAGGTTGTGCTTTGGCTGTTTGGGGGAGGGCAGGGCATGGCTCACAGTCAGCTCGATATGTTCCAACTCAAAACTGCTTGAAACGGTCAGTTCAAATTATATATGATATATTCAGGTCGGTTTTTCTAAAGGGCTCCACCATTTCCGGAGCCTCTCCAGTCTCCATACATGGATCTAAATATGTAAATAAAAATACATTTTCGAGGCAAGAATGAGGTGACGCTGCAATAATTTTCACTGAAAAGGAAAGATCAAAATGTCATAGGACAGATGAGCTGACCCTTCAATTGTCTTGATGTGTGGTTTATGTGTGGTCCATAATTTGCATAATTTGGTGTGCTCTACGATGTCAGGCGATTGTGATTTGCTAATTATCAGTGATAGCAGATTGTATAATTCACAGTCACAAGTGATGAACAATGCAAAGAGAGAGAGAGGAGAGAGAGAGAGAGAGAGAGAGAGAGAGAGAGAGAGAGAGAGAGAGAGAGAGAGAGAGAGAGACAGAGAGACAAGAGAGACAGAGAGACAGAGACAGAGAGAGAGACAGAGAGAGAGACAGAGAGAGAGACAGAGAGGAGAGACAGAGAGAGAGACAGAGAGAGAGACAGAGAGAGAGACAGAGAGAGAGAAACAGAGAGGAGACAGAGAGAGAAGACAGAGAGAGAGAAGAGAGAGAGAGAGAGAGAGAGAGGAGAGAGAGAGAGAGAGAGAGAGAGACTTTGACTTTTATGTCCTTTATTACAAAAAAAAAAAAAGTATAAAGGTAAAAATTCAATACAACAAAGCAAAGGATAATATACAAGAGTGGAAAAAAAAGGAAACCAATTCAATTTTCAAGTAATCGATAAAGCATTGACAACAGTTCATACACACGGATACCCCCAAAAAAAATACATTAGAGAAAGGAGAAGAAAGATGATAAGAAGAGAGAAAAGCAACACAGGCTCCACACGTACGCGCCAGAGACTGAGCAACAGCCCCTTGCGTTTGCACATGCGTGCCAAGCGCGAGAGAGAGAGAGAGAGAGAGAGAAGAGAGAGAGAGAGAGAGAGAGAGAGAGACAGGAGACAGAGACAGAGACAGAGACAGGGACAGAGACAGGAACAGAGACAGAGAGAGAGACAGAGAGACAGAGAGACAGAGAAGACAGAGAGACAGAGAGACAGAGAGACAGACACAGAGAGACAGAGACAGAGACAGAGACAGAGAGACAGAGAGAACAGAGAGACAGAGAGAGAGAGAGAGAGAGAGAGAGAGACACAAGAGACAAGAGAGAGAGAGAGAGAGAGAGAGAGAGAGAGAGAGAGAGACAGAGACAGAGACAGAGACAGAGACAGAGACAGAGAGACAGAGAGACAGAGAGACAGAGAGACAGAGAGACAGAGACAGAAGAGACAGAGAGACAGAGACAGAGAGACAGAGAGACAGAGAGACAGAGAGACAGAGAGACAGAGACAGACAGGAGACAGAGACAGAGAGAGAGAGAGAGAGAAAGAGAGAGAGAGAGAGAGAGAGAGAGAGAGAGAGATAGCTGCCTGCCTGCCTTTGCACTTTGAATGAGGTCTGATAATCAGGTACCAATCAGCTGAAAGAAAAAGGAAAATAAAAATCCTGTAGGAAAGTCAAAGAGGTATCTTGATGTCCATGAACGATGGGTCTTGTCTAGAGAGTGAAACCAGCCGTTGTGTCTTTTGGATCGCATCGCTCAGCCAATGTGATGGCACGGCCTGTGCAGAATACCAACAAAAGAATGGACGAATTGCTCTGCAATGGGATTTCTTACTGGATGTGGAAAACATCTGCTCCTTCCATAATGGGATGCACGAAGAAAATGAGTACCAGAAGGGGCAAAGTACTGAACTAAATTGCCGAGTCAAGCAGGCCTGCTTGTGTTACTGCCACGTGAGCCAATTTTTCACAACGGACACTCCAGCATATCCCCTTACTTTTCATAATTAAAGGCATAAAGTAGTATCTAGTAGCCCTGTGAGTGTGAAAGAACATTTCTGCACAATTAAAATGAACGAGGGATGATTGCCTGCGAAAAGTTTCTCCATTGCTGTGCACTTCTAGTTCTTGTTCCAAAATCAAAGTCCCAGTGAGGATGTGGTTTCCACAATTAGAGCAGTGTTGTCGATCATGCTCCTTGACAACTGTAAAAATTACAATTAAAAAGAAATGTTTCTCCAGGACAATTCCTGCAACTCTTCCGACATGATGGCACACGCTCTGGCAGTTACATCACCATTCATTGACATTCGGGTGTCGGTGCTCCGTAAAATGGCCAGTTCACAACCGCAGATTGAACTCTGGCCATCAGAGCACCCTTTTCAATAAATCTTCAAATTCCCTGGATTTTTTTTTGTTTTGTTACCAATTGACAACAACCACATTGCCGGCAAGCTTGCGGTTGCCAAAAGTTTCATGTGGCAGTCAAATGTCGCCGACGTTATTTGTGAGACTTTGCGGGACAACGGGGCAAAAGTGGTTGAAGGCAGTGTGACCACTCCTTGGGTTTTTTCACAAGATCTTGGCTATTCGTTGTTCACCTTGGCGTCTTGGTTTTCTATAGGTTTTCTTGGCGTATAGGTTTTCTTATTATCATCGCTTTTCCGAAACCTTGTGAATTCTTGGCTTTTTTCATTGGCTCACCTTGGCATTTATGAAAATGAGGAGTGGTCTCAGTGGTTGAAGAATTGTATAACGTCCGGATTGTATGATTCAGTCCTCATCAGCCTGCAGACACCATACAATCCTGAGACAATCCTTGGCTGTCTGTTTCATGAATGGCTTAATCATGTAAGAGTTTGATGAATACGGATAATAATTAATCTTTGCATGAAAAATATCACGACTTTGCAAAATATGGAGCTATGCTACTTTCTGAATGTTGGAAATTGATTCCTCTATACAACTCAATGTACACTATACAACGTTCAAACAACTATTTCTAGCTCTCTCTTTTTTTCTTTCCCCCTCCCATTTTCTCAGATGACCTTTGCACACAATTTTGGGTTTTGAATGGTCGAAACCTTTACGATGCACAGTTCCCAGCTGATGATCCGGATGGTCATTGAATCAGCCACTCAATAAGCTTAAGGAAATCTTCAGATCTCTATCTCTCCCCAATCTTCTCTCTCTCTCTCTCTCTCTCTCTCTCTCTCTCTCTCTCTCTCTCTCTCTCTCTCTCTCTCTCTCTCTCTCTCTCTCTCTCTCTCTCTCTCTCTCTCTCTCTCTCTCTCTCTCTCTCTCCCCATGTCGTTTATTCCGAGACACGCCAGCTGTCCCAATTAGTCACATCTCAAAGCAACGCTGCAGCCCCAACGGGAATCATTAGAGACGCCAGGAGGCAAGGAAAGGTTATTTTATTAAAAATAACATTCACAAAACGTGCAAACTGGTAAAAACAAAAAAAAAGAAGGAAACGCGCCAAAATAATGTTGTCAAATGGAAACGTGTATATTCATCTTTCCACGGATCTCATAATTCATTAGCGGTGCGGAGAACGTTGAGCATGAATCCAAACAGATACATATTTCCCTTTCCAAGTCACCTTGCCGAAGCACAAAGGGCTCCCAAAAACTCATAGTCTCTTCACACACTGAGAGACTAGTGGGGTTTTCATTGGATGTTAAGGTAGAACCCTACACTAAATCTCAACTACAATTCGAACGTATTATAATTCACCAGGCAGCTATTTACCTCCTATAAAGAACATGGTATCGGTCATATGAGGGGCAGCTATGGGATTTGCATAACAAGCAAAATGTGATTCCATACTGCACAAAGATTACTTTCTGTGCCATTAGCAAAGGTCTATATACTGTGTAAACGATGAGTAAAGACATATTAAACAATCATGGACAGCTGTTTCACCCCATGGGGATCATCAGAACGTTCACATTTTGCTGAAATGATTCAGGGAAAGGATCATTTTCTTCCATTTCAATTATAAAAGTTGTCCAACGGGGGGACAACACTATTCTGGCCACTAAGGAATTACTGCCAGCACGAACTACTGTGAATCTCAGCACCAGTTCGTTTCTGCCCGAGGCTTCATCAGGCACTCACCACCTGAACAACATGAAGGTAAACGATGTTTGAAATCAGCTGTGATCATGGCACCGTTGTATTGTTATGTTGTACGATGTCATGGACATATTCTAACAACTCATTTCAAATAGCAACGAAACCATTACAAACTCAAAACAGTTTGGAGATGTCATAAACCGTTTGTGAGATGACCAATTAAAAAAAAAAACTTACCCCACACAGTCTTGAGAAGAAGGACATGGGAAAGGTCTCTTAAACTCCTTGCATTTGCATTATCGAGCACGACCTGAAGGAGAGAGATAGAGAGAGAGAGAGAGAGAGAGAGAGAGAGAGAGAGAGAGAGAGAGAGAGAGAGAGAGAGAGAGAGAAGAGAGAGAGAGAGAGACAAGGACAGAAGAGAGAGGAGGAGAGAGAGAGAGAGGAGAGTGAGGAGAGAGAGAGAGAGAGAGAGAGAGAGAGAGAGAGAGAGAGAGAGAGAGGAGAGAGAGAGAGAGAGAGAGAGAGAGAGAGAGACAGAGACAGAGACGAGACAGAAGGACAGAGAAACAGACACAGACACAGACACAGACACAGACACAGACACAGACAGAGAGAGAGAGAGAGAGAGAGAGAGAGACAGAGAGAGAGAGACAGAGAGAGAGACAGAGACAGAGACAGAGAGAAAGACACAGAGACAGAGACAGAGACAGAGACAGAGACAGAGACAGAGACAGAGACAGAGACAGAGACAGAGACAGAGACAGAGACAGAGACAGAGACAGACACAAGAACACAGACACAGAGAGAGAGAGAGATGCAAATTCGATTGGTCAACATGATGTAATAATACTAAACGGAAGGTTTTGAAAGTGCCAAATCAGCGATTTGTGTTCTCTAGTGTTTGCGTAAGTGTATAATTCAACTGAAATAAAATTAATATTTTGAAGGTGTAGAAAAAAAATATTTCTGAAGTTTACCACCGTTGACGCAGTGTCTAAGTCACCACCTTATCAAACACCTTACATTAGTTATATGTGCCTGTTGTTTGTGTCCTCTATCTTCTTCTTCTTTCGGCTGCTCCCGTTAGGGGTCGCCACAGCGGATCATCCGTTATGATCCGCATACTGATTTGGCACAGGTTTTACGCCGGATGCCCTTCCTGACGCAACCCTGGTCGCCTCTTACGACACAGGGATATGGATTGGGTTTCGCCATGATTCCGTGCTGCCCTACACCCTCTCATAGCGCGGCCCAGCGCAGAGCTCCCGTCCTCAAGCGATCCTCCAACCCAAGCCTCAGAGTAGCCGGATTACAGGCGCACGCCACTACGCCCGGTTGTTTGTGTCCTCTATGACTTCCCTAAAAAAAACAGTAAGTTTGCTCTTTGGAATGATTTTCAATTTTTTTTGATTCCCAGATAGGCAGACAGAGATTCTCGTTTTTCACCTGAATTTGAGGTCAGAGGGGTCAATTTACTCCCACCAGTCTGCCAGTCAGTTGGTGATGTTGGTACACACGCAAACAATCTCCGATATATGACGTGCTTACCTGTTACACAGTAGTTATATTTAGTGGTAGATTCGTTAACTATGTTTCTGCCTTTGTTTGCGTGAATGATGATTTTTTTTTAATTCATCAATCATCAATCATAGTTGTTCATCAATCATAGACTGATGTCTATCAGACAGACAGACAGACAGACAAAGTCAACCAATTGGTTACCCCCGCTTTTCGCTTCACAAGTGTGGGGTAAACATACTTTCATTTACCTAGGGCTGGCAGGATGGCATTGGCCCGAGAGGTGCCTCATCTTTTACCTGTCGAGCCTGGGTTATAATTTCGGCCCTCCTATAAACTTTCGAACGTCAGGCCTTGCCAGGATGTTTGTGAAAGACTTGGGCCAAAAATGTCCCACGGCCAACCCCACAAGAATGTGGGGAAAATTGTGGCCGTTAATGAAAGGAGAAAACTTTCACTTACCTGGACATTCTTCTTCTCGTTTTTCTTTCCTATCCATCCATCCATCGGGACCCTACTCTGTGCAGAGCATTGGTGCTGCCTAAGCAGTCTCCTAGGCTATTAGGCACAATCCTGGACGGGTCGCCACTCCGACACAGGATACCAGTAAGCTGGCACATATTTTGCCGACTTCGGAACGATGACAGGCAGAGTCAACCCCTCCTGGTATTAATTTAACAGCCGAGTTGGATTTGAACTCAGGATCCTAGGATCCCAAACCATGTATCATCTATGTAAATAAAAAGTCTACACCCCATTTCAAGCTTTTCACCTTTTGTTGCCTTATAGCCTGGCATTGAATTACATTAAAATCAGCCTTTTTACACCTTTATTTACACATCGTAACCCACAACTTCCAAGTGAAAAACAAGTTCTACAAATTTCATAAAAATTAATAAAAAATTACAAAACTACAGGACAATATCTTGGTAGGATAAATATCCATCCCGTTATAATAAAAATTGTAAATTAGCTCAGGTGTAACCAATCACCTTCAAAATCACACACCAAGTTATTTGGCCTCCACCTGTGTAAACTGTAGTGATTCTGATTATTTCAGAATAAAATCAGCTGTTTTTGTAGGCCTCCTATGCTGGGTAGTGCATTCCACAGCAAAGACTCAACCATGAGCACAAAGTAGCTTTCAAAAGACCTCCTGGATAAAGTTGTAGAAGGCACAGATCAGGGGATGGGTATAAAAATATTTCAAAGGCCTTGCATATCCCTTGGAGCACAGTCAAGACAATCATTAAGAAGTGGAAGACATATGGTACCACCAAGACCCTGCCTAGATCATGCCGTCCCTCCAAACTGGATGACCAAGCAAGGAGGACACTGATCAGAGAGACCACTTTCGGCCAATGGCAACTTTGTAAGAGCTACAGGCCTTTATGGCAAACACTGATCACTGTGTGCATGTGACAACAATATCCCAAGCACTCCACAAGTCTGGCCTGTACGGTATGGTGGCAAGAAGGAAGCCATTACTCAAACAAGCCCACCATGTGAGGTGTGCAAAAAAACTTTGGAGATTCTGAAGCCATGCGGCAAAAAGTTTTGTGCTCTGATGAAACCAAGATGGAACTTTTTGGCCCAAACGTAAAACGTTATGTTTGACGCAACCCCAACACAGCACATCACCCAAAAAACGCCATCCCTACTGTGAAGCATGGTGGTGGAAGCATCATGTTATGGGGATATTTATCATCAGCAGGGACTGGGGCACTTGCCAGGATGGAAGGGAAAATGTATAGAGCAAAATACAGAAAAATCCTAGAGGAAAACTTGCTGCCCTCTGCAAGAAAGCTGAAATAGGGATGGAAGTTCACCTTTCAGCATGACAACTACTCGAAGCACACAACCAAAGCTACACTGGGGTGGCTAAGGAACAAAAAGATAAATGTCCTTGAGTGGCCCAGTCAGAGCCCCGACCTAAAACCAATGGAAAATCTGTGGCATGACTTGAATATTGCTATCCTTCAATGCTCCCCAATGCAACTTAACTGATCTTGAACAGGTTTGTACAGAAGAATTGGCAAATGTTGCCCAATCAAGGTGTGCAAAGTTGGTAGAGACTTATCCCAACAGACTCACAGCTGTAATTGCTGTCAAAGGTGCTTCCACCAAGTATTAACTCAGAGTGGACCCTTATCCAACCAAGGTATTCTAGTTTTGTATTTTTAATTAATTTTCCGAAATTTGTAGAACTTGTTTTTCACTTGGAAGTTGGGGGTTACGATGTGTAAATAAAGGTGGAACAAGTCTGATTCAACACAATGTAATTCCAGGCTATAAGGCAACAAAAGGTAAAAAATTTGAAAGGGGTGTAGACTTTCTATAGGCATTGTATCTGTATCGATTGAATGAAACTGCAGGGGACATGAAGTACAGGTAAGTTTTGAAGGAACACAAGCAGGGCATGGAGGATGTTCAAAGAAGGAACAAAGCAGGGCACATGGAGGATGTTCAAAACAAGCAGCGCATGGAGGATATTCAAACCTACTCATAACAAGAAACTCACTATAGTTCAAGAAATGGCAAATTTATATTTTTAATTTTCAATGTACAAGTAAATATAGTTAATAAAGAAATATGTTTCAATAAATGATGTTGTCATAGTGTATAAAATGATTTCCTAATACTTATATAAATCGTGTCCTCGTATTTTAAAGAACATTGAGGCTGCGGGTTCAATAGCATTGAATGAAATAGCGTGAGGATCACAGGTAGACAATGGCACAAAAAGACTGAGACATGGATAAACGATGAAAAAAGAACTCATGAACAGCTTTGTGACCTGACAGCAAGAGGTTCTGGGAATATACCGCGTGATGTCCTCCGGGAAAAGCAGGTTTTGCAGACGTTTGATGAAATGGATTAAGAAGTTCAATGAATGACGATAATCTACACGAGCGCAAAGCTAAAAGACAAGCAATCATATAAAAATAACCAGGTATCTCCCTCGGATAGGTTTAGGGAATTCTGTACAAATGAGATCCCACAGGTAAAGGTTAATCACCTCGCTTTGGATTGAGCCTTCTGCATGGTAACTGTTTGGACTTGCAATTCCACACCACCCCTCCCCGATAGCTCTTCCCACCTCTGTGGGATTCCTTTATCCCCCATTCTATATCCTTTACACAATGTTCCATAATCCTTTCGCGTATTTTGTTACGTTGCCCAAATCACTGCCCAGAAAAGCTGAAAATCCTTTTCACACCGACCGCAAGCGTTGATCAAACGATCCATGTATTGTTGTTGTGCATTCTTGTCCAAACGCTATACATTATTTATAATTTTCTAATGTTTTTTTCTTGCATGAATAGAAAGGTCAAGTCGGATCAAACCAAATTCTCGTTGGAGGCTTGAAGCCTCATTGGGCCGATAAGGCGGTTATAGCCGAGAAAGAATAATAAATGTGATCAACTTTCG
>CM068954.1:55414847-55428823 GCA_035128595.1 Eptatretus atami | reverse complement strand
TCTCACTCATGAAATCCAGAATTTTTTTCTCGAGTAGATTGTCAGAGCGATACAATGGCATCTTTAATGTCAGAGTAATTGTATATGGGACAATAAAGTCTTTAAAATATATGGTCATTGGATACTCGTGTGTTTACCCACTCATCTGACCTAACTGCTTTAAGTAAGCATCACCATAAAAACCAGAGTGAGAATTGCTTGGCAATACATGTCCCCTACCGATGTGAGATCTTCTAAGTCCAAAAAGGGCATAAATATGTGAAAAAATTGACGAAATACCCTGAAACACGAACTCGTTCTGTAACTTATCAAAATAAAGTCACGTACCAAGTTTCAGTTGAATACGTTAAAGGGTTTGGGGGAAAACTGGCTGAAAAAACACAGGTGGGATGGACGGATGGAGAGCAAACCTATCGTCCCCTCCGGTAAAACCGGTAGGAGAATGATAAGTACAGGAAGAATGACCTTTTTCAATTAATTGTCAGCTTAAAATTCTCATAAAAAGTGTGAAGCACAATTTTTAATTCAACAATGCTAATTTGTCATCCGATATACGTAATGAACGCAAGTTCCCCTGGATGACCAAAGTAGCATTTCCCCTGCCACGTAAAAAACATGTTAATAGTACAACAAATTTCCTCGAATCTTTCATCCGCGCCACTGCGCAGGATGTAAAATCCTGTGAGTTATATTGATGACATTCTGATCCATACTCACACTTGGAGCGAGCATGTTTTCACCCTTTGGGAGTAACGGCGCAGGATTTCTGCAGCCTGCCTGAAGGCCTCATGGAGAGACCAACACATTGTGTGATCGAGACGGAGAACAAGAGCTTTGTGGGTCAACACATAGGATGTCACATTTGCGACAACAGCGAAAAGACCCTCAAGCAACTCCTCCTCAACAAACCCATCTTGAGACTACTGGATTTAAGTAAGCCATTTGTTCTCGGGTCAGTTGCTTTTGACATTGGCATTGAAGCTGTTGGTTTACAGCAACACAAGGGAAAACTCTTCCCTGTGGGTTTTATCAGCAAGAAGCTGATGTATCAAGAGAATGGCGACTCAACAATGGATATGGAAAGACTTGCTATTGTGTGGGTCGTTAAAAGATTTATGCTGCATCTTTATGAGACTCAATCAATGGTTGTTGAAAATTGGTGGTTGTACTCGGAAAATTTTCAGGCGGTAAGAAATTGATTGTCCCCGGGGTACAGGGTGGTGAAAGGACCCCAATTCTCTTTATGTAAATATGTATGGCGTATCACCTTTCGCAGTGGGACCAGGTATTACAAACACTAAAATACGGGGGAGTGAACCTGTTCACAATTCTGGGGGACTTATCCCATCCGCAAGGACAGGTTCTTTGCGAGTGTCACAAATTATGTTTGAGTGACCGTTAGGTGCTGTATTGTGTTCTGTGCATTGTTAATGTTATATATTTGATTGTGTTCTGTGTTAATACCATACCTAACCTGGTATACCGATGATTCAGTATGGAAGAAATTGTTGACAAATTATGGAACAACACAAGCTGTGGGAAAAATAGTTTGAAAATTTTTGATAATCACTTTCATTGACGGCAATTTAGCCTTAAATGTGCACAAAAGTGGTGGTCAAGTATGCTAATAATTATTAGCATTATTATTAATGTTATTATTATAAAATAATTATTATAATCAATCAGTAATCAATAAAACTATGGATAACGGCAATGTATGTGACAAAAAAAGAGTGCAGGGATGGCACGATGCCTGGTGTTGGCGAAATGGTGAGGGTGGTGGGCTTGGGATCCTAGAATCCTGAGTTCAAATCCACTCGGCTGTTGAATTAATACCAGGTGGGATTGACTCTGCCTGTCATTCTTCTGAGGTCGGCAAAATGAGTGCCAGCTTGCTGGTATCCTGTGTCGGAGTGGTGACCCGTCCAGCATTGTACCCAATAGCCAAGGAGACTGCTTAGGCAGCACCAACGCTCTGCACAGGGTATGGTCTCAATGGATGGATGGATGGATGGCATGGGGTAGATGAGCCATAATAACAGTGGGCCATACTAGTAGCGTGTTCAGTTGATGATGGTATTTTTGATCAGAATGAATGCATGAGGCAAGACGACGTGCTCTATCGAGTGCCATTCTAGTTATACAGAGCTTCGTAATGTTTGAGGCTAGATGCTAATTGGAATAAAATGTTGACAAGTAGTCCAGTCAATCTAAGGTCAAAAATAGCCTAACCTAGTCAAAATTAGAACAGAAACGTTGTTTGCTGCAAATAATGTCCCCACACCTGGAGAATAACTTATCAAAAGTCTAGAAGACAGGTGGTGGTGGAAAGTGGTTTAATTTGAATAAATCCAAGATGGCCACCAAACATCATATTCGACCATTCATTGTTATATGAATGTCAAAATAAGGCAGAATATTATTTTAAAATCACTGAAATAAGGAAACAACTATTTTATAGGGAATGTTCAAGAAGCTGGATAGCCGAAATATCCAGGATGTACCTGATGAGTCTCTGAGAAACATTGCAACTGACGTGATGCTGATACAACCGTGGATGCCTACAAAGTCCAATGAATTTGGAGAGCATATACTCAAACCTATGGAAGGAGTGAATGCCCTGGAATACACGTTCAAAAAAAAATGAACCATATGGTCACAATGGCTCATAAGAATTCTGCTAAAGTCGGTGGAGATACCATCTAGGTTGATCTCCAGCTGCTCTTCAGAATCTTACTATGGTCGCAGCTAGGATAAAGACAATATAGATGGTATCTTCAAATATGAACTGTGTGATTATCCTTCATCTCTGTTTGATTCAGGTGGACTTCTTCGAGAGGCCAACAAGCCAGTACTTGCAGATTAAATTTGGACTGTATGTCGAGGAAGTGAAATGTCGGCACCAGAAGCAAAAGGAATGTGCTGCGTTCTTGATGGTGGTTCACTTCTCCAATGCCTTCCCTGGGAAAAGGATGCAACTTCTGATGATATCTGCACATCGATTACGTTCAACGCAAGTACAATCTACAAAAGACACTGCACGTCTAGGAAGATCAAAATGTGATGTTGGAGCGCAAGTGAACTTTGTTGAGAGCATGTCACTAAAAGTGAAGAAAACACTTCCTGACAAACTGCGGTAACAAGCAGAAATTCATCTGCATGCCGAGTGAGAATTTGGTCGAAAATGGAATGGAGACAATCCACATAGAAGGCGATGCTGACTTAGTACTTATCGCACAGAGAGCAGTCGACTCTGCTGCAAAATATCCAACTACTCTCGTAGAAGAAGATATGGATCTCTTAGTGTTGCGCTGTGTCCATGCAAATCCCAACTCGACCGGTCTGTTCTTTCGGTCTGAAGGGAAGATGAGCACAAAGTCACTGCGAACATGGAACATACGTTGGTTACAAAATACATTGGATCAACAAATGTGCCACTTGTTGCCAGTTTTTACATGTAGTTACTGGATGCCATACAGAATCACATATGTTTGGCATTGGGAAGGGCCTAGCAGTCTGGAAATTAACCAGTGATCCAGATTTCAAAGAATAAGCTGAAGTATTTTGCAGTGATGGAGATCATTTGTGCTGATGGAGATCATTTGTGGAGGAGGAGATTATTTGTGGAGGAGGAGATCATTTGTGGAGGAGGAGATCTTCTCAGGAGGAGATCATTTGTGGAGGAGGAGATCATTTTGTGGAGGAGGAGATCATTTGTGGAGGAGGAGATCTTCTCAGGAGGAGATCATTTGTGGAGGAGGAGAACATTTGTGGAGGAGGTGTCTTCTCAGGAGAAGATCATTTGTGCTGATGAGAAGGCCAATGCTAGTTTGTATGGAGGCCGTCCAGGTGAGGGTTTGGATACATTATGTTACAGATGTTTAACTGAGAAGATGGCAAAAAGGTATATGAGTGTGCAGGTGCGTACCCTGCCACCTTCAGCAGGGGCTGCCTCCTATCACAGTGCTCGGGTATATTATCAAGTTCAGGAGTGGATCGTGACATTAACCATTTGGATTCAGAGGAATGGGGATGGTGTCATGTGCGGAATCGCCTTGAGCTACTAATGACAGACTTTCCGCTGGTTCCAGAGGATCAGCTGAGTGTAGTTAGGTGCAACTGCAAGACAGACTGTGATACTTGAAGGTGCACCTGTAAGAAACATGGACTGGCCCGTTCAGCTGCTTGTGGAGATTGCAAGGGTATCCGTTTCACTAATTCATCCCTTGTGTCTGTTAACGACATGCTAGAAGATCGAAATGCTAAATGAGTAATGTTAAGACGTAATCATTCCATGAATAGTCATTGGGTCAACTTTGATCATGGAAAATCTGGCCATTTTAATCTACTCATCAATCATACAGAAATGTATGTTGATTATTTTGTGTTTTTCATGGAAATGGTGCTGATTTCCCAGATGACTATAGGAACAAACTCTACAGTTGAAATAATAAGAAGGTAATGTTTTGTATTTTAATTTTCTTTATTACTATGGTCTTGTGAGAAGTAACACAAGTGGTGAACAAGTATTGCAAGAATGCCATAGTCTCGTCAGCCCACATCAGCATTTGATTTTTTTTACCTTGAAGGCGGTCAAAGTGTCAAATAAAAAAGTTGTTGACCCTGATCTCATGATGATTTTGAGACCAATTTAGACTCGCGTTAGATTTTTGACTTTTTTGATGACCTTGACCTGTAGGTTGAAGGTCAAAGTGTCAAATACAAAATTTATTGACTGATCATCTGATGAGTTTGATACCAGTTGCGACTCTCTACGATGTTGCATTCGAATGTTATGGAGTAAATGCTGTACATATTGGTGAAAATCGTTGCTGTTGTTGGCCATTTTGGATTCATGCAAATTTGGCACCTTCCACTACGTCGACTTTTCTAGACTTTTAATGTATTGCTCATGACAGATTTCCAAGTAAGATGGCTCAAACCACGTTTCTGTTCTAATTTTGGCTCGGTCTGTTCGTGCCTTCTGGTTGAATGGTTTGCATTAGCGGGAACAATTGTCTGGATGGCAGACGGACGGTTGTTATTTGTGGATTATGCGTTTTTAACCGTGTGAGACATAATCCACGGCGATGCTCACCATAACTGTCAGAAGATGTGTCTGATGCTTAAACGACGAATGTGGTCATCATTGGTTAGATATTTTTCAGTATGCCATCCTGATGAGAGCAAACAAGCTCAAATTCAGGACGGTATGCCGTTGAAGTCATGGGGACTCACTCAAATGGAGGGATCCAATTGTATGACCATGCATTCTGGCCCTTTGGGGTTAGGATGAGTGTGTTTGTTTGACCATGTGCTTCGGGCTGAGGGGCTTGCGTATGCCAATGGGACAGTCTTGCAGGACTGTGCACTTTGGCCATGGGGTCAAGGTGCATGTCCCAAGCTTTTTAAATATTTTGATTTTTGTACACCGCTCCTTCTCAATTCCATATGTAGGTGATGCATGATGTTATCACCGGGCACCGAAGGAAGGGAGTACTCAGTTTTTACATCGTGTTCTTTCTTGTTTGTTTGTTTGTCCGTGTGATATCTCAGCCATCCTTGGAGCTTGGAAACTGAAATTTGGGGACAAAAGTGAAGATGTGCTTTGGCACAAAACTTTTTGTATTTTTTGATTAATCAATTAATTGATTAATTACTGAATTGTTATTGATTTATTAATGACTTATTTATTTTATTTCTCATCCTGGCAATATCTCAGGAACATCTTGAGCTTGGTAGCTGATATTTGGACATGACAGTGACCAAGTGATCAGGCTATAAAGAGCATTTTTAACTTATTGATTAATCATTTACTTATTTAATTTTTCTATTAATTATTTAATTTTCAAAAAGTCAGATTCGGATGAAACAGTGGTGGTTTTGTTGTGCTGTTAGCCAATTAAGAAATTATTTTACGATTATTATTTTTTATTTTATTTATGCAATTAATCAATTAAATCAATCAATTATTGTACACTGCTGCCTCCCAATTCCGTCTCCATGTGCTGCAAGGTGGCATCACCAGGTGCCGAAGGCGCCCCGGTGATGTCACGTGCTGGATGATTTGTTATTTATTTATTTGACATGGGTGGGAGCAGTCAGTGTACTTTGAATGTTCCACTACTTGTTTTACCTCTTATTTCGGATAAAAAAAAGCACCTTCAAAAGAGGCAAGTAAGCCCAAAATCTGGATAGGCAGCTCCATTTAACGTTTAACTGATGTTGACCATGCAATCTTTGTCTGTTTGACAGAGTTGCCGGGCCGAGGCTTCCGGATTGGAGGAGGTGATGCTTTGGCATAGGACTATGTCCAGTGAAGACCGGGGAGTGCTTGTCACACTCCAGATGATTTGATCGACCTGCCGACCGCATCATGTGCCTTTTGGTTGAATGTTTTGCATAAGCAGGAACAATCATCTGGGTGGCAGATGGATAGTTGTTCTTTGCGGATAATACGGTTGTACGGTGTGAGACATAATCCGCGGCGATGCTCACCATAACAGTCAGGAGGTGCATCTGAATATATATATACATATACATATACATATACATTCAAAACATGTTTTATCTGGATATAAAGAGAGATTGCTTTGTCCTGGCAAGTTGAATACAAACACAAGGCCCTTTGTTCGAAAATAATTGAAAACAGATGACACTGCCCATATTAATTACATAGAGCATCAAAATAAATAATCGTTTTATTCATTCCTGCATTTTTGTGTTGCCCTGTGACGAAATGCATGCCAAGGAGGATGGATGGAGACATTCAGTTTGGTGAGGCTTGCTTGAACCCACCCCTTTGGAATAGTCAGGGGAGGAGGCTTGGAGAGAACAGAAACCTTCTTCTCCTCTTCCCTATATTAGGAGTGAGGTCTAATGGCACCACGCTTCTGCCCTGCCTTGTCCACAATACCCCTCCACTCCCTCTGTCCTCAGCCACCTCTCTCCACTCACCAACCACTCCAACCTTACTGATATCCCTCCTCACACAATCTTCCAATCTCAACCGTCGTCTCTCTCTTTTCCTCCTACCTTGCTCCCTCAACCTATCTGCTCCCTTTGCCATTCACTCTTCCCCCATTCTTACCAAGTGTTCAGCCCATCTCAGCCAGCACTTCACCAATCTCCCCATCAAATTCATCTGCACACCAATCTCCACCCTCAGTTCATCCACCCTCCTTCTATCCACCCTCTTCACTCCTGCAATCTTCCTAACCCAGTTGTTCTCACAAACTTGCAGCCTCTGTTGTCTCTCTGTCAGTGCGACAATTTCGAGGCTATAAAGGTAGGCTGGCATTACACACAGCACCAGAGCCTTTCCTTTCAATTTCCTTGATATCTTTCTTTTTGCCATTACTCTCTCCACCTCCCCCACTCATTCGCACCCACCTGAATCCTCCTCCACACATCTGCCTCAGACTTACCATCCCCGGTCACTGTTTATCCCAGATACTCAAACCTATTTCCCTACTTGATCTCCCTCCCCTCTGACCTCATATTTATTTGTTTTCTCTGATACCCGACCCACATCATCTCTGTCTTCTCCATACTCATCTTCAGCCCATGCTTCCCAAATGCCTCATTCCACTCCCCCAGTACTTCCCGCATCTCCCGCCCACTCTCCACCACAACTGCCAGATTGTCCGCATACACCATCCTCTCCATACTACCCCTCATGTTTACCTTCCTGTTTACCAGCTCCATCACCATGATAAACATGAGTGTGCTGAGAGCACTTCTCTGCCTCAAACCAATGATCACACTGAACTCCTCAGACATCCCAGGACCAACCACATCTCTTCCCTTAATTCCCTTGTTCATCCTTTCCACCAAACTGACTTGTGCTTCCGGCACTCCCTTCCATTTCATTGTCGTCATCACCATCTCTGAATCATGTTGTAGACCTTCTCCAGGTCCACAAATCCCAATGCCATCTCACCTTGTACCTCCAACCTCTTCTCCACCAGCTGTCTCAATGTGAACATCCCATGTGTTGTCCCCCAACCCATTCTAACCCCCCTGCTGCTCTTCTCTGATCTCCATCTCCACACTCTTTCATATCCTCCCATCCAGAATAATCTCCAGCACCTTCATGACGTTACTTAGGAGTGTAATGGCCCTGTACTTCCCTGGATCTTGAACATTGCCTTTCCCCTTCCATATGGACACAATTAACCCTGACCTCCAATCCTCTGAAATTGAACCCTCTCTCATACATAGATTCAAAAGCCTCTTCGTCCAACCGATTCGAATGTCTTCCGCTGCAATTATCATCTCTGTACACACCTCATCAATGCCTGTCACTCTTCCCTTCTTCAACCTCTAAAATGCTGTCTGCACCCCCTCCTCTGTGATCTCCATCAACTCCACTTTCCCCTCAATATAGCACAGTAGTTCCAGCTCGCCATTGCTTCCTCCCTGGTTCAACAACTCCTTGAAATATCCTTCCTACACCTTCAATACTCCCCCCTCTCTGTCACTAATCTCCCACCACCATCCTTAATCATCGTCCCTCTTCATGTTCTTACTATGCTCATCCCTGTCACGAGCCAATTTGCAAACCATCTTCTTCCCAACATCCTCTTCCAACTTGTTGTACCCTTCTTCTTCCATATCATTCCTCGCCTTATCCACGACTCTCCTTGCTGCTTTCTTCTTTTGCCCATACAGGTGCATTAACCCTGCATCTGGTTGCCTCCCTCGATCCTTGATCTTCTCTATCCTCTTCAAAACCTCCCTATTTTCACCAACTGTCTTCGTTACCGCCATCATTCACCAGACGTGGTTTCTATCCCTTGATGATGCACCCTTTCCTGACGTCCTTCCACACAAAACTTCTGCAATTCCCCTAAACATCTCTCCATACTTCTTCCACTCCTCCTCTAAACCTTCCACTTTTTCACTAAGTTGCTCATAGCTGGCCCTCATCCTCTCCTTGTACTCCATGATGACATTGCCCCTACACTTCCCCGACATAATAACCTTCTGCCCCCTGCTCTTAACCTCCCTCCTTTTCTCCATCTATATCACAAACACCACAGGCTTGTGCTAGGTGGTAAGATGCTCTCCCACCACTGCCTTACAATTCTTAACCCTCCGCAACTGTCGCTTCCTTACCACCACCAAATCAAATTCTGTTCTATGCTTTCCACTCCGATCAGCAATCTTGTGGCTTTCCCGCTTTTGAAAGAATGAACCAGCTATGGCCATCCCATTCCTCACCACCAGCTGCACCAGCTCCCGACCCTCTCTACCCCCGCAATACTTGGAGAGAACACAAAATGGAATCTAATTTCTGAAACGGAATTTAGTCTATATGGAAACGGAAAATCACTGGCTCTACAAGTCACAGTGGTTTAACAGTTTTCTGCAGGAAACGGTCATTTTAACAGTTGCTTTAACAGTTTGTTTGCTCATGTCTTGCAGTAGCATTTGGCCCACCCAGTAAGGCATGCCTTCTTCATCATCAATTAATAGCATGCAAAATGAATGTTCTACTGTACAATACTGTACTGTACTGTAGTGTACTGTATTTATCGTTAGGTCAGGAATTGAGCCCAGGTCAGATATCAAATCGCTATCTCTCCACCAGCCTATTACACAATCATTACTAATCTAAATTCAATCAACGCATCAAAAAGCAAAGATATTGATTTCACATGATGATATTTTGAATTGGCTCTGTGGTTGACGTGTGTGGAACCATTTCAACTGTTTAGCCAGAAGAGCCTTTTGCAAATTTAAATTATTCCTGGCTACCCTCAGAACTGTTTTGTGTACCACAGACAGGTTAATGTGTGGCATGCATTTCCTCTTGGTTAGGATGCATGCAGCAAGAGCTGGTGTGGCACTTGCATCCTGGTACCCATCACTTTAAACCTCCCCACACCCCCAATCATCCTCCACCCCAGCTCATCTCCCACCTCCGGAAAAATTGAGTCGATAAACTAATACATTGGATCAATATAGAGTTGATATAGTGCCGGCATGATTTGGCAAATGGGCCTCCTCTTGCATTTAAGTTCCTTGTATTTGTCCATAAACTCAAATTTGGACTCTGCCTGGCTGTCGGCTGGACATTGATCGATCATTAAAGAACCTTGGTTTTGGGAAAGTTGATGGTCATTGTTTTGGAACACGAAGGGCCCAGTAATGAAATCTGTTTCTGTAAGAAGCACAACGGTTAAGTGCCATTTATTCTCATGTTTTAGATCAGAAGGTGAGACCGAAATTTCATCGTTAAACTGACAGTTGAGGCAGAAGGAAATTAGGTTGTGAGGTTCTACTATATACACTCTTCTTTAATCCGAGATCAGATCGCCATCAGATTTTCACCTGTTCAGGTTCCTTAAAGGTTCTGTGTGAGGTCAGTATTTTTTTTTACCATTGATGAATAAGGGTAAAGATTAGTGCAAAACTCGATAAAACACCTTCATCAATTTTTATTAGGTTGGCATAAAGTCTCAGAGTAGGCCCCTTGCCTACTCTATCTAGTCTAGGTTCGGTTCCTGGTATGACCTGAAAATATCACTTCGGTGATTCACAGCCTGGGTGTGGCATCAATGACTATGATGTCCGTTGGATAGGACTTTAATCCAGTGATCTGTCCGTTGTTTGCTTTGGATGCTGTTGGGCATTACAGATCCCATGGTGCCTTTCAAAAAGAGTTGACGATCCTGTGCCGACAGCCCGACAAAATTCCAAATCCCTGCCAAAACCCACACCAGTCTCTGCATCAGCAGTACGGTCACACTTCCAGAAATGATGCAACTTGCCGCAAGGCACTTCAGACAAGTGTATGAATGAGAAAACTTTAATCACTGCAGGCACACAAGCTCTTTTTTGGATAAAGGGTATTTGTGTTGCTGGTGATTAAGTTGCAAATTGATGCAAACATTGTGATTATATCTCCATTATAATCCTTGGAATAAGAAACTTTATTTAGTCATTGAACCAACCTAGTACAATCCAGAAGTGAATTAAGATGAGACAATTACCTGAAAGCACATTACATGGTGGAATACCTCAAACACACAATATCAGAAGCATAGTTTATAGTTAGAATGAGGCCAAAACAATACACAATTCAGGAGGCATCTGATCCTAATTAAGCAACTTTGGCACCATTGATCACAGAAACAATGCATTCTTGTATTGCACATCTAGATATAGCAGTTAATAAATGAATATTAAGATATTGAATCATCCCATTATTTAACTTCCCTTTGATGGTTCCAATTTTCCTTTGGATGATAACCGCTTTCATTGTGCTTTTATGAATTCCATCCAGAAAGGGTCCGAGTCTCTGCTCAAGAATAATCGAAATATGGCATGCACGCCTTTTTTGTGGACCACTTCATTATTTTTCTTCCTTTTCGTCTGTTTTAAATGTGGATGTTGCTAATCAGTAAGTTGAGATAATATCTGTCATTGGAATTAAAACAGCTTTTACATTTGATGTAATAATGTTCGACTCATCTAATTATTACCGCGGAGCATGACTAGAAGGAAATATACGCTCCTGCGTGAAATTGCTGAAAATCAAGTATTTTTCATATTTTCCTGATGTTGCTATGATTGTTTTATTATTTTATGGAAATTATGTTGTAGACCAATGTGTGGAGGAGGATTACAAATTTTTTTATTATTTTATGGAAATTATGTTGTAGACCAATGTGTGGAGGAGGATTTTTAAAAAAGAGTTGCTCAAATGTAGAACATGTGATGGAACATGAGGCTGTGAAAACCAAAATGAGTGAAGACTGTCAGCAGGAGTTGTTATTCCTCGTGCATAATCTTCAGAATTATTTTGTACAACCATGTGAAGCATCCGCTGAGATTTGAAATTTCCAGATGCTGAAATTATATCCTCTGAGATACAAATCCCACTCTGCACACCAATATACTGTAGCTAATGGATAAATGTTAGCCACAAGGCAATGCTCGTCGAAGGAAAATTAGTTTCATCAAAGCAAATACAAAAATTGAGACAGGCAAAATAGCTAAGAGGTAGAGGACTCACCCTTGAGCTGTCTAGTCTAGGTTTTATTCTCAGTCTGATTATAGTGAATGCCCATGATTGTAAACTACCCTTATTTTAACAGTGTTGTGGTTTGCAATTGCTGCATGTGTACGCTGCATCTACAGCTTCGTCCATGTTTGCTGTTTGTATTTTCATCGAAGGTTTTCCATACCTTGTTGTCGATATTGGTTAATTTGTTTTTCATGCAGCCCAGGCCTACTCCCCGGATGGCCAGGAGCTAGTCTCAGATTTGAGGATGTTTGTCGTTTTGTTTCTTGTTTTTTAAATTTTTTTCCCTCAAAATTTGTCCTTTCTGCCTCTCTTCAATTTCATTCTATTCCTCCTTGCTTCAAAAAAAATATATGTATAAAATAAACTTTCACTCCAAAACACAATGTCATTCCACCTTCTACTTGTACTTCCTGGTCCTCTTTCTTTACTTCCTGTTCCTCTTTTCTTTTCATTTCTTTACCTCTCACTTTGCTCTTTGCTTTTATTTTGCTTTGTCCTATTGAATATCTTCATTGAAGAATACACTTTTTCTTTTTTTTTTGTGTGCAATTACAAGGAAATTTTGGCCCAGGAGGAGGCCATTCAGCCAATCAGGAGGAGGCCAAGTTTGGCTGCCAGGTAGCTATCATTTTGTTTGGGCACGACGATGCCGCTGATGCTGTGCCCCGATACCAGTATACTGGTTCTCATTTCACCAACCTCGGAAGGATGACAGGCTGAGTCAACCTCCTGGTGTTAATTCAGCAGCCAACAGGACTTGAACTCAGGACCCTCGGATCCCAAGCCACCACCCTAACCACTAAGTCAACACCAGCTTAGATATGGCGAAGCTCGTATGAGAGCTAAAAATTCTTCCTTTAAAAACTTTATAACTTCACTTTCCTATTAAAATGCTTCACTTTCCTTCTTTCTCCAGCATGATTACCCCATGACTGCACATGAAAAGGCTGAACACCTAAACTCTGTGTTTGCATCTAATTCTTGTGTCCCAAACCCATCAATTTCTGAACACACCTTCACTAGTCACACCCAGCTGTTCCTGAACTATGTGTCCTTTCCTCCTGACAAGGTGGAGAGCTTGCTGTCAAACCTCGACTCAGATTCTGCAACCGGTCCAGACGGCATCAGCCCACGTGCCCTAAAAACCTGCTCTGCTGCTCTTGCTCACCCTCTCTCTGTTCTATTCACCCTCTCATTTGCTCAAAATTATCTGCCATCTGCTTTAAAATCAGCAAACATTACTGCTCTGCATAAAAAATGGTGTAAAAACAGACCCTTGCAACTACAGACCAATCAGCCTTCCACCAATCATCAGCAAGGTCATGGAATCCATCATTGCTTCCAACATCAAATCCTTACTCTTCTCCAATGGCTTGATTTCCGACCATCAATTTGGATTCAGACCAGGTCACTCAACCTTGGACTTGTTACTTCTGCTTTCCCAACAATGGATAGACATCCTATATACCAAACATTAAATCAGAGCCATATTCACAGACACATCGCAAGCTTTCGATATGGTCTGGCACCCAGCCCTGCTCAACAAACTCTCTTCCTATGGTTTCAAAGGCAATCTCCACTCATGGCTCACAGACTTCCTCTCCTGTCGCAGTCAACGCGTGGCTCTCACTGGAATTCTCTCATCCCTTCTTCCTCTCCAGGCTGGAATTCCTCAAGGCAGTGTTCTGGGCCCTGTGATTTTTCTGCTTTTCATCAATGATCTCTCAGATTCCCTGGAAAATCCTCTTTATCTCTTTGCTGATGACCCCAGCCTCAAACCTACCATCTGTCATCCCTTAGCTCAGCAAGCAGCAGCCTCTTCACTCTCTGCAGATCTGGATAAAATCACAAGCTCGTCCAACACGTGGAACAAGTCTTTCAACCCTGACAAATCTTTCCTTCTCATGATGTCTCTCTGAAAGGAATATCTGGAAATCCC
>CM068954.1:55383645-55411091 GCA_035128595.1 Eptatretus atami | reverse complement strand
TCCACAACTTTTTGAGATATCCTGTACACAAACAAACAGACAAACAAACAAACATACAAATGAAAAATCACTCATAGAGTGACAACTTGCAAAACAGCACAAAGTAGAATGGCACTCGGTAGAGCGCATACCTCTGCCAGGCGGAACAGTTCACATTTGGTATACCACTGATGGGCTGGATCCGAACCAAAATCCAATCCTCTTGTTCTTGTCACCTATCCAACTCATCCACCTTGTTTTGTCATAACTCGTCCACATTTTTTTGAGATATAGTGATATATTTAGTTTTTGGCCCTATCAATTTTAGAAAGTAGGCAACCTAATTAGTTGAATTTCGTGACCTGACCTGAAAATGCTCTTCAAATTTCAAGTCCATCAGATGAAAATTAAAGATTTTAGAAAATTTGGCCCAAATTGGCCTTTTAGCATTTTGGCCGATGTATACCTCAAAATTAATAGGTGGTTGAATTGAGTGACCAGATATGCAAATGCTCTTCAAATTTCAAGTAAATTGTATTATTATTAAGGATTTTAGAAATTTGGCCAATGTTGACCTTTTGGTCTACCTTGACCTTTATGCCTATGGTGACCACAACAATAATAGGTTGTTGAATTCAGTGACCTGACATGTAAATCCTTTTCAAATTTCAACTCAATCGGATGAAAATTGAGGATTTTAGATATTTGGCCTATGTTGAGCTTTTGATCTATGTCGATGACCTCAAAATGAATAGGTGGTTGAGTTCAGCGACCTCATGTGCAAATGTTGTTCAAATTTAAAGTCAATCGGATGAAAATTGAGGATTTTAGATATTTGGCCTCTGTTGACCTTTTGGCCTAAGTTGATCTCAAAATTAATAGGTGGCTGAATTCAACTACCTGATATGCAAATGGTCTTCAAATTTCAAGTCAATCGGATGAAAATTGACAATTTTAGAAACAATTAAAAAATTTGGCCAATTTTGGGTTGACCTTATGGCCTATGTTGACCTTTTGAACTATGATAACATCAAAGGTAATAGGTGGCTGAATTGCCATACCTGATTTGCAAATTCTGTTCAAATTTCAAGTCAATCAGATGAAATTTGAGGATTTTAGAAAAATTGGCTCAAATTGGTCTATTGGCCTACGTAGACCTTTTTGGTCGACCAAATTTTACAAAACTTCAATGCGGGACCGTCGCAGTGTCGGCGATATTAATATCTGAAAATTTTAGAACCGTCAGTTGAGCGGTTTGGGTTGGAGGTGAGCAGACAGACAAACACACAAACACACAAAGAAACACACAAACAAACAGAGGCAATCAACATACTTGTCAATACGGATTCGGATGAAACTTGGTGGACAGGTTGGGTGTGTGACCACGACAAATTGATTTGATTTTGGTAAAGATCGGAATCCGGATCCGACTACTAGAATTCTTCACCATTGAGAGATTGGGCTAAAAACGATATATAGCACAATATCTCAAAAAAAGTATTGGGCCAAATATGTTCTCGTGGATCAGGCATTACGGGGCAGAGGTATGCGCTCATTCCGAATGCCTTTCTTGTGACCACTGGAAAGGTAAAGGCAAGCCACCCAGTGTAATCCTTGCCCTCGGGCTGATTTGACTTCGGGCAGAGCCCCAGAATAAGAAGAACTTACAAACACAATCAAATGTGTTCATAACAGAGATTCTAACAATAAAGTTGATTTACTATCAGAAGTGTTCATTGTATTATGGTAGGGCATTGTAGAAGCTGTCACTCTGGTGCTACACAGGCACGGTATTGCATCATTGAATATGCCGTCCTTCAGGGATTGTTAAGCCAGTGGTCCCATCTGTTAGCATCTGCCAGTGGATGTTAAAGATCCTCTGGTGTTTTCTTTTTGCTGGAGTGGACCATTGTACCAAATTACTGCCCTATCATAAACCACTCTACGGCAGGCTGTTGACCTGTCCAGGATTTGTTCTCAGCCCGAGACATAATAAAGGGTTGCAGTGGGTACCATGATGCTCTTTCAAGACGTTTGGCACTTAAGAAGTAGTGAAAGATACATTCTCTGACATCCGTGAATATTGCAATAGAATGATTATAAGGAAGGTAAGAATGAAGTCTGGTTCGCTATAACAGAGAGAGGTAGATAAATACTATTACGGTTGTTGGGGGTAGATGGAGGAATTTCATAGCGAAGTGATGTTTGTTTGTATGGAGTTGTTTGGTCCGTGGACGTGTAGGAGACATCTCGATGTAACTTAAGTAGGGAAACTGTGAGCATAAGTGTTACTTATGTGTTAATTAGATGGTGGTGCTGTGTTAATTAGATAGGGATGAAGGTCAATTTCACCCAGTATGTAATTGCCTCCTGTGACCTTTTCCTACGTTTTTGCATTTACAAACCAGCAATGAAAGAATTACTTTCTTATAACAACAACAACAACAACAATAATAATAGAGCCACAAGTCCAAGCAGGCGAGAAGCCCCGCCTTCCCGGCTTTGTTCCAGCAAATCACGCCACCGAGGCCGATGATTGCTCAGTGTCCCATGAGGGGGTGGGGGCATGACCGAAGAGCAGAGAGTTGGTGAGGAACGTGGCTGAGACGGGGGATTTCATTTTTGCTCTCCTCTCAGCAAGACGAAATGGCTGCGCGATTCTTATGTTCATGCTGGTGAATTTGCAGCGTGCTGGGCAAGACACTAGTCATTCCTGTTTGGCTGAGTCGCGAGGTTGTACGATAATGAGAAAGAGAGCAAGAGGAGTGTGCGTCCCAGCGAACTCGGCGTTATCCCGTTGTGTGCTCACGGAGGACGGTGGGCGATCGTTGTGAGCAGACCTGGTGTAAGAGAGGGACATTCGGCATATTCATTCATGAGAAGAAGCCACACAGTGGTTTCTGAGCCCTGGCATTGAATACCGCCTCACCAATTAGCTCATGTACGTTTCCTGCTCGGAGAGCAGCTCGGCGCCATTTTGGGCACATCTTCCTGCACAGGACGCCGAGCGGTTTGACTTCTTCATTCGATTCGCCGTGTTTCGACCAGCATGGTTGACTTCTTCAGACTTTCGTTTTCTGCACGTATGATGTGTCCAATGTCTGACAGTTTCTGTTTCAACATCAGTGCTTTTCTCATGTACATGGTGGTCTAATTTCTTCAAGCACTCATCGAGCATTTCACATTGTCAGGACATTAACAACACTCCTGTTCCCGTTCGTTAAGAACTATTTTAAAAGTAAATATTAACAGAAAAAAAAAACACGTTTCATTCACAATCTCAAGTTTCCATCAATCTCAAAATTATTCAGCAGTTGTTGTTTATTCATATGCAACCTGTAGCTGGTTGCATCATTTTTTGGAACCACTCCTGTGTCCCTGATGCACTGGCCCTGTTTCCAGTAAGCTGATACTCATTTCGCTGACTTCAAAAGGATGACAGGCTGAGTCAACCCACCTGGTGTTGTTCAACGACCTGGCAGGGGCTGAAACTCAGGACCCTAAGATCTTAAACGAGCCACCTCAATGGTGAAGCCAACACCAGTCCAATTCTTCAGTAAAAACAGAGGAGGCACAAGTTAAATGATTTAAATAAAAACACACACATAAGGTTATTGGTAATAGAAAAAAAACAAAAACACACAATATACAACTGGAACGAACTCCTCTGTCAAACACCTTTTTTAATGATACGGGTTTTATGGTCCCGAGTCGAGCAGTTTAAGAGAAAATCGTCAAAAAGACAAACAAACAAATAGAACAAGCAGTCATAGACTGGTACTTACGAAATCGTCAACTTGACCTCTGACCTTGTCTAATAAAAGCTGTCTCTAGAGAAGGTAGCGACGCAAACCAGAAGTTTCTACGATGATTCTGTACCAAACCATGAAAAATCGAATGTTTGACCTCACTGTGACCTTGACCTCTGACCGATTTTGACCAAAATCTAATCAGCACTAGCCATCACCCTCCTGAATCACGTGGTGTAATTTGACATTGGTAGCTTCTTCCGTTCTCGAGTTATCATGCCTACAAACAAACAAACATACAAACAAACAAACAAACAAACACACACACACACACACACAAACAAACACACACACAAACACACAAACAAATGACGGAAGTCATCAATATACTTACGAAATCAATAAGCATATTATTAAATAGAAGATAGATGGTGCACACATGCACGTGACCCCCCCCCCCCAATCCCCCGGCTGCTTCCTTCGGGAGCGGGTGTTTCTAGTTAGAGAAATGGTGCATATCGTCATACAAACACCCATGACGAGGAACGTCGATGCTCAGCAGATGCTTCGGATGACTTGGTGCTACTATTGGGTAATTATCAGAGGTTGAACGAGGCCCTCAAGGGGCCGAAGAGATTCATATTTATTTCAGTTTCACCTTCACAAACCATGTAGTTTTTATTATTTTTTAAAAACAGATTTCCTCGCAATATCATTACCTCCGTCACCGAAGGTGGATGGAGGTTATGTTTCACCCCTGTCTGTCTGTCTGTTTGTGAACAAAATATCTCAAAAAGTTGTAGATGGAGTAGGCCAAAATTTGGTGGATAGGTGGGGTATGTAACAAGGAAGAATTGATTCGATTTTCGTGAAGATCAGAATCCGGATCTGGATGTGAGCATTTTTAAAGTTATTCTTCACGATTGAGTGATTCGGCTAAAACGATGCAGGATATCTCAAAAAGTTACGGACGGATTCGGACCAAATTTGGTGGATAATTTGGTTGGGTGACAAGAACAAGCCGATTAAACTTTAGTTCAATTCCAAATCCAGATCCGGCCTATCAGTGGGATACAAAAAGTAAACGAATCAACCTGGTGTAGGTATGCACTCACCGAGTGCCCTTCTAGTGTTGAAGGTGCTCTTTTCAGATCATTCTGGAACTTTGCTTTTGGTGCTTTTGTTTTGTTCATATGTGTCTTTCATTAATGCATACGTAGAGTGTAATGATGGAAAGTTTTAGGAAATGTTGTACATTACGAGTCTTATGAGGAGAGAGTAAAAAAGAATTTCGAGAATTTTTTGGGGGGAAAATAAAGACGAGCAGACTTCATATGAACAGGCTCACTAGTCACATCAGCTGCACAGCCCTTAACATCAAACTTTTTCAGCTTCCCTGCCAATCATCCTCCATAAACACCAGCTCGGGAATCACGGTTTTGTGCTGTTTGGCCTCATGAGACACCCACGACAAGAGACCTATATCAAATTACAGTCTAATTTGTTGAGACTTTTAACGAATAATTTGTGATGGTTAATCTATGTACTGTAATCCATTAATTTTATTCCATTGCAAATTTCAAGGTTCTTTGAAAACACCAGTGAATAGGGACAACTCGCTAATTAGATATTTTATGATGTGAACTACCATGCTTAGCTCATCATGCAGTTGGCGCACCGAGGACCATTTTTCGAGTGTTTCAAAGTAACGCTCCTCTTGAAAAAAATATAGAACCCTTGGAGCACATTCATTGATACAAAATACCTGCTTTGGGAAATTGTGGCGGGGTTTTTACGAAGTAGGTGGTCACTTTTAGGAAAAAGTCAACGAAAGCAGGATCTACTGTAAAGAATTCCTTTTCACCATTTCTGTGTAATGGTCATGGAACGTGTTTAAATGTCCTGAAACAACATTTTAGTTGGCTTTGTTGCGGTAGTTAGTTCAGGCTGCCTTATCTCTCCCATTTCCCCGACAAGACACAAAGGCTGGACTACCAGCACACACACCCCCCTCCCCCGCCTCTTCGGCTCCATGGATTTTTGGCTCACTTGCTCAGTTTCCTCTTGACATCAAACTTTCTCAGCTCACAATTGTTGAGCTAATAAACTACACGACTTAGGTGATATTTCTTCACTTCTCACGTTGTTTCTTGTTGACATGTGGTGGAGAAGGCCAGCAACAACTAAGAATTAAAAATAAAGTTCATGTGACCTAATTTCCCAAATTTCCTTCTCGTCACAGAGTGTGTGTAGAAGTGACAAAAGGAGGAAAGAATCGTGGTGGTGGGGGTGGAAGAGGGGCTCGAGTAACAAAGAAATCAGGGGTGAGTCAATTCCACACAGTACAAATAAATGTGGAAAGGACAACAGAGGAGGCCGGTGGGAAACACGAAGGGGGAAATGTATCGAGAGTAGAAACAAGAAAGGGAGGGAGAGTGACATGGATAATTAGGGAAGAGAACTTCATGGCTTGTGTGACAAACCTTCACCACAAATGAACAAACAGTGTGCAACGCTTTGTGCTCAGGTGCTGCAAAAATGTGATCTCATTGGAGTACCTAAACCTGGTGTTGTTGGCTTAATGGTTCGGGTGGCTGGCTTGGAATCTTAGGGTCCTGAGTTCGAGCCCCGTTGGTCGCTGGATTAACACCAGGTGGGGTTGACTCAGCCTGTCATCCTTCCGAGGTTGGTGAAATGAGTACCAGTGTACTGGTATTGGGGCACATTATATCAGCGGCACAGCTGCGCCCCAACAAAATGATAGCTGCCATATTAAAGAAGATCAAAATCGGAATGCCTGCACAAGATGGGAAATCAAATAGAAACCAATATCAACATGGATGCAAGTTGGGAGATATATCCAAGCACCATGTTTCGCCCCACGGAGCAGAAGGCAACGCGCCCTCATGTGGAAGATTATTGTAAAAACACCTCCTAATACTATATCATGAAAAAGAGAGAAATTGAGAAAAGGTTAAAGAGGAATAGGCTGCTTGATAACAAATACACGACAAGGAACGTACATACAGATGAATAAATATATTAAACATCAGTTATTCATGTAAATTATTTGATCAACTATAAAATATAATCAATTGAATCCTGAGGATCTTTCCAGACTGGTCACATGGAAAAATGATTAAAACGGGACGTGGTCTCACTCTCAATCAGCCATCATGAAGAGATATAGAGTATTCTTTCAACATCAACCGGTTATATATCCATATGTACATATAAATATAAATAAATATATATATATTACAAGTCTTATTAGGTGGTTGGGTGCAAGCTCACGCGTCACTCACGATGCATCTGTCAGTTTTCAGGTGTGAATTTCCACGGATTTATGGGCACACGGCCATGGAGTGAAGGAAACTGAGAATTTGCAGAGCTTTGCAGAGCTATATTAAAAAAAACACCAAAAAAACTCGGGGTAATTGGGGGAGGGGGGGGGTAGAACGACATTTGAAAGGGGATCTTGTGACTCCTCGGACACATGAACAAGTCAGGTGACCGTTTCTTAACGAATGAAAGTCTCCGATCCTGCTTGCATTCATGTGGAACATCAATTGCAATTAACTCATGACCTGAGTCGCTATGGAAACTGCCGCTGGGCTGGCAGCTGTGGCAAGGGTGGGGAAGAGAGAGAGAGAGAGAGAGAGAGAGAGAGAGAGAGAGAGATGAGAGAGAGAGAGAGAGAGAGAGAGAGAGAGAGAGAGAGAGAGAGAGAGAAAGATTGAGTGAGATTTGACATTTTCTTCGTCTTTATTGCAAGGAATCATTCCATAAGATTGCAGACAATTATGTCGAAAACAAAAGCCAATGGCTCGAATTGCAAAAGAAAAGCAAATCACATTGACACATGTGTCTTAAAAACGAATGAAAAAAAGGTAGCATGACACAATGACTAAAATTCATAAATTGACCGTGAGAATTCCAGCCGTTCGGCTGCCTACAGATCCCTGAAATCACCCTGTTGTGAAAAGGTGCACAATCATTAGATTCATGACGGCCGAGACATGACTGAAGTTTTCACAATTATCACAGCATCATCAACTAAAAAGGTAAGTGTTTTCCATTTTATACTTCCTCGATAAATATACAGCAAGTTTGGCCATAGTTGGCTGCAAGGTATTCATTTGTTTCATTTTTTACATCGGCAACAATTGCTAAAACCAAATATAAAACACAATGTGTATAAACTAAACATAGTCTCCAAGATGGGGAGAGAGATAGAGATATAGAGATATAGAGATATAGAGATATAGAGATATAGAGATATAGGATCATAGAGATATAAGAAAGAGATATAGAATGAATATATGAGATATTAGAGATATAGGAGAAAGAGAGAGATATAGAGATATAAGATATAGAGATAGAGATATAAGAGATAATAGAGTTATAGAGATATAGAGATATAGAGATATAGGAGATATAGAGATATAGAGATATAGAGATATAGAGATAGAGGAGATATAAAATATAGAGATATAGAGATATAGAGATATAGAGATATAAAAATATAGAGATATAGAGATATAAGATATAGAGAATATAGAGAGATATAGAGATAAATAGAGTATAGAGATATAGAGATATAGAGAGATATAGAGATATAGAGATATAGAGATATATGAGATATAAAATATAGAGTTAAGAGATATATAGAGATATAGAGATATAGAGATATAGAGATATAGAGATATAGAGAGATAGAGATATAGAGATATAGAGATATAGAGAGTATAATATAGAGATATAGAGATATAGAGATATAGAGATATAGAGATATAGAGATATAGAAATATAGAGATATAGAGAGATATAAGAGATATAGATGATAGGAGATATAGAGATATAGAGATATAGAGATATAGAGTATAGAGATATAGAGATATAGAGATATAGAGAGAATATAAAAATATAGAGATATAGAGATATAGAGAAGAGATATAGAGATATAGAGATATAGGAGATTAAAAATAATAGAGATATAGAGATAAGAGATATAGAGATATAGAGATATAGAGATATAGAGAAAGAGAGATATAGAGATATAGAGATATAGAGATATAAGAGATAGAGATATAGAGATAATGAGATATAAGAAATTATAGAGATATAGAGATATAGAGATATTAGAGATATAGAGATTATAGAGATATAGAGATATAGAGATATAGAGAGATAGTAGAGATAGAGAGATAGAGAGAGATAGAGATAGATAGAGATAGAGATATAGAGTAGATAGAGAGATAGAGAGATAGAGAGATAGAGATATAGAGATTATATAGAGATTATAGAGATATGAGATATAAGAGATATAGAGATATAGAGATATAAGAGATATGAGATATAGAGATAGAGAGATATAGAGATATAGAGAAAGAGAGATATAGAGATTAGAGATATAAGATATAGAGATATAGAGAGATATAGAGAGATAGAGAGATAGAGAGATATAGAGATAGAGATATAGAGATATAAAAATATGAGATATAGAGATATAGAAGATAGTAGAGAGATAAAAATATAGAGAATAGAGATATAGAGATATAGAGAGAGAAATATAGAGATGTAGAGATGTAGAGATGTAGAGATGTAGAGATGTAGAGATGTAGAGATGTAGAGAGATATAGAAATATATATATATATATATAAATATAAAAAAATTAAATAATAAAAGGAGAGAGAGAGAGATATAGATATATGAGATATAGAGAGGTAGAGAGATAGAGAGATATAGAGAGGTAGAGGAGAGATATAGAGAGGTAGAGATATAGAGATATAGAGATATAGAGAGGATAGAGAGATATAGAAATGGAGAGAGAGAGAGAGAGAGAGAGAGAGAGAGAGAAGAGAGAGAGAGAGAGAGAGAGAGAGGAGAGAGAGAGAGAGAGAGAGAGAGGAGAGAGAGAGAGGAACAGACAGGAGAGGGAGAGGGAGAGAGACAAACAATCTTAATGCACTGTTCTACTATTTAAAACCTCGATGGGTGCAGACCGCACATAAACACATTTCAAAATCAATTTCTATTCCCAGCTCTGCTGTTTGGATGAATGAATCGGAAACACGATACAGGAGCAGCACTGTGTAAGCAAAAGATTGCTCATCAGCATTTAACATGATTTATGACATCACCATAATAATACGAGCAAGTTATCCTTTGTAGCAAAATCGGTGATTTTCGCAGAAACCTTGCCATACATTACCAATTACCAAAGACAACGACCCCTAAGGGTGAGTGTGCAAACTCAGCGTTTTAAACCTCGGCCTTGGAGACGAGTAACTGCCTTAAGGCTTCATCAGCAGGACAAAATGAGCTCAAAATGAAAAGCTTACAGGGCAACTTGTATGCAGCGAAAGGCATTGTCTTACAATGACAATGCCATTCAATTTGAGTCATTGATGTCCATCAACAATCCAGAAAAAAGTCTGAGAGACGCAAATACACAGAGACAGACAAAAAGGGACAGACAGTTGGAATGCCGCTCAATGGCGATGCTGTTGTGAAAGCCACCCGAAGCACAATCGCATCTGTGACAAGTATCACGCTTGGCCAAGCAAGAGACACAGAGAAACCATTATAAAAAGAGAGTTAGCAGAGTTAAAAGCGTTGGGAAGGAATCGATGGACGGAAAGGTCCATCTCAGTTTGAACCAGCCCATTATGAGAGTAGCACCTATACGAGTTGTCCAGCAAATAAGTGGAAAGATCTCCAGAGCAGACGACACCATCAAAAGAGGCAAAGAAGAAAAAGGCAGAGAATGAAGTGGCAATGGGGTCATAAGTCTTCAACAGAAATGGTCTCTCAACAGCAGGATTCTGCCAGGTTCTGAGCAATCTTGAGCGCTGAGATAAATAAGACTCGCTGAGGAATCGAACCTGGATTTGGGTGTTTGGATTTCAGGAAAGGAGACTCAATGTATGACACAATTAGAGGTAAGAATGCCTCATAATGTGAACCTTTTTCTGTCATAGAGTGGGCTCGTTTGAAAGGAGATCGAAGTCTTCTATCATCTCTGCGAATGTCTTAATTCATGAATCTTTAAAGTGTCCACAGTCTAAGCTACGGATATAGTATGTACATTCACAATATTGTTTGCAGTTCCAAAATTATGCTTTCGGAATGACCACTCAAACAGTTTAGTAATTTTTATGGATACGCAATCTCTTTAGATGAGACATTAAGTAAGATGCCTCGCCTGCGTTCGCTTGCAGACACGATTTCTTCTCCTTTAATGGTCTCAATAATTATTCCCACCTTGTGGGGTCGGCAGGGGAACGATTTTGGCCCAACTCTTTCTGGAAGCGGCTGGGCGTGTCTGATGTTCGACTGTGGCAGGAATTTGGAATTTGGCAACGGTTCTGCTGATAACTTGCTTATCCTTCATGAAAGACCCTGTGGGACCTTTAATGTCCACCATCGTTGCTGGTGATGGCAGAATGAGTCGTATGGTTTCACGTCCTCCGAAGGATAAGTGCAGATGTTGATGCCTTGTCCTTCATGTGAAATACGTGGATGACAGTTTATGGCTGTGTCCAGATTCAAACCCAGGCGAGGCAGCTCTAAGGTGATTGTGCATACCTCGAGGTTATCCTTTGGATCTAGGGTTTTAAGCAAAGCATTGTAAATCTGCTTAGCTGCCAGTTCGATGCGGTTACAGATCAGGAACGGTCTTAATGATGGAAACTTGGCTTATGTCACACTTAACTTACAATCCTCCTTAAAACAGGCAGGAACTTTGCCATTAATCAGCCAAAAGTTTTTGAATTGAATGAGATTTGTCCTCCCTGATTGGGTGAGGTTTTCCCCTGTGTGAATCGCCCTTCTATTAAAATGGTTAATCCCTTCGAACACACTGATGATGTAAAATGGTTTCTTGATTAATCTGCTCACGCTGCCTTTTTATGTTCATCGTCTTTGTTTTTTTGTATTTTATTACTTTTGCCTGTGTTCATTTCAATCCTAATTCCTGTGTTTATTCTCGTCTGTGTTTTCCCAATCAAAGCAGGTTTTTTTTGGCTACCACATACAGTATGTAACAATGCTTCGCAGCTTTAAAGCTGGTAGCCAGGAAGATGATGTAATGTTTGTAATTATCTTATATATTATTTCCGAGTTTGTGGTTTCGTGTCGCGCTATCTTCGACTTTGTTCTGCGCTCGAGTAACGTGATATTCGGCTTACATTATCTCAAAGACCATATGAGGTGCATGGTACAAAAAAAAGTAAATAAAATGGTTCTGAAACAGTGAAATCGTATTCCACTTACTGCATTAAAGTAAAATTACTACTGATACTCTGCATCAGTTCCTTTCTCAAACACACCCACCCCAACATGTCGCGCAGAGCGTGGGTTATGCTAGTATATATTAAATTTGGTGTTATTTCCTCCGCAACCGAAAGTGGATGGAGGTTTTGTTTTCATCCCTGTTTGTCTGTGAGCAGGATATCTCAAAAAGTTGTGGATGGATTCAGACGAAACTTGGTGGACAAATTGGGTGTTTGACAAGGATGAATCGATGTTGTGAGGCAGGGTGTGTCAGTCATACATCATGTCCCATTGGAAATTTTATCTGTTGTTTATGTTATGATCACGTTCCAGATAACTACTAGAGATGGCTGATCCCATGAGGTATAGTGGAACATTTAGGAAAAAGTGGAACTTTTGTGGGGCTATTGAAAGCACGCGTATGTGATGGATGCCCAAAAACTTTGGAAGGGCTCAAACACAATGTGCAGCACTCACACCACAAATGCTCCAGAATGTGACAGGTAGCTTCACCTGTCATATTAACATTTGTTCTCGACTCCAGGGAGCACAATTTGAACACTTCTTGAAAGATTTGTAAAAATATTTCAAAAAAAAACCTATTAGACATGACTTATGACTCACCCTACATAGAGTAATATGATATCTACACTATACAGCATATATATATATATGTTTTAAAATAGCAAAAAAAAAGAACGGACATTGTAAAAGCTTTTCATCCTGCAGCTCGTCAGGACCTTTGCAAGAATACCGGAAGTGCAGACACAAAATGAAACAATTTATTTGTTCAGACAGTTGGGGATTGGTTCTTTGGACTGTTACTGACACGAACATACACATCATGGCCTCGAGGTTCCGAGGGAACCCGTGACCTCCCATTTGTAATGGATCCAGGTCAGAACAGAAGCAATGTTTGCACATACTCTTTTTGTTTGCAAAGAACAGGAGCTCGTGTGTGTATAATTGTGGCTTTAAGAACACATAAATGTGCTTCAGTATGCACACGTGCCACTTTCTGGAACCGCTCAGCGAGATAGTCCTGGGCACTGTGAGATTGATGGTCAGATAGAAGACTGTGAGATTCAAGATGCTTGAGAAAATGGGAATTGAGAAGACATTCAAAGACTTTGGAAATAGTAGAAGTCAAAGCAATAGGATGGTAGTTAGAAGGGTTTGAACGATCACTCTTCTTTAAAATAGGCTGTACTAAGGCATGTTTCCAGGAAAGAGGAAAAGGTTAGGTTTTTAAACAAAAACAAAACAAATGAGCAAGCACGGGTACAAGTTCTGAAGCACATTCCTTCAAGACACGAGGAGGAATGACATCTTGCCCGCAGGCCTTGCTTATGTCCAGAGAGAGGAGTATTTTTTTACTGCATGAAAAGAGATTATAGGGAGGGACATAGGATTGGTGAGGTTAGCATCAGAGGGAGATGGAATGTTAGAGTCATCCAGTGTGGAGTTAGAGGAGCGATCCAGGTTAAAGTGACCTAAGTTGTTGGAGATACATTTAGCTAAGGACCAGAAAGATCTATTAGTGAAAGAAGATGAGAGGTTGTCACATTTGTTTTGAATAAGGGAATGCTTAACTTCATGAATAACATGTTTGCAATGATTCTGGCGGATATGAAAGCTGAATGCGAGTCGGAGGAAGAAGAGTTTTTCCATGTCAGATATGCGGCATCCCTTGCACGAATGGCCGCAGAGCAGGAATGATTGAACCAAGAATTGGTAGGAGAGATAGACTTGAAAGAGAAGGGGATATTAGCATCCATTCCTGCAACAACAACCTCAGCTATACATTCAGCAGAGATAGAGACATCGCCCAAGGTGAGGTTGTAGTCTTTCCAGGGAAAGTCAGAAAATAAGTTTCGAAAACCAGTCGAGTCAGCATTATTGAAATGCCAATACTGGCGTTTCGTTGGAGCAGTCAGAGGAGAAGTGGTGGTAAGTAAAGTGATGTTCACAAAATTGTGGTCAAAAGACCCAATTGGAAGTGAAATTGTGTAGTTGTAATGCAACGGATTGGAAGTGAAGAATAAATCCAAAGTATTGGTAGTGTGGTCATGACGATCTGAGATTATGGATAGGGTGAGTGATAATTTGTTCCAAATAATTAAGAATGGAAAATGTTAGAGCTTCAACTCCCCCAACATCCATGTGGGAAGATTTCAGCCACTCCCTGTGGTGTACATTGAAATCTCTGAGATGGAGAAATTCTGCTTGAGGGTGTTCGGATGTCATGGCCTCGCGGCAAGAATTAAGAAAATCAAAAAAAGTGATAAAGTTTGTCGAATTGGGAGAGAGTAAGTGAAACAGAGAAAGATAGTGATGGTTGGGAGACAAATCTTAAGCCAGATGACATAAAAGTTTGGAGATTCGAGGTCCGCAAGGCGTACAGCAGCCGTATTGATGTTGGAGGAGACAGGGACTCCTCCTTTGAAGCGGAATCGTAAGTGAAGGTTGTAGTTCGAAATGTTAAAACAATTTGCAAGAACATCATGTGATAATTGGGTCTCTGAGAGAAGCACAATGTCAGGAGAGGAACTTGCTAGACGATGTTCAACAAAGGAAAGATTCCAAAAAAGACCACGAATGTTGGTGGAATATATTGAAAAAAACTGCATTGAGACAAAAGTATCAATGAACGTCACGTTTTTGAATGTGTCACAAAGAGTGCGACACAATTATCCCTTTTAAAATCGATGAAGTAATTTAACATCTGGATATATATATATATGTATATATATATATATATATTAGGGTGTCCCAAAAAATATACAACTTTTAAAATGCTTCGTTTGATCCTAAAAAAGCAGTAATTTTGTCACTAATGCTTCATTTCTTGTTGCAGAGACCCTGAAGTTTATTTTGATACCAAGCAAGTGCCAGAAAAATGCCAAGACTGACCGTACAACAACGGACGAAAATTGTTGAACTTTGGCACCAGACGAAAAGTGTCATACAGGTGCAACGTCTTTACTCGAGACATTTCGGTATCCACTTGCACCATGCACCAAACTTTCGGACAATAAAGTGCACCATCGCAAAATTTACCAATGTGGGACCATCTGTGACCTTCACAAGGGTCACAGTGGTCGGAAGAGGACAGGACGTAGTGAAGAAAGTGTGGAAATGTGTGAAACAGGCGGTCGATCATAGTCCAAAAAAATCGATTCGACGACTCTCTCCCGAGACAAACATTCATAAGAGCACCGTTCAGAGGATCCTTCGCCAAGATATTCATGCCTTTCCATACAAATTCAAACGGAAACGGTACTTACTGATCAACAGAAACGCAAACGACGAGACTTTGCAATTGGTTCTCAGGAAAGTTGGAGGAAGATGCAGACTTCCTCAAAAAACTTCACATGATGGACGAATGCCATGCTCACTTGTCCGGGGAGTTAAACAAGCAAAACTTTCGGTACTGGGGAACTGAAAATCCTGGTAATGCATCAACTGAACTGGTGCCTCGATCTGTTCTCAAAGTTACCATGTGGGTGGCGGTTGGTTGGTATGGGATAATTGGTCCATACTTCTTTGAAGATGACCAGGGACACACTTGCACGGTAAACCACAGGAACTATCGCGAAATGATTCAGGAATTCTATCTGCCTGAGCTACGTACTCAGGCCCGTAGGAGAAACAACCTGATCCAGATGAGAACCCAGTGGTTCCAGCAGGATGGGGCACCGCCCCATACAGCCAGGGAAACAAGGCGTTTTCTCAAACAACATTTTGAGGGCCGCTTTATCTCCCTCTACAAAGACGTTGAGTGGCCACCGTATTCCTCTGACCTTACTCCTCCAGACTTCTTCTTGTGGGCGTATCTCAAGGACAGGATCTGTGGAACCCTAGGCCTCTGACTCTTGACAGCTGAAGGAAAACATCACCGAGAAATCCAGAACATTCCTCAGGAAACGTTTCCCAAAGTGATGGAGAACATGACAACGCGTTTGCAGGCAGTGATCGGACAACGTGGAGCCGACGTCGAACATGTGTCTCAAGAAAACGACGATTCTATACCAAAATTTAAATTTTCGTGGAAATTTTGACATTGGTACAATAAACTTCAACCTTTCAGCTTTTCTCTCTCTTCTTCTTCTTTCGGCTGCTCCCGCTAGGGTCGCCACAGCAGATCATCCGTATGATCCGCATAGTGATTTGGCACATGTTTTACGCCGGATGCCCTTCCTGACGCAACCCTGGTCGCCACAGGGATATGATACACCTATTTTAACCGGGATACACCGGCCAGTATACTGGTACTCATTTGCCGACCTCGGAAGGATGACTGGCTGAGTCAACCCCCTGGTGTATAATTCAGTGGCCG
Organism: Eptatretus atami; assembly: GCA_035128595.1. Lineage (NCBI taxonomy): Eukaryota > Metazoa > Chordata > Myxini > Myxiniformes > Myxinidae > Eptatretus > Eptatretus atami. The sequence continues at coordinate 55,394,746 of CM068954.1, read as the reverse complement.
AACGGGCTTGAACTCAGGACTCTTGGATCCAAGCCGCTGCCCTAACCACTGCGCCAACACCAGGCTTAACCTTTCAGCTTTCTATCCAGCCATATATCTTTTTTAAAAAAATATATGTTATGACCATCCTCTTTGCAGATGAAAAGTTGTATTTTTTTGGGACACCCTGTATATATATATATATATATATATATATATATATATATATATATATATATACATTTACTGTATATCTTCTAACCGCTGACTGATTCACTGACTGATATTAAAGAGCGGTACCTTCTGGATAATGTTGAAAGCTGAAATTTTGCAGGCCGATGGACATTGAACGATATAATCAACATGAACATTAGACAATACACCCGGAAAAAATCACAGACCATCGTAAAGCATCCGTAAATGAAAATGTAAATAAATAAATGAAAAAAATAAATGCAGGTGAGCGACCCGAGACAATGGGGAAGCACGGCTCGTTATTGCTTCCTATGTGTAAGCATACCCTGCTAATATATATATATATATATATATATATATATATATATATATATATATATATATATATATATATATATTTTACGGTGCCGGGTCGTCGGCCGCGAAACGACCGCTCTGAATGGAGCCGCAAGTCGAGTCGGCCCGACCGATCGCCCGGAATATAGATCGCCGCCCAGATAAGTCCGAGTCGACGGGTCCTTGTACAAGAACCGAAATACGCCAATGGGCAGATCACGTGGGGTAGGGTCGATTGCCAATCTTCAATGTACCTAAATACCCACGTGATCCAACTACCGGGTATTCCACCCTCGACGGAACTAGTACGGAACAAACCGCCGAGGCGGGCCTTGTCCCGTGCGCGATTCCGAGCGCTTAATCGCCGAGAACCGTCGGTCCAAATGTCCCCTTTTACGGCGAACCAACGGCTTTCTAACTCCCAACACACGAAATGCTCAGTCAATGAAAGAATCGACGCGACGAGCTGAAAACATTTAACAATTGGGGTATTATTAATAATAATGGGGAACTAGGGAAGCACGTTAGAGCAGAACTATACCGACTTTACGAAATGCGATGCAAACATTTACAGCACACGAAGCACTTAACAATTTCCTACTTATTAGACGGGCCCACGGAAACACGTACGCACACACACACACCCAGAAATGGTGGCAGAGGCCTTTAATAACGAGCTCCAGCTCGGAGACAGGTGAGCTGAAACCCAGAGCCTATCTCGAACCTCTCCACCTCGTGTGGTCTTCAAGTTGTTCGGACCCGGGCTCCAGTGAGAGCGAGCTGGATCCAATCGCCGTGAGCCGCGATCCTTCCCGAGCTCCCGCAAATCCTCCCGTGCTTCTCAACACGTGCTGGTGAGACGAGGCGCCGATCCTTCCTGTCGATGTGCCGATCCTTCCCGTCGATGCGCCGCTTCCCCCAAGGAACCACCTCTAAGAAGAGCCGATGAGTCGCACCAAGCCGGGAACCAAACGGAGAACAAAGAACTCCATGAACCACGAAGAAGAAGCCACCACTCGCAGCTCGAGCCGAGTAACCAGCTCAACTCTCTTCCAAACAAGGCAGCTTGAAGCAAAAAGCTTTCAAAAGCCTCCAACCCTAACCAGAGTCAAGCAGGACCCGAAGCTCTGCTGAACAACTCCTCTTTCAGAATCAAAAAAGCTTCTGAAGGCCTCAACCCTAACCCAAGCCAAACAGGACCCGAAGGTCTGCTGAGCGACTACACTCTCCGAAACAAAAAGCTTACTACTCAAGAACAAAGAAAGGATCTCGTCCTTATCCTTCTCCGCCCCCCTCCCCCGCGCCCGGGCCACGTGACTCATGCCCTCGTGATCCATCCCCCGCTCAACCACGGGTGGGAGGAGTGTTGACATTATGAGTCACGGGACGGCAGGGTTCTTCTTCCTCTTCGCAGAAGAGGGGGAGGGACGTCTCCATTGTTTTGTTCCCTAACTATTAAATCGATCCGCAGCGCATCTAATCGATTTCTAAACATTTAAACAATGGAAGGTGAGCTATCTAGGGAACAAGCACTTATCGACATAGCTGACTAAAGGAACCTGTATGTTGTGTGCAATCGAATTCCAAATTCGTAACACTATGTATACATATATATGCGTATACTGTATGTATATATATATATATATATATATATATATATATATATATATACTGTTTGTGTGTCTCTTGTTTGCGGTGGCCGCTTTTCATGTTGCGTTTGAAAAAGCTGCTGATTAATTATTTTGCATTTTCATTTCATTTTTCTTGATACAATGTAGTCAGTCACTATATTTTCCCATCCAGTAACCTTGAAAATCAACATGAACATCTTGATTAAATTAGATTTAATGCAGATCTTCATGGAGTAACACACAATTTTAAATTGCTACATTTTGCCCTCTGTTGAGACAAATGCAGCCTCCGCTGCCCGATATTGCACTACCATTTAGCGGTGGGTGGTATAAGTAGCTCAGAGCTTTGGCTCTGAGTGAAACCAAGAGTGTGACACAATTAACCTTTTTAAAGTCCATGAAATAATTTAAATTGATAGATTAACTTAAACTTTCCCCTGTCTCTGGGGATGTGGACACTTTTGCTAGTACAGTTTAATACAATACCAAATTGATGTCAACAAAATTGTATATCTGTTTTATATATATATATATATATATATATATATATATATATATATATATATATATATATATATATATATATATATATATATATATATATATATATATATATATATATATATATATATATATATATATATATTTGTCTTGGCATCTCCTTCTCAACATTCATAAGTGCAGTAAAATGCAGTAAGCACATGTTTTCTTGCTTGGTTGAACTTGTTTGCCTATAATTTGGGTAACATTACCAAGAGGATTCAGATATATTGAGGTTTTAAGGATTTAATGATGTGAATAATAAATAGATAAATATATTCACAAAATATATTTGCACAGTAAAATAATTCCGTTATTATTGAATTTGCTTTGAAATTCTGTAATAATTCGCTGTCCTTATGCAGTTATCGTCAAACATTCACAAAGCACTTGTGATATCTACGATATCATAATGTTCATGGAACAACATTGCACACTGTATCCATTTGAATGATAATGATATCTTCCTCATCATTCCTTCTCTTGTCCCCAACCCATGCTATCCCCTCTGCCCCCTCCATATCCCTACTTGCTTTCCCTGTTCTCCAGGGACCAGCGGAACTAACAGGAGCTGATGAGACATGATAGAAGGTCGTGGGGTTAGGCCAGCGTTGGGCAATTTCTTTTTTTTTCAGGTCCCTGCTTTCCAGTATTCCAGTTATTCACATCACAGATCTTAAGGATGTAAACTGGGATAACCATTGTGATATGTGACAGGTAATGTCATTTGTTGCAAGCACTGAGCACTTTTGTGGAACCCCCAACTATATAGTTGAGTGGGACCACCAAAGTTAATGATTTATACGATGGACTTGACCGGAGCAAATTCTTCAAGATGTTCGATTCATGGAGTCTTGTCAAAGTTCAATGTTCGAGGCACAGTTTCTAAATGTTGTCGGTGATTCTTCACCATTGAGAGATAGGACGATATACATCATATTTCAAAAAGTTATCAACTGGTTATTACAAAATTTGATGGATGATTTCGGTCGGTGACAAGGACTCGTGGAGTAAGTATGTCGAGTAAATATTTTCAAAATATCAGATTATGGTTCATAAGACTTTTGTTCCAGCGGCTATGACTCTTTGGATTGCAGTTCAGCGACGTCGTTTTCACAAATGAAATTCTTGTAGTGTTCTAGAAAGCTGAAGTTGAACTGTGCTAAAGTGATGCGTCATTACCTTCGAAGATATCTTCTGCACTTCGGTCTGGACTTCCTTGACACAAACATTCAACTAAATTATCGAGGTCATCCATACTCATTCACTGAAAACCTATTACGAGAGAATATATATGATCAAAACACCTCCTCCATCATAAACATCGACATCACGTTTTTTATTATTTGTGTCTAGTTCTTACATGTATTGTAAGAGTTCTGTTGTATATTGCACACATTTCTATTGACATGACAAATGTGGTAATAGACCATAATCTCTCATGGATTAATATATTTTTAAAGTAATCTATTACAGATTATGCTCGACCGACAACCTTCACACCATGATATGAATATTACTTTAAAAAAAAGAATTCTCCCAACATCATAATGAAGTTGGACCATTCCAGAGTGGCCTTCGATCATTTCATTTTTTATTTTTTTTTAACTCTTGTCGAATTGTGTTTCTCCTTGAAGCTCTACGAGATGGCAGGAGAACAGTCTCAAAATGTCCCATCAAGCAAACCAATTTGCGCACCATCGTGTACAACTATTATTTCAATCACAACAATGTGCCCTTGTGGTGTTTCTAAGTAGATCTATCCTCCGCATAACATGTCGGGGATTCCCTGGGTTTTGCTATTCATCGGCAAAAGAGCTCCTCACATCGCTGGAGGAGTTTATTGCAAGACCCCTTGATGATGAATGGTGACAAATGCTTCAACGAATCATTATGAAAACTCATTCACACCATGATACTGTTCTGATGCCAAGAGAGAAACAAACACGCTATTGGAGCAACCTTCCCACAATCAGGTGTGTGACGTCATTTGTATGCAGCTGAGGTCACGCTTTCATCTGCGATCAACTGGAATGAAAAAGTAAATATAGTGCACAATGTTGAATAAGGAATGTTATGCTATCGTGTGTGTGCGTGTGTGTGTGTGTGTGTGTGTGTGTGTGTGTGTGTGTTCCAAGTTGAATAAATATATAAATGATGTTTCCGTTATCCTGCCAGATTGACATTCGAGCTGTTTTCCAAGGACAGGTAGGGATTAAATCGATGTGCTGCCGACCATTAGCCTCCAGATAAGGCATCTGTGGCCACAAGCAAGTGCGCGAAATGCTCAAGTAAAAGCACAAATTGGTTCTTCGATCTTTCCATCAACAGCATGACGTGTCACCTTAAGTGGCGTAATTGTCGCGTGACAGCAATCCTGCACGTTTAAGTCTATAATTTAGGCGACCAGATATTATATTATCTTGCACAGAGAATAGCACGAAGGGTATTAAATGTTCATTAGTTAATATGCCAACACACATCTGAAACATTTTCACATTTCTGGATTCTACATGAGGACCTCAATACACTAAATACAATCAGTTATGGGAGGGAACGTTAATGACGTCATAATGACACCAACTCATTGGTTTTTCTCCCAAAAAATTTTTTTCTTCCTCCAGCTCTCTTTGTTGGCTCTTTGCCCAATTCTTTGCAAACTTTCCAGCACCCCTCCCACGATCTATCCCTGCCTTCCCTTCACTCTCAGGAAGTCACGCTGAGCGGAAGCCGCTGATTTGGTGCCCGAGGGAGAAATGCGAAACGGCCTGAACTCCAACAAGTGCCAGTGGAGAGAGGGGAAACTTTTATGGCTGTCCTAACCTGAAACCTTCATCGCTAAATCTATCTTCGTTGAGTGAATCAAAATGTTGATGGAAATAAAATGAACACTCCTTGTAAAGCATGGGTGTTGGCATTTCGTGAGGAATGTTTGTGTGTCTGTATTTGTGTGGAATATTAAGATTTATCATCGTGGGGATAAGTGTGGATGGAGAATGTGAAGGGGATGGAGGGGGTTATGATTTGAAGGGGAGTGACGTCACAGGGGCAGTGTGCAAAGATCACATGTCTTTGCAAAAATAATAAATTATGTCCACACCATTCTTAAACGGTCTTTTCTCACTTAGAATACAAGACTAATGCAATGAACCCAACAGTCACATTATAGAAATGCAAAATATATATATATTTGCAAGTGACGGTGCACAGTATAAGCAGTCAAACAGCAAGAACTTAAAGATGAGAACTTGGAAACTTTTAACACCTGTTTCCAAAAAAAAATCATATATATATATATACATGAAAAACGAAGACCCACCCACATGTCTCACCTGTGAATAGAGGGAATAGCCAATTAGCTCTAACCAAATCAATTAAAGCAAGGTGGCTACATACATAAATTGACTCCTCCCATGCTGTTGCAGCTGAAAAAGCTGCACAAAGCAACAATGAAAGGCTACCCAAGATAAGCTCTTTGCTGTTTCAAACCCTTCCCAGAGTTCCTCCACAGTTGTAAAGACGTTCACAAATTGTACACACATGAGAATCCCAATGCTACACACCCCCTCAGCCACCGGACCAGTTTCATAGCTTGTTGGCAAATCATCAGCGACAGCACAGACAGAAATGCATACCAACGACGCTCCCAAGCCAGTACCATGTGTAAACATCAAAAGCAGTCAATATATAAATGAAAAACGAAGGGTATGGGAGGATTCGATTTATTTATATAATCCTGGCCACCTGGGTTTAATTGATTAGGTGAGAGCTAATTGGTTATTTCCTTCATTCACAGCTGAGAGATGTGGCTGGGTCCTCATTTTCATATATATATATATATATTGACTGCTGTTGACGTTTACATGTGGTACATGCTTGGTGCCTCGTTGGTGTGCATTTCTGTCTGTGCTGTTGCTGATGATTCACTAACAATGAATGAAACCGCTCCAGCAACTGAGATGGTGTGTAGCATTGGCATTCTCATGTATGTACTATTTGTGAACGTCTTTAACAGCTGTTGAGGAACTCTGGGAAGGGTTTGAAAAGCAAATAGCTTACTTGGGTCGCCTTTCATGGTTGTTTGATGCAGCTTCTTCAGCAAGAAGAGCATGGGAATATATATATATATATATATATATATATATATATATATATATATATATATATACATGCCTATACCCTAAAAAAAAAAACTCATACCAGTAATAGTTGAAGAGACTGAAGTGGTCAACTACAACAAGCTCATTGAATATTTGAAAGAGATACAAAGAACTATCATAACAATCAAGTTACGAGAGAGAGAGATAGAGGAGAGAGAGAGAGAGAGAGAGAGAGAGAGAGAGAGAGAGAGAGAGAGAGAGAGAGAGAGAGAGAGAGGAGAGAGAGAGAGAGAGAGAGAGAGAGAGATGGTGAGGCAATGTAGTAATGTTATCCTGGTGGATTAGCTTTGCCTGGGGAAATGGAATGGGAGCTCATTGGGGTCTGCGAGGTGAAGGCCAGAGGGTGGGGAGGCAGGGCTCCATGCACCCAAATGGGTATCAAGGCGGGTTCAGCTCGGTGGAGTGGAAAACGGGCAGAGGCAGGCAGGCCCACAGGCGGGCAGCTGGGCAGATGAAAAGTGACAGGGCAACACTACACACTGATTGCTGTGGAGCTACGTGCGTGGATAAAAAGGAACCACAAAGCTGGGAGCCGAGGACCAAAATAACTTAGATGTTACAAGCTGACGAGCAAAGCGACCCCAGACTCTGGACCCTAAGGAATTAAGCAATTGTGCAATTGATGAAGCTGATAAGTAAATTGCATGATAAGTTGGGAATCAAGGGATTGGAGTAGCTGAAGAAGTGGGAAGTAAAGAACTGAGAAAGCACGATCGAAGAAACTAGAGAGTTGACGCAAGGTAACAAGCCACAGGGCCGAAGAATTCATGAGCCAGGTTGCTGTAAATCAAAGGTCCTAATGTAGATGTTTTGTATCTCAGGCTCAAAAGCTGAAAATTAAACAATGGTGAGCTGTGAAGTCAAAGCTTGGCATCTGAGTAAATGTGGTAATCAGGACATATGAGTGCAGTCTGCAAAGAATTAAACAGAGAGGCTTCTCATTATTATTATTATTTTGAAAGCAGCACATGACTATGAGTAGCATCATTGGCTGAGGGTGCAGCTCTGCTGCTGATGCAATGCCCTCTGTAGGTTAGGGCAGGAATTTGTAATTTGTCCAAGGTTCCTGGCGACAGCTTGCCCAACTAATGCTGGCAGAAAGGACTCTCGGTTTAACGTCCATCCGAGGGTCGACACACACATGGATGCCTCACCCTGCCTGTGAGACACCAGGATGATAGTTTGTTTCTGAGCCGAGATTCCAATCCAGGCTTAAAGACAGCTCAGAGGCGAGTGTGCATACCTCTAATCTAGGTCATACTGCCAGTCACAGAGAAGCTAAAACCTTGGTAATAGACTTCGACGAGGCCAGCAATATATGTATTATGGAAGCATTTGTCGTAAGGGTGTCTGAGGGGAAGGGAGGGGAGGCCGAAGGGAGGGGCAATGAGAAATTTCAAGAGGAGAAAAGGAAGAGAGGGGAGGATGCAAGGAAAGAGAAATCAGCGTTGGCTAGTGTGGGAGGAACGGGGAAAGAAGGGAAGGAAGGTTTTTCTAGGATATAGGTGTGAGAGGAGAGAATGAAAGAAACGTGAATATAGAGCAATATTTTAGGGCAGAGAGGTGGAACATATAAGGAAGATGGAGAGGTCAAAATTCCACAATACTTTAGGGTACCTAATAAACTAGAACGCCAGTCAGTTGAGCGCATACCTCTGGCAGGCTGAACAGTTTACGTTTTGTATCGCATTGAAGGACCGGATCTGCATCCAGACATTAAACCAAAATCTAATTGGCTTGTTCTTCTCACCTTCCCAACTCATCCATCAAGTTTTGTCAGAAGTCGTCCACAACTTTTCGATATATCGTGCGACACTGCATATTGTTTTTGGTCCTATCTATCAACGATGAAGAATCACTTAATCTATATATCTATCTGTATATTACTAAAACTCTCATCTTGTATATGTATGTATGTATGTTCCCGAAATACAGCCAAAACGGTAAACGATAGTGCAAAAATTTTAGGGCCACCTTACTCACCATTCTTCTGTGGTGTGCAGTATCAAGTTTCGTTCAAATTGGGCAACTAAATAAATTATTTAAAAATCAATTCCCGATTCAGTCAAATACTCTTCGGGAGAATTTGATCAATGCAAACAACCTCAGTGATATAGTTCGCTGGAGCTATCTTTTTATTTTTCTCTTGAAATGATTTTTTTTTCATCAACCGCTGTCACAACGGGAACCCAACGGGTTCACGGGTCGTCTAGTATATTCTAGTATCCGGATCCGGATATTCATAAAAATCTAACCATTTCATCCTTGTCACACACCCAACCTGTCCACCGAGTTTCGTTCAAATCCGTCCCTAACTTTTTGAGATATCCTGCTCACAGACAGACAAACAAACAGTGGCGCCACCTTCAGTGGCGGAGGTAATTAGTGATGCCAAGTTATACAGTCGACTCACTAATTTGAATCAATATGTTCTATGGATTATAGGAATTAGTGAGAATATATCTTTGTTTTGGTATGGTTCATACTGCACATATCTCCCTCCTCACGATCCCCCCTTTTCTTTCCTGCACATCCTCGTGAGTTTCCTTAGTCTTAATTATGTTCATTTCTGTCAATTGGAATTGTCAGACTTCCCCAACGCACATCCTCTGTGCTCACGTAATTGCAACATTCAGAGTTAAAAAAGACTGCAAGTTTAGTCTCAGCTTAAGTCTCCACTAAAACAGCTGTTTCACCTGCAAACTGAACAGGCTTAGAGGATGAGTCAGGTGAGCTGCTAATGTCCCGTTTAAAGATGACTAGCCCAAGCATCATCATAAATACATGGGGCAAAAATTATTTAAATAAAATATAACAATGACTAAGGCACAACCAAACATGTCTTAAAGCTGACTATGGCGTCATTGGATAAATTAAAATCCATTTGGTCAAATCGCAATCGACCATTCCAGACGTGTTGTATGTATGATCGAAGCATGTTAGAGGCACATCACGTTTGCCTTGAGCAAGCAGTTTTCACGACAGTCGTCGCAAGCCGATGGTGATTGATGGGGACTTTGAAGCATCATTGGAGCAAACGCGCAGGCAGAGAGGGAGAGAGAGATAGTGATGCAGAGAGGAGGGAGAGAAGGGATCAAAATCAAATACCATGAAGCATCGCCCCAAAAGGACGAGTCCGCAATGACGGTCTTGGGTTTTTAAAGTACGAATAAAATCAACAACATTAGATGGTTACTTTGGATATCAAGTTATCGCGAGGTCATGCCATATAATATTATTAAGCCTCCCCCTATCGGATAGCTATTGTAGGGTTTGGTTCCACAATTAGTGCCCCCCCCCCAATTTGTAATGGTACCCTGGAGTTTCTAACACCGATAGGAGTACTAAACCACCATTTAGGTTTCCTTTCTTCCTTTTTTTTGATGCCAATGTCTGAGCTGTATCTCGGAACCAGCTGGGACTTGCACAATGAAATTTTGCATCAACAATGGGAATAAATAGTACATGGGGTTGGCATGTTCTTTTGACCTTGACCTAATTTTAAGGTCATGCCCAAATTATAGTTATTTAACATTTTCACCAAAACTCAGCTATAAGGTTTATCCAATCAGAACGAAATTGCCCTCTCCAGATAGCCTAGAGCAAGCCACATATACGCATCATTTACATCATACCACTCCAGGTTAGAGGTCAAGGTGAAATGGCTGTCTGAAAAAAAAACAAAAAAAGCACGGTTTTTGTCATTGCACAATTTTGCCAATGTGGAATCTGAAAAAGACTGCTTGGCCTTCGAAAACGTTCTTGGATCATAATAGTGTACCTACATTGAAGTTGTGCATCTGATATTTGATTAGAGTTCTTGACCTACTTTTTTTGGATCGTGACCAAATTAACAAAAAATACCTTTTTGATCATAATTTGAATATTTTTCCACCGGTTTTCACGAGGTTTAGTTGTTATAGATAGGACGAATATAAAAGAATGCCAAAAATGATGGGTTGGAGTTATTTTATTCAAAATATTCAAGGAGACTGGAAGATATGATGTTTTGTAGCAAGAAAAAGCATTATTTTAAAACACAAATGTGACCCTATTTTCTTTATCTTCTGAGATGTTTCGTTTGACGGAACAGCCTCGTGAGCATGCCAAAGTCTGAAGCCTTGTCCTAGCTTCAGGTGTGGTTATGTCTTCTTTATTTATTTATTAGACATCCTATGGATATAAATGAACACTCATTTTACTCTGCGCACATTGCCCATCATGTGCAACGAATTTCACCTCTCTACGCCTTGGATTTAT
>CM068954.1:55355428-55376027 GCA_035128595.1 Eptatretus atami | reverse complement strand
AGAGAGATGCACCAAGGACCTGAAGACTTGGACTTTCGTCCTCCCGCACAGGTACCGGCAGCGCCACACCCATGATCCAGTGAATCCATGACTCCCCAGGCCCGATCCAGACGTCTATTGACCTCTGATTAACAGCCAGCAGAGAACTGAATATCACTGCCAAGGTAAGTGAATCTCTCCACGACCTCAACATCCTCACCACAAACAGGCACAGACAGGACAGCAGCATCCAAGATGTCATTGAAAGCCTGGATCTTAGTTTTGACCCAGAAACCCGTAATCCCAGCGGCTCCAACTCCTCATTCAGCACTCGAGGCCCCAAAAGCATTTCTAAAGTCTCCGCAAAGATGACTGCATCATCTGTGAAATCAAGGTCAGAGATTTGACATTCCCAAACGATGCACTGCAGCTTGATCTCTCTGACATCCTCCCTAGAATCCAGTCCATACAAGTGCTGAAAAGTGTGGGGGCCAGTACACACCCCTGATGAACTCCAGTAACAACTGGAAATAAGTCAGAGTGGTACCACACACATTCACAGCATCTCAGTACCAGAGTAGAGTTCAGACATCAGATCGATCAGTTGTGGTGGCACCCCACGAGACACAGAATCCTCCAGAGGGCATCCCGATTCACTGAATCGAACGCTTTACAGAGATCAACATAGGCTGCAAGCAGCCCCTGCCGAAACTCTCATCTGCGTTCGGTGAGGACACGAAGAGCAAGGATACGGTCAATCGTTGACCTCTTTGGTGTAAAGCCTGACTGCTCTTGACGCTGTGGTGTTCAAGCAGATGGTGGCGAACCCTATCAAGAATTATCTGAGCAAAGACCTTGCCGGCACTGAGAGCAGCGTCACCCCTCGGTAGTTGTTGCAGTCTTGGCGATCACCCTTCCCTTTCCAGAGAGGGACAACAAGGCCCCTCTCCAATCAGTTGGGATGATGCCTGTGTTCCAGGCAGAGCACAAAACTGCATGAAACGACACGAGTGCAGCATTTCCACCAGCCTTGAGAAGTTCAGCATGGATGCCACAGATCCCTGGAGCTTTACCCCATTTCAACTGGTTCACCGCAGCCTGTGTTTCCACAAGCGAAGGTGGACCACAGTTGATTTGGAGGGTCAGGAACAGGGATTGTAACACCCTGACGTCCAACTCGACAGCTGGTGGATCAGCCTGGTACAGCCGCTCAAAGTAACCGGCCCAGCGGTCCTTCACTTCGGACTCCTCTGTCAAGAGCCAACCACCCTCTGCTCTAACTGCAGTACACCGAGGGATGGGCTTGGATGAACGCAATGTGCGAATTCCCCTGTAAGCAGGACGGTAATCACTTGACCACAGTGATGCTCTACCCCTTCACAGATTCCTCGCACATAGGCCTCCTTGTCCACCTTAGCGCACGTACAGTTTTATGCCTCAGCTCCCTGAACAGCTCAGCTCTGCCACTCAGCCTGGCCCTGCAACTCTGGTCAATGGTATCCAGTGTCCCTTGAGAGACAAAATTCTTCTTTGCCCTACGGTGAGTTCCAAGACATCCACCGTAACATCAAAGATGGTGGTCTTGAAGGTACTCCACAACTCTTCAGGATCTCCCAAAGTACCCAGACCCCCAATCTCCACTCAGGTTGTTCCAAACTTCTCAGCCACTCTCTCATCCTTGAGCTTGCCAACATCCAGCGTAGGCTGGGATGGTACCATTCTCCTGGATTTAAGGTGCAACTTCAGAGTTGCTACAACAAGCCGGTGGTCAGTATTGAGGAACTGAGCACTCCGGTAGACCCTGCAGTTCTGGATCATCCTCCAGCGACCGTCAATGAGGACATGGTCAATCTCCTTTGCCCACCGCCAGCGTTGGAATACAAGTCCAGCGATGAGCTTGTGGGCGCTGAAACCATGAACCAGCCACCTAAGTCCATGACTTCTTGCAAAGTCAAGGAACTTAGTGTATTCTGGTTCATAGTTCCTGACCATGGGGACCAACACACATTCATAACCATCCCTAACAGTTGCAGTCGATGATTGAAATCCCCCAAGACGAGAAGTGTATCTCGTCTGGGGCACGGATCAACCACAGAATCGAGCGTGGCATAGAATGCATCCTTCAGGGTGAGATCACTCGCCTCAGTCGGAGCATAAACAGAGACCAGGGAAATGACACCCAAGGAGTGACGAATCCTTTGTCTCATAATACGCTCGATGACCGGTGTTACCTCAATTATTATTGGAGTCAGCTTATTGGACACAAGCTACAGCAACTCCTTGGGCATGGTAACCATCAGAGCGACCAGACCAATAGTAGGTGTAACCACCCACCATGACCTCGCCGCAATCCGGTCTCTGAACCTCAGAGAGTGCTGCAATACCGATGCTCAAACGCTTGAGCTGAGATGATAACAGAGAAACAGAGACAGGTGATCATCCTCTCTTAGGGATAGGACATTCCAGGCACCCACCCGAAGGGATCGCCTCATGTTAACCCAAGGAGACCGCCGTCTGGTGGACGGCACCTCAGCACCACCCCGACACACTCTCCCGCAATCTGACCCGGGAATGTTACCCCGTGGTTTCCCTCCTATCATCAAAGATTGGGAGTCCCGAACGCTTTTCCCCAATCCCGTCATCCGGTGAGCTGCCCTGCGAAGAGAAGCTGCACAGGAGGTACTCCCACTGAGTGGGTTTTCAGATTTCTTTGCGTTTTTGTGTTTTGCGGAATGAAGGGTTTTACAGTGGCCGGAGTGCAAATCCTGCCACCAACCTCCTAATAAGAAGTAACCCAACTGCAGGAGGACGTCTGCAGACACAGTTGGGCACTAGATATGGATGGCCGTTGACTCACAAGGAGCTCCTCCGCCTTTTGACAGGTTTTGTTTTTAATCCTGCTGGGTGTCCATATCCAAACACCCTCCTCACCAAAAAACCTGGTGGGGGAGACGGTTTAGTCACCAACAACCCGACCATGGAACAGGTTAGTGCAGGTTTACATGATACCTGTAGCAAGTCACAGATCTAATCTGGCCTGACCTGACTGAAACCTGTCCTGAAATGCCATCCAAAACATGTAAAACATCAATTAGGCCACAATTAGAAAATGTATCAACCAGATTTGTATGCACAAAATTCCATCATGGAAAACACTTGATGGGTCAAATCTTCCATTGCTTTCAATTGCTGTTTCCATGGCAACTATTGTTTGTTTGAATTTCGCAACTGCAGTATCATGCCATGCACAGCATCTTTCTTGTTTGGCTGTTTGTGTATCTGTCTGTGAGCAGGTCATCTCAAAAAGTTATTGATGGATTCGGACAAAATTAGGACAGGTTCGGTGTGCGACAAGGACAAATTGATTATATTTTGGTGAAGATCTGGTTCCGGATCCACATATGAAAAACTTCTGCAGTGATTCTTCACCACTGAGAGATGGGACAAAAATGATTTATCGGATAATATCGCAAAAAGTTGTGGATGGACTATTATGATAAAACGAGGTGGGACGAGTTGGGTAGGTGACAAGAACAAGCCGATTAGATTTTGATTAAGGTCCGGATGCAGATCCCATGTATCAGTGGGATACAAAACGGAAACTGTTCAACTTGGCAGAGGTATGCATTCTACTGAGTGCCGTTATAGTTATGGTTGTTGATGTTGTTGTTAATACATCTGCCACCAAAGCTAGATAGAGGTTATATATTGATGTGGTTCTGTGAAACCACCACTTCTCAAGGCAAATGTACCCAACATTTAGCGGTCCCCAGGCAGTTATTACCTCCGCCACCGAAAGTGTAGGTTATGTTTTCACCCGTTTCTGTCTGTTTGTTTGTTACTTGCAAAATTGAAGATTTTTCAAGTATATTGTCAGTTGATTTTGTTATCTTAATGGTTAGAGTGGTGGGCTTGGGATCCTTGGATCCTGAGTTCAAATCCCACTCGGCTGTTGAATTAATACCAGGTGGGGTTGACTCTGCCTGTCATCCTTCCAAGGTGGGCAAAATGAGTGCCAGCTTGCTGGTATCCTGTGTCGGAGTGGCTACCTGTCCAGGATTGTGCTCAATAGCCAAGGAGACTGCTTAGGCAGCACCAACAATCTGCAGAGAGTATGGTCCCAATGGATGGATGGATGGATTTTGTTATTGGCTTTCTGTTTGTCTGTCTGCTTATCGCCTACAGGTCATGATTTTAAACTGATCATCATGAAACTTTACCAAGTTGTGGAGGTAGTTTCAACTTCGAAGCCTATTGATGTTGAGGTCAAAGGTCATCTTCAGGTCGAATTTCTAAAATCGTCATTTTTCATTCGATTGACTTGAAATTTGAACAATATTTGCATATTGCATCACTGAATTGGGAAAGCAACTATTTTTAAGGTCAAAGGTCAACTCAAGGACAAACTTCTAAAATCATTTAATACCTGAAAAATTGTCAATTTCATCCGATTGACTTGAAAATTAAACAGCAATTGCATCTTACATTACTGAATTTGAAAACCAACTATTTTTGACTATGAAGATGACTTGTGAGGGTCTTTGAGTTAGGTTTTTAATTCCATTAATCTATTTTAATTTACTTTGCACACACGACCTTTCTTTCAAACGTCAAACGTTTACTTTCAAACGTCAAAGGTCAACTCAAGGTCAAACTTCTAAAATCATCAATTTTCAACTGAAAAATCCATTTACATCCTATTAACTTGAAAGTTGAACAGGACTTGCATAGTCCATACTGATTGGGAAAGTAACTATTTTTGAGGTCAAAAGGTCAAAGGTCAACTCAGGTCAAACTTCTAAAATCATCAATTTTTATCTAAAAAATCGTAAATTTTCATCTGATTGACTTGACGGTTAAACAGCAATTACATAGTACATTAGTGAATTGGGAAACCACCAAATATTTTTGAGATCAAAAGGTTAAAGGTCAATTCAAGGTCAAAATTCTAAAATCATCATTTTCCATCTGAATAACCTGAAAATTAAGCGTCAGTTGCATAGTGCATCACTGAATTTGAAAACCAACTATTTTTGAGGTCAAAAGGTCAAAGGTCGGAAACTCAAGGTCAAACTTCTAATATCATCAATTTCAATCTGAGAAATAATCAATTTCCATCCAATTGACCTGAGCTTTGATTAAGAATGTCAATTTTAATCTTAATGAAATGGACAATTTAATGTGTCCATGGCAACCTTTGGAGAGGGGGGTGGATTTTGCAAGTGTCCACCCTTGCACGACATCTTTTTCTTGCTTGTTTGTTTGTCTGTGTACAGGATATCTCAAAAAGTTGTGGATGGATCTGGAAGAAATTTTGTGGACAAGTTAGGTGTGTGACAAGGAAGAAATGATTCAGGCTTGGTGAAGATCCGGATCTGATAATTTTAAAGTGATTCTTCACCATTGAGAGATCGGGCTCAAAAACGATATATAGCATGATATTTCAAAAATATATTGGGCCAAATATGCTCTCGTTAATCAGGCATTATAGGGCGGAGGTCTGCGCTCTCCCGAGTGCCCTTCAAGTTTCATTAGTATCCGTTTCAGATAGCCCTTCCCTTATGCCTAGTGGGTTAATGTGACAAAATGCATTGTGAGGGTCTTTGAATTAGGTATTTAATTCCATTCATCTATATTAATTTATTTTGCACACACCACTTCTCCTTCAAGCAAGCATGCTCACAACAGGACCGAACGGTGACGTTAATAGAGAGCATCATGAACATATGCCGCAGCGGCCCAATTCAAACTGCGCTCCATTCCCCAACAGATGCTTCATTTCAGACTCCTCGGTACTCGAACCACAATGCTACATGCTACAACCTTCTTACAACCACCACAGCACCTTCCTAAAAATCCCCACAATAACTGAGGCTCGACCTCTTTTACCGCAAACGCCTCCTCACGACAAACACTTCAATAATTTCACCACAACCCTTCCAACCGCTTCAACCTCTTCACCACAGTGCTTCCCTGACCTCACTACAACAACTATGAAACAATGCAACCACAGTCGGTACCCCAGACGCTCACCACAGTCCTTTAAGGATGTCAGGGAACAATGGACATGACCCACCATGACGGATGCTTGGGGTCGGAACAGATTGGCATGCAGCTCGGAGCGCAAGTATGTGCTGGGATCCATTCAATGGTGTCTCGGTACCCCTGGTGCTCCTCTAAATAGCGACCCTCATTTGAAGCCCAGCACATCTTCGTGGCCGGAGAGCGCTACCAAAAATCCGCAGCCCATGTTAATATTGGAGCTCTGTCGCAAGGCCAGGTTTGGGGGTAAATGAGGCCATTTTTGGCTTCAGAGACTGGTGGGGTGGGGCTACTTCTCGGGGAGGGGTCTACGCATCAATGAGAGTGCTCGCATATGCCTCCAGAGCGTTTTGATCTGATTTTTGGCTCCTCCTTCACCCAGGCTCTATAAAAATAGCTGCGAAAGGATCATTTAGTCAGTCAGTCTACATCAGAACCAGTCTTCGCCAGTCAGTCTCTGCCACAGTCTTGAGTCAGTCAGTCTCCGCCACAGCATTGAGTCAGTCAATCTCCGCCACAGTCTTGAGTCAGTCTCCACCACAGTCTTGAATCAGTCAGTCTCTGCCACAGTCTTGAATCTGTCAGTCTCCACCACAGTCTTGAGTCAGTCAGTCTCCGCATGTGGTCAGAGAATCTTCTCCTGGGTGCGAGGCGGCTGCTTCCAAGTGCAGAGGGCTGAATGAGGGTCCAAACCTGAACAGTGGTGCGAGGGGAAAGGCGGAGCGAAGTGCTGTGTCGGCGGAATGTGAGACTGACAATAGACATAGTAATTACACATACAGACTTTCTCACATGTCATGTTAAGCTATCATCTCACATGAACTGTTGCTTCCATCTACTGTCTTGTCTGCTGCAGACAAAAAAAGAAAACAACTCAAAGAGCAACTGCAGATGCACAACTATTCACTCTCCCTCTTTCGCATTACATTTGTACCTCATTTACACTTCATTTGTGACTCCTCACCCAAACACCATAAACACCCCGAGTTTTCTTCCCTCCTCCCCTTCCTAATTAGCGACTGGGTTGTGTTGATCCGTCGACCACGCTAGGTATTCAAGAGGTCGCTCACACCTCAAACTTTCTCTCATCTTCCTTGCTCTCTGATTTCCTTGGGTTTGTGTCTGATGGTGCCTATTATGTTAGATTAAAGATAATATTGTCAAAGTTTAATATCGGTTTAGCTCTGCCCTGTGTCTTCTCTTTTGTAAATAATTGAATTTGTTTTGCCGTACCTCATCAATCCTTGCTTTCCCCTGCTGTACACATTGCTTATCAAAACCTTTTATTATTGTGCCACATGACCTTTCCACGCCCTTGCTTTATAAATAAATTGCCCTCATTATAAATGTACCCAGCTCATCCTGTCTTTTCCTCCATTGGTCCAGCATGGTCCACACGTAGTTATACGAGAAGTTCTACCCTGTTAATTGGCTCTTATTAGCCGGTGCATACTTGGCAGCCCCACTTGGCTGCACCTGATATGGTAAGTTCCATGCAAGTATGCATCGAGGGCACATAGCCCCCCTTGTTAAGGCCATCCACAGGTAAGGTACCATGCAGAGTCGTGTAACCCTGCCAGGATTGGCAGTACCAATCAGCATTCATGGTTGCTTCACAACCCGTCGGTGCACGGAGTTCTCTTTTCCCGGCGGCCTCAGGACCAGGCATGTTGGAAGGACCCGAGTGCTTCCCCTCGTGGCAAGCCTCAAGCACCGGATCCGCAACAATATGTTTTCACCCCTGTCTGTCTTTCTGTCCGTCTGTCTGTTTCTCTGTCTGACTGTGAGCAGATCTCAAAACGTTGTGGATGGATTCAGATGAAATGTGGTGGACCTGTTGGGTGTGTGACAAGGAAGAAATTATTAGATATTGGTGAAGATGCGAATCCAGATCCGGATATGAGAATTTTTTAATTTCTTAAGTGATTCGTCACCATTGAGAGATGGGACCAAAAACGATATATTGCACGGTATTTCAAAAAGTTGTGGATGGATTATGACAAAATGTGGTGTATGAGTTGGTTAGATGACAAGAACAAGCTAATTCCATTTTGATTCAAGTCAACAGATTTGGCCTATTAGTGGGATACAAAACACAAACTGTTCAGCCTTGCAGAGGTATGTGCTCTACCGAGAATGCCGTTCTTGTGCCCCATGCACATCTACTAAATATATTGCTCCAAGCCAATCTCATTGACGAGACAAACCGATTGATACAAGACTTAATGCAAACCAAGCGAACCAGCTTTAAAACTATGAAGCACCATATGACAGTCAGTGCAGTAAGACAGATATTTTTGTGGCCAAGTAGAAGATAAAAATACAAAATAGAAATAGAAATACAACGAGATGATTAGAATTCAAGTTAAAATAGACGAGGACAAAGATGAAGAGGAGAGAAAATCCAGCAAAAGCAAACGACTTGACTTGAGCACCAAGATAAAGAGGAAATAATTAAACTGTCACTCTTATGTCAATGGCATGATGGAAGTTGAGAAAACATTGTTAGCAATTTTTTAAAGTGAGAGAGGGAAATGAAAGACGTTGAAACTGTACATCTCTACAGTTCATGTAGCTATGGCATTGTGTGTCAGGCCTAAATGATGACTACGCTTTATTATTTTGGAACCTTGGCTCAGAGTCCTCAGTCCTTTTTGGTGAACTAGTCCCCATTTTCCCAAATACTTTGCACTCTCAAATATCATATTGTCCTGAGCCCAATTACATATATCTTGCAAATTAAATATAAATTCATGGAGCACAAAAAGATTCCTATTCTGCCATTCATAATGATTGGGTCCTTTGAATAGACGATCGGTCACAGTCGACCACTGGTGGGATATATACTCTTGACTTGAGATGGTTCAATCACCACTAGCAAGGTAAGGCAATGCTCACATAAGGTTTTGACTTATGGAATTAATAAAAAATATAATGTACGATTAATTATTTTTACCTCCACCACCGAAGGTGGACGGATCTTAATATGTACTCACCCCTGTTTGTTTGTCTGTGAGCAGGATATCTCAAAAA
This sequence comes from Eptatretus atami, assembly GCA_035128595.1. NCBI lineage: Eukaryota > Metazoa > Chordata > Myxini > Myxiniformes > Myxinidae > Eptatretus > Eptatretus atami. The sequence continues at coordinate 55,366,973 of CM068954.1, read as the reverse complement.
GTTATGGATGGATTCGGACGAAACTTTGCAGACAGGTTGGGTGTTTGACACGATGGAGTTGATTCGATGTTGGTGAAGATCTGGATCTGGAAACGAGAATTTAAAAAAAGTGTTTATTGATCACCATTGAGAGATAGGACCAAAAACGATACATAGCATGATATCTCAAAAGGTTTTGGACAGATTATGACAAAACCTGGTGGATCAGTTGGGTAGGTGACAAGAACAAACCGATTTAATCTTGGTTAAGGTCTGGATGCAGATCCAGCCTATCATGGGATGCAACACATAAACTGTTCAACCTGTTGGAGGTATGCGCTCTACTGAGTGCTGTTGTAGTTAAAAGTTGCATTGAGATATCATGTTTGCTACTTCATGTGGATATGCAACTGTTAAAGAGACTGTGGGGTTGTTCAACCCAATATTTTACTTAAATATGGAAATGTAATTTGGGCATGGTGCTTGCCAAATATTAGCTTTGCAATATATGCAATGAGATTTTTATCTTCACATGGCATAGAGAACTGTTTAGATATCTACATATTATGTGTACACTGGGAAATATTTGTCATTGGAAAAAGGAAGAGAATGGGGATAGAATGGAAAATGGAAGAAACCAGCGGTGAGGAAGAGAAAAGGGAAATGAGGTTAGGAGAGAGAGGATCACAGTAAGCAGTAAGGAGGGAAAGGGAATCACCGCTGGTTCCTTCCACATTACCTATGCAAAATGGAGAACCTTGTGATTTCTCATTCATGGTAAGAAAGAGAAATCACAAGGTTCACCATTTTGCATAGGGAATAATTAGATGGCAACTTCACACCAACGACAATATGACGTGCTCCATGATGCAACACTGTGTAAGTGTGTACTGCTCACTGCACCAGTTGCTGGTTTTTCACAGATCTGAATCCATCAATAGTTGGGAATGTAGAGTAGAGAGAGCTGAAAAGAGAGAATGTAAAAATTCTGTTCTATTATGATTTCTTATACCATATTATACATTAGTAGCAGACGTACCAGCACCTTGTGCAGAAGGAGTTTGGAATTTAGAAAAAAAGAGCCAGGTACTATGTATAATTCAAATTAATTCATCACATATAATGTACCAGGCAATACAATAATAATAACAAGAAAGAGCAATCAGAGATTGCAGACCCTCACCAGGACTTGTTTTGTGTGGTATATTTTGTGTGGCCAATAAATGGAAGGATGTACTAAATGAAAGGTTGTTGATTACAAATACAATATCTAAATGGTCTAGTTGTAAATATGTAAAGGTCAAATGGTCTCAAAGTCGAAAGGTCTGAAAAGGCCTAAAGGGTCGAAATGGTATAAAGTGTCTTAAAAGTTTGAAGGGGTCTAAATGGTGTAATTTAAGGTCTAAACTCTAAAGGGTCGGAATTGTTTGAAGGGGACTAAAGGGTCTTAAAATGTCTAAAAAGGGTCTGAAGGTCAAACGAGTCTACAGGATATTAAAAGGTCTGAAAGGTGTGAATGTCTAAAGTGTAGAAAGGAGTCTCAGGCTCTTCAGGGTTCTAAATGATCTAAGAGGATCGAAAGGGTCTTAGAGGTCTAAGGGTTATAGAGGGTGTATCAGGATCTATAGAGTCTTAAAGGGTGTTTGGGGTCCAAAGGGTCTTCAAGCGTCTTTGTCATCTAAAGGATCTTAAGGGTCTAAATTGTCTTCGTGGTTTATAGGGATATAAAGGGTCTAGAGGGCTTGAGACGTCGAAATGATCTAAAGTGTCTTAGGGATCTAAATGGTCTTAGGGGTCTAAAATGTTTTTGAGGTCTTTTGGGGTCTTTTGTGTTTAAATGGTCTTCAGGGTCTTAAAGGGTGTTAGGATTATAAAGGGTCTAGGTGCCTTAAAGGGTCTAACGTGTCTTAGGGGTCTAAAAGGGTCTGGGGGTTCTAAAGGGTCTAAAGGTGCTTAGGGGTCTCAAAGGGTCTTCAGATTCTAAAATATCCAAATGATTTTAGGGGTTTTAAGGGGTCTTCATGGGTATCAGGGATGTAAAGGTTCTACGGGGTCAAATGTAATTAACACACATACTCACATTCTGTGCAGACAAACAAATGGACCCAAATGCAACACCTTCTCCTCTGGAGAGGGTAACTAGGTGGATGAGTTCGGTAGGTGACAGTAATAAAAAACAAATCAAAAAATTAAATAACTCTGGCTGCCAGACCATGTGCCTGATCAAGTTGAAATTTAAAACGTGTCTTCCCCATCAAGACTAGATCATAATTGTGAAGTTTCACATCGATTGAATAAGTGGTTCCAGCAAAAACATTATTTAATATTTTTCTTCAATCCAATATGGCTGCCAAACCATATGACCTAACAATTATTCCCAAATAAAATTGTACACCCAAGGCTTGGGAAACACTTCTGTGAAGTGTCCCCTCGATCTTTCCAGCCATTCTGGAGAAGATTTTTTTTTATAGGTTTTTGGGTAAATCCAATATGGCTGCCAAACCATGTGACCTATGATGTCAATCTGTGCGAACTTTTGTTCCTCATGGATAGCCAGTCATATGTGTAAAGTTTCACCTCAATCTGTTTAGCCACTTCAGCGAAGAAGATTTTGGAAGGTTTTTCAAAAAAAAAACAATATGGCTGCCAAAACACGTGACTGATGACGTCATCAATTTTTTTTTTCTGTGAACCATTTTATCCCTAGATGACGCTCAAAATTGATCAATTTGTTCAAAATTGATCAAAAAAAAAACATGAGTGATCAATTTAAACTGGAAGATGTACTGCGCATCTATGGTTCCAAATTTGAAAAAAACAGCTTGGCTCACTTTTTTTTGCCCAGGAGTGTGTGTGTGTGTGTGTGTGTGTGTGTGTGTGTGTGTGTGTGTGTGTGTGTGTGTTTGTGTGTGTATGTGTGTGTACGTGTGTGTGTGTGTGTGTGTGTGTGCATGTGTGTGTACGTGTGTGTGTGTGTGTATATATATATATATATATACATATATATATATTATATATATATATATATTATATTATATATATATATATATATCAAGACCCACCACATCTCTCATCTGTGAATGGAGGGAATAGCCAATCATCTCTGACCTAATCAACTAAACCCAGGTGGCTCGGATTATATAAATAATTGACCCCTCCCACACTCCTCAAGCCGAAGAAGCTGCATGTACCAAGAGGCTCCCAAGCATGTACCACGTGCAAACGTCAAAAGCAGTCAGAGCCTCATTGGTGTGCATTCCTGTCTACACTATCACTGATGATTCACCAATAAGTGGTGAAACTGGTTCAGTAGCTGAGGGTGTGTGTAGCATTGGGATTCTTATCTGTGTGCTATGTGTGAACATCTTTATCGTTGTTGAGGAACTCTGGTAAGGGTTCAAAACAGTGTAGCACTGACCTTGTGTAGGTCTTCTTGGGTTGCTTTACACAGCTATGTGTATATAATATATATATAATATTTATATAATATATATAATATATGTATAATACAGGTGTCCCAAAAGTCACCTGGGATTTAGAAATTAAATAACATTTCTGTTTTTTAATAATTTGTTTTTCTTTTCTTTTCAGAATGTAGATTAACATTTGGAAATTACCCATGGAAAAATTCACAACTGAACAAAGAACCAAAATCGTGGAATTTTATTTCAAATTTCATTGATCAATTATTCTCACCCAAAGAGCATGGACACGAATAATTTCGCGAAATTCAGAAATTTCTTGGCCATCACGTTCTCCTGATTTGACGCCTCCCGATTAATTTTCTTTGGGTTACCTAAAGGAGCGTGTATACATCAATAGCCCCATACAATTCGGCAGCTCAAGGACAACATCTGTGCAGAAATTCGAGGGCTGCAGCCAGAGTTATTGTCCGCTGTTTATGGAAAATGCTGTCGAAGCCGTCTCTGCGAAAGCCGAAAATGGAGGACATTTAAGCTGCATCATTTTTCATAAATAAAGCAAATTTATCTCTATTTTGTAAATTTTATTTTGGTATAAAAATAATTATAAATTATTAAAAAAACAGAAATGTTATTTAATTCTAAATCCTTAGGTGACTTTTGGCACACCCTGTTATATTATATATTATAGTAATATATATATATATATATATATATATATATATATATATGTAAATTACACAAACACATATATCAGGACTCAACATCAATGAGTGTCTGGGTATCCGGGATATCAAATTTTAGCGTCGAGCACCCACATTTTGTAAGTGGTTGGGTTTTGGATGCCTGATCGGGTATCCTCAAAAGTCGCATAATGAACATTCATTTTGACCCCAAATTTATGATTGACATGATCAAAGAGGAAAGGTTTTGAAATCCCCTTTGTACAATGCAATATTGCCAGATCTAGAGGTACTATTAATAATTCTCAAATGCACTACACTCACATGTGGTCTGAGCAAAGATGCAGCAAACTTTCAAGGACATGAACCAAGATGTGAAAATGATTGAATGATTACGATTCACAATTTGAGTAGAGATTCACAATTGCCTCTATTGAATACACCTCTGTGCTCTATCCCAAATACCATGCATTCTTACGATAAATTTTGATGGTGTTGGATTGAGAATATTTTTTTCACCATTATGGTGCATGAGGAGGCCTACATCGGTCAGGGATAATAATGCCCATACAGACTGGTCTGGAAAATGAGTCAATATAACGTGTTCTGGGAGTTGTTCAGTCTCGTCAGTCTCCGAGATATGTTTAGTAATGTGAACCTAATCACGGGCTCACATAGTTCTCTCATTTTGGTTTTATGCAAATGAGCCATGTATGGCATTGGTGAAAATGAAGCATATACTAGCAGGAGGCACGTGCAAATATTTAGGGGACCATTGGTCCGTGGTAAATTATTAAACTTAATTCTGTAGCTGAAGGTTATTCTTTGTGAGTGAAGACAGATATATTTCATTTATTTATGCTTTGCCGGTTTCACGACTATAAATGCCAAATGCCAAGTTCTTAGTTGCCACATGTTTTTGCAAGAAAGATGGTTAAGTTTGAACTTGCCAATACTTCTTCCGAGCAACCATCACTTCTTTAAAATCATCAATTTTGGCAAACAACGCCATTTCATATTTGTTGTTGTTGAGAATACAAGGCTTATATTAATTCTGGTATCAGTATAAGGGCTGTGTATTTCTAACATAGTGATGATGAACTTCAATCCAAATAAATATCTTACTGTTCTTTAAGAAATGATTATTTTGTCTCACTCTGTGAAACAAAGGCTGGTTGATGTGTTTTAGACTTTTCAATGATCAGTGCATGCATGAATATCCATTTTTTTCAAACTTGAATATTGTAGAAAATAAGTATTACAGTTTTATTATCTTGCCAAAACGAAGTTTTTGCAAGATATGTTTGTCAGCTTGTATGTTTTTTTTATTTTTTTTTATTTTTTTGTCTGTAATCACGTATAAAAAATTCTGCAGAGCACAGTTATCATTGGAAATTTTTGTAACTTCGCATATCAGAGGCCTATGGAGGTCCCTTTCAGTGCATAAAATTTTGAAGGTCAAGGTCAAAGGTCAAGGTCACTTTGTCGCAAATCAGGGGAGTCGACGAAACCCTTATTTTTTGAGTAATTTTGATCGGATCGTCTTCAAACTTCATGGGAATATAGTTCATGGTCTGGCGCTCAGCTGATTAATTTTTGGTGGCGATTGGCCTTGACCTTCATGGTTAGCGCCTAAGGTCAAACATATTTGACCCCAAGGTCAAATTTTCAAGTTTTAGGAACCATATCGTGTAGTACCTCAAATTGAACACCTCGATGAGTGCTTTCTAGATATGTCAAGCTTGAGACATTATGACGTCATTTGGTGACGTTATGAGGCAAACGCATATTTTTCATGGTTACTCTGTAGAACGATTCTCATCGGAATCTCTCGTAGGCAGATATTCCTCAAGGAGTCGCTCCTGGTGGATAGCAGCTCTGTTCACCTCAGTGTGACCTTAAAGAAGTCACGTGGTCACCTTTTGGCAAGATACGGGTCACCCTGTGGGTGACATTGCTTTATTTTATTTTTTATTATTTTCGGGCACCTAAAATTTAACTTCGGGCACCCCCCCAAAAAAAATCAGAATTACAAAAAATGCATGCCCAAAGGGCACCTAACAAAAATTAATGCGGCACGCAGTATGTGTGTATGTGAATATATATGACGATTGTGAGCCCCCAGGAGTACAAAGTGTATTCGAATAGATTAAAGCTAATGATGCCTTATAATTCTGTTTAGCAACTAAGATATATCATATTTATGTGGATAGATGTGTTGTGAATGTGAGTTAGCTTAAGTACATGTTCTTTTCCTTTCTATATCCTACACTTAAACCATTTTCCACAACCCCACGCATATGCAAAATCATGCTATCCTCGTGTTTTCCTCCCTCAAATTAGGGGAAAATTTTTCACAATTGGCACAAGTAGGGAGTGGGGACTGGGGCCTCATTCTCAGTTCCCCCTAAACGAAAGCCATGCAACAAACTAGGTGCCACATTCTCACCCCTCACCTGTCCGAGAACCCCCTCCCCCCCCCCCACCACCTCTCGCAAAGAGCCAATTTCACCAATCAGACTCTGTTGCCAGGCAGAAAGACAAAATGCAGCCAATCTCCAGCAGAGAGGCTCTGCCCACCCACGTGAGCCTGACACAAATGAGGGTCTCCAAATCGTGTGATGAAGAGAGGACTAAAAGGGGGAGACACTGGGTACGAACGAAGAGCTTCTGCACTCCTTCACTCACTTGCTTGCTCATTCCGACCTCGATTCAGACACTTTTTCCGACACTCATTCAAACATTCTTTTCCGGCTTTCTTTCCAAACTTCACGAATCTTCTTCAGAGAAGAATTTGAGCTTCTTCTTTTTCTTCTTTGCACTTCTTCTTCTTGGTTCATGTTTAGGCCGATAAACCCCCTTGCAGCTCACGCTCTTCATTGGTTCGGGCAGCACTGGTGTCAACACCCTGTCAACATGACATCGCCACGGTGGTGGTGACGTGCCACCCCATTGGCCGGTGCCAGGGGAAGAGCAAATAACTTTTGAAAGTGCAGGGCATGGCTGCAGTGGAGGTGATAAAAGGTCTTACATGGAGTCATTTGTTCTCTTTCCCCTATTTTTGCTCTTCCGGCTATTGTCTCCTGCACTGCATTACTCTCCTCTTGTTCTTATGGAAGCTGCGTGACTTTCAACTGTAAGGAAAATCAGGTTTGTCAGAGCTGGAGACGCTTGCATTTTCTCCAGGGTTAATGGCATCAGTGCGGAGTGAGCCTGCCTTTACAGATGCTGAAGTGTTGACCTGTACTGCCCTGCAGTCCTTCCCCGTGCTTTGTTTTGGAGACTACCCCACCTGTATCCTTCAAGACTTCATCTGGTTTCTCCCTTTTGTGCAGTAGTGGAAGAGTGCATGTTGTGCCAAGGATTCTATTTTGTATTAAGTGTCCTTCATTTTACGGAGTGTGCTTTTATTACTTGCGAAATTGAAGATTTGCAAGTATACTTGTTTCCTGAGTATGTTTGTTTGTCTGTCAGTTGCTTACAGGTTGCAATTCCAGACCAATCTTCACAAAACTTAAGCAACTGATGGGGCTAGTCAAAAGCTAGAAACCTGTTGTATGAGGTCAAAGGGTCAAAGGTCAAGGGCACAGCAAAATCATGTTTCCTGACATACCTTTTAAGATAATGTGGCACAGAGTAATTGTTGAAATTTTGGTTTGTGTCGCTGCATTCTACTCAAACAGCTCCTTAAAGTCAGTAGTTGGTCGATCACTTGCAGTCAGCCAAATACATATATGTATATATATATATATATATATATATATATATATATATATATATATATATATATATATATATATATGCATGTGGAGTGTGACAACCATTTCCCCGATCCCCATATTTTAATTTACGGATGCTTTCCGATAGTTCTGTGATTTTTACCTCTGCCACCAAAGGTGAAGGAGGTTATGTTTTCACCCCTTTCTGTCTGTTTGTTTGTGTGCAGGACATCTCAAAAAGTTGTCCCCAGAGGCATAAGTCTCATTAACTCTGGCCTCCCATTCAATTGCAAAGTTGTACAAACACGAACTCTGTCTTCCCATTGTCCTCTTATCAACAGGAGTCTCATCGTACGGCAGAGGTCATTGACCTCTAATTGTTCTGCAAAAGCTGTGCAAACCAGATGCTGCATCTGCATGCTGAAATAAATGATTATCATTGCCTAAAGTAAATTAAGGTTTTCTGTGCATACACACACTTTCACAATACAATCTGCATAAATATGCGCAAGATTGTTTTCTCTTTGCTTAAAGAACCTCGTGTGCAAACAAAGCCATTTTTGTAGTCTGATAGGCCAAGTGCCCCGTGATGTTCTGACCCCTCCCAATTTCCAATTGTATAAAAGGCCATGTATTCTGGCTGAAAGGCAGAGATCTGCTTGGACTCTTGAAACAAGCTCTTCTTTCCACATATATGTGTTCTTGTATAATAAACGATCTGTTAAATTATAAAGGGTTTTCTCTTTTGGTTGGAAATCTCCACCACCATGCTCACAATGAGAGCTTGGCTGGTGGACACCATACATAATAAAACGATTCAAGGATGCATGATCTCTTGTTCAGTGCTTCACTTGATCAGGCTCGCAATAGCCCCAACATCTTCTGGAGGTTAAACTGATCTAGCCTTTTACAACTGCTGAGGAGGGGTGTGGTTACTACTCCTGTCACTTGGTCATCTTCCCAGCCATGTCACCTTATCATTGGCCTCTGCCTGGCCATATTGTCAGAGCGTTGGTCCCGCAACCAAGCCACACCCCCCTGGCGAGCAGCTGTTGTTGTCTCCAATTTGAATATGCAGAAACTCCTGCATTATGACAACAGTTATAGCTGTATTGATTGCCTCTAATGTGTTCAGTGGGAAATTTTGCAGGAATTAAGAAAAATAAATATATTTAATTTAATGGTGATTGGCACACACTCAAGGACCCATACAGAGTTAATGGGGTTATTTGAGAGGTGTGGAGTTGGTGACGTGGTGGTAAAAGGGGGATCATTTCAGATGTGAAATGAAAAGGATGGGGGGGGGAGGTTTGAGGGAAGGATCATGAGGAGTTACTGTTTGGAAGCTAAAGGGTGAGGGGCCGGTGATGGATTGATAGATGGGGGTATTAAAGAGGGGTTGAAATATGGATTTATGGATGGAGAGATTAAAGAGGGATCAAAAGATGGATTGTTGGACTAAAAGTTGGAAAGTTGGAAAAAGGGGAGATTACACCTGGAATGAAACATGCTCATCTCACAACACATTTCCCTCCTCAATCCCTCTAGGCAAGGGGTAAAGGTCTACCTACCACATAAACTAATGACAGAACAAAATCTAGACTTATCTACCTGTCTCTGAATGCTTGGGGATCCATTTCCACAACCGTAACAATATACTGTGATGGGACGTCGCCTCTGGATAACTCCCAGAGGATTACATATCTTTGAGAGACCACGGATGCCATTTGCAACTCTCAACTCTGGCCGGATTTTCACGCCAAAGGTCAATTTACCGTGCTGGTGAGCTAAGCGAGGCAAAAGGGGAACCATGCCGGCAGTTATGCAACAGATCTTAGTCAGTCGGCCAAACGGAAACAATGTCACATAATCACATCTGAGATTGAACTTAGATAATTAATCCAAGCTGGCCAAATGCCTCAGTAGGCTTATTAGAATTGCTTATTACTAACCCTAACCCTAACCCGAACAGAATTGACTCGTGAGGCTCGGATTTTGGTGCAATCTTTTGTCACAGGCATTCATGAAGCAGTTTGAAACAGTTTTGTGGTGAGGCAAGGAAAATGTGTTCATGTGCGAGGAAAATGTGCGGCAGATGGCTTGTAAAAAAGAATGTGGAATGAGAAAAATGACATGGGATTTCTCATAACACAATCACAATGCAGATTTATTTACAGACTTTAGACAGTTAAACTAACAAGTCCAACCATAAATATTCACTGACTCACTGACTGACTCACTGATATTAAAGACCAGTACCTTCCGTAATGGTAATGTAGAAAGCTGAAATTTTGTGTGCTGATGGACATCGAAGCCGATACACTGGGAAAAATCGCAGAACTGTTGGAAAGCATCCGTGAATGAAAATATAAATATATAAATGAAAAAATAAATGCAGGTGAGAGACCCGAGACAATGAGGAAGCACAGTAATTTTGTGTGCCGACAGACATCAAAGCCGATATACGGGGTAAAAATTACAGAACCGTTGGAAAGCATCTGTAAAATAAAATATAAATAAATGAAAATAAATAAATTGAAAAAAATGCAGCTGAGAGACCCGAGACAATGGGAAAGCACGGTAATTTTGTGTGCCGACGGACATCGAAGCCGATACACTAGGATAAATCACAGAACCAATGGAAAGCATCTGTAAAGGAAAATACAAATAAATGAAAATAAATAAATGAAAAAAAGAAATGCAGGTGAGCAACCCGAGAGAATGGGGAAGGAGGAGGAGGAGGAGATTGGGACCATACTCTGTACAGATCGTTGGTGCTGCTTAAGCACTCTCCTTGGCTATTGGGCACAATCCTGGACGGTGTCGCCCTCCGACACAGTATACCAGCATGCTGGCACTCATTTTGCCGACCTTGGAAGGATGACAGGCCAAGTTAACCCCACCTGGAATTAATTCAACAGCTGAAACGGGATTTGAACTCAGGACTCTGGATCAAAGCCCACCACCCTAACGATTAAGCCAACACCAGAGCATAATGGGGAAGCACAGTTTGTATTGCTTTCAATGTGTCAGCATATCTCCTGCATTACATATATATATATATATTATATATCATATATACATATATAATATATACATATGTATATATACATATATATATATATATACATATATATATAATTATATATATATATATATATATATATATATAAACTGGGTGTAGTGGCGTGCACCTGTAATCCGGCTACTCGGTGGCTTGGGTTGGAGGATCGCTTGAGGATGGGTGCTCTGTACTGGGCCATGCTATGAGAGAGTGTAGGGCAGCCCGGAATCATGGCGAAACCCAATCCATATCCTGTGTTCGTAAGAGGCGACCAGGGTTGCGTCAGGAAGGGCATCCGGCGTAAAGCCTATGCCAAATCAGATGCGGATCATAACGGATGATCCGCTGTGGCGACCCATAACTGGAGCAGCCGAAAGACGAACAACATATATATATATATATATGTGTGTGTGTGTGTATATACATACATATGTACACACACAAGAAAAAAAAAATTTTTAATTGTAAAAACTAGGGGGATAAAATCTCTAAAAAAAACCAAAACAAACAAGATAGGAATGATACCACATTACAATGCCAGAATACGACACAACAATCCTCTTATGGATTACCATCACGAAATCTTTTGACATTTTACTTTTGTTGTAAATACTAGCAAAGTACCCGCCCATGGGCGGGTACAGTTATCTGTTGAATGGCGTTGGTCCCGTCTCGATC
>CM068954.1:55340075-55355159 GCA_035128595.1 Eptatretus atami | reverse complement strand
CAAACAAACACACAAACAAACACACATACATACAAACATATTCTATTTTTTTAGTATAGTAGATGGAGTCCTGATGAGGAATTGTGGCGGCCTTGCTGATCACATGACCGGAAGTGTGTCAAAATGGCTGACTTGTTCAATTTTTGTGAAAATCGTGTAAATTCCTTCAAAAATCTTTCTTTCTTTCCAGACCCACCAGTAAGAATCCCACCAAATTGAGTAACAACATTAGGACACGATCCTAATGTTAAATTGCGGAAGCTATGATGATCATGTGACCGTAAGTGTGTCAAAATGGCGGTCATGCAAATTTATTCCAAAATCTTCTTCTCCAGACCCACCAGTAAGAATCCCACCAAATTTGGTAACAACATTAGGACACGATCCTAATGTTAAATTGCGGAGGCTATGATGATCATGTGACCGTAAGTGTCAAAATGGCGGTCATGCAAATTTATTCCAAAATCTTCTTCTCCAGACCCACCAGTAAGAATCCCACCAAATTTAGGTAACAACATTAGGACACGATCCTAATGTTAAATTGCGGAGGCTATGATAATCATGTGACCGTAAGTGTGTCAAAATGCGGTCATGCAAATTTTATTCCAAAATCTTCTTCTCTCGACCCACCAGTCAGTGTGCGACTAAATTTGGGTTACAACACTATGCCAGGGCCCAGATAAGCTACAGGTCCAGTGGTCCTATTTTTTTAAATTTCACTTCCTGTGTTTGAGGATGGAGAACAGAGAAAAAGTGACGTGAAATATGTTTTATGAGAATCATTAAATTAATTTAATTATAACGTAATGCACAGAAAGAATATCTCTTAACAAGGATTCTTAAACAAAATAGGTGAAACCTTAAGTCCCCATTCACACTGTGAAATGGCAATAACAGGAGGCGTTCCAGTGGCATTTCATAATGCTGACAGGCCCACGTACTTCACAATAAACGCTTTGCTACAAGGAAAAGCAGCAAAGCAGCATGACTCATGGTGAGGTCATCATCATGACAACCGCACTGAGGACTGAACATCTGGGTGTTTGCTCTGCTGCTTCAGCAACACAGTTTCATGCAGCATGTACTTCCTCTGCTTTATTCTTTGCCTTCATTCTAACGCCCTTAGTTATTTTCCCTTCCTCATTTTTCTTGGCAGAAGGTCAATTGCTTTGCGCTTCAGTACGTGTTACAGCAAGCGTGACGCAATCGCTGTCCTGGAACCTTGCCAACCAGAAGTGGTGAATCTCTGAGATATTTGAAGGCATTGAAAGCTGATCGTCTCATCTTGCATGTATTTCCATAATGTTAAATTAAAGTTTAAAAATACAGAATAAAATATTACCTCTGCTAATTGTTTGGCACCCACCTAAAAAAAACACAGAACAACTTTTCATGAATAACTTCGTACATCATTATGAACCTTCCTACAAGTTTTCTTCTCGGACTGTGGCTTTGATGGGGTGATGCTGATCAAGAGAGTGCTTCTGTGGCTGTATTCAACAGAGTTCAACTAACCCTTGTGCCATGCTGGGTATCTCTCCCTCGGGAGAGGAACTCGACCATCCAGTGTGCTTGTACTATCAGGGCAGGTTAAATTATTAGAGGAGCTGCTTGCAGGCCCAATACCTCCCCCCCCCTTTCCCCAGACAAGCAGTACTTGATTGAAAAACGATTGCACTTCAGCGCTCAAGAAATATTGATTTGAAAGAGTATTAAATGTCGAGATCTGCAGTGTTTATTGACACACTTTTGATGTGACAAAACCTTTATGAAGTTTATCAAAAGAGCAAACTGAGCGTGTACTGCAGGAACAGCTCGATACACCAACACCGCACAGTGTATAGTTGGCGGTGGTACATTGAGTACTTGTGCTCGGGCTGCTTCCAATGCCTTTTCAAATTGAACAAACTGTTTTTGTGAATCTTGTTACTTTACTGCAGCATTGCTAGCATGGTTTGACCATATTGTAACATGTCTGTACATACTTTGATGGATCATACATTCCGGGCTTCATTGCTCCAGTTACTGAGCAATATAATAGGCCAAGTTTGACCCACAGGCGTGAGAACGATCATGTGCCAATGCTTTCCACACTCCTTGACACCAATTATTAAATGACTTTAGGAGCCAATGAATCCACTTTTAATTGCAGTTTCTATGTAATTTATAGATGGTCATATTTCTCCCTTGGTGGTGTTATGGGTGTCTGATACCTCCCTCTGATGGGTAATATGTACAGGAATACAAATACAACATGAGGGGTGTCACCACTCCCTTCCATACACACTTCCATCGTTTTTTCTTTATTCTTTCTCCAGTGTCTAAGGCTCAAGACGTGCTTGGACACATACATTTTTGCAAGAAAGAAAAAGATATTAGTATCGACAATGGACAAATGAATATAGTACATAGGATTTGAATATGGGATCCCAGCATCATGAGCTATGTCCTCAGTTGTGAGCACTACATAGGCCAGCCTAAGTTACCACATGCTTAATCTTCGTCTTCCTTATAATTTCTTCATCTTCTTTGTTGCTCAACCCTGCTTCATCTTTTCATTGAATTTGTCCTTCAATCCTGCTGCTGGCATTCCCCCCCCTCGACCTCTTTCTGCTGTTCCTTTTGTTCTGTTACATCCTGATCCATTCTATGTTCTATCTCCTGTGGAGCAACGACTTTGTATAAGGAAACCTTCCTGCCTGGAGAAATAATTGTTAGAGCTACCTGCGAGACCAGGTTCCAAGTCCCGTCAATGGATTCGACTACCTTGACTCATTACTACCCTTAAAGGAAAAGATATAATCATGGAAATGATCCTCATGAGGATCTCTCATTGGTGAGTCTTCATTGTGAGAACTGGAGTGATGTGTGTTTCCTTCTCAGAAGTGATTATAGATGATATTCTGTCATATGGGCTACTCAAGCAGGATACCTATATCAAAAGACATGGTCGCAAAATGGTCATCAATCTCAGTCACACAAAACAACAGCTCGTTCGACCTTCTGAGCATTCACAGACTCGGTGGCACCGTGGCCATTTCTGGGTCCCGAAGGACTTAACGATTGAGCATTATAATTATAACAATCGTCAGTGGAGGTTTGGAGATGTGCTTGTGCAACACTGTTTCATCAAGACCACATCTGCAAAGAATGATGACCGCATGGTGCTGTGCTCCATAATGTCATCACCATAGCATGGCAGATTATTCATTTAACTTCCAACAGGGACACGGAGGTAACATATTAACATCGATATGATTCCTATTTATCTTTGTCTTTGATCAAATCTGCCATTAGATGCTAACCGTTCAGGCAGCTTCACAGAAGTTAAAGATCAGGAAGGGCTCTGTTGAGGTGATGTGATTCATTTGATACCGATGACCTCTGGAGGAAATACAGCCAGGGCATTATCCCCAAAACCTACTCTTCTCCGGAAATATACGACAGTATCTTGAAACCCTACATTACGGAAGGAAATAGCCAGCTTAATGTCCCACGAAGGGACAGTGATCCGTTGGCAAGATCAGAGACTGCAGTTTTGGGTCGGATCCGATGTTCTCCCAGGAATCATTATTGATTGAGTTCATTAGCTATTATGCAGCCAGTATAAGCCTTCAGTTGAACTGGAATGAGTCACAAAACGCATTTCCATCTGCTATCCTTAGTTGCGCAGTTAATTACTGTTTTATTTAGACTTGCCCTCTCCTGCCATGTACTGTAACCCAACATTCCTTCTCTGCCCATTGCCACACCCAAAGCTAGGTGTGTGTGTGTGTGTTTGTACAGTATGTGTGTGCAATGAGTGTGAACCAACTTTGGTGGCCCACTGCATTTGTTCAGATAACATTTGAAAAAGTTTACTGTCGTTTGTGAAACAAAGTTTTGTTCGTTTTCCAGTGGATGCATCAATGCGAAAGGCTCGGAGAGGGAAAATAAATTCATGTAATGGAAAGAAACTCTTTGGCATATTTTTCGATACAGGCTTCCTGAACGTCAATACACTCACTGTATTTATCTCTCAACGAATTGCGCTTCTGAAAATAGAACCTTTCCTCTTGTTCCTCCACAATACAAATGGACCAATTCCCCATGTATGTTAGTTACCCTGTTTTGTTTTGTTTTTTTCTTATACGATTGTCGCTTGTATTGTGAGTAACAACACTTAATTTTCCTTGAAACATCCTTCCTTGCCACTTTTATTGCTCGACTTTGACCGAAAAAATAACTCAGAAAATGATTTTTTTAATCTACACTTTTAGTGGGGCAACTTAGCATAACAATTGTGCATTTTGTGAGGAAAGCACCAAATTTGGCACATAGTAGCCTATTCATATTATGAACAGATTTGGATATTGGGCCATCTCAAAATTTTTGATGGCAGTGGAAAATGGCTGCCACAGCCATCACGCGGCTGAATTTGAGATGCCCCAATATCCAAATCTGTTCATAAATATGATAGGCTACTAGTGTGCAAATCTGGTGCTTTCCTCACAAAATGCACAATTGTTATGCTATATTTAGCTAAGTTGCCCCACTATTGGAGAAGGAGTAAAATCATGTTTTACACTCAAATATGAGACGGCATAAAGTTGGGGCTGTTGGAGTTAGAGGGGCGCAAGAAATCCATGACAGGCAAGAGCCCCCTACCCTCCCCGATCACTATACATACACATTACAGTATATCCATGTAAGTGTGTGTGTATAAATTAACTCCCTCCTATACTCTTATAGCGAAGTATTGTTACGTTTGTGAGGGGGGGGGGGTTAGATATCACCATAGAGCAGATAGGAATGTATAGAGTAGCATGGTCAACGTACGAGTAGTTAGCCATCTCGATGGATAAGTTGGAAACGTTATCTTAAGAATTGTCTTGTTTGTGCACCATACAGGGGTGGGTGCGTGGTAATAAGTAGTTATGGATTATGAAAAGGAAATTGTGTGTGAAACCTCTATGTCAACGTCTACCGGGGGGGGGGGGCACCGAGAGACTCTGCTTGAGAGTGAGGGGTGGAGTGATCGACGCCTCCCAAGGGGCAGAGCATTGCCCAGGGAGAAGATGGAGGAGCCTCATCAGGTAGGTGGTCTAAGTTGAAGACTGAAGAGAGGAGGTCATCCTGCCTGCCTGCTTCTGCCGGCCTCTGCCTGTTTCTTCACCCTGTGTCTGTTTTGTCTCATCGTCCTGGTCTTCATCTCCCCATAGTCTGCTCGCCTCATCATCATCCTCGTCCCTCCTCATCATCTGCTTGCCCCCGTTGCCACCGAAGCCGTCCTCCAGTTTTTGTTCCCTTTCCCCCATCTGTGACTGAATTCGGAGTGAGGCACCTTTGTTTCTTTAGATTCATTTTTACCTCATTGTATATAATTATTTATTACTTGCATTCCCTTCCTTCCCTCCCAACCCGCCATCGTATTCCTTTCATCAGGTTAATCTTCCCCTTATTATTTTGGGTTATGGGAATTAAACTTTTTTGGGTTTTAAAAGCTGTAAGGTTTCTCGTGTCTCTCCTCATGCCCCCATGCACGCAATGTCCGCCATAATTCGGAATGTCGTCTGAGGGAGTAAACCGCCAGTTCGGCTCATCCGCCCAGCGTCGGTCTTAACTAACCTTGATACGACAATATGCTGTATAAAGCAAACACGAAAAGCTACCTAAGGTAAGCCCTTTGGCGTTTCAAATTCTACCCAAGTTCCTCTACAGCTGTAGACATTAAAGGAGTACATAATAACGACCCAAATGTTACAGGCCCGCTCCACCCCCACCCCACCAGCCTCCGGGCCGGTTTTATCACTTGTTGGCAAGTCATCAGCAACAGCGTAGATGGAAATGTGCACCACCAAGGCTCCAAAGGATGTACTATGCACAATGCCAATTGCAGTTCACATCTTGTGACGGTTTTGGAAATGTACCGTGAAGGAAGGCATTATTGTACACTTAGGATGTCCCGAGAACGAGTCATTTCATTAATTTATGTGGCAGGTATACCTTTGCCCCTTGTCTAAAAGTTTGTGGGGACATACGTTGATATTAGTTTGTATATCCTCAGTGGGGTTTTCCCCTCCTCACCCCCTCTGCTACTTTGAATCCTTCTCTCAACACCCCCATCGGTCCGTTCCAAACCCTCTGCTACTTTCAATTAATTTCAATCCACAATCACTCAATTCAACAGCCCCTCTTTCATCCTGTCAGTCTTTCTTTCTACCCTGCAGGTTTATTCTCATCCTTCGGTGAATCTGTCTTCCTAACCACTCAAATCCACACGTTCTTTTATTGTTTAGCACCAACCACCTGTCCCTCACCGTAAACAATTCCTACTTCCTCCATTCTACCTTCTCTGCACTTCCTCCATTTTTCATTCTCTGCACTTCCTCCATTCTTCCTTCTCTGCACTTCCTCAATTCTTACTTCCCTGCACTTCTAGATTTGTTGTGTGGGACAACGCTTCTCGAGTATGAAGTGGGGTGCGGCACTTTTCCCATATGGGATGGAGCGCAGCGTGCCGAGCATGGACAATATAGTGCGCATTGTAGACTGAACGTTTGTGCACGAGGGAGGGAGCGGGGGCTCTCATCGGTGCCTTGGATGCATTAAAGGAGGGGTGGGGACATTTGTGGCCATCACCACAGAATGATGTGGGATTTTCCGCAAGCTGCATCAAGGACCAGTCCCAATCAAATGCGCACAAATGGGAAAGAGGCTCGGATGATGCTGGACTCGGAAAGCCTTGTTCTGTGAGCCCAAAGTGCGGATGAAACCGAACTCACCTATAAGCTTGTCCAGAGAGCAATGTAAAAAGCCCAGGACGCAGCTTGATTCGTGGTGGAGCTGCTTGCTGTTGCCATACCAGGGACATCAGAAAGTATTTGCCTACTTGTGCGAGACCCCTCAAATGCAGCTGCACATCCCATTGTATAGCATCGCCACTCCAGCGCCAATTGTTCCCGTCTTGTCCCCCCGTCCCTCTGTATATTTGGACCGGCACAGCCGCATTGGATTGTATGAATTGAGAGAAGGAGTCGACCCCACGCTCCATTCTGCTTCTTTCTCCTCAGTTCTTCTTGTCTCTTCTTCCCGGATTGAATGACAGCCATATGTCTTTTGTCTAAGTAAGTCTGTCTAAGGGGAATACTAGTTTGGGTTGTCTTCTCTTCTGTGCCTTTTGCCTGTAAACACATGTTCAATAATTGCTTGCTTGTGTGTGTGTGTAAATAAATAGATTGTTGGTTCTTTCAAATCTGTCTTGGTTGGCCTTTCCTCCATTGGTCCAGCATAGTGCGAATGTATTGCTTGCTGGGAAGTTGTACGGACTTGTACCCCACGTGGTTTGCTCTTGTTAGCCAGTGTACACTTACTGTATCGATCGACAGTAATTTGAGTGTCTGCTGAGGGCACAAAACTCGGTTAATTTAGTCAGTTCCTCAAATAAATGGAGGTAGACGGATAACCCTGTTTGAGTTGATGAGGTTAATTGAGGTTCATGGTTGTTTAGAAACCCATCATGCCGGGAAGTTTTCCACGGAACGTCAGCTTACAGGACCGGGCGTTCAGAAGGAATCCGAGGGTTTCCCCTCATGATGAACCTCGAACCCCGAGTCTGCAACAATGCAAATAACAAGAGCCAATTGTGTCTCTCACCTGTAAATGGAGGGAATAACCAATCAGTTCTCACCTAATCATGCAACTTTATGCAATTTTCTTTGGCTGAAAGAGTACAGGAGGAATTAATTTATATAATCCTAGCCACCTTGGGTAATTGATTAGGTGAGAACTGGTTGGTTATTCCCTCCATTTACAGGTTAGAGACGTGATTGGGTCTTGAAATATACATGTATATGTATATGTGTGTAGACCTACGGAAATATATATATATAACCGGGCGTAGTGGCGTGCGCCTGTAATCCGGCTACTCGGAGGTTGGAGGATCGCTTGAGGACGGGAGCTCTGCGCTGTGGCCGCGCCATGAGAGGGTGTAGGGCAGCCCGGAATCATTGCGAAACCCAATCCTTATCCCGTGTCGTAAGAGGCGACCAGGGTTGCGTCAGGAGAGGGCATCCGGCGTAAAACCTGTGCCAAATCAGGATTCGGATCATAACGGATGATCCGCTGTGGCGACCCCTAACGGGAGCAGCCGAAAGACGAACAACAACATATTGTTACGAATTTCGGCCCGCCCGGCGTGCGATCGGCCACGTAACTCGAATCGCGACCGCGTCGCCCACCGAACGGACAATTCAGTCGTGACCCTCTTGGAACTACCGCCAAGGAGCTAGTCACGGGTGGGGTTTAACCTCACCACAACCCAGTCGCATTCTACCGCGCGAAATAGGGTGAATCGCCGAATGTCGATATACCTAAGTACCGCGCGGGTAGCGTACCGAGGAGTTGTACCACGCCGCAGGTCGGCTCCGGACACGAACCGCTTAGGCGGCTCGTTCCATGCTAAGGGGATAACCGAGTGGAGTTATCGCCGACCTCGACGGTTCAGATTACTTACTGGGTGTCTAAACCCACTACCAATCCCTTACGTGATGCAAGATGGAACTTTCAAATGAAGGAAAGGACGCAACGAAACGGGAAACAGTTCGACAAGTACATTTATTTCACACACACACAAGGCAAGCACGTATTCACAGCCATACAATAATTCAGGCACGTATTACAGTGAAAGCAAGAACACAACGCAGAGTTACAACCGAATAAAGCAATGTACAAGCACTTATTCAGGTTTACTTAAAAGACTGGCGCCACACACACATTTACACAAAAAGCAAATAAAAGCCACCCTCATAGGCAAGGGGGCAGACAGGTCCGTGGACCAAATGTACGTGGGACCTGGGTGAGCGGCCAGGTCCACGAACCGAAGGGTCTACCCGCGCCCTCGTGGCGTGATGGCGGGCTAGCCGCAATGTACGCGTAACGTGCCTGACTCCGTGCCCCTGGCGTGTCGGTGAGCTTCTTTAGGCGTGCGTTGCGCAGCACGTGTTGGTCGGTCGACACCACGGTTGGGTGGGGAACGGACGGGTTACCGGCGCTATCTCAGCCGGATGGGGGGAATTGTTGATGCTTGGGTGGAGAGAGGGGAATGGCGGATGCTCCGTCCCGCTAGCGGGGCCTTGGGACCGCACCAACTCCGGCGAACTCTCGCCCCTGAGCGCTCTTCCGCGTCCCTGCTTCACTCCGCGACTCGTCCCTCGACCTCAACTCCGAGCTCCGTCCCCTTCGCCGTCCGATCCCCGCAAACACACGACTCAGACTCCACGACTTCGACCACGACCCAACAACGACAACCTCGACGACGACCTCCGTCTTCACTCGACCAGCCGCGAGTCGCGCTTGTGCTCGCATCTTTATAGACCGGGGAGGAGCGTGTATGTAAATTCACGGATCAAATCGCGCTTGGAGGCGGGGCCACGCCACCCGATGTTCAGCCATTGGTCGGGCAAAAAGGGGGCGTGAGCCTCTCTTGATCCGAATTTCCTCCTAAAAGGAATCCACATGCATCGCGCTTGGGGCGGGGCCACACTGCCCGACGCTCGCCCATTGGACGGAGGAAAAGGGGGTGGAACCTCCCCTGATCCGATTTCCTCTCCCGTAAAGGCATCCATTTGTACTCACGCTCGACGCGTTCGGCAACAATCACCGAATGGGCCCTGGACAGCACGACGTTCAGTGTTGACAGGTGGTGTGGTTGATGGTTGTGGAAGGAGAAAGGCAAAGGTGGTGGGGGTTTGCTGTGGTGGTTTGGTTGTTGGCGGGCGTCGTTTGAGAATGGGGTGAGGCGATGCTTGTGGGGTGGGGTTGTGGAGGTGAAGGTAGTGGCGGTTTGGTGTAGTTGTTCGGGGGCGTTGTTGGTGGTGGCGATTTGGTTGTTGGGGGGTGATTGGTCCAAAACAATTGAAGGAAGAAAAGAAAAATGGCTAACTCAAAGCGTCACAGCCCGGATGAATCACACATATTCCCTCTAAACAACGGGTGTGGACTAACTACACATGAACTTATCGATATATCTAACCTGAGGACCTTTCTTGTGTATTGCGAATTTCCACAGCCGTAACAATATATATATATATATATATATATATATATATATATATATATATATATATACATATATATGTAGTGTACAAAAAGCCTGGTGTGTCTTAGCAGTTCGGGAGACTCGCTTGGAATCTTAGGTGCTAAGTTTGAGCCCCTGAACCATTGAATTAACACCAGGTGGGGTTGACTGAGCCTGTCATCCTTCTGAGGTCGGCAAAATAAGTACCAGTGTAATGGTAATAGGGGCAGTGCATCAGCGGTACAGCCATGCCCTCAGCCAACGATGTTACCCGCAGCCTTGTGCTGCATACGAAGGAGGAGAAGGTAGTGGACAAAAAAAAAGGAAACACCTGGGTAAATGAGGGGCACCAAGTATATTCAAAGCAACGGCCTCCATACAGGTGCTGGCCCATGTGTTAGTTAAGCAAATAACAGCCCAGCATGCTTAGGGTCATGTATAAAAATGCTGCACAGACCTGGTTGCCTATAATTACAGCTAGCATGGCTGCAAGAGGAAACCTCAGTGACTTTGAAATATGGGTGATTATTGGGGCACGTTTGGCAGGAGCTTCAGTGACAAAGACCACTCAACTTGCTGATGTTTTCACTGGCAACTATGTCGAAGGTGACGTCGGCATGGAACTCCAAGGGAGGGATAGCATCAGCAAAGGGCAACAGCGGGCGGAAGCACATTCTCCAGGAACATGATATCCGTGCATTAATTTGATATGCAAGGCAAAGCAGGCGAGCAACTGCAGATCAATTGACTGTAAATTTCAACCTTGGGCATGTGCATCCAGTTTCATCAAAAACGGTCGGCCGAGACCTCAACAGAGTGGGACACCATAGTCGGGTTGCAGTGAACAAACTGATCATCACACATGGCATAGCACATTTGTGTGTCCAATGGGGCAAAAAGCACAGGCAATGGACTACAGAACAGTGGAGAAATGTGATATGGTCAGATGAATCATCCTTCATCATGTTCTTGACAAAGGGACAGTGCACATGTAGCGCCAACCGAAATAACTCCACAACCCTGAGTGCTTGGTTCCAACAGTGAAGGGTTCTGCTGGTTCTGTAATGTTGTGGGGCACATTTTCTTGGCATGGTTTGGATGCAGTCATTCCCTGAGAAGGCAAGGTCAATACCAATCACTACTTCATGTTACTGAGTAATCATATTCACCCTGTGTTGCAGCATTTCTTTCCTGCCGGGAGGGGTGTCTTTCAGGATCACAATGCCTCCATCCACAGAGCAATTATGGTCACGCAATGGTTTCATGAGCATGATACTGAGGTTATCAATATGTTAAAGCCTTCTCAATCATCAAATCTGAACCCAATCTTCCGAACACCCAATCTGAATATTTATGGGATATTCTGGAACGGTGTCTGACATAAGCGTTTTCCACCTCCCTCAAACAGGTACGAGTTGATTGACTTTCCCGTTGACTAATGGTGATGCATCCCTCCTGCAGAATTTCAGACACTGGTGGAGTCGATGCCATGGCGCATACAGGCCATACTGGCGGTGTGTGGTGGCTCAACGCCTGTAAAGTAAGTTTACATTGGCGTTTCCATCTTTTTTGTTCATTACCTGTATCTATAATAATAAATATCAATGTGTGTGTGTGTGCGTGCGTGCGTGCGTGCGTGCGTGTGCGTGCGTGCGTGTGTGTGTTTTAGTGGGTCTCCTCCACAACTCCAAAACTATAAAACATAGCAGCACGAAACTTTGCATGCATATTAAGAAAATTCCAAGGAAGTGCAAGAGTGAAAATTGGGTGTTTGGGAGACGCCAGCAGAGGTGGGAGGGTGAGAGGGCAAAGGGTGCCTAAGTAGGGCAAAGGAGGAGGGAGGGTGAGAGGAGGGAAGGGGAAATTAAATAAAGCCACAAACGCTGGCATCTCCGGGCATTTATAAGCATTGCAATGTACCCAGCGATTCGTACCTATGATGAACAGGCATTCGATAATATGAGTGAGTGGAAAAGGTGAAAAAAAAAACTTTGTCGTTAAAAAATCGCTGTGGCCTGTTCCAAGTCAAGGCATGTTTAAGCAGGCCAAAAAAACACGACGACTTCAGACCCCAGCGAAGTTACCTGAGATACGCCTTAAGATCTCAAAGAGCGAGGTTGCTGGGGAAACACCTGATAATGGACATAATTAAATAAGGCCGTTAATTATCTTCAAAAGGGGTGTTTTAATTAACCATAACACCCAGTTTTCAGTCATGAACTCCCTTGGAGTTTTATTAGTATGCATGCTAAGTTTCAGGCTGATAGGTGTCATGGTTTTGGAGTCATGGAGAAGACACTCTGACTGACACACTGACACACTCTGACATTTATTTGTGTTGATTATTATTGACTGACACTTTGTCTTAACAGAATAAATGAAGAGTGAATACATTTAGTAGAAAGATAGAATGTATGTGAGCAGTCTGACTATGCTCTGGAGTGCATTACAATGCTGTTCGGAAAAGATTCACTCAAAACAAAATCAATAAACTAATTAAATCAATCCCAATAGAGTTGAGGCATTTCTTAAGGCAAAAGGGGGTCACACTGATTAAATTATCGATTATACGTAAAGTCAGATTTGATTTTTCCGATTACAATAGTGTTGTTATATCCTTAAGAGTTCATGGAAATCCCTTGAAAGTGCTTTTGGGTTCATATAAAAATGATTTTAATTTTGTCATATCTCAATTGATAAACTTCCTACTGGACTCGTACCTTTGTACTCCACTGTATATGACAGCAGCCTGGCTAAATTGTAAATTATTGTCACCTTCGTTTGAACGTCAGGCCTGGCCAACCGTTTTGTGAAAGGCTCAGGTCTATGTATCAATTTTTTCCAACAATGTTTTCAAACTTCCTGCTTTTAGTTGTCTGCAGCTCAAAGACTGCAACAGACTGCAACCAAACACAGAAATAGCTACTTTAACTGCAATGTCTGATTTCACGGCTGCAAAAACCCTTATAAATGGTGTAACGGGTGCCGAAGTAGGATGCAAGAGTGGCAGACACCCCAATTTGTCACACCTTTGTAGCAAATGCTGGAAAGACAAAAGGGTTCACTGTCACCATTCCAGTGAAGAGGTCCTATTTCTAACTGCAATTGCATCTATGTATCTAACTGTAATATTCAAATATATAGGCAGTAGTGAGGGTTGAGAAAGTGCAAGCAGCGGTGAGGTTGGATGGAATGCAGGCAGGAATGTGGATGGAGCGAGTGGAGGCAGGGGTGAGGTGGATATAGGTACAATGAGGCCAGGGAGATCGTTTTGGCAGGGTATGAAACTATTAAGTACTTAAAATCTTTATTCTGTAAAAAGGATAATAAAGACAGAGTTGTGTGTTGTTTTGAAGCAACCGGAGTGAGGGATGTTGAAGAACAAGAAGTCGTTGGTGGTGGTGCATGTAGGAGCGAATTATAAAAGGAAAGTTAACTTGGAGGATTTTAAAAATAGGTATGAGAGCATTTTTTTTTTTGTATACCTTGTCGAGGCTCGCATGAGAGCTAACACACAACACACATCAAGGGGGCATGAGACAGGAGGGGAGGGAGAGGGAAGGACAAAACAGTGGGGAACAGAGACATTAGGAGATCTGTGGAAGGGAGAGGGATGGGGCGGGGAACATGGGGAATACAAGATGGACATTACAGGGAATTTCAGGAAAGAAAGCAGGTAATTTGGAGGAGGTGGGCTTGGGTGGATTAACGGGGGTAGAAAAGATCAAGGATTTGGATGGGGGGATGATAAGAGGTGGTGGTGAACAGCTGTTTTGAAGGCCTGGAGGGAAGAAAGGGATTGAATAGAGTGAGGGAGTTTATTCCTAAGGCGGGAAAAAAGAGGAATGAGAGAGTGAAGGTGAGCAGTGATTCGTGATTTTGGTAGTTTTACTAGAAGGGGATTGTTAGTGGACCTTGAGCGCCTTGCGGAAATATGGTGGGGACAGATCGCAGACACAGCGGGGGGGGGGGGGGGCGAGGCCAGAGAGGAGACGGTAGAAGACAGAAAGACAACCGACCTGCCTGCGGTGAGAGAGTGAGAGGCCCAATGACTCAGCCTCATCACGGGAGATGCCAATGATCCGAAATGCCTTGGTTTCCACAGCGTGAAGCCGAGAAAGGTGGGAGGCAGGAGCACCAGTCCCTTGAAGAGCACACCAGTCCTGGGGGTGTAGGGGGTGAGGCAGTGCATGGAGAGTGAGGAATAGAGTCTTCGATGAAGAGAGCAACTCCTCCACCAGGACGAGAGATACTTGGGAGTCAGAGACGTCTTGAGGGAGGAAAGTTTCTGTTAGGCAGATTATGTCTTGTTTGTCAGTGGCAACCTGTTGGAGATCGTGTAAGGTTTGAGTGATGGCCCTGGATATTTGAGGTGCACACTGTTAATGAAGAGGAAGGGAGGAGGATTTGGGTGCAGGGGGTGGGATGGGAGGGGGAGGGTAAGGCAAGGGGAGGAGGTAAAGAGAGTTGTTGAAAGAGTGTGGGGGTTGCAGAATAGCTTGGGAGGGGGCAGATGAGGAGGAGAAAAGGCTCGGTGGTGCTGAGGGAGAGGGGGGAGCAAGAGAGGGCAGAAGGCAGTTGAGAATTTGAGGATGTAGAGTGATGAGATGGAGGTGAGAGGGCAGGGGAAGGAGGCATCTTTGGGGATGATGGGTGGGCAACTTTGAGAAGGGGAGGTGAGGGGGGTGAATGGTGGGAGATGGGGGAGTGGGAGAGTTGAGGGAGAAAGGTGAGGGGGAGTTTTTGAGAAAGGTGAGAGGGAGTCTTGGAGGAGAAGAGTGTGATGGATGCTTTGAGAGGAGGGGTGAGAGGGGTGAGTTGGCACTGAAGTTTGAAAAAAAAGAATGTTGTGCGAAAAGCGAAACATTCATAGCAAACTGGGGTTTAATTTTTTTTCGGTCAGAGATGCGATTTAAGACATTTCTTGAGGGATGCAATCGAGGCGAATTAAGAGAATGGAGAGAAGAAACGCTGTAACAGGTGGATTTTTTTTCGACAAGGTATGAGGGAAAGGTCGAATTGAGAGC
>CM068954.1:55321917-55333136 GCA_035128595.1 Eptatretus atami | reverse complement strand
ATATATCGGAGAGCTCATAAAATGCACGATTCTCACCATGAATTTCTGAAGGAGTCCCATGGCATCAATAAATGCAGCAGATGGGCAAGGATTCCTCTCAGCAGGTAACACTTTGCTCTCCAGGTAAAGTTGCAATGTGTTTTCTTCATAGTGCTATCACCATTCACCAGTGTCCAGGGTAAATGGTCAAACGGGTAATATCCATCCCTAATGTGCAGCATCCCGAAAGTGCAGCCCAAAGCACCCAGCCAAAGCTACACTGGAGTGGCGAAGGAACAAAAACATAAATGTCCTTGAGTGGCCCAGTCAAAACCTCAACCTAAAACCATTAGAAAATCTGTGGCATGACTTGAAAATTGTACTCCATCAACTCTCCCCACACAACTTGACTGATCTTGAACAGTTTTGTACAGAAGAATTGCAAATGTTGCCCAATCAAGGTGTGCAAAGTTGGTAGAGAACCTATCCCAACAGACTCACAGCTGTAATTGCTGTCAAATATGCTTCCACCGAGTATTAACTCAGGGGGGTGGACACTAATCCAACCAAGATAGTCTAGTTTTGTATTTTTATTTAATTTTCTGAAATTTGTAGAATTTGTTTTTCACTTGGAAGTAGTGGGTTACGATGTGTAAAAAAGGTGGAAAAAGTCTGATTTAATGCAGTTCAATTCCAGGCGACAGGGAACAAAAGGTGAACATTTTGAAAGGGGTTGTAGACTTTCTTTCGGCACTGTTTATAATTATGGCCAACCGTAATGGAAAGATCTTGGGAAAATGTGCAAATCTTGATCCTCTTAACGGCACGCCAAGGAGCTTGCTTCCAATTATAAGCAAGGTCATAAATCTATCAAAGCAGTTGACATCAAGTTATTCCTTTTCTTCAATAGCCTGATCTCAGATCATCAGTTGGGTTTCAGAACTAGTCATTCTTTCCGGGACATGCTGCTTCTACTCTCCCAACAATGGATGGAAGCCCTCAATCTCAGACATGAGACCAAAGCCTTCTTTCTGGACATATCCCAAGTATTTGACACAGTGTGGCACCCTGCCTTGATCTCCAAACTCTCTGCTTATGGCATTCAAGGCCACCTCCTCTCAGGATCACGAACTACCTCCACTCTCGTATCAGTGTGCAGCTCACAACGGGATGCTTTCAACTCCTTTGCCTGTCAAGGCTGGGAGGCTCCAAGGCATTGTCTTGGGCCCAGTCTTATTTCTCATCTTCATCAATGATCTTTCTGATTCCCTGGAAAATCCTGCCTATCTCTTTGCTGATGATTTCACCCTCTGCCGTATTGTCCCTCATCGTTCGGACAGGCAGGTAGCAGCCTATTCCCTCTCTACAGACCGTGATCGAATCAGGAGCTGGTTCAACACTTGGAATATGTCTTTCAACGCTGACAAATATCACACACTCATCCTGTCTCTCTGAAATGACCGTCTGATAAACCCTTCCATCTACTTCCAAAACAAAGCACTTGTAGAGGTTACCCTGGAGATGCAGGAGAAGTGAATTCTTGCAGAAATTGTTTTCTGTAAGGCTCACTTGGCTGCGCCTGGATGGGTTTGAGTGTAGGGGAGTAGCGGCTGAGACCTGAATCCTATCCTGGTTCCTCCTGATGACTCCATTTTTGCTCTTTACTTCTTTGGGTTCCTTCTTGGTCTTCCATTTCATTAAGTCACTCAAACTTTTGGGTCTCACCATCAGCCAGGATTTATCTTGGGCAGACCATATTTCCAAAATGGCCTCCAAAGACAGCTGTCAACTAGGCATCCTTCATCATGCAAGGTCTTTCTTTGATCAATGTGAACTTTTGACAACATTCAAGGACTTCATTCGCAGCTTGATGGAGTACTGCACTCTCCTTTGGGCTGGTGCCCCTGCCTCACACCTTCTTGGCATTGAGAGAAGCAAGGCCCTAAAAATCATTGGGATCTCCCACGTTAAATGCGTGTCCAGGCCTGTTATTTTTTTTCACTGCAAACAGGTTGATGACATCTCTGTATTCTACTTGCTCCCTCTGCCCTTGCTTGACACTGTCCCTCCAAGGTTTCTGCAGGGCACACAATGTCTGCCAGCAATCATTTTCTTGTTAAGCTCCCCAAATGCAGGCTCACTGCTCACCTCCATTCATTTGATCCTCTTTTCTCTCGCCTGTGGAATAAACTTCCCCAGTCTGTCCAGTCCCATTCTTCCCACCAGGGCTTCAAAATAGCTGTTCACCACTACCTCAGTTTTTGCCCCATCCATCCTCATGATTTCTTACACCCAAAATGACCCCATTCCCCTTTTCCAGGTTATAGTGATTTTTTTACCCCCTCTCCCTCTCCTCTTTTGTTAGTTGTCGGTTGGTTCGTTCCTTTAATGTTTCATCCCCGCTTTCCCCTTCCTCTTCCTGCCGTGTTTTGGTTTGTATGCAGCTTGCTCACCCCATGTGTCCTCATCCTCACCTGGATCTCACTCTCAATTTTACTCTGCTGATGGTGTTTTCGTCTTTACATTTTTTTCCCCATTCCATTCTGCTCTTGCTCTTTCATGTGCATCGACCATGTATAGTATACAAAAATAAGAAGACTTTTTTTTGGTTTATTTCCTTAAAAAATAAAGTTTTTCAAATAAAATTAAAAGTTTCATAAAGTTTGACGTCATCCATTTCACCTTCCTTCTTTTTATGCACCTTTATAGGTGTGCATCACAGGCACATCCTTCGAATCTCAAGGGCCAATCACTTGGCTACCCATGACTCCAAGGCCATTGCCTGTTCAGGCAGGGTTCCACTCGTCTTGTCGAAACCCTACCCCGCTATCCAGCCCTGCCATTGTCCAACAACGATGGCTGCTTGTGACAATCTGACACATGGTTATTTGCTAGTTACATGCCGATTTTAATACGATCATTAACGCAGTTCACATTTCACCAATCTTTACTTAACTTACGTAGCAAGTACTAAACGATTCAACGACAAAACAATAATAATCATGCATGTGTCAAATTCTAAATCTTGCAACAGTAATAACTACATGTTCAATCATTTCAATCAATCGAAGCAAAAGCATCACAATATAAAACAGAAATTCTGATGATGTCAAGCAATATGTTAACCAATATTTTAAACAACTCATTGGAGTCAGGACAGGTACCAGAGGATTGAAGAGTAACAAACATGTAACACCGTTACATAAGAAATAATCCAGAAAGGAATCACAGAAGTAGAGACCAGTTAGTTTAACTGCATTTGTGGGGAAGATGTTAGAGATGTTAATTATGCATCAGATGGGGGAACTAATTTGATAAAATTAAAGTAATTGAATGCAGTCAGCATGGATTTACTAAAGGGAGGTCATGTTTAGCAAATTTATTCGAGCTTTGAGGCGGTTTCTGATTCGGTGAAGGAAGGAAGCACAGTGAGTGCATTATATCTAAACTTTCAGGAGGCATTTGATTCTCAGATACCAGATATAAGGCTGTTCGCTAAGATTGCGGCTTACAAAGAGTGGCTGCGAGTGGGAGCTCATATATCTGGCTGAGAGGTCGTAAGTAGCTGGGTGCCTCTGGGATCAGTACTAGGACCATTAATATTATTTATAACTTGTATTAATTCAGGATTTGGATGGTGGGGTGAAGAGTAGGCTTTCCAGGCTTGCAGATGATACAAAGCTTGCAGGCAAGGTAGATAGTAGAGCAGGGGCATGATCTGACTCAGGGAGGTCGAAATACTTTTTATACAAGGTCTATGGCTCGTAATGGAGCTGACACACTGATGAGACAAACACTTAACACAGCCACTGAGATTGGGGGAAGAGCCATCACTTCCCGGGATACTCTGGGTACCAGCGACGTCAAAACAATGGCACCCACTTTTCTCACCACACTCAGCAGGGCATTTCCTCCTCGCCATAGATGCCAACCTATGGTTTATTGTCCATGATCTATCCTTTTTAATGCTGAACATCAAGCAAGGAAGCAGCACATACCATTTTTAAAGTGTTTAGTATAACTCGGCCAGGGCTTGAATCCCAAACCTCCCAGACTCAGAGCAGATGCCCCAACCATTACACCACCGAGTCTGGTCATTTCATAGATGTGGAAAAGGTTTGGCAGATGAAGTGTTGCCGATAGATAAGTAAAATTAAAATAGGGATGCATAATACATGGAGCAGTCCTGGAGTGGAGAAGGATCTGTTGGTGGTAGTAGTTATGGGGGAGACGGAGGGGGTAAGCAGACAACACTGTGTCAGGCAGCTATCGGTAAAGTTATTGGGTTTTGAGTTGTATTTGCAGAGGGATGAATTTGAAATCAAAAGAAGTAGTGTTAACAGTGTACAGGAATTTATTGAGTTCTCATCGAGAACATTGTGTTCACTTTTGGTCACTCTATCTGAGACCATAGGGAGGATTCAGCGTAGAAAGACTTGATCGATTCTGGGCCGAGCAACACAAAGCTATCAGAGGCAGTTGAAGAAGACAGGACTTTATACATTAAAAAGGAGGCAATTCAATAGGAGATCTGATGGAGATGTTTAAGAAAATGAAGGGTGCCGACAAAATCAATGCAGAAGTGTTTTTCAGCAGAATGGACATCGACAGGACCAAGGGCCAGTCTTACAGTAAAGAAGAAGACAATCATGAGGGTATCATTGCAGGGGGTCGTTCACTAAGAAAGTATTTAATGCATGAAATGGGTTTCCTGGAAAGGGAGTGGCTACAGAAATAAGAGATAAATTTACACTGGAAACGAGCATCTCAAAGCATTGGGGATAGTGGAGTATGTGGACATTGTCAGGACTCATTGGAAGCTTCAGCATGGAATGATGATTACATATAATATGTGTAGTGGTTGTGCTATCTGTGCGAGCGTCTTAAGAAAAAGTGGATTAAAAAATACAACAAGGATTTTTTGTTGTCAGGAAATAAGGCTGACTTATACTATGGGTCAGGTAGTAGTGTAGCAGCTAACACACTGCTTGTTTGCAGGGGGTAGTTCTTTGTCTTTCACAGACTACAAATTAAAGCCAGAAATAGCTATTTTAATTGTAATATCGTATTTCCCAGCTGCAAAAGTACCGATCAAAAAAAGTACTGCATGGAGTACTGCTCTCCGCTATGGACTGGTGCCCCAGCATCACCTCTGTCTCTCCTGGGTAGTTTTTCTCTTCTGGATTCTGTGGAATCTAAAACTCTCAAAATTAATGGAATCTCCAGCAATGAGGCCAAAGCACAGGTCTGTTGCTTTCACATCGCAGGCAGGTCGGTGGTCGCCCTGTTTTCTCCCGTCTATTCTCCAATATTGTCTCCTCTGCTCTCTCTCTCTCTCTCTCTCTCTCTCTCTCTCTCTCTCTCTCTCTCTCTCTCTCTCTCTCTCTCTCTCATCCCCCTTCCCTCCCCAGCAACTCCAAGATACTCATATTCTTCCAGTAACCATTGCTGAATAAACTTACAAAATCCAGTCTGACTGCACACCAGAACAATTTTATTCCTCGCTTCTCCCATCTCCGGAACCATCTTCCACAGGCCGATCTTTCCTATTATTCCATCCAGGTCTTCAAGCAGGCAGAGCACCGCCACCTTGTGTCACCCCCCATCCTGACCAATGATCTTTATTACCCCCATTAACCCTTCATAACCCAAACCTCTTACTGGTTTCAGTGTTTCCTCTCTTTCTCTCTTCCTTTCCTGTTCGTTACTCCCTTGCTCGTTGTGCCCAATCGTTGGTTGACCCGCTATGCCCCACCGTCTATGTTGGGTCAAATGGCCTCATGTCCTTGTTTAGAGGTCATACAGGTGCGGAAACCACTTCCACTCAGTGTAGTCCCGTGGCGACTGTGGACCTGTTGTGTATTAATTTCCATTCTGCAAGCGGAATATTAATACTTAAACGAGCAGGGACCCACAGAACATCCATGTCATGTAAAATGTGACTTCAAGTCCTCAAGGTGACAATTGCATTGAAGATGATAAATATATGTAATCATTTAAAATTGTCACCGTGTAAGGTAAGGAAAAAATCCTCATGGTTCACATAATGGAGAATAAAGCGGGAGGGTTTGAAGGTGGGAGCAAAATGGCAGGGTTACTCCACTCTTCATGCCATTTTGCCTCTTCTCCCCACCCTTTATTCTCCATCTTGTGAACCATGAGGATTTTTTGTTCCTTTAAAGGTGACACAATTTTAGATGACATACATTTGTCATCGACGGTTTTGAAAAGTGGCATCGATTTAAACGTCTTCTCGGAACCATATGAAAGCAAATGTACGTTTTCACTTATAATAAGTCTAAAAAGCTCCTTCTAGTGTTGGTCACTTTCTAAAATATACCAAGTAATCGGTAATGTTATGGTTTTCATTTTGGAAAGTGTATGCAAAAAATGGTCGAAATTAGCTCAATAAACTAGGGCCATCAACCGCTGTGTTTGGAAGAAAACGGTTCAGCAAGATGAAAGGTTGTCGGTGAAACGGCACTTTGTTATGACGTCATACACAAATATTCGAAGATGCCTCGTTTCGCTCGAGAGAAATTCCCTTGGTTGCTTTCCAAGCACATTTAGCAATGCAATTAAAGGGAATAAAAGAAGGCCTTCTCTCCGCATGTTCGCTCCGTTCAGCATTTTGTGCTTCTTGCAAAATGCATGCAATGAATACACCGACGGAGCTGTCACCGCAGAACACCATCTCTGCCTTGATACGAAACAAGTAGTTTGGGGATAAAATGCAGATAACGTTTGGCAAGTTTATTTATTTATTTATTTATTTATTTATTTATTACCCTCACTCACTGCTGCTCCTCATCCGACATCACTCTCTGCCTGTCAGCAGGAGATTCTCCTTCCCAGCCATTTTCCCATCGTGCACTCACTACATCGTTTAGTTGCTGGGGGAAAAAAATGTTTTAAAAACAAGGAATTGCAAATACTGCACAAAAAGGCACTCAACATAAAGTCGTCGTGCCAGCAAGTTCCAAGAGGCAGAAAAGTTTCCTTTCCACCTTAGTTTCCCTCCCCCTCCACTGCCACCCCATCCCTCCCCGCAACCATCCCTCCTCCCTCCCAGCCACAGAAATTAATTAGGCTACATGTAGAACTCTGACACATGAAGAAGTAGAGATGCATTTATGACTGCAAAGTGGAGCCTGGGAAAGGCTACGGGGCAGTGTGGGGTGGGGAGATCTCTCTCTCTCCCATAATACCCTGGTCATCCTTGCTATACCATGAAATCACGATCCTAAAAGGGACAGGGTTGGGCTGTAGGTTGTCACTTAGGATACCACCAACGAGCAATGGTTTCTTTGGACCATTTTGCTTTCTCAATCAAACGCATTAATCATTTCTTTTCACCCAAGCATCACCTGCCTGGAGATGATCCAACGAAATGGTAACAAGCATTTGCAGTTTTAATTCTATCAAGTTGGTTCTCAAACACTTAAGATTCACACTTATGGTTCACAAAAAAACAAAACAATCCTCTTGACGGGACATTGCCTCAGTATGACACTTTCAGTCATTTTTATCTGCCGCATCATCTCCATGACGCACCACTTTTGACAACGCACCAAAGACAAAATCCATTGCAGATACAGAGTAATGCTTATAACTAGCACATCCTGCACTCCATAACACATTACATATCCTGCACACTACCGAGCACACCATCTACATACATAAAACACAGTGTGTGTTTGTGTGTGTGTGTGGGGGTATTTTTCTGTCCCCTTTGATAAGGGCAATTTAAGAAGGGTTTTAAAGGCCAGCCTTTTAACACGACAGTCTATTTTTGTGGATAACAAAAGTCGAAAAACATTTTCGATAAAAGAACAATTACATCTCTTCTTTGGAATTGGAGACGGTGACTTGCAAAATGAGCTCAAGGGTGGTGGACACAAACGTTTTTTTAAAAATAACAATAAACACAAGGCACATGGAGGTGATATTCCCTGCATGTGATGTACAATGCGCGCGGAGTCAAACGAGTGTTCATTTACATCCATAGGATGTCTGATAAATAAAGAACATAAAAGCTCACCTGACGTTAGGCCGAGGCTTCAGACTTTGACATGCTCACGTGGCTGTACCGTTGAAACAAAACGTCCCAGAAGATAATGAAAATAGGATCACATTTGTACATGTCGTGTTTCAAAATAACGCTTTTTCTTAGAACGAAACAGCATATCTTCCAGTCTTGAAAATTTCGAATAAAATAACTACAACACATCATTTTTGATGGGTTTTTATACCAGTACAGCACTAATATATAGCACACTCCCCCCCATGGCATACTAATCATTGCACATAGTATATAGACCTACATCTATACAGTGGCTTACAAAAGTACGGCATTCACCCCCCCTACCAATAATGCCACATTTCGATGAATTACGAATTATGGAGAAACAATTTTTCCAAATGACCTTTTTTATTCATAACTGAAGAGATCAAACTAAACATTGTTAAAGTTGAAGGAGGTTACATGTCAGGAATACCTGTAAAAAACATGTGTACAAATCAAAATTCACTGGTTGTAAAAGTATTCATCCCCTTAGGTCAGTACTTGGTAGAAGCACCTTTTTCAGCAATGACTGCCATGAGTCTTTTTGGGGTCGGTCTCTACCAGCCTTGCCCAGTGAGACGGTGAAATATTTGTCCATTCTTCATGTGAAAATTGCTCTAGTTCTGCCAAGTTTGATGGGGATCGTCGATGGACTGCAATCTTCAAGTCTCGCCATAAATGTTCAATTGGGTTCAAGTCAGGACTTTGACTTGTTCACTCAAGAACATTTATTTTACTCTTATTCAGTCACTCCAGTGTGTCTTTAACTTTGTGTTTCAGATCATTGTCCTGCTGAAATATGAATCTCCTACCCAGTTTCAGATTCATGGCCGACTCAAGGTGGTTTTCAACAAGGATTCTCCTGTACTTTTCACCATCCATTGTCCCTTCTATCCTGACAAGCTTACTCATCCCTGCTGATAAAAAGCAGCCCCATATCATGATGCTGCCACCACCATGCTTAACAGTAGGGATGGTGTGACCGGGTGATGTGCAGTGTTAGGTCTGCATCAGACATTACACTTTGAATTTAGATCAAAAAGTTCAATTTTTGTCTCATCTGAACACAAAACTTTTCTCAACATGCCTGCAGTATCATTAAGATGCTTTCTCGCAAACTCCATACGAGCTTTTTTTTATAAGTGTCTTTTTCAGTAATGCTTCTTCCTAGCCACCTGTACAGAGAGCCAGCTTGGTGAAGGGAATGAGATATCGTTGATTGATGAACAATGACCCCCATCACGGACATAGAGCCTTGCAAATCTTTAAAAGTCATTGTTTGATTTACAGTGAGATCCCAAAACCAGTTTCCCGCTTGCCCCGGCTGCTGAGATCTGTGTAGAGTCTGGGTGGTATGATACATCTTCCACTTCTTATTGATGGATTTCACTGTACTCAAAGGGATAATGAGTGACTTTGTAATCTTCTAATAACCCTCTCCTGAATGGTACTTCTCCACCACTTCGTGTCTGACTTCTTTGGAAAGCTGCTTTGTGTCATGTTTCCTTTTGGTTGATCAAGCGAGTTACACCTTAAAACTCCTTAGATAAGTGGAGGAGCTTAATTTTTAAGTTAAACCACTGATTGCATACAGGTGAAACCTATTACACTTATGTTGTAACCTTTCAAACAAATAATTTACTCCTAAAGTGATTTAGCATTATTTAGGCAAAGAGTTTGAATACTTGTGTAACTGAGAATCCTCTGATTTTCTCTGTTAATATAACATATTCACATTTTATCTGCATTTTATAGCTTTTTCAATTTTGGAGTAGTTTGTGAAGACTCTACATATTATTAACTTTGATTTGAAATCATCAAAATGTGAAAACTTTTGGAGGGGGTGAACACTATTATGGTTTTGAAGACCCTGGGGAAACACATCCAACACATAAGGGTTCCTTAATGTAGTTATAGCTGTCGCAATTTTGTTTAGCTAAATTACCTCTCCCCCCTCTTATTGGTGGAAAGGAAAGATGCATTGTGAATGTAGTAAGAACTGTCCCTATTATTCTCTTCATCATTCTCCAACTCCATACTCAAACCTTATTCTCAAACACTTATTGTCAAATTCCATTCTCAAACATTTCTCAACTCTTTCCAGATTCCAACAACATAGCACATTCACTCCACAAAACACACAAATCCATTCAGTAACACCTCAATGGCATACATCAAAACGTTTAGCATAGCAGAGCCAAGCCACCAGCGCTACCAGCATTGTAATCGCCATGCCAGGTCGGTCAGGTTTATTGATTGCCACTGTTAACATGTAACCCATTGCTACTTGCTGCATGGTCGGGTAGTCGGCGACTAAACTGACTACCCTCACTGGTGCGCCAGTGGCGGAGGGTGACTGCGACACTCTGCAGGACTAAAAACAATACCTGATAAATGGCGGATGAGCTCCTTCAGGGAGCCAACGGCCATCCAGTAAAGAGATGGTGTCTCCGAAAAAACACCCATCCGGTTAGACCGGTTTTTTAGGTAGTAGGTTTTGGGTAGTACTACTGTTCTGACTTCGGAGTGTTAAAGTTTTGCCCGGAACCATCTTACACTCTCCGTGTCAGGATTGCTGGTCTTACTTTCTGTCTCACTCAAACGATAGCTACCTGGCTAGCTTTAATCTCTCTTTCTTGCAAACAACATCATACATTTTCTTACTCACTCATTTCCACTCCTCCACATTCTCTCTTTTTATTTTCTCTTTCCTGTCATTTCCTCAGACAGCCTCCGATTAATATAAATATGATAAAGTCCGAAAAGTTAATGGCCCCTAGTTCCTAGCATTATGGGTGCGAACAATCTCTGGTGACCTGTCTGTCTCTGCTGCCAACGAGAGGAGGGGGGGGGCTCAAGCAGTAGTAGTATCGGTCCCTCCCAAGACCTTTGCCTTTTGACCCAACGTGACTCTTTTTCAATTCATTTCACCACATTCGTGGTCTTTTTTTGAATCTTTCCTTGCCGAACATCTCTATCAAGCCTCTTCTTAATATTTTGCTTCTATCAGAGACGCCCAATTATCACATGATGTTCTTGTTAATTCTTATAACATTTTGAACTTCAACCTTCACTCACGATTCCACTTCAAAGGAGGAGTCTGTGTCTACTCCAACATCAACACACCTGTACATCTTGTGGACCTCGAATCTCCAAACTTTGATGTCATCTGGCT
>CM068954.1:55299716-55321068 GCA_035128595.1 Eptatretus atami | reverse complement strand
AGATAGGACGTAGTTAGAAGGGTTTGAACGATTACCCTTCTTTAAAATAGACTGTACTAAGACATGTTTCAGGTAAGAGGAAGTTTGGGTTTTCAAACAAAAACAAACAAACGAGCAAGCAGGGTACAAGTTCTGAAGCACATTCCTTCAAACACCGGAGGAATGCCATTTTCCCCGTAGGCCTTGCTTTGTCCAAGAGAGGAGTTTTTTTTTACTGCATGAAAGGAGATTTTGGGAGGGACAAGGTTAGGTGAGGGGACCATCAGAGGGAGATGGATGTTAGAGTCATCCAGTGTGGAGTTGAGGAGAAAAGAGAACCAAAAAGGTGTTTTCTGACTTCCACTATTTCCAAAGGTTTTGAATATCATCTCAATTCCCATTTTCTCAAGTATCTTGAATCTCACAGTCTTTTATCTGACCATCAATACGACTTTCACAAGGCAAGATCTACAGGTGATATCCTTTCTTACATTAGGAATGTCTGGGCCTCTTCTTTGAGTGACTTTGGGAATCCTTTGCTGTAGGCCTTGAGGCTCAAAAGGCTCTCAAAAGCCTTTGACAGAGTTTTTGATGAAAAGTGGAAGTGCGAGACAACAGAAGCAAGGGTAATAAGATCCTTGGTGGAGCAATTCAGAGCAGAGCAGAGTTGAGTCCAGTTCTGAAGAGGGGAGAGAAAAACTCGAGTAGAGTTGGTTCGAGAGGTCAGCTGGTTCGATAGCTGCTTCGAGGTCAACCACGCTTCGCGCCCTGCCTGGGGAATGCAACAGGATGAGCACTGAGAACGAAGTGTGATGGGTGCAGACTAGCAAACAAATGGAGCACGGAGACGCGGGCTCTCAGGCATGGTCACCACCTCCCCACAGACAGTACCTCCTTTGTGCCTTGTAGAACCAACCACAAACTCTCAAGCATAAAAAGGGTCAACAGTCATTCTCTTCAGAACTGACTTTTCTCCCCACATGTCTTACATATGCAGACACCCTTGCGTCTTCGTGCACGCGCGCATATCATTGACTCAACCTGGGTTTGTGGAGTGTCAACCGAGTCCACATCAGTTCTTTTCAGAAATCATGTTACACATACCTGGATAGACCACACCTCCCACCTGTACTTCTCACTCACCCACACTACACACCCTGCTCATTACAAGATGAGCCGTCCGGGTGAAGTACGGTTGAGGCCGGGGTCAACACCATACCCCACCTGCTTCACTTTTCTCTCTATCAACCTTTCTTCTCTCCTCTTCCAGGAATGCTTGAGGCTCCTTTGTGTGTAGATTTGTGATAAGATGACTGACTAAGGGGCTTATGTGTTAGGGGTAAGATCTTTCGTTGTGACACTGCTTTTGATTTGTAAATACCTGCTTTTTCCAATATTTTAACCTCTGCCACCGAAGGTGAAGGAGGTTATGTTTTCACCTCTTTGTGTCTGTCTGTCTGTTTGTTTGTTTGTCTGCAGGATGTCTCAAAAAGTTGTTGTCGGATTCGGATGAAACTTGGCGGACACATTGGGTGTGTGACAAGAAAATATTGATTCAATTTTGGTGAATATCCGAATCCGGATCCTGATCTGATAATTTTTTAAGTTATTCTTCCCCATTGAGAGATCAGGCTAAACTAATATATATATATATATATATATATATATATATATATATATATATATATATATATATATATATATATATATATATATCATGATATCTCAAAAAGTTGTGGACAGGTTCGGTGTGCGACCCCGACAAATTGATTCAATTTTGATGAAGATCTGTATAACCCTAACAAGCCTTATCAGGGGGGTTGATTTGCCAGGAAGATCACGCAGGATTTGGATGGGAGGACACGTCCTAAATTAATAACCTCAGATGGTGTCTGTGGTTGCTTAGCATCCTGTCATGCCATGGAGTTATCTGCAGCTCATTAGCTTCAAGGTCATAGGTCGGGAAGCGGGTCCGAAAAGCCCTT
Source organism: Eptatretus atami (assembly GCA_035128595.1). Classification (NCBI taxonomy): domain Eukaryota; kingdom Metazoa; phylum Chordata; class Myxini; order Myxiniformes; family Myxinidae; genus Eptatretus; species Eptatretus atami. Next base: position 55,319,104 of record CM068954.1, on the reverse strand, counting down.
CCCTCACGACCCGGACCGGCGGAACCCATATCGTAACAAGTATATAACGGAGCAAGTGTATCTATGTCGAGCCATGAAAAGTACCTTTTATAGCGTCTATCCGTGTTGTTTGTGTTCCTGTTAGAGCATAATGAAATAGATTGAAGTGTTTGCAGTACCCAGATCAGGTCATGGGCCCCAATTCACTCCTGTGAAGGTGGCGGGGTGTTGGGGGGGGGGGGGGAGAGAGACGACTTACAATTTTCACCTGTACATGCCACAGTGCAAGTGATTTATGGGTGGGAAATGCTGGACCCACCAATCAAAGCCATGTACAGAATCCCAAACACGTGACTATCATGTATTGGTAAATTAAATCAAACAGCATGACAGCACATGTTGTGGCGTAGAGGGATGTTCACGTGTTTGAGTTTCTGGACCCAGATTTGATTGGTGGGTCCAGCTTTGCCCAACCCTTCTTCGAGTTGATAAAGGGGGGTGGGGTTGTTGATAAAGGGGGGGGGGGTTGTTGATAAAGGGGGGGTTGTCAACATATGCACATTTGTTTCGTGTTGCTGGCTGTAATGTTTAGTCATTCTTTGTTCAATTAAAGGTGGGAGAACTCAAGATTTATTCATATGATTTTACTGCAAACCACATTGTATGTGTATATACAGTGTGTGTATAATGTATATGTGTAGTGTATATTAATATATATATATATATATATATAATATATAATGTACACACACACACACACACAACAGAAGTAAATGACACCATGATTTAAAGAATTTATTTATTTAACATTTGAAGAACATTTGATCCATTTTAATACAAACACTAGTATTTGGTGGACTTGCCATTTGCAGATTTCAACACTTTTACTCTTTCAGACATAGAACTAACGAGTTCTGAAATTTTCTCTTGTGAGATTTCTGCCCAGGCTTCACACAAAAGTTTAGCAATTCTGCCCATGATGTTGGTTTCTTGGACTTTTCCGCACAGCTCGATCCGATATGGCCTAGAGGTGTTCAATTGGATTCATGTCAGGAGACTGACTTGGCCATGGAAGTCGCTTGATCCCATTTCTGTCCTGCCATTCTTTGGTCTTTTTTGCAGTGTGGCATGGAGCTCCATCTTCCGTGAACAGTGTTATTTTCGACCATCTGACCAGTGGAGAAGACAGAGAGAAGTCCATCCTCAAGGATAGAAATGTATATCGTAGTGTTGATGTTGCCAACACACTCCACAAGCTCTGACCAACCAGTGCTCCAGATTGCTCCCACACCATCACTGAAAAACCACCGTGTTTGACAGTTGGCTACAATCGGTTCAAAGAGAACTCTTGACTGGAAAGTCTCCAGACCCACACGCGTCCACTGTCAGAAAATTGTGCAAATTGGGATCATCTGAAAAAATTACAGTTTGCCAAAACTCCAAAGGGTCTGGTGGCCATCTCGTCACCCCACTTCTTTCTCCTTTGAATGTTGGCTGGTCTAAGAAGAGGTTTTCTCGTGCTGCTCTCCCATAGTCGCCCAGTTGATGAAGGTACCGCACGGCAGTTCTTGAGCTAACTTGGACCTCCTCTACAACATCTGCTGCCTTGTAACAGGGAGTTTTCTCAATGGACGCTTGACAGCTCGAAGACACATTTCTGAGGCCCAGATCGACCAGAACGTGAAGCTGTGGGTTCCTTGCCTTCGCTGGTGAATTGCACAATCACCCGATTGACCGTAGAAAGTGGAATGCCAAGGTTCTGAGCTATCTGACACTGGCTGACTCCACCTTCCGATTTGCCAACAATTTGTCCCTTTTGAAAATAGCAAAGGTCGTGTGTTCCCTGTGTTCGAGGCACATTTATTGTCATCCACGAGCCAGGACTGGTTTCTGCAAATAAATCGTTGAATTTTAGGACAAGTCACTGAGAAAACTTGCTTTATACAGATGAAATGAATAAATTTATGGTGTCTATTTACTTCTGTCATGTCTCTGTACACATCCACACACACACACACACACACCACACACACGCATATATGTATATGTTTTATATATATCTGGGTCACCTGATCTTCCTCGGCTTATTTAGACTTCAATAAACTAACAAGAAGATTGATGATTAAAGCTGTAGCAAAACTTAACCAGGTTGTGCGCCATGGCAATGATGGGACAAATGGCCTCGATTCCTTGTTTGAGGTCATACAGGATCGTGACTACTTACATTCAATGTAGTTCTGTGGCCAAGCTCTGCCCCTCTCCCCACCTATTCGGGTGTGCTCTTATTTGTCGTTTTAACATTAATTTGAGAGAGGAATTGCAATTTTTTCTTGTGACATTGACCTCTTGTGATGCTACAATAATGTGGGACACCAAATTTTGGGCAGTTGGCCCAGGGGTATGGAATTATTAAACAACCCCCCCCCCCCCAAAAAAAGAGCGTGAGACACACACACACACACCACACACGTACACCATTTCCACAGCATGGCATTTATACAGCACACCACCTATTTAGCATGAGACCTTCAAATGCCTCCAACCTCTATTTAGCCAGGGCGCTGAGCAATTCCTCGGTGCTCCGAGACTCTGTCCCTCTTCACCGATACCTTTTCCTTCATATTTTTGTCCATTGACCGTTTGCCCTGGAGTTTGGTCTTTGCTGAGTCTGAATTAAAAATGAAGCACAATTTTTTTAAAGCCATCTACATTTTCTTATCTACATGGAAGCCAGAGGAAGAGAAAGAAGGAAGAGAAAGAGGAGAGATAAAAGAAGGAGAGAGAGAGGAGGGCAGAGCAGGAGGAAATGAGGAGAAGGAGTGAAATGAAGAGAGAGGGCTAAGGAGAGAAGATAAGGAGAAGAGGAAGAAAGAGGAGAAGAATGAAGAGAAAAGAAAGAAGGAGAAGAAGAGAGTGGGGGAAATAAGAAAGGAGAAAAAAGAGAGAAGAGGAGAAGAGAAGAGAGAGATTTGGGTAAATGAGGCTTTGGAGAGAGGGTGGGGTTTGGGGAATGAGGGGAGGAAGAGGCGGAGGGGGGGGAAGGATTACCAAAGGGAAAGAAGCAGGAAAGGGAGAAAAGAAGTAGGCTTCTACAAGAATAGGGCATTCTAAATTGTACCATGTAAGGTGGGTGGCCTCCAAATGCACACCACCTCTCATCCTTACATCATGAGTGTTGCACACCACCTCTCATCCTTACATCATGAGTGTTGCACACCACCGCAGGGTAAGTGGAACGGCATATTACGGTGTTAAAAAGGACGGGGATGTGCAAGCTCAGCTATAGGGTCACACGTATGTCACAGGCCATCAGGAAAACCAAATATTCACTCACTACTGTTTTTCATCCAAATATTTGTGCAGACTTCTTTGAGAAGGAAAAACACAACTACCCTGAGTGAGTGCTTCAAACAAAACACACACGATCCCACAATCATTGCTTTTGTACTGTATGAGAGAAATTTTTTGCCTTTTATGTTTTACCATAATGACGACATGATTTGACTTGATTAGCATTGGCCTATTCCAACCCATGGCCATGACAAAGGCCTCACTCAATGTGGTCCATTATTGTTTTTTTTTTCTTTTCTCTGCTATTGAAGCCAATTGTACTCGTGAATTTGTCGTTCTCATCTCTCCTTCAATTGTTTGGTCTCTCCCTCAAATTGGGTTGCCAGCTTGTAATTTATATTGTCCTTAAAAGGTTGTCCGATTATGCTGTGCACCCACACAACTTCATTTCAGGCCTTTTGATTGTGACCAATATGTCGGTGAATTATTTTTCTGTCTAATCCATTATCTTTTCTTCTTGTCTCTTTTTTTTTTGTTTGCAGACAGCATCTCTCCATCGTCCCTTGCATGCTGATCAATTTCTGTTCCCTTTTCTTTTGAGGCACCACGTTTCACTGCCATACATGATTGCTGATATTATGTATTGATTATAAACATTCTTTAAATTCACTTTTCTTTTCATCAGTTTTTACTTTCTATCAAATGCTGCCCATCCTTATTTCGTAGAACAAGGTGGGGGGCAAGAGGGTGCCTTGTTCCCTCCGTACTACTTTTAACAGCCACAATTATTCCCACTTTCCTGTGGGGTCAGCCAGGCAATTTTTTTTTTTGGCCCAATAATTTCACAAACTGGAAGGCCTGGCCTGAGGTTTGATTGAAGGTAATTTGGGTAGGAATTTGCAATTTTGCCAGGGAGCAAGAGAAAGCTTGCAACCTCTTCATGAAAGAGACCATGGGATATTTAACATCCATCAACTACGGCTGGCAGACAAGTCCTCTGGCTTAACGTGTCTCTGATGAACAGCACACACGTTGATGCATCAACCTGCATGCGAACCACCAGTGTGACGGGTTATAGCTGCGCCAAGAAACAAACACAGGCTAGCCAGCTTAAAGGTGAGTGCAACTCTTTGCTATCCTGCCAGTCCTTGTATGTCCAGTACACGAAGCATTTTCCAATTGAAAATGGAAAATTTGGGAAAAATGCAAAAAAATGAAACATTTCTCAACTTGCAAGACCTTCATCCACATCTTGATGGAGTACTGCTCTCCCATTTTTGAGCTGGTGCCTCTGTCTCACATCTTGCTCAGCTTGATGCCATGGAAACAAAGGCCTTCTAGATCATTGGAATCTCCCACAATGAAGCAGAGTCTTTCACATCGTAGACATGCCAGCGGTCTCTCTGTCGTCTACCACCTACTTTCAGGTCTTGCACCTTCTGACTCTGTTCCCTTTCTTTCTATGCCCTGCCCCCCACCCCCACATCCCCTCTAGGTTTCTGCAGGGTGCACATAGTCTACTAGTGAGCCCCTTCTGGTGAAAACCCCACAATCCAGGCTCACTGCTCACCTCCATTCATTCGTTCCTCTTTTCCCACCTATGGATGCAACTTTCTCAGTCTCTTCAATCTCATTTATCCCTCCAGGCCTTCAAGACAGCTGTACGCCACCATCACATCCATTATTTATCCAAGTCTTCCTCCATTTTGTTCCTCAATCCTGCTGTTGATGTGTATCCCCACGCCCCCCCCCCCCGCCCCGTCCCACTTCGTTGTTCGTTTCATTTTGTTATGTCCTGATCTGCTTTATGTTCGAGTTCTTCCACAAGCCTCAGCCGTATCCAAAATTATTTTGCCTGATATATACAGTCAGCCACAGAGCCCTCTGGTGCAAATGTTTAGGGTACAGAATATAGACAAGAACCAAGGGGGTTGTGTGGGGTGGGCTTATTTTGCCCTCATCTTATTCGACATCTCCGCACATCTACATAGTGATCTGCATCCGTTTTTATGAGTTGGGAAAAAGGAAATGTAATCACTGGTTTGTCGAATTTTGCGATGGTCAATTTGAATTTCTGGAGTATGATTTTTGTCCTCATCGTATTTATTTTTAGTGTCATGTTCTCACTCACCAGATTCAGTTCTTCTATTATGATTTTCAGTTCTTCAGCATTGTTTGAAATTTAAATAAACGTAGGCGGTCTCATCTTTCTCTGTCGACTCTTATTCCTGTATTCTCCCAGTTTAGCCGTTCGAACATTCTTGGACATGCAGTGAACAATTTCAGGGGATTGTGTCACCTTGTCCGACGCCTTTCAGTCTCGATATTGCCACCACTTTGGTGCAGTTTCAAGGTGACTGTTCCACCATCGAATGGCTCGCTTCATATGTTGATGTATCTGGAGTTGGAGTTCAGGAGAGGGAGAGCTTGTATGATGGTGTTTGTTTCCACAATGTCAGAGTTTTCATGAAGAATAAATGCTAGCTACGCACAATGGAGTCATTTGTAGACGTTTGATTTTTACAGAAGCTGATTTATTGTGTGATGGTGATCCGTTGTTGAGTGTCCATTTCTTCAACCTGCTTGCTCCCGGTAATGTTTTTTTGTGCCATACAATTGTGAGCTGGTTATTGATTACATTTGTGAACAATTAATAAATACAGAAGAGCAGGCTAATTGGAAAGGAATTTTTTCTCTCTGTTTTTGCAAATATGCACCTGGGGTATGTTCAGTAACAAAGTTTCTTGTAAAGCGCTCGCCAAAGTGGCTTAAGCACTCAATTCGAAACCATTGATAGGGAATGGCTGGCTTGGCAAGCGCTAGCTAGCTATCTACTTAGTAACTGAACACACCCCTCAGTTCTTGAACTTTTCAAAGTTAGAGGGATTTGTTTCATCTTCCAGGCACTTTCTAATTGGTTTTGTCGATTTCCTGTGTCGAGCAGTTCACCGCCATCTTTGATTGGATTGTTATTGTTGACAATTTAATTCTCTCCAGATGAATTTCACCTTCAATGCTCTTTAACACAAACTGAGTTTTACCACAATAAAATATGCGAAATACACTGAGATACTATTAATGAATCAGCACAATCAAGTTGAAATGAACCAAAAAGACTTTTCCGTGTAAAAGCACCATCAAGTAGATGTGATCACATCACACACCTAAATTATCTTGACTAATTGAACCAAACCAGTTCAAACCAGGTGTAATTATAGTCATATTAGAGATTCATTAACATAACTAAATGATTACCAATTTAAAGCAATTCAACCTCCTTTGAAAAAATTTTTGCACTCAGATGAAAATAAAGTGAGTAAATAAAGTTCATTTGTTAACAGATTCATTCATATCTATAAAGTGGAGTCTCTGCTAATGGCGTGATGTTTTCAAATTTAAAAGTCTACAATGAGGGCTGGCAGGGTAGCATGTGCATGCGTATGTGCGCACCCATGATCGAGAAGGCCCTGGCTTCAAGTCCAAGGATGAGTGACGAGTTTTTCACATTATGGGAATTTTCCATATAATTGGGTTAATGCATATATAGAGGATGCACCTCCTGACTGTTATGGTGAGCATCGCCAGGGATTATGTCTCAGAAGGTAAAACTGCATAATCCGCAAAGAACCGTCTATCTGCCACCCAGACAATTGTTTCCACTAATGCAAACCATTCAACCAGAAGGCACGTGATGTGATTGGTGGGTAAATCAAAGCATTTGGAGAGTAACGAGCACTCCCCCTATCTCCATTGGACATAATCCTACACCAAAGCGTCACCACCAATCCGGAGGCCTCGGCCCGGCGACTCAGTCAAGCAGACAAATATTACATGGTCAACATCAGGAAAACATCAAACAGAGCTGCCTATCCAGATTTCAGGCTTGTTTTTGCCTGTGTTGATAACACCTTTTTAGATCCTCGTGGAGGATCTCTAAGTCTTACTCACGTTGTTGTTCTTCATCTTCTTCTTGTGGACTTTTTTGTTTCACAGCCTACAGTTTTCATCGAAACTTCCTGAAACTTGGCATATATATGTAAAAATACCCTGCGCAGACAGTAACGATCTCAGATTTTGAAAATTCCTCAAAGAAAAAAAGTTATGACGTCAAAATATCTCCGCTAATGGAAATCGCCTAAAAAATTATCTCCGAAACTAGACAAGATTTTTGAATTCTGTTTGCGGGAATCGAACAGGGCATTAGCAGAGATGAATTACCGCATATATGATACATCACTATGACTCATATCAATTTTTATGACGTCATTCCTATTTTTTGACATTTTTTTTTCACAACCCAGAGTTTTCATCGGATCTTCGTGAAACTTGCCATGTAATATGCAGAAAGCCCACGCGCAGGCAGTAACCATCTCCGATTTTGGAAATTCTCCTAGAAAAAAGTTGACGTCATAATATCGCCGCAATGGAAATCGCCTATACCATTATCTCCGAAACTAGGCAAGCTTGTTGAATTTTGTTTGCGGGAATCAAGCCGGGCATTAGCACAGATAATTTATCGCAAACCTAATACATCACAATGACGTCATATTCGGTTTTTCATGACGTCATCATTAAGAGGACGAGGATCTTAGCTCATTTGAGCTTGTTTATATAAACAAAAGGTTAAAAAAAAACATCAAAACATTTAAACAGCTTGGGACATGCACCTTGACTCCTTGGCTAAAGTACACAGTCCAGCAAGACTATCCCGTTAGCATACACATGCCCCTCAACCCAAAGGCTGTAGCGCATAGTCAAATAAACACACACATCATAGCCCCAAAGGGTCAGAATGCATGGTCATACAATTGGACCTCTCCATAGGAATGAGTCCCCATGACTTCAATGGTATGCTGTCCTGAATTCAGGCTCGTTTGCTCTCATCAGAACAGCATACCAATAAACATCTAACCCATAATGACCACACATTCATCGTTTAAACATCAGATGCACCTCCTGACTGTTTTAGTGAGCATCGCCGGGGATTATGTCTCGCACAGTAAAACCGCATAATCCGCAAAGAACTGAAACATGTGGAGTGTGACGAGCACTCCCCCGATCTACAACCATTGAACATAGTCCTGGGTGGCAGATGGATGGTTGTTCTTTGCGGATTAAGAGGTTTTACCGTGTGACACATAATCCGCGGCTATGTTCACCAAAACAGTCAGGAGGCACGTCTGATGTTTAAACAACGAATGTGGTCATCATTGGTTAGCTATATATTAGTATACCATCCTGATGAGGGCAAACAATCTCAAATTGAGGGAACTGTTGCATATATGAATCAGGTTTGGAGTGAGCTAACTGGAGGGGTGCAAAGATCACTGCATGTTCAAGCATACATGTATACAGGCAGACTTTTCCCAGGTAGATAGAATGAGTTTTAAATGGTGCCACCCTACTACCCCAGGTCGTGTGTGTTTGTTTGTTTGTTTGTTCATTCATTCAGCATATTCTCTCTTCATGATCTAGCATGCACATACGCACACACAATATTCTCTATGTGCAGTCTTTCTCTCTTCCCTACCCGCCTCTCCCCCAACCCTTAATATCTCTGTTAGCGAAGCGACGTGTTGTATTTGCTGGTATCTGATATATATCTATATCTCTCATTCGAACCACTGACTCATTGACTAATATTAAAGATCAGTACCTTCCGGGTGACGTAGAAAGTTGAAATTCCGCATGCCAACGGATATCAAAGCCGATACGCCGGGGAAACAAATATCACACAAGCATTGGAAATCATCCATAAATGAAAAGATAGACAAATAAAAAATAATAAATTGAAAAACATGAAAAAAATGCAGCTGAGCAACCTGAGACAATGGGGAAGCACGGTAATTTTGCTTGCCGATGGACATCGAAGCCGATACACAGGGAAAATCACACAACCAATGGAAAGCATCCATAAATGAAAATATAAATAAAAGAAAAATAAATAAATGAAAAAATATATATGCAGGTGAGCGACCTGAGACAATCGGGAAGCATAGTTTGTTATTGCTTACAATGTGTAAGCATTCCCCGCTAGTGTATATACATATATACATATATACACACATTGTCATGGCCCCATGGTTGTGGGGGAACTACGAGGAGGCTGTCCCTGGTTCCTCTCCGGACTCACCGGGAATCACAGGCCATTGCACACGAATAACTTCGTGTCGCGGAGGGTCGCTATTTGACCTCAAACGCCAATAATTTGACCATGTAACTTAGTGTTCTCTATCTGACAAAAGTTTAACTCGGAACACGTGGTCGCCTTATCGGGGAATTGTACCCTCGATGCGTACTTGCTTAACTTACCGTATCAGGTGCAGTCGAGCGGAGCTGTCAAGTACACACCGGCTAATAAGCAAATTTTTGGGTATAACGTCCCGGCTCTGCCATGGTGCAAACCATGCTAGACCAATGGAAGAAAAGACAAAAACGAACTGGGTTCATTTATAAACAGGAACATTAATTTTAACAAGGCGAGGAAAGTTATGTGGCATAGTAAGGGATTTATTCACAAATGTACAGCAGGGGAAAGCAAGGAATTTGTGAGTGAGGCAAAAGACTGGAATAATCACAAAAGAAAACACAGTGCAGAGTTAACCTGAATAAATTTATACATTCATAACTTATGCTATGTCAGGCACCATCACACAGACACACACACACACACAACCCAAGGAAAATTAGAGATAGCCCAGAGAGATAAGAGGCAGTTGAGGATTAGCGACCTCTTAATACCTGGCATGGTGGCGGACCTTTATTTAAACCCAAACGATTAGGAAAGGGGAAGGAGGGAAAGAAACTGAAGGTGTCTATGATGTGGGAGTGAGAGGTGCGAGTGTAGTGCAGTGTGACGTGCAGAATGGTGTCAGAGGAATGTCAGGTGCGAGTCAGTAAGGTTCACTCTGAAAAGAACAGTTGTTTCGCTTTGAAAAGAATGGTTGGTCGGGACTTGCTTGTGCTGATTGCTCTTTTGCATACGCAGTAGAGAAGAGATAGATGGGAGAGAAAGATGTATAAAGGAAAGAGACCCTAACAGAGTGTGTAAGAATCTGTAATGGTAACTGGTGGCTGCAAGATGCAGCCAAACTGAGCATCGATGAAATGGGAATGGTCACGGCTCGTAGTAGTCACTCGTTCGATTCTGCACTTGGCCATGATTCCACGCTCGCACTTCGAGTTATGCCCCGAAACAACCCAACTCTCATTCCTTCAGCATCCTTTGAGGGGGTGGTGAGCGTTCGAAGAATAGGTGGCAGTTGTAGTGGTTGTAGAGAGGTGAGAGTACGTTGTGCCGTTGCGAGAGGCGATTATAAATGTGGTGTTACAACGGCAAGGAAAAATCAGATCCAGAAGAGATGAAGTACCATTGGTTGAGATCTTGGTTGGGAAGTTGACAGATTGTGTCAGTCCCAATGAGTCACAGAAGTCTTTTGCTGAAGTGCCATGGCAGGCGCAGGTGAGAGAAGAACCCACATCCAGCCAACTGGCATGATGACAAGTGAAGTCACCACCTACACTGATGAGCCAAAACATTATGACCACTGACAGGTGAAGTGAATAACATTGATTACCTTGTTACAATGGCACCTGCCAAGGGGTGGGATATATTAGGCAGCAAGTGAACAGTCAGTTCTTGAAGTTGATGTGTTGGATGTAGGAGAAATGGGCAGGAGTAAAGACCTGAGCGACTTTGACAAGGGCCAAATTGTTATGGCCAGACGACTGGTCAGAGCATCTCTGAAACGGCAAGGCTTGTGGGGTGCTCCCAGTCAACAGTGGTGAGTACCTCCCAACAGTGGTCTGAGGAGGGACAAACCAAAAACCGGCGACAGGGTGTTGGGTGCCCAAGGCTCATCGATGCGTGAGGACAACGAAAGGCTATCCCGTCTTGTCCGAACTGACAGAAGGTCTCCTGTGGCAGAGTCACAGAAAATGTTAATGGTGGTCACGGGAGGAATGTGTCACAATCCACAGTGCATCACACCCTGCTGCGTATGGGCTGTGTAGCTGCAGACCGTCAGAGTGCCCATGATGACCCCTGTCCACCGTTGAAAGTGCCTACAATGGGCACGGAGCGTTGGAACTGGACCTTGGAGCAGTGGAAAGGTCGCCTGGTCCGATGAGTCCCGTTTTCTTTTAGATCACATGGATGGTCGTGTACGTGTGCGCCGTTTACCTGGGGAAGATGACAAGCCGGTTGAGGGAGTGTGATGCTCTGGGCAATGTTCTGCTGGGAAACCCTGGGTCCGCCCAATCATGTGGACGTCAATTTGACACGTGTCACCGACCTAAACATCGTTGCAGACCAGGTACACCCCTTCATGGCAATGGTATTCCCTGATGGCAGTGGTCTCTTTCAGCAGGATAATGCGCCCTGCCACACTGCACACATTGTTCGGGAATGGTTTGAGGAACATGATTAAGTGTTCACGGTGTTGCCCTGGCCTCCAAATTCTCCAGATCTCAATCCGATTGAGCATCTGTGGATGTGCTGGACCGACAAGTCCGATCCACGGCAGCTCCACCTCGCAACTTACAGGACTTGAAGGATCTGCTGCTCATGTTTTGGTGCCAGATACCACAGGACACCTTCAGGGGTCTTTGTAGAGTCCATGCCTCGGCGGGTCGGCACTGTTTGGCGGCACACGGAGGACCAACAGCATATTAGGAAGGTGGTCATAATGTTTTGGCTCATCAGTGTATAACGAAGAGATAGTTGGGATGAAAGGATAGAAGTTGGTCCATGTATTCAGAGAGCGAGATGTAAATGGAGTCATCACTTTGGTGGATGGTACAGCACACATATAAACATGAGGTGGGAGTAGAGGGGAAGGCATAGCGAGATGTATTCCTGATGGTGTGGGGGAGAGAATGCAGTGCATGGAGAGTGAGGAATCAAGTCTTTGATGAAGAGAGCAACTCTGCTGCCAGGAAGAGGCTCAGGTATGTCATGCCAGAGGAGGAGTAACCAGGAAGAGATACTAGGGAGCCAGAGATGTCTTTGAGGAGGTAAGTTCTGTTAAGCAGATTATGTCTGGTTTGTCAGTGGCAACCTGTTTGGAAAGATCTGTCAGGTTTGAGCGAAGGCCCCAGATGTTTGAGGTCCACACTTTTGAGGAAGAGGGAGGGGAGGAGGCTTTCGGGGCAGGGGAGGAAGGGTAGGACGAGGGAAGAGGGGGGTAAGGAGAGTTGTTGAAAGAGTGGGGGATTGCAGAGGAGCTAGGCCAGAGGACGGATGATGAGGAGAAAAGGCTTGGTGCTGATGAGTTGAGCTACAGTGGGAAGTAATACGAGAGGGGGCAGAGGGCAGTTGAAGATTGGAGGAGGTGTAGTGATGAGATGTAAGAGAGAGGGCAGGGAAGGAGGCAGCTTTGTGTTTGTGAGGGGAGCAACTTTGAGAAGAGGGATTGAGGGGGAGATTGGAGGAGAAGGTGGAGACGAGAGAGTTGAGGGAGAAGGGTGAGGGGGGAGAGTGAGGGAGAAGGTGAGGGGGAGGATTAGGGAGAAGGTAAGACGAGAGAGTTGAGGGAGAAGGGTGAGGGGGAGAGTTGAGGAGAAGGGTGAGGGGTAATTTTGAGAAAGTTGAGAGGAAAGCTTGGAGGGGGAAGAGTTGAAGGTTGCTTTGAGAGGGAGGGGAGATGATAAGAGCAGGCATGGCCAAGGTGCAGGAGGGCGATGGGATAGGTGGGAGAGGGGAAATATGAGACTTGCTCATGGTATGGTGAAGAAGGAGCGGGCAGGGGAGGTACAAGATTTGGGGGTTGGGAAGAGAAGGAGGTGTGATGAGAGGAAAGAAGAAGCATGTTTGTGGTGTTGAAGAGTGTACTGATTGAGAGAGTAAGATATCTGTTAGGTTAGAATGGAGCCCTCAGATGTTAGGACACCACACACTTTGGGACAACAGAGCAGGAGCTGATACTGAAGCAGAAGACAGTTTCGAGGTTCCAAGAGCAGAGGTAGGATGAGGGGCAAGATGAGAGGATAAGGAGAGGGGATAACAGGTGAAGGGTTAGGAGAAGGTAGATTTAAGTATTGGGTGAATTAGCACTGAAGTTGGGAAAAAAGGACAACTGATGGAACACAAACATGCATTGCAAACTGGGACTTTAAAATTTTTTTTAAGTCAGAGATGCGATTAAAGACAATATGTGAGGGATGCAATAAAGGAGAATTAAGAGAATGGAAAAGAAAGGTTGTAACAGTGGGATGTTTTAGACACAGGATGAAGAAAAGTCAAATTGAAAAAAAGTCTTTTGAAGAAAAAAAGAGTAGTGAATTATGTCACAATACCGAAACCACACGTGTGAAAGAGGAAGTTGAAACATTTGAGAGACCATTTTTTTTGTTTTTTGTTTGATTTTTTTTGACAAAGATTGCCGTAGCATTAGGAAAAAGAAAGGTTGAAGAAAAATCGTGAAGGTGTGTGATGAATTCGGATCGGCAAACGCAGAAGGAAGTTGGTAGGTTGACGAAAGTAACAGGAAGAAGAAGCTCGGATAAAGAAGCATGTGGTTACGGACGTGTAAGGTTAAAAGTGAAAAGATAAAAATTTTTAAAAAAAATTGTTTGATTTTTTATAGATTAGGTAAGATTAGGTAAAGGAAAGGTTGAAGAAAAAAATCGTGAAGTTATATGGTGAATGTGGACGGCAAAATAGAAGGAAGATGGTAGGTCAGCAGGAAAAAAGAGAAAGAAGAATCAGTACAGGAAGTCACATGGTTATGTGGGGAATAAGGGAAGGAGGGAAGGGGTTTTTTAAAAATATATATTTTAAGACAAGAAACAGAAGTTATAGTTGGGAGGGATGGAAGGAGGGTGGTGGAGAAAGTGGAGAAAATAAGAACTGATGGTAAGAGGGAGAAAATACAAAATAACACGACCACGCACATAAACCTGAAGACGGGTAGGCCTCAAGGAAATGTGAAATGACAAAATCGACGAAAACTCACCAAACAGTAAAAAAAAATTTAAACAAAACCGAATTTGCAACACACAGTGAGCATGGAGGTAACAAAATAAAGTCAAAACGCGCCAACAACGATCGGAAACTTATCATTGAAAGTTGGCAGAGACCCCTGAGAGAACAAACTGTCGCCTCAAAAAACCAGAACCAGAAGCTCAACCGTTGCCTCAAAAAACTGGAACTGGGTTTGCGACAAACGTAATGTTTTGCATTTAGGCCAAAAAGTTGCATCTTGGTTTTGTCAGACCAGAAAACTTTTGCCACATGGCTTCAGAATCTCTGGAGTGTTTTTTTTTTTTTGCATACTTCAAATGGGACTCAAGGTGGGCTGTTTTGAGTAATGGCTTCCTTGTGTTGTTGTTGTTGCCCTATGCAAGCGAAACTAAAATTGGGGTTAAGCAATTGGTTCACGTCTGTCTGTCTGTCTGTCTGTCCATTTGTCTACAAATGTCAGTTTATGATCGAGGAACAACTTAATTTCAATTGAATGTTATATTTTGAACACAAATTGGAATATGAATCAGAAACAAACCTGTAGTTTAGCAGTACTTTGGCTCTGAATTTGTCCAAATTGTGCGTGCTCAAGAGGAGTGAGATAATATTTTACTCTGTCTGCCTGCTTAGCAGTCAAACAAAATTGAAAATCATTCCAAACAGAAAACTTAACTGTTTTAAAGACGTCATAAAGGACGCAAACAAAAGGCATGAGGATCTACTGTAATGTCCTACATGAGATGGTGTATAAGACACTGGATCTACAGCGTAAACTTCTGGATTTTGTTTTTTTTAATTACCTTTAAATTCTTCATTTTCTTTCAATTAAATTATATATCTGAACACTGCGTGGGGTAAGGTGTTCTATGAACTCTCGTTCGTGAAGTGGTTCATACCAGATGTTAGTCAAGGCCTTTTAGCATGGATGTTAATGGCTTGATGTTTGCAGGCCTACTGTACCTGAATGGTGGTGTCCAGTATTAAATGTTGGTGGATAGGTGTTATCAGACGTTAATAGTTGGGTGTTATTGGTTAAATGAGGTGCCGCAAGAAGGAGTGATGTAAGGGACACATCGGCCATTTTGGAGTTAATGCCATATAGCACTATTTTAACCCTTCCCCTATCATCCGAGCCTATCATCATCATATCATTAAAAAAATGTCGCTTACATCACTCCTCCTAGCGGGCCTCAAATGTTTATGGTGCTGATGTTAATGTTTGGTTTTCATGTTTGAAGACTGTTGTAAGTTCATGTTTATGATGTATTGCGAGAAACCATCGACAATGGCAAGGTTTAATGGTCATGCATTAATTGCTGTAGTAATCAGCAGGTGTTAAAGGTAACCAGTTAGTATGGTGAGTTTTATTGGCTGGGTGTTAGTGGTTAGCATTTAAGTATCTGTATGTTCATGGACAGATGTGGTGGGCAGGTGCTTATAAAGGGGGCTTTGAGTGCATAATTCGTGCCGGAGGTTGCTGTATCCGATGTAGGCCCGACACCTGACTTCGTACACCAGAGGAATGGAAAATTGAATTTCCCTTTTATGTGTGTTATCAGATCCACACCAAGTCTCCTGGCTATAGCACTTTTAGTGCCTGACTGTGACGGTAATCAAACCACTGTTCATTCCCAAGAATGTCAGCTTCATCACCGAAGAGATATATTATCCAATATTGAGAAAGCTGGGATGACGCAGATTTGAACCTGTAAAAGCCCCTCTGCTGGAGTATGCACCATGATGTTTACACATCTCGTCTTATTCAGTTGGTGTTAATTGCCACGAGTTTGTCCATTTCCCTCTCCCTTATATTCCCTTCATCTCCTCCTCCCGTCTGTTTCTAAATGTGCTTCATTTGGGTGATCAATCCAGTGCGTCCACTGAATGACATAAGTTAATATATACACATGGTTTAGCAGTGCATGAGTGAGCTAAGATCATTACCTTGCAGAGGTAAGCCTCTCCTTGGATCACTGAAGTCATTTCAACCATTTTGTCATGCTTATGAATCGATTAAATAGTGAGAACAGATTCTAAAAGGGGCTTTTCAAAAAGTTCTTGGATGCGATGCAATGGTCCCAGAAATGTCAACTTTTAGTTTTGTTTTATTTATCAATATATTAGTTACTATAACTGGTAATTAAAGACACACAAATGTTTTATTGGTTTTCACGTCCAAGCATATGTGATGTGATGAGAAGAAAAAAAATGTTATTTTATATTTACATAAATACCTCATTATAGTTTTTGGGGGTCTTAGATAATTGTGAGTACCGTATCTAGTTCGTATAACTTTTTTGAACACCCCACAAAGCAATTAAACAATGAAAGCACCATCAACGTGAATAGTAAGCGCATTCGGAAAATTTGAGCCTTGCATAGAAAACAACATTATTGGTTTTCAATTGTTTATTTTTCAACACAGTTCCCCTTTCGCTCAATGCACTTGGTCTAACCTAAGTCTCGTGTTGGCTTAACGGTTAGGTGGCTGGCTTAAGATCATGGGGTCTTGAGTTCAAGCCCCCTGTCGGGCCATTGAATCAACACCAGGTAGGGTCGACTCAGCCTGTCATCCGTTCGAGGTTGGCAAATGAATACCAGTGTACTGGTAACAGGGGCATTGCATCAGTGGCAAGCTGCGCCCCCAGCCAATGATGCTACTCACAGCCTTGTGCTGCACACGGAGAGGAGGAGGAGGAGGAGGTCTACCCTTTCTGTATCTTGTCTGTGCCCATCTTGAAGTCTTCTTTGTCCTGCTTGTTCAGAAACTCAACAACTGCATTCCCTCATACTCATCATCAAAACTCTCCCACGAAGCCCTTCCTTCAGCTTGAGGAACAGGAAGAAGTCTAAGGGATTCCACCATGAGTGAATCGGCTGGATTGGGAAGCAGTTCAAAGCCATAGTTGGTTATTGTGTTCACTGCAATCTTGGCTGTGTTTGCCGATACATCATCCTGGAGAAGCAGCACTCCTTGACTCACCTTTCTACGGCGCTAGTTCTTGATGGCTTCTCGCAACTATTCTTCAGGATCGTACTCCCTGTCAGTTATGATCACACATTCACCATCCAGAAAACAGTGGCCATGACCTTTCGAGATGATGCCTTTTTCTTGAACTTTTGGGAGTGGAGCACGTGTGTGCTTCCATTGCATGCATGCTCGACTGTGTTGGCCCAGGATCAAAATGCTGAACTCATGACCATCCTGTATTAGGGGTTTTGACAAATGACTGGTCTTCATATAGGACATTCCTTTTTGTAGAGGCAATTGTTTTCACTTCGTAAAGCCACATTACCATAAGTCCTGTCTTATGGGCATTAATCTGAGATCATGTACTTCAAACAGCATTGCACAGTTCAAATTGCAAAGTGTTTCACGACAGTGAACAATCCAAACATGTCTGGTTTATGATCCATTTTTGTCAAGGTTCACTCCCATTTGCATCATCAGTGATTAATCCACGTTGATGTTTTATTCGCTGTCAATTTATTTGCTTGAAGTTGGCTTTTCTCTCTTCCGCTTCTTTTTTTTAATATATATATTCCTTACAATTAATATTGTACCACTTTCTTCGATTCTTCATTTTATGAAAAATATGGAGTTCACAGAGCACCTTACTCCACACAGTCGTGAGAAAAAAAAAAACATGGAGGCTCTGCAAGCACCAAATTTGATTGGCCGGGATGACGTGAAACGCTGTAATGTATTGTCCAAGTACTGCTAAACGGCAGTTTTTGAAAGTGGCAAAAAGGTGATTTGTATTCTCCAGTGTTGTAGCGTATAATTCAATTGAAATAAAATAAAGATTTTAAAAGCTGTTACAACAACAAAAAAATATTTTCCGGAAGGTTACCGCCGTTGATGCAGTATTTTTACACCACCTTATTGAACACGTTACATAAGTTATTTGTGAATGCTGATTGTGTTCTTCTTTAAAAACAGCAAGTTTTAAAAACAGTAAGTTTCCTGTTTGGAATGATTTTCAATTTTGTTTGACTGCCAGACAGGCAGACGGACAAAAAAATTATCTCACTTCTCTCTTGCGCAAGTGTGATTGGACCGAGATTCCGTACAATTTCCAAATTCAGAGCCAAAGTCCTGCTTAAGTGCAGCTTCATGTTCTGAGTAAAGTTCCGATTCGTGGTCCAAGTATAACATTCAACTGGAATCAACTTGTTCCTCGATCATAAACCGGTGGTTGTCGATAGACAGACAGATAGACTAAGTGAACAAGTGCTTAACCCCACTTTTTGCTTCGCGTGCGTGGGTAATAACAGCATTTCGATTATTTTAATCTCCAGTCATATCATGAGGTTCTTTTTATTGTCAAATTATGACGATTACACCTTACATCTTGCAAAGAACGCTATAGTCGAACAACGGGAATCTCCTTATAAAATTTGTCACACTACGATGAAGATGTTTGCTGATCGAGCATTCTTCTCCCCAACATTTCAAATCTTCCCTGAAATCATACATTTTTGGCCTCTGATTTTTTTTTTCTCATTATTACTCTTCTTCCCTCTTCCTTAATTGCAAAGCCCTTTGGAATTTGTTCATCATGAAAAGTGTTAAATAAGTAATGTTGATTAAATTATGTTATATTTTGGTTTTCTTTGCTGGCAGGATGGCCCCAGGTAAGCTGTCCACTGTCCAGCCTTGGTTTGTATCTCGGCCCAGCTATAATTTGTCACCCCGGTGTTTCACAGGCAGGTCGACTCGTCAATGTGTGTGCCGTCGCTCGGATGGACGCTTAAACTGGTGTCCCATCTGCCAGCATTAGTTAGTGGACGCTAAAGATCCCACGGTGTCCTTCGCAAAGAGTAGGCGAGTTATCGCCGCCACCATGGCCAAATTATGGCCAAATTGGCCGGCACCATGGCCAAATTACAAGTTACTGCCCTGACTACTCGTCAAACGTCAGCCCTGGTAAGCCAGTTCATGAAAAGACTTCGGCCAGAAATTTCCTCGCCCAACGCCACAAACCATGGGAATAATTGTGGCCATTAAGAAAGAGATATTGTGATTTTCTTTGTGGAAGAAGCCTACGGGGCCATATATTGATTACTTACACAAAGTGGAGGGGTTAGGTCAGTGTCAGTGGATGAAAGTTAATAATGCTGTGTTAAGTAGTCACTTGTTAATCTCTCTCTT
>CM068954.1:55265627-55298776 GCA_035128595.1 Eptatretus atami | reverse complement strand
TCTGATTACAAAAAAATTTTAAAGTCCCAGTTTGCAATGCATGTTCGTGTTCCATCAGTTGTCCTTTTTTCCCAACTTCAGTGCTAATTCCCCAATACTTAAATCTACCTTCTCCTAACCCTTCACCTGTTATCCCCTCTCCTTATCCTCTCATCTTGCCCCTCATCCTACCTCTGCTCTTGGAACCTCGAAACTGTCTCTGCTTCAGTATCAGCTCTGCTCTGTTGTCCCAAAGTGTGTGGTGTCCTAACATCTGAGGGCTCCATTCTAACCTAACAGATATCTTACTCTCTCAATCAGTACACTCTTCAACACCACAAACATGCTTCTTCTTTCCTCTCATCACACCTCCTTCTCTTCCCAACCCCCAAATCTTGTACCTCCCCTGCCCGCTCCTTCTTCACCATACCATGAGCAAGTCTCATATTTCCCCTCTCCCACCTATCCCATCGCCCTCCTGCACCTTGGCCATGCCTGCTCTTATCATCTCCCCTCCCTCTCAAAGCACCTTCAAACTCTTCCCCCTCCAAGCTTTCCTCTCAACTTTCTCAAAAATTACCCCTCACCCTTCTCCCTCAACTCTCCCCCTCACCCTTCTCCCTCAACTCTCTCGTCTTACCCTTCTCCCTAATCCTCCCCCTCACCTTCTCCCTCACTCTCCCCCCTCACCCTTCTCCCTCAACTCTCTCGTCTTCCACCCTTCTCCCTCCAATCTCCCCCTCAATCCCTCTTCTCAAAGTTGCTCCCCTCACAACACAAAGCTGCCTCCTTCCCTGCCCTCTCTCTTACATCTCATCACTACACCTCCTCCAATCTTCAACTGCCCTCTGCCCCCTCTCGTATAACTTCCCACTGTAGCTCAACTCATCAGCACGCAAGCCTTTTCTCCTCATCATCCGTCCTCTGGCCTAGCTCCTCTGCAATCCCCCACATCTTTCAACAACTCTCCTTCCCCCCTCTTCCCTCGTCCTACCCTTCCTCCCCTGCCCCGAAAGCCTCCTCCCCTCCCTCTTCCTCAAAAGTGTGGACCTCAAACATCTGGGGCCTTCGCTCAAACCTGACAGATCTTTCCAAACAGGTTGCCACTGACAAACCAGACATAATCTGCTTAACAGAACTTACCTCCTCAAAGACATCTCTGGCTCCCTAGTATCTCTTCCTGGTTACTCCCTCCTCTGGCATGACATACCTGAGCCTCTTCCTGGCAGCAGAGTTGCTCTCTTCATCAAAGACTTGATTCCTCACTCTCTCATGCACTGCATTCTCTCCCCCACACCATCAGGAATACATCTCGCTATGCCTTCCCCTCTACTCCCACCTCATGTTTATATGTGTGCTGTACCATCCACCAAAGTGATGACTCCATTTACATCTCGCTCTCTGAATACATGGACCAACTTCTATCCTTTCATCCAACTATCTCTTCGTTATACACTGATGAGCCAAAACATTATGACCACCTTCCTAATATGCTGTTGGTCCTCCGTGTGCCGCCAAACAGTGCCGACCCGCCGAGCATGGACTCTACAAAGACCCCTGAAGGTGTCCTGTGGTATCTGGCACCAAAACATGAGCAGCAGATCCTTCAAGTCCTGTAAGTTGCGAGGTGGAGCTGCCGTGGATCGGACTTGTCGGTCCAGCACATCCCACAGATGCTCAATCGGATTGAGATCTGGAGAATTTGGAGGCCAGGGCAACACCGTGAACACTTAATCATGTTCCTCAAACCATTCCCGAACAATGTGTGCAGTGTGGCAGGGCGCATTATCCTGCTGAAAGAGACCACTGCATCAGGGAATACCATTGCCATGAAGGGGTGTACCTGGTCTGCAACGATGTTTAGGTCGGTGACACGTGTCAAATTGACGTCCACATGATTGGGCGGACCCAGGGTTTCCCAGCAGAACATTGCCCAGAGCATCACACTCCCTCAACCGGCTTGTCATCTTCCCCAGGTAAACGGCGCACACGTACACGACCATCCATGTGATCTAAAAGAAAACGGGACTCATCGGACCAGGCGACCTTCTCCACTGCTCCAAGGTCCAGTTCCAACGCTCCGTGCCCATTGTAGGCACTTTCAACGGTGGACAGGGGTCATCATGGGCACTCTGACTGGTCTGCAGCTACACAGCCCATACGCAGCAGGGTGTGATGCACTGTGGATTGTGACACATTCCTCCCGTGACCACCATTAACATTTTCTGTGACTCATGCCACAGGAGACCTTCTGTCAGTTCGGACAAGACGGGATAGCCTTTCGTGTCCTCACGCATCGATGAGCCTTGGGCACCCAACACCCTGTCGCCGGTTTTTGGTTTGTCCTCCTCAGACCACTGTTGGGAGGTACTCACCACTGTTGACTGGGAGCACCCCACAAGCCTTGCCGTTTCAGAGATGCTCTGACCAGTCGTCTGGCCATAACAATTTGGCCCTTGTCAAAGTCGCTCAGGTCTTTACTCCTGCCCATTTCTCCTACATCCAACACATCAACTTCAAGAACTGACTGTTCACTTGCTGCCTAATATATCCCACCCCTTGGCAGGTGCCATTGTAACAAGGTAATCAATGTTATTCACTTCACCTGTCAGTGGTCATAATGTTTTGGCTCATCAGTGTAGGTGGTGACTTCACTTGTCATCATGCCAGTTGGCTGGATGTGGGTTCTTCTCTCACCTGCCATGGCACTTCAGCAAAAGACTTCTGTGACTCATTGGGACTGACACAATCTGTCAACTTCCCAACCAAGATCTCAACCAATGGTACTTCATCTCTTCTGGATCTGATTTTTCCTTGCGTTGTAACACCACATTTATAATCGCCTCTCGCAACGGCACAACGTACTCTCACTCTCTCTACAACCACTACAACTGCACCTATTCTTCGAACGCTCACCACCCCCTCAAAGGATGCTGAAGGAATGAGAGTTGGGTTGTTTTCGGGCATAACTCGAAGTGCGAGCGTGGAATCATGGCCAAGTGCAGAATCGAACGAGTGACTACTACGAGCCGTGACCTTCCCATTTCATCGATGCTCAGTTTGGCTGCATCTTGCAGCCACCAGTTACCATTACAGATTCTTACACACTCTGTTAGGGTCTCTTCCTTTATACATCTTTCTCTCCATCTATCTCTCTCTCTACTGCGTATGCAAAAGAGCAATCAGCACAAGCAAGTCCCGACCAACCATTCTTTTCAAAGCGAAACAACTGTTCTTTTCAGAGTGAACCTTACTGACTCGCACCTGACATTCCTCTGACAACCATTCTGCACGTCACACTGCCACTACACTCGCACCTCTCACTCCCACATCATAGACACCTTCAGTTTCTTTCCCTCCTTCCCTTTCCTAATCGTTTGGGTTTAAATAAAGGTCCGCACCATGCCAGGTATTAAGAGGTCGCTAATCCTCAACTGCCTCTTATCTCTCTGGGCTATCTCTAATTTTCCTTGGGTTGTGTGTGTGTGTGTGTCTGTGTGATGGTGCCTGACATAGCATAAGTTTATGAATGTATAAATTTATTCAGGTTAACTCTGCACTGTGTTTTCTTTTGTGATTATTCCAGTCTTTTGCCTCACTCACAAATTCCTTGCTTTCCCTGCTGTACATTTGTGAATAAATCCCTTACTATGCCACATAACTTTCCTCGCCTTGTTAAAATTAATGTCCTTTGTTTATAAATGAACCCAGTTCGTTTTTGTCTTTTCTTCCATTGGTCTAGCATGGTTTGCACCATGGCAGAGCCGGGACGTTATACCCAAAAATTTGCTTATTAGCCGGTGTGTCTTGACAGCTCCGCTCGACTGCACCTGATACGGTAAGTTAAGCAAGTACGCATCGAGGGTACAATTCCCCGATAAGGCGACCACGTGTTCCGAGTTAAACTTTTGTCAGATAGAGAACACTAAGTTACATGGTCAAATTATTGGCGTTTGAGGTCAAATAGCGACCCTCCGCGACACGAAGTTATTCGTGTGCAATGGCCTGTGATTCCCGGTGAGTCCGGAGAGACACAGGACAGCCTCCTCGTAGTTCCCCCACACCATGGGGCCATGACAATGTGTGTATATATGTATATATGTATATACACTAGCGGGGAATGCTTAACACATTGTAAGCAATAACAAACTATGCTTCCCGATTGTCTCAGGTCGCTCACCTGCATATATATTTTTTCATTTATTTATTTTTCTTTTATTTATATTTTCATTTATGGATGCTTTCCATTGGTTTGTGTGATTTTCCCTGTGTATCGGCTTCGATGTCCATCGGCAAGCAAAATTACCGTGCTTCCCCATTGTCTCAGGTTGCTCAGCTGCATTTTTTTCATGTTTTTCAATTTATTATTTTTTATTTGTCTATCTTTTCATTTATGGATGATTTCCAATGCTTGTGTGATATTTGTTTCCCGGCGTATCGGCTTTGATATCCGTTGGCATGCGGAATTTCAACTTTCTACGTCACCCGGAAGGTACTGATCTTTAATATTAGTCAATGAGTCAGTGGTTCGAATGAGAGATATAGATATATATCAGATACCAGCAAATACAACACGTCGCTTCGTAACAGAGATATTAAGGTTGGGGAGAGGCGGGTAGGGAAGAGAGAAAGACTGCACATAGAGAATATTGTGTGTGCGTATGTGCATGCTAGATCATGAAGAGAGAATATGCTGAATGAATGAACAAACAAACAAACAAACACACACGACCTGGGTAGTAGGGTGGCACCATTTAAAACTCATTCTATCTACCTGGGAAAAGTCTGCCTGTATACATGTATGCTTGAACATGCAGTGATCTTTGCACCCCTCCAGTTAGCTCACTCCAAACCTGATTCATATATGCAACAGTTCCCTCAATTTGAGATTGTTTTGCCCTCATCAGGATGGTATACTAATATATAGCTAACCAATGATGACCACATTCGTTGTTTAAACATCAGACGTGCCTCCTGACTGTTTTGGTGAAATAGCCGCGGATTATGTGTCACACGGTAAACCTCTTAATCCGCAAAGAACAACATCCCATCTGCCACCCAGGACTATGTTCAATGGTTGTAGATCGGGGGAGTGCTCGTCACACTCCACATGTTTCAGTTCTTTGCGATTATGCGGTTTTACTGTGCGAGACATAATCCCCGGCGATGCTCACTAAAACAGTCAGGAGGTGCATCTGATGTTTAAACGATGAATGTGTGGTCATTATGGTTAGATGTTTATTGGTATTGCTGTCTGATGAGAGCAAACGAGCCTGAATTCAGGACAGCATACCATTGAAGTCATGGGGACTCATTCCTATGGAGAGGTCCAATTGTATGACCATGCATTCTGACCCTTTGGGCTATGATGTGTGTGTTTATTTGACTATGCGCTACAGCCTTTGGGTTGAGGGGCATGTGTATGCTAACGGATAGTCTTGCTGGACTGTGTACTTTAGCCAAGGAGTCAGGTGCATGTCCCAAGCTGTTTAAATGTTTTGATGTTTTTTTTTAACTTTTGTTTATATAAACAAGCTCAAATGAGCTAAGATCCTCGTCCTCTTAATGATGACGTCATAAAAACGAATATGACGTCATTGTGATGTATTAGGTTTGCGATAAATTATCTGTGCTAATGCCCGCTTGATTCCCGCAAACAAAATTCAAAACAGCTTGCCTAGTTTCGGAGATAATGGTATAGGCGATTTCCATTCGCGGGCGATATTTGACGTCAACTTTTTTCTAGGAAGAATTTCCAAATCGGAGATGGTTACTGCCTGCGCGTGGCTTTCTGCATATACATGGCAAGTTTCACGAAGATCCGATGAAAACTCTGGGTTGTGAAACAAAAAATGTCAAAAAATAGAATGACGTCATAAAAATTGATATGACGTCATAGTGATGTATCATATATGCGGTAATTCATCTCTGCTAATGCCCTGTTCGATTCCCGCAACAGAATTCAAAAATCTTGTCTAGTTTGGAGATAATTTTTAGGCGATTTCCATTAGCGGAGATATTTTGACGTCATAACTTTTTTCTTTGAGGATTTTTCAAAATCTGAGATCGTTACTGTCTGCGCAGGGTATTTTTACATATATATGCCAAGTTTCAGGAAGTTTCGATGAAAACTGTAGGCTGTGAACAAAAAAGTCCACAAGAAAGAGATGAAGAACAACAACGTGAGTAAGACTTAGAGATCCTCCACGAGGATCTAAAAAGGTGTTATCAACACAGGCAAAAACAAGCCTGAAATCTGGATAGGCAGCTCTGTTTGATGTTTTCCTGATGTTGACCATGTAATATTTGTCTGCTTGACTGAGTCGCGGGCCGAGGCCTCCGGATTGGTGGTGACGCTTTGGTGTAGGATTATGTCCAATGGAGATAGGGGGAGTGCTCGTTACTCTCCAAATGCTTTGATTTACCCACCAATCACATCACGTGCCTTCTGTTGAATGGTTTGCATTAGTGGAAACAATTGTCTGGGTGGCAGATAGACGGTTTCTTTGGGATTATGCAGTTTACCTTCTAGACTAATCCTGGCGATGCTCACCATAACAGTCAGGAGGTGCATCCTCTATATATGCATTAACCCAATTATATGGAAAATTCCCATAATGTGAAAAACTCGTCACTCATCCTGGACTTGAAGCAGGGCCTTCTCGATCATGGGTGCGCACATACGCATGCACATGCTACCCTGCCAGCCCTCATTGTAGACTTTTAAATTTGAAAACATCAACGCAATTAGCAGAGACTCCACTTTATAGATATGAATGAATCTGTTAACAAATGAACTTTATTTACTCACTTTATTTCATCTGAGTGCAAAAATTTTTTCAAAGAGGTTGAATTGCTTTAAATTGGTAATCATTTAGTTATGTTAATGAATCTCATAATAGACTATTCAGAGATGCGATTAAAGACAATATGTGAGGGATGCAATAAAGGAGAATTAAGAGAATGGAGAAAAGAAAGGTTGTAACAGTGGGATGTTTTAGACACAGGATGAAGGAAAAGTCAAATTGAAAAAAAGTCTTTTGAAGAAGAAAAAGAGTAGTGAATTATGTCACAATTTTCCGAGAACCACACGTGTGAAAGAGGAAGTTGAAACATTTTGAGAGACCATTTTTTTTTGTTTTTTTGTTTGATTTTTTTTTTGACAAAGATTGCGTAGCATTAGGAAAAAGAAAGGTTGAAGAAAAATCGTGAAGGTGTGTGATGAATTCGGATCGGCAAACGCAGAAGGAAGTTGGTAGGTTGACGAAAGTAACAGGAAGAAGAAGCTCGGGATAAAGAAGCATGTGGTTACGGGACGTGTAAGGTTAAAAGTGAAAAGATAAAAATATTAAAAAAAATTGTTTGATTTTTTTATAGATTAGGTAAGATTAGGTAAAGGAAAGGTTGAAGAAAAAAATCGTGAAGTTATATGGTGAATGTGGATCGGCCAAAATAGAAGGAAGATGGTAGGTCAGCAGGAAAAAAGGAGAAAGAAGAATCAGTACAGGAAGTCACATGGTTATGTGGGGAATAAGGGAAGGAGGGAAGGGGTTTTTTAAAAAATATATATTTTAAGACAAGAAACAGAAGTTATAGTTGGGAGGGATGGAAGGAGGGTGGTGGAGAAAGTGGAGAAAATAAGAACTGATGGTAAGAGGGAGAAAATACAAATAAACACGACCACGCACATAAACCTGAAGACGGGTAGGCCTCAAGGAAATGTGAAATGACAAAATCGACGAAAACTCACCAAACAGTAAAAAAAAATTTAAACAAAACCGAATTTGCAACACACAGTGAGCATGGAGGTAACAAAATAAAGTCAAAACGCGCCAACAACGATCGGAAACTTATCATTGAGAAAGTTGGCAGAGACCCCTGAGAGAACAAACTGTCGCCTCAAAAAACCAGAACCAGAAGCTCAACCGTTGCCTCAAAAAACTGGAACTGGGTTTGCGACAAACGTAATGTTTTGCATTTAGGCCAAAAAGTTGCATCTTGGTTTTGTCAGACCAGAAAACTTTTGCCACATGGCTTCAGAATCTCTGGAGTGTTTTTTTTTTTTTTTGCATACTTCAAATGGGACTCAGGGTGGGCTGTTTTTGAGTAATGGCTTCCTTGTTGTTGTTGTTGCCCTATGCAAGCGAAACTAAAATTGGGGTTAAGCAATTGGTTCACGTCTGTCTGTCTGTCTGTCTGTCTGTCCATTTGTCTACAAAATTTGTCAGTTTATGATCGAGGAACAACTTAATTTCAATTGAATGTTATATTTTGAACACAAATTGGAATATGAATCAGAAAACAAACCTGTAGTTTAGCAGTACTTTGGCTCTGAATTTGTCCAAATTGTGCGTGCTCAGAGAGGAGTGAGATAATATTTTACTCTGTCTGCCTGCTTAGCAGTCAAACAAAATTGAAAATCATTCCAAACAGAAAACTTAACTGTTTTAAAGGACGTCATAAAGGACGCAAACAAAAGGCATGAGGATCTACTGTAATGTCCTACATGAGATGGTGTATAAGACACTGGATCTACAGCGGTAAACTTCTGGATTTTGTTTTTTTTAATTACCTTTAAATTCTTCATTTTCTTTCAATTAAATTATATATCTGAACACTGCGTGGGGTAAGGTGTTCTATGAACTCTCGTTCGTGAAGTGGTTCATACCAGATGTTAGTCAAGGCCTTTTAGCATGGATGTTAATGGCTTGATGTTTGCAGGCCTACTGTACCTGAATGGTGGTGTCCAGTATTAAATGTTGGTGGATAGGTGTTATCAGACGTTAATAGTTGGGTGTTATTGGTTAAATGAGGTGCCGCAAGAAGGAGTGATGTAAGGGACACATCGGCCATTTTGGAGTTAATGCCATATAGCACTATTTTAACCCTTCCCCTATCATCCGAGCCTATCATCATCATATCATTAAAAAAATGTCGCTTACATCACTCCTCCTAGCGGGGCCTCAAATGTTTATGGTGCTGATGTTAATGTTTGGGTTTTCATGTTTGAAGACTGTTGTAAGTTCATGTTTATGATGTATTGCGAGAAACCATCGACAATGGCAAGGTTTAATGGTCATGCATTAATTGCTGTAGTTAATCAGCAGGTGTTAAAGGTAACCAGTTAGTATGGTGAGTTTTATTGGCTGGGTGTTAGTGGTTAGCATTTAAGTATCTGTATGTTCATGGACAGATGTTGGTGGGCAGGTGCTTATAAAGGGGGCTTTGAGTGCATAATTCGTGCCGGAGGTTGCTGTATCCGATGTAGGCCCGACACCTGACTTCGTACACCAGAGGAATGGAAAATTGAATTTCCCTTTTATGTGTGTTATCAGATCACACACCAAGTCTCCTGGGCTATAGCACTTTTAGTGCCTGACTGTGACGGTAATCAAACCACTGTTCATTCCCAAGAATGTCAGCTTCATCACCGAAGAGATATATTATCCAATATTGAGAAAGCTGGGATGACGCAGATTTGAACCTGTAAAAGCCCCTCTGCTGGAGTATGCACCATGATGTTTACACATCTCGTCTTATTCAGTTGGTGTTAATTGCCACGAGTTTGTCCATTTCCCTCTCCCTTATATTCCCTTCATCTCCTCCTTCCCGTCTGTTTCTAAATGTGCTTCATTTGGGTGATCAATCCAGTGCGTCCACTGAATGACATAAGTTAATATATACACATGGTTTAGCAGTGCATGAGTGAGCTAAGATCATTACCTTGCAGAGGTAAGCCTCTCCTTGGATCACTGAAGTCATTTCAACCATTTTGTCATGCTTATGAATCGATTAAATAGTGAGAACAGATTCTAAAAGGGGCTTTTCAAAAAGTTCTTGGATGCGATGCAATGGTCCCAGAAATGTCAACTTTTAGTTTTGTTTTATTTATCAATATATTAGTTACTATAACTGGTAATTAAAGACACACAAATGTTTTATTGGTTTTCACGTCCAAGCATATGTGATGTGATGAGGAAGAAAAAAAATGTTATTTTATATTTACATAAATACCTCATTATAGTTTTTGGGGGTCTTAGATAATTGTGAGTACCGTATCTAGTTCGTATAACTTTTTTGAACACCCCACAAAAGCAATTAAACAATGAAAGCACCATCAACGTGAATAGTAAGCGCATTCGGAAAATTTTGAGCCTTGCATAGAAAACAACATTATTGGTTTTCAATTGTTTATTTTTCAACACAGTTCCCCTTTCGCTCAATGCACTTGGTCTAACCTAAGTCTCGTGTTGGCTTAACGGTTAGGTGGCTGGCTTAAGATCATGGGGTCTTGAGTTCAAGCCCCCTGTCGGGCCATTGAATCAACACCAGGTAGGGTCGACTCAGCCTGTCATCCGTTCGAGGTTGGCAAAATGAATACCAGTGTACTGGTAACAGGGGCATTGCATCAGTGGCACAGCTGCGCCCCCAGCCAATGATGCTACTCACAGCCTTGTGCTGCACACGGAGAGGAGGAGGAGGAGGAGGTCTACCCTTTCTGTATCTTGTCTGTGCCCATCTTGAAGTCTTCTTTGTCCTGCTTGTTCAGAAACTCAACAACTGCATTCCCCTCATACTCATCATCAAAACTCTCCCCACGAAGCCCTTCCTTCAGCTTGAGGAACAGGAAGAAGTCTAAGGGATTCCACCATGAGTGAATCGGCTGGATTGGGAAGCAGTTCAAAGCCATAGTTGGTTATTGTGTTCACTGCAATCTTGGCTGTGTTTGCCGATACATCATCCTGGAGAAGCAGCACTCCTTGACTCACCTTTCTACGGCGCTAGTTCTTGATGGCTTCTCGCAACTATTCTTCAGGATCGTACTCCCTGTCAGTTATGATCACACATTCACCATCCCAGAAAACAGTGGCCATGACCTTTCGAGATGATGCCTTTTTCTTGAACTTTTGGGAGGTGGAGCACGTGTGTGCTTCCATTGCATGCATGCTCGACTGTGTTGGCCCAGGATCAAAATGCTGAACTCATGACCATCCTGTATTAGGGGTTTTGACAAATGACTGGTCTTCATATAGGACATTCCTTTTTGTAGAGGCAATTGTTTTCACTTCGTAAAGCCACATTACCATAAGTCCTGTCTTATGGGCATTAATCTGAGATCATGTACTTCAAACAGCATTGCACAGTTCAAATTGCAAAGTGTTTCACGACAGTGAACAATCCAAACATGTCTGGTTTATGATCCATTTTTGTCAAGGTTCACTCCCATTTGCATCATCAGTGATTAATCCACGTTGATGTTTTATTCGCTGTCAATTTATTTGCTGAAGTTGGCTTTTCTCTCTTCCGCTTCTTTTTTTTTTAATATATATATTCCTTACAATTAATATTGTTACCACTTTCTTCGATTCTTCATTTTATGAAAAATATGGAGTTCACAGAGCACCTTACTCCACACAGTCGTGAGAAAAAAAAAAACATGGGAGGCTCTGCAAGCACCAAATTTGATTGGCCGGGATGACGTGAAACGCTGTAATGTATTGTCCAAGTACTGCTAAACGGCAGGTTTTTGAAAGTGGCAAAAAGGTGATTTGTATTCTCCAGTGTTGTAGCGTATAATTCAATTGAAATAAAATAAAGATTTTAAAAGCTGTACAACAACAAAAAAATATTTTCCGGAAGGTTACCGCCGTTGATGCAGTATTTTTACACCACCTTATTGAACACGTTACATAAGTTATTTGTGAATGCTGATTGTGTTCTTCTTTAAAAACAGCAAGTTTTAAAAACAGTAAGTTTCCTGTTTGGAATGATTTTCAATTTTGTTTGACTGCCAGACAGGCAGACGGACAAAAAAAATTATCTCACTTCTCTCTGCGCAAGTGTGATTGGACCGAGATTCCGTACAATTTTCCAAATTCAGAGCCAAAGTCCTGCTTAAGTGCAGCTTCATGTTCTGAGTAAAGTTCCGATTCGTGGTCCAAGTATAACATTCAACTGGAATCAACTTGTTCCTCGATCATAAACCGGTGGTTGTCGATAGACAGACAGATAGACTAAGTGAACCAAGTGCTTAACCCCACTTTTTGCTTCGCGTGCGTGGGGTAATAACAGCATTTCGATTATTTTAATCTCCAGTCATATCATGAGGTTTCTTTTTATTGTCAAATTATGACGATTACACCTTACACTCTTGCAAGAACGCTATAGTCGAACAACGGGAATCTCCTTATAAAATTTGTCACACTACGATGAAGATGTTTGCTGATCGAGCATTCTTCTCCCCAACATTTCAAATCTTCCCTGAAATCATACATTTTTTGCCTCTGATTTTTTTTTCTCATTATTACTCTTCTTCCCTCTTCCTTAATTGCAAAGCCCTTTGGAATTTTGTTTCATCATGAAAAGTGTTAAATAAGTAATGTTGATTAAATTATGTTATATTTTGGTTTTCTTTGCTGGCAGGATGGCCTCGAGGTAAGCTGTCCACTGTCCAGCCTTGGTTTGTATCTCGGCCCAGCTATAATTTGTCACCCCGGTGTTTCACAGGCAGGTCGACTCGTCAATGTGTGTGCCGTCGCTCGGATGGACGTTAAACTGGTGTCCCATCTGCCAGCATTAGTTAGTGGACGCTAAAGATCCCACGGTGTCCTTCGCAAAGAGTAGGCGAGTTATCGCCGCCACCATGGCCAAATTATGGCCAAATTGGCCGGCACCATGGCCAAATTACAAGTTACTGCCCTGACTACTTCGTCAAACGTCAGGCCCTGGTAAGCCAGTTCATGAAAGACTTCGGCCAGAAATTTCCTCCGCCCAACGCCACAAACCATGGGAATAATTGTGGCCATTAAAGAAGAAGATATTGTGATTTTCTTTGTGGAAGAAGCCTTACGGGGCCATATATTGATTACTTACACAAAGTGGAGGGGTTAGGTCAGTGTCAGTGGATGAAAGTTAATTAATGCCTGTGTTAAGTAGTCACTTGTTAATGGTGGGAATAACTCAGAAAGGTTTGAGCTGGAAAGTTTGCGTAATGGGACAAGGAATTGGAAAATGAGTAAGGAGAAAGAAGGGAAATCTGCAGAACATAATGAAAGGAGGTGAAAGGAAGGAGAAAGGTTGTACCAAATTAAAACCTCTGTTATGCTAGGCTAGTTAGTGCAGACATATTTCTCAGTTTGAATCATCCTTCTGCACACTGACACAGCTGACAATATATGTTGCGACTGCCTTCTGACAAAGAAAATCTCACATCGAATTTCCTGCCCTATCTGCTTTCAAATTAATTTTATTTCTCAACCAATTATACACGCACTCAATTCAACCCTAAGGTTATGTCATTGCCCCGACATAACCTGACATTGTAATCCTGGCAACTGCAATCGTCTTGTGTAAGTCTCCGCACCAGAAATGGTTTTAATGGCGGAAAACCGGTGAAAAGCACTGGTTTGGCAAAAAAACCTCCCACTACTCGGATTATAACAGGTCACAGGTATGTTTTGTGTTAAAATGCTGTCTTTCTATGAAGGAGGATATGGCATTTGTTCAGCAAGATGTCGCCTCACTTTCTTGTGCAATGATACCTTGCAAGTAGTAATGCAATGCCATACGCTTGTAACCTACATTTACTGTCATAGCCTGTGAAACTCTGTAATCGGCAAAATTCTAACATGATCATAAAATTGATTTGGAACACTTTGATCGATTCTTACTGGCGTTTGGCCTTTTCCAGGTGTGAAGAAGACATTCAGCCGAATGTGGTTTCAGTTCGGGCTCGTAATTATCGCACCGGGTTTCAGCAGCAGGTGAGAGCTATTCACATCAGCTGATGGGGTCACTGTGGGCACTTAAAATGCCTTGTGAATACTGAAGAAGGAAGGCTTCTCTGCTGATATGAAGAATCACGATGGTATAATAAATGCAGGTATCAATGTTTGCGGAATAGCTAAGCGGCGCAGTACAGAAGGTGAACAAACTAACAATGGAGTATGAGGAAAAAGTAAACTTGTGCAAAACACAGAAATGCACAACAATGTGGAGAATGGTAAGGATCTCAGGTGTGTCATAGCGAAATGCCTTGAGATGATGCTGAACCACCATAGTGAAAGAATGAAGCGAGACAGGTAGTCTCGACAGGGACAGAGGCGATTCGATTGGTCAGAAGAAAATAGTGTGGGTGTGCGAAAGGTTGCACTTCTGGGGGTCTTGACAAGGATTGGATTCAGTGATGAACATCTGTAATCTAGAGTGAAATAGGGAGGAGTGGTTAGTAACAAAAAATAATAATAATAATAAATAAAAGAGCCTGGTGTTGGCTTAGTGGTGAGGGTGGCTGCCTTGGGATCTTCGGGTCCTGAGTTCAAGCCCCGTTTTTCCACTGAATTAACATCAGGTGCGGTTGACTCAGCCTGTCATCCTTTTGAGGAAAGCAAAATGAATACCATTGTACTCGTATAGGAGCACAGCATCAGCGGCATAGTCAAGCCCCAACAAAATGATAGCTACCCGGCAGCCAAACTGCCATACGCAAGTAGAAGAAGAAGTTAGGAAAAAGGAGAAGAGTGCTAAACTCGAGGTAAAGACCAAGAATGCCACTGTCAATGCCACGAAAGCAACAAATCCTGATCTCTGGCTTCTCGATCGAGAATTCCAAAGATTTTAAAGGTTTTACATTCTACGCAGTGTCAAAGAGCAGCGGCCAAGTCAGAAGGTGTTCCCATCAAGGGAAAGAACATACATTATTTTAATTTGTACGAAAGACTTGTAGACCATGAGCAAATGAGGGTTTCCAAGAGAGTACTTGACCTGGCTCAAGCAATGTCTGTCCCTTAAAGGCAGCTTGACTGTTTGGTCAGTCCAAGATGAGCTGTCCTAGATAATAGATGGAGGAGTTTCAGAGATGGTATCTTTTCAAATGGCTGGTCACAAAAAAGGTATGGGCCATTCAGCCTGTTTGCCTTTTCTGAAGTTTAATGCAAACTTAAGACTTACTTGGATTGCAAGTTCTATTCCCAGTAACTCCACAGTCGTTGCTGTTTGTAAGATCGGCTATTAGAAGCAGTGGCATGATCAAGATTGCCGATCATATGCAATAACCTGAAATGAAATGACATAAACAGCACTAGATCTCTTTTGTGAAGGAGAGCAAGATGAATAATCAG
The DNA here is from genome assembly GCA_035128595.1 of Eptatretus atami. Lineage (NCBI taxonomy): Eukaryota > Metazoa > Chordata > Myxini > Myxiniformes > Myxinidae > Eptatretus > Eptatretus atami. The sequence goes on along the minus strand of CM068954.1, from coordinate 55,283,678 downwards.
GGTTTTACTTCTTTAGTGACCTTGGAGATAACCTTTGTATATTCAAATGCCATATTAGATCAGCTCAGCAAGAGCTATCTAGGTTAGTGATGGGGGAGGGGGGGGGGAAACTTGCCAGCACACAATTACTTATCACAGTACGGTAGTAGATCTAATTTCATCACACAATTACTTATCACAGTACGGTCGTAAATTTAATCAGTGACTTGGCTAATCCAATTACGATACCAACTAGAAGGGCACTCGGTAGAGCGCATACCTCCGCCATGTAATGCTTGATCCACAAGAACATATCGGGCCCCATTACATTTTTGAGATATCATGTTACATATCGCTTTTGATAGTGGGGCAGATAACAGCAATTTTTGAGAGGAATCGTGCAAATGATGATACAAGCATCAAATTTGGCACATTTGTTCTTCAGGGGATTCTAATCAAATCAGCCTGATTGGCCATTTGAAAATCCAAATTTTGAAAAATTTGGATTTTCAAATGGCCAATCGGGCAGATTTGATCAGAAAGACCTACAGAACAGAAATGCCAAATTTGATGCTTGTATCATCATTTGCACGATTTTTCTACTATCTACTACACTATGAGCCCCATCACTCAATGGTGAAGAATCACTTAAAATTCTAGTAATCGGATCCGGATTCGGATCTTCATCAAAATCTAATAAATTAGTCGTGGCCATACACCCAACATGTCCACCAAGTTTAATCCGAATCCGTCCACAACTTTTTGAGATATCGTGCTATATATCGTTTTTGTCCCCATCTCTCAATGGTGAAGAATCACTTTAAAAACTTCCAGTAGTCGGATCCGCATCTGGATCTTCACCAAAATCTAATCAGTTCGTCCTTGTCACAACACACCCAACTGTCCACAAAATTTCATCCGGATCCATCGACAACTTTTTGAGATATCCTGTACACAAACAATCAAACAGAAGACAGACAGAGGAGAGATTGGGACCACACTCTGTGCAGAGCGTTGGTGCTGCCGAAGCAGTCTCCTTGGCTATCGGGCACAATCCTGGACGGGTCACCACTCCGACACAGGCACGAGCAGCTGGCACTCATTTTCCGACCTCGGAGGATGACAGGCAGAGTCAACCCACCTGGTATTAATTCAACAGTTGAGGGGATTTGAACTCAGAACCCAAGGATCCAAAGCCCCCACCCTAACCACAAACCACACACCAGACAACAGATCATAGACAGACAGAGAGGGGTGAAAACATAACCTCCTTCACCTTCGGTGGCAGAGGTAAAGAGAAAACATGAGTTCCTATCCTCACTGGTCAAAGAAACATACTACACTCAGAAATGTTTCCAAGTTTGGGGTTCGAACAAATATTTATTGTCATAATTGTGTGATTAAATTCCACACGTAAGGATACACAAGGAACTTTTGCACATGAGGAGGCCATTCGGCCCATCATGTCCTCTGCACCAACTCCGGTATCGTTATCACCAATCCTACCATCCACACAAGGTACCTGGATGCATCGGAGATGGGGGTTACGGGGATATTGGCTTGTGTGGATGGTAGGGAGCTTGGGTGTGCAGCCTCCTGCATGATGGGCAGAACAGCCTCCTCATGTGCCAAAGTTTCTCGTGCATCCTCGTGTGTATAATTTAATCACAACAATTAAGACAATAAATATTTGTCAGAACCCCGAACTTGGAAACATTTCCTGGTATGCTTCCTTGACCAGAGGATTGCAACTCATATTTTCTCATTGGTACTGTAATTGGATTGACCATCTCATTGATTACCGTATTCCTAGAGTAATGAGTCGAACTGAAATCATCATCTTTCACGGGTGCGAATACATTGCATTAGCGTTGCAATGCTTGGTGAGAAGAAAAGAGGAAAAACGAAACTTCCATGGTGAAAAATATTGCTCATTACCCATATAATTCAGCAAAAAAAACAGGACATGAAGACCCAGGTTTACCTTTTCTGGCTGTTGGTAAAAAAGAGAAAAAAAACACCTGGATACTGGATGAGGTTGAAATAAATGATCTGGTCGACTAGTGTCTGGACTTGGGACAAGAAGGCCGATTGGTTGTCCATTTTGGGTATGTGGGTTGTTAATGAGAAGGGTAAGCTTGGTGGCAATTGATCAGTGGGTTGTCTAATCGCTGGGACAGGTGGCAGGCAGTAATCAGGTGATCACTCGATCGATAAGAAAGATGGTGCGCTGTGTGGCTGGTGAGGAGGCCCCATTAATATGGCTGCCTGGTGAGGAGGCCCCCTTAATATGGCTGCCTGGTGAGGAGGCCCCATTAATATGGCTGCCTGGTGGGTCTTTCTGCCAAAACAAACTTTCGGTCAAAATTTGCTGCTGCTCCACCCAGGCGCTTGCAATAACAATCGCTGGACAAGAAGCTGCCTCTGTCTTTCTCCCTCCCTCTGCTCCACTTCACTCCTCCATTTGTCTCTCACTTTATTTCTTGCTTTGCCCACCCCAAGCCTCCTCTTCCCCTCCTTTCACATGTTTTGTTTTCTCCTCCCTCTCCCTCCTCTTTCCTTCTACCTGTCTTCCTCTTCCTGCCACAACCCATCTCCACCCCTCCATCATATTGTCCTCTGTGCTGGCTGAATCATGCCGGTGTATTGGTGATTCACTCGGGTTTGCACAGTCCTGAGCTTCGCTATACTCGATTCTCCATCTCTTCTTGTTTGACAATTCCCTTCCATCAGTACAGTTTTAACCTATTCTCTGTTCTCTCTCTCTCTCTCTCTCTTCTCTCTTCTCCTCTCTCTCTCTCTCTCTCTCTTCTTCTCTCTTTCTCTTCTCTCTCCTCTCTTCTCTCCCTCTCTCTCTCCTCTCTCTCTCTCTCTTCTCTCTCTCTCTCTCTCTCTCTCTCTCTCTCCCCCAAGTATACATCATATTCGTGAAAGACCATTGGTTATGAAATATCCGGTCAAAGTTCAGCAGTTGGAAGGCAATGTTGGGGATTTGGTGAAAGGAAATGAAGCTGCAAGCTTATGTACAATGGCAGAGAGGAGGGGTAATGAAATTTTGGAACCGTGAGACAGTTCAAATTGCTGGCTGTAAGCTGGCGGCGCGTAGGAAGAGAGGTAAGCTGGTGGATACGTATGGATGTAAACTGGCATGCCTGAAAATCCATACGTTTATAGAACAGGGATTCTGCACGCTGGTAACCTATGGCAATAGGAAGCACGTGCATTTTAAACATGTGCGAGCAATTAACGCCGACACAGGAAAAGGCCACGAAGCAATCGCAAATGCGGACGGAAAGGAAGACACGTACGAGAAACGGTATGCAAGCGGGCAGACACGATCAGAAATTCACACTGACATGTAAGACAACTGTTGAAATGGTTAATCTACAGCGACGTCTGTGTTTGTGCTCCGAGGGCAAGCGGCCCCTGCGGTTAGTAATTGGGTAAAAAGGAGGGAAACTGGAAAAAAAAGAGACAGTCGGACAAAGACAGAGAGACCAGCAAAGAACATTGGTGATTCCCACGTGAAGACCCCTGCCTGTTTTGTACCCTTCCTGCTGGGTGAGGCCTCTTGAGCAGCTCGGCTCACATCCTTCCGAGATTTCTCGAGAAGAAAATGGATCTCAGGCGAGAGATCAGTTAAGAAGTGGGGGTGGGAGCAGTGGTTTTAAAAAAAAAACACAGGGTAGTTGCTCTGTTTGTTTCCCACTGTTGAGAGAAACACAATACAGTACAAAGATGTCTTAAATTATTTTTTATTTTTGATTATCCGAAGCAGGATCAAGTCTCGTGTGAGAACGGGGAGCTAAAAACAAAGGCAGGAAGGCGATTGGGAGAGTAGTCATTGTGCAAGCTCACTGGGCCGGGATGACAGAATCCGCACCCCTACCCCCCAACACCCTCTCCCTCCCCTTCAGACTGGCAGGCAGGCGCCTGGTCCAGTACACACACAACTAAAGTATATCACAAGACTAGAAGAGCGTGGTCACAAATGATGCTGGTTCATACAAATACATCTCTCCAAAAGACATGGTCTAGCTCTGACTTGGATTAGTACATATATTGGAATTAATCTTCACATATGTTGGAATGTACTTCTTGACAAATGAAGAGGGCATGACTATCATCTACCAAGAAGCGAAGTACTGCACGAAAAATTCAACTTCGGTATCCATATGTGACTCTCCTTAATGTATCCATATGTGACAGGAATTCAAGAAATAATTTGGTCTGCCGGTTGCATCATTATTAAGTAGAGGCTATTCCGGTGATACCAGCCTCAGTGGTGCAATGTCTTGAGTATCCGCTCTGAGTCTGGGAGGTCGGCAGTTCAAACCCTGGTCGAGTCATATCAAAGTCTTTAAAAATGATGCGTGCTGCTTTCTTGCTTGTCGATCAGCATTTCAAAGGATAGAGTGCAGACAAACAACACTGGGAAAGTAATGGCAAACCACCCAGTGTAACCCTTGCCAAGAAACTGCTTCAGCAGCACCAACTGTAAAGAGTTAAGGCATATCAAAATCAAAAAAAAAACATTCCTACTGATGCGGTGCTCCTCTTTTTTTTTCTGTAGACATAGTCGAGGCTCATGGAAGAGCTAGTACGAGTAGTCAAGTACACTGAACGGATCAGGACACGACGGGACTAAAGGGGCAGCATAGAGAAGGAGAGATAGCAACAGCAGAGCTGAAGGCCAAGACAGAGGGAGGCGGACAAACAGAGGGAAGGGACAAACAGGATGGTGGGGAGGCGGACAAAGAGAGAGCGCAAACAATGGGTGAAGGAGAGGTTGCAGAGGATGCATGGGGTGAACAAGATGGATGCAGAAGGAAACTCTCAGGAGGGAAAACTGGAACTTTGGATGTAGGAGGGTTTGTATGGGGGGGAGTTATCGAGGGTAGAAAAAAATATAATGGTTTTGATTGGGGATGATCTGAGATGGTGGTGAATAGCTGTGTTGAATACCTGGAGTGAACAGAAAAACAAGAAGGGGGGTTGATGGTAGATCGTGTGTACCCTGCAAAAAAAATTGGCGGGAGGGGGGGGGAGCACTGAAAGAGTACAGGGTGCAAGACCAAAAAGGAGGTGGTGGAAGACAGAGACCACCGACCTGTCTGCGATGGTGACGTGATTTTCCCATAGACTCGGCTTCATCGCGGGAGAGTCCAATAAGCATCAAGGCCTTGGTTTCCATGGCGTTAAGCTGAGCAAGATGTTAGGCAGGAGAGCTAGCTCAGAGGGAAGAGCAGTACTTTTGACTTGAATGGCAATTTAGAAGCTACCTCATATACAACACAATGGCCTTCTCTTTTCAAAGCTACCATTGGATCTTTAACGTCCACCCGCAAATGATACTTCATGCCCAACGGAATTGGTTATAGTCTTATGTAAGACTATTTATGGAAAATAGTCTTACATTTTACGACCTTTTTTTAAAAACGAGAAAGTGCATTGTGACAGTGATCTTCAAAATCCAACGTCACGGCATTGTGATGAAAACAATATATTGGGATGACCGCACTGTTAGGATGATCTGTTTTTTTTAAGCATCAAATTACTGCAGCTTTGATTGAGATCTCAAAATCGACCAAACCAGAAAGTTGAGACCGAATGACAACAGAGACTCAAAGATTCTTAAATCGCCGTGGCAGATATTGACAATAGGGTATGCTCGATTGCTACTTTATTCGACCGACGAAGGATTGTAAGCACAGGTGTCAATCACTCTTCAAAGTAGATCTTCAAACCTCATGGTCAGTTAATGCACAACATGCTTTCTTTTAGAAAACAGACTGTTTCAAGCAAACATAAGAAAGCAAAGAATAGTTGAAAGCGAAGCTCTGGGAGGAGTTAAAACTCCATGCATGTCCCATGATGGTGGCTAGGGCATATGGGTAGATGCTGGTTTGCAGAAAATGATGGATGCAGGAGTTGCCTTGGGCACAAGACCGTATTATATTGCAGAGGCAACATTCTCCCTTATCAACAATATATTGCAAGGTCATCTTCATTACCTGAACTGCTTCAGTGATAATTTTGGAAACGACCACTGTTTTCATTTCTTCTTCCTTTATGTCCATTTAGCTGAATATTCCGCAAATATATTTGGTTCGGTTTGGCAATCCATTGTCGAGGAAGATGGACCACACCTCCACCCGATGACAAGTTTAAAAAGGTCGATTGGGGTCGCTTGTGCTGGTTGTCTGGCAGGTGCAGTAGTTTTGCCATCAATATTATGGATGAATTTTGCCATCTGACATTTCTTAATACAATACATTTTGTTTCATGTCAATTCGTTTCACCCCATTCCTCCTCCCCCCCCACCCCCCACAACCAATTTTTACCCACTCGATCATTTTCCCTCGACTTTCAGTTTCAAGCAGCAATGATGTCACCTTCCACAATCACAATGTTGAAAAGGGAATTTTTACTCGTCAGAAGTACAATTTATCTTAGAAAACTTAAAAAAAAATATTCTGTCTTATGGAGGAAGCAGATGAAATACTTAAAATTAAAAAAATTAGGCCACAACACCCTTTAATTAATTTCTAACAGAGCTTTCAGTGGGCAGAATCTGCTGATAGTCCTGCATGATATAATGAATCATGGATGAAGTTTTAATGAATTACAATGAAGGTACTACCATCCGTGTCCTGAGAAAGATTATTGCACTTGGTATTGTTACTACGGTGACAACAATTTTCTCAGCCAGACCAACATTGAAATATATACCAGGATAATGCAACACCATATGGCAGGTTGTGCTGGAGTATTCATTGTATTGCTGAGCTTGTTCCCATGAAAATATTTCCTGTTCAGGTCATTAAAGAATAACAGTAAGAACAAGACTACGCATATAACAAGGCGGAGGTATATAGAGAATGGATGATCTGTACTAAATTAGATCTGTGTGCGGACTCACACACTCACTGACACACAGACCGATTACAACAACCTCTGCCGTTCCTAAAGGGATGAGGCAAGCCTAGGTTTTTATTTTTTTTTAAATACAGAGTCGAGGCTCGTGGAGGAGCTAAAACATAGAATGGGTTAGGATGCAACAGAACAAAACAAACAGCAGAAGGAGAGGAGAAAACACATAACTACAGGGCTGAGGGACAAAATAGAGGGAAACTTCCAAGATGAGGGATGTGAGGGAGAATGAGGGTTAGGGGAGGACACAGGGTGGAGGAGATGGATACACAAGCAAACTCTCAGGAAGGAAAGTTTGAAAGAGTTGGGCTTGGGGAGAGTTAACAGGGATAGAAAAGAACATGGTTTTGGTTGGAGGATGTGAGATGGTGGTGAAGAGCTGCCTTGAAAACCTGGAGGGAAGAATGAGATTGAAGAGAATGTGGAAGTTAATTCTGCAGGTGGGGAAAAAAGAGGAACAGATGAATGAATGGAGGCGAGCACTGATTCTGGAATTTGGGGAGTTTCCCATCCAGAAGGGTGTTGATGGTGGACCGTGTGCACCCTGCACAAATGAGGATGGGGGGTGGGGGGGGGGGGGGGGGGGGACAGGGGGACAGAGCAATGAAAGGGCAGATGGTGCGAGACCAGAAATTAGGTGGAAGAAGACAGAGACCGATCCGTTTGTGATGGGAAAGTGATAGGTCCAGAGACTGAGCTTCATCGCGGGAGATTCCAATGATCTTGAAGGTCTTGGTTTCCACAGCATCAAGCTGAGCAAGACATGAGGCAGGGGCACCAGCCCAAAGGAGAGAGAGCAGTACTCCATCAAGCTGCGGATGAAGGCCTTGTTAACGAAGTGCTTGAACATTTACTACACACAAGTCATGAAAAATGTGACTCAGCTAGCCAGTGATACTTATATGAACAATCTTTTGTACTCAGTTTCATTTGCAGCACCAAAAACATCATTTGACGAATAACTGTTAGGTGCTTTAAAGTCTGCTCGGGCCTAACACAACGGTTTACATACCACCACAAATGCCAATCAGAAGATGACCCGTGGAAGCTATGTGTGATCTCTTTCAGTGCTCGAGATGGCGAACAACTGCTGCCGTATGGAGAAAATGTTGGGACAGGAGCTTTGTATTACCCTACCAAGTTAATAGGTGCCTCTCCAATTGTGGCATTTGAAGAAATATATTTATCCCTAAATCTTACAAACAACCGGTGTTTTTCATTAGCTTTGATCAACAGCACAGAAAATGAGGAGACATATGTTTCAGTAAAATTCTGGGGGATTTATTCTCTGCTTTATTGTTGTGAAGCAAGAAAATTCCCTGCAGCTACAAACAAAATTAATGTTCCCCACCCTCCACAATAGGAATTTAATAGTATAAACAAATTAAGGAGTTTTGGAACCACCAATCAGGACATGCTGAGCAAACTTCAATGAAAACGACACCGAAATGGCTGAAGCGAATTTGTCGAATGTTGAAACATGAAGTTTCAAAATGTTTGTTGTTCATTTGTGTTAAACGAGGAATAATGGGAAAGAATGGCTTGCGGCTACACTAAACAGATGTGGTCTATGGAGTCCTACAATTGAGTCAGACAGGTAACTGGGCCTCATTTCTGCCAGAACTGACTGTATTGGTGGAGCAGTTTATGGGCTTTCCCAAAAGCAGGCAACATGAGACGAAGAAGGAGCTGCAGATAGACTACAGTGGTAGGGACAAAAATGGCAGAGAGAATTAATTACGGTGTGGAGACGGTGGCAGGAAAAGATTCGAAACAGTAAAAGTCAGCTGGGCTGAGAGGCAGCTAGCGGGGTGCTGGGCACACAAAGGGCTGGGGATTAGGGAAGCCACGGGGCCTGCACCTCTTCAAAGGCCCAAAGCAGCCGGGTTGAGGCCGCAGGCAGATGTGGCGACATGTGCGGCTCTGGTTTCCATCATGGACGCCTCCGCCTGGGTAACACAAACCAGGCCTTGGCTAGCTATCCCTTCAAGCTACTTCTTAGTTATAAATTTCCTGCTTCTCTGTACAATCGTATAGCAGCAGCAGCAGCATACATCAGCAGCAGAATAATCCTCGGCAGGAAGAACATCGCCAAAACCAGTTGTAAGCTTTAGGCCAACCAGGTCTGGTGGCTCTGTCCAACCTGTTTGAGAAGATCCCTTGCCATTTGCTGGAGTTCTCGATGCACCTGGATATAGGCCAGGATTCCAAAATCACAATGACATTTAATGTGCCAATTGTTGGGTATTTATTTGTAAAGTACTGTGTAGTCAAAATTTTTCAAAGGGTGGTTATTCTATATCAATGACATATGCTCATCAAATGCCTGATATATATATATATATATATAAATATATATATATATATAATATATATATATATAATATATATAATATATTATATAATATATATATATATATTTCCTGTTCAGGTCATTAATATATTAATCATATATATGTATATATATATTTCCTGTTCAGGTCATTAATATATTAATCATATTATATGTATATATATATGTATATATATATATATATATATATATATATATATATATATATATATTTCCTGTTCAGGTCATTAATATATTAATATATATATGTATATATATATATATTTCCTGTTCAGGTCATTAATATATTAATCATATATATGTATATATATATATATATATATATATATATATATATATATATATATATATACACACATATATATGCTAATCGTTATATCTTATGTGGTGAATATAATTTGTACGTCACAAATGGAGCACAAATAAGCCAAATGTGATCAGTATATTTAAAATAAAATAAAAAACATTCCATTTGATAGCCAAACAATGACCCCAAAACTTGTAATGACAACGATAACAAAGACACCGATAGCTATTTTTATACAGCTGGGTCCGGGTTGTCTTGCTGTGGGGCTTGATGAGTCCAGCTGTGAGTTATTTGAGGCATTTATGCTTCAGGCACTGTGATCAAATCTCACTAAAAAGAGTGACCCCTGAACCCTGTAGCCCCCCCCCCCTGTCTCACAAGTTGCTGTTTGTCTGAAAGATTTCATTTTTCAAACAAAATAATACCCTGACATTAAATCGTGTAAAACTTTTCCGTCTTGCTCTGAACGCACTTCATTTCCTTTTAATATTAATACGGTATTTCAATTTCAAGATTTTCCAATACATTTATATTCTTAACTGCTATGCTTTAAACTTTGTGACGAGTTCGTTCGCTAACTGTTCATCTTATACATTCCCTTTATTCCCAGCTGCCCATCTCCTCAACTTCCCCGCTTTCCGACAAACCAGAAATTTTTAACTGAAAACGCTCCAGCAGATTTTCCTGTCCCTATTCTAAATGCTACACTTCAAATCAGAACACGTTACGAGGGCTGTTCAAAAAGGTTTGACGAAAGAGATACAATAGTTGAAGACACCAACGTGTTTATTTACTTTGTCATATACAAGTATATGTGATTGGTAAAAAACAAATGTATATTTTATTTGTATATACACCTTGTTACACTGTTTTGGTGTGTCTTGGACTCATCATCAAGCATCATCATCATCATCCTTATCATCATCACTGTACCATTTACAAAGAGTGTGGAACTGCCAAAGCATCTCCTGAGCAAGGTTTCCACAAGATGGGTTACCATTGCATCCCCAGGCATCAGTGAAGGCAGCAATTTCGAATTTGTTTACAAAGGATCATTAACATCCACCAACGAATGCTCGCAGGCGGGATTCCAAGTTGAACGTCCATCCGAGGGGCCACAAACACATTGGTGCCTCACCTTGCCTGAAAGACACCAGGATGATAATTATTTATAACTGGGCCCGGATTCGAACCCATGCTGCCTTAAGACTACTTTAAGTACAGTTTTTCATATATATATATATATATATATATATATATATATATATATATATATATATATATATATATATATAATCAGACAGTTCAACAGTAATACGAAATAAATAATGAAAATTGTTCCCCAATGATTTCGAATGTTGATGTTGATGATGATGTCAACTGTGCCGGAAAAAAGTTTTCCGAGATGTTCAGTGTGCTCTGAATATTGCAAGAGACGTCTGTGACATGTTTAAGAGTATCTAGCATGTTTTCAGGCCTAATATACTCGTAGTTTCTCTATCCCTTGACAAAATGAAAGGACAATGAACGAGGAGGAGTGAAAAAGTCTGTTTTTTTTCCCTCTGAAAATATTTTTCAGAGTCAAAACCATAACTAATATTCCAATGGAATCACAATAGTGGTCGATTTCTGAGATTAATGTGGAACACTAGTTGGAAAATAGATAGAAAAGGAATAACATCTGTGCCGAGTTTCATTTCATGGTCAGGGGAAAAACGTTTTGGAGGAAATAATTGTAGACTCTCTCTTGTAATTAATCAGCTCGGTTATGATGGGTTAAGGGGTCGACTTTGTGCGCCTGTACCCTTCGACACGCTGCTGTCTATACTCACGTCTGTGGTCTCATGGGTTTCATGGTGATTTTCTCTTTTGCCATCTATGGTTTTGAACTTCACCGACTTGATTTAGATGGGGTTTTAAGGCAAAATCTGTCCTTGAGGCCGGGAGAATGCCGCAAATCTTGCGAATACAATGCTATAGAGATTTGTTGTACTGGTAGTAGTCGAGTAGTTCCAGCTATGTATGTTGTCGTCTTGCATCCAGAATTTTTAATGTATGTATGTGTATATGTTTGTTCCATTTTGACATATAAAACGCACAGCCAACCAACAAAAATAACTAAACTCGACTCTATCAATTTTGGAACAAGCAGGAAAGAGCAGATTCAGCCTCAGGCAATGTTTCACTTGCGATCTGCAAGCTTATTCAAGTCTCGAGAGACCCAGCCTCAGCACGCTGCCGTTTTTATAGCCGCATCGCTACCCGTTTCCGGTCACGTGCCAAAGCATCGGAAACCCTTCCACATTTCTGTGTGAAAACAAAGTCAGGCCATCATCATTGGGATTCCGCTCATTCCCGCATCATAACTGGCATGATCAATTGTAGATGGAGTCGATGTGAGGGGTTAGAGAAATATCTGCTGCTCATGCACTTTGGGTTCTTTGGGAAGTGTATAGGTGTGGTGTGCTGATAAGCTGGGTGTGCAGTTTTTCATGCACTGGTGAGGGTTGGGAGTCAGAGTGCATGGTGTTGTGGGGTTGTGTATTTGTACTGCATACTATAGGCATCACGACCAACAAACATCGGCGTTTGGTGCTCGAGGCCTGACATGCGTAAGGACAAGCAGGTGGCCTGACTTATGAAACCAATGATATCCAAACTCAATTCTGATTCTGATGTACCATACTCTGTTCCAGTGTCGGTGCTGCCAAAGTGGTTTATTAGCAAGGATTATAGTGGATGGTTTGCCATTGCCTTTCCAATCCTAATTCAGCCTCAGGTGATGCTTTGCTTGCGATCTCCAAGCTTCTTCAAGCCTCAAGAGACCTAGCCTCAGCACACAACCGTTTTTATAGCAGACTCGAGTCAGTCTGCGTGGGGTTGGGTCTTTATACATCATACAAGGCATCACACCCAACAAACGTCACAATTTGGTGCTTGAGGTCTGACATGCAAAGGGACAAGATAGGTGGAACGAGGGGGGAGGGGGTCCAATGAGTTGGTACATGGTGGAAGGAAAGAAAGAAAAAAAAAGGTAAGAGGACAACAATAACATACACACATACACAAAACTTGACCATGCCCCAACAGCATTCCACCCCACAAAAATCCATGTGGTGTGGTGGTCAGTTAGTTAATCAACTTCGTCTGTCAAAATTATGGTGCATGCTCTTCTCAATAATAATTTTGCTAAGCTGGAGGTCGAATTTATGTCTCAAAACCCACAGTAACAGGGTATTAAAAACAAGTGGAAGTACATTCAAAGTACACCACCACCATGCCAAATACATAAATAACATCTTCCAGTACATGACATTGCCGGGGCGCCCGGCAATGACGCCTTCCAGCACATGGAGATGGAATTGCGAGGGATGGGGAACAATAATTGATTGATTAATTACACAATTAAAATGAATAAATAATCATAAAATAATGAATTTCTTCGTCAATTGGCGAATAGCATATCTGAACCACCACTTTTTCATCCGAAACTGTAACTTTTTGAAAATTAAGTAATTCATTGAAAAATGAAATAATTAATTGATTCATCAATAAATCAAAAATACCCTTTATTCCCCCCCCCCTCCTACAAATACCCTTTATTCAAAAATCCCAAATCACTTGTTGCCAGTATCCAAATATCAGCTTCCTAGCTCAAAAGGTGCCGAGAATATTGGCCAGATGAGAAAGAAAATAAATAAGGAATAAATAAATGATAATAATTAAGTAATTATTGATTGATTAATCAAAAAATAAAAAATACTGTTTTTGCTAAAGCCCATCTTCACTTTTGGCCCCACATTAACACTTCCTAGCTCAAAGGATGGCTGATATATCACCCGGACAAACAAGAAAGAAAAGAGTAAAAACTGAGTATTCCTTCCTTCGGAGCCTGGCGATGACGTGTTACGGGCTGGGGGTCGGCCGTGAGCGCGACCGCTCTGATGGAGCCGCAAGCCGGCTCGACCGATACGCCGGAATGTAAAGGTCGTTGCCGCCAGATAACTCCAGAACTGACGGGTCCCCTATCGGACCGATCTTCGCCAATGGATAGCCACGTGGGATAGGGTCGATTGCAACTTCAATTTACCTAAGTACCCACGTGGTCCGACTACCGGGAAGTTCAACCTCGGCCGACTTTGTCGAATCGAGTCGCTATCGCCGACTCGGATCCGGCGTGACCGAGCGGAATTACCAAAGTCGGGCCGGACCAAAATGAACAAGCTACGAACACTAATCTCAAACACACCTTGTCGAGCCAATGAAAGAAACACAAAACGAGCTGTTACATTCAACAATGGGGTATTTATTAATAATAATGGGGAACTAGGGAACACATAAGAGCAGATTTAAACGACTATACGAAATGCAATGCAATCATTTACAGCACACAAAGCACTTAACAGTTCTCTACTTGTTAGACGGGCCACGGACACACATACACACACACACACACCCCAAAAAAGGTGGCTGATGCCTTTAATACGGACTTCAGCTCGGAGGAAAAGATGAGCTGAAGCCCAGTGTCTGCCTCGGACCTTTCCACCTCGTGTGGTGTTCAAGCTGTTCGGACCGGGCACCAGCGTGGGCGAGCTGGATCCAATCACGCGAGCGCGATCCTCTCCGAGCTCCGGTGGATCCCCTCGTGCTCCAGACCACATGGTGGTGAACGAGGCAATGATCCTCCCGGAGATCCGTCGCTCCCCGAAGAACCACTGACCAATGAGGCAAGAAGCGCACCAAGCCAGGAATCAAGCAGAGACCACGAAGAGCTCCACGAACCAAGAAGAGCTAGCCGAACCAGACCACGAAGCTGAGCAACAGCCACCGAAAACAACCCCCCGACAAGAACCAACCCGAGCCAAGCAGAGGGTCCCTTTCTTATTCCTCTTCGCCCCGCCTCGCTTCGCTTCGGCGTGACTCATGCGCCCTCGTGCGCCCCCCCCCCCGCAGCCGCGGGTGGGGCTGTTTACCTTGCTGAATCTCGTGACGACCCGCCCAACCATCTTCCCTTTACGCTGCTGCAGTCAACTGTTGAATGTTGAATCACGGGACGGGAGGGTTTTCTTGTTGTTCTGACCTGACTATTAAAATAAATCACAGCGCATTACATATATTTATCCATTAAACAATGGAAGGCGAGCTATCTATAGAACATGTACTTACTGAGATAACTGAGCTAAAGGACCTGAATGATGAGTGCGATAATGGTTTCCAGATTCGCACAGAACGTCATGCATCGCCTGAATAAGAAATTGAGAATTGGCAAAGAAGACACATGACGGAACTACTTAGCTAAACACAGAACAGACTGAATGCCTACTTATGCTAATTATAATGTCAGACTAGACTCATTCAAGGGACACAAGATGACGAGGAGAAGGATGGGGAGGTAATATATGGAGTGTATGGCATCCCGAAGTGCCATCTCTGTTGTGGCCCGAGGACACAGTGTGGTGGATCAGCAGGGTGAGGAAGATGGGAAATGCAAGTACTCCATGGCTCGTTCTCTGGCAAGAACACTCGTGCTGCCATCTGCCCGGCAGGCCCTCCAAACTGGCTGATACTTGAGCGATCTGGGACCGAAGCCAGTTCTCGTTCTCTGCTCACAATCTGCAGTGAACTCCGATCTTGGCCCTTCTTCCTCCAGGCTTGGCTGTTCTCTCTCTCTCTCTGATATATATTGTTTTTTTGGCCTTTCTTGATCCTCACTATTCTGACGTGGTACTCTGACAATGGTCTTTCTTAGCTTTGCGCCTGACGTCAACATCATTCCTCTATTGGCCACACAATCCGCAACATAGGGCATGGACGCCATTCACCACTGGCCCCACTCCGACGGATGCCATTAACCTGGTAACACACATGGAGACTCCATATCTCCAAGAGAACACATTCCCCACCATGCGTGACATCATCAATGTAAATTGGTACGTTTGCAAATATACACTATTTCTCAACATACTGCGCTACACAGAACTTATGCTACTGATTTGTTCAGAATTTATCAATTGCCTTCATAGTAATATAGTTTTGGTTGCCTCTACTGCTCACTCCACCATCAAGTTGATCATCACATGCTCAAAACAAGATTTCAACCTGCTACCATACTGTGATGGCCGTGTTTTCAGGAATAAAGGGATTGTGCTGACACATTTTTCTGAACTGTTAATTCTGTATATTTGTTTAGTTTTGTATAGGTTTAAGATAATTGTGGTAATTGGGTAAAATGTGTAAATTTTAAATAAGGAGTTTGTTTTCTATCATTAACATATTGTGACACCAGTCCTGTTTCCCGAATACACGGATTTGGTGAAACGGCCTGTTCACTCCAACCATTCAAAATCCAGGCTATATGACTTCTTTACTCAGGATATGGTTTCCACCTTCTTAAGCTTGTTCATTTGAGTGTACCTCATTGATGGTGACCCCCGAGCAGACAACAATATCCATCAATGACATAATAATTGGAGCAAATTCATCTTATGATTTCCCTTGAAGGTTTTGAATTTAAGTCAAAAAGTATAATTTATTATGGCATCTTATCTACTTTTTGCCTTTTGGCTGTGGGAATAAAAGAGGAAATAAGGACGTCAATCAAAATGAAAACTCATTGAACAATGTTTTCGGGGCATTTGAAAGCACAGGTATTGTTTGTTTTGTTTTTGAAAGATTATTTCATTAACCCAAGGTATTATAAGTATTTTTTCTACTTTCGGTTTGCTTCTGCAAAGCCAGATAAAAATTTTAGTTTTGGTTTTTTTTAGAAATGAATCAACACCGGTGGCACAGTGAGAACTAAAGTGACAGAAAAACAGACAAAAAGGAACAGAAAAGATGCAATGATTTACACAGTGAGTGTGACAATAACCTTTTCAATGGTGACATTGTCACAAATTCAGATTCTTAAATGAAGGAAGGTGTCATAGGGAGAGAGAGGAATGTATTTGCATGTCACATCTGAACACAGCCTTCAGAAAATGGGGTTATGACAAGCAGATGAATAGTCGAGAGAATCGGAGAGAGAAGGGAAGGAAAAGTTAATCAGAGACTGCAATATGTGTGTGTGTGTGTGTGTGTGTGTGTGTGTGTGTGTGTGTGTGTGTATAATATATATATTAATATTATATATTATATAGTTGAAAGTGTGTCTGTTTGTGTGTTTGTGTGTTTGGCTGTGACCTATGCACGCGAAAAGTACTGGACTGATCCTCACCAAACTTCACATGCTGACAGAACATGTACCCGGGAGTGTCCGATGTAAAAGCTTTGTACTTCCTACTTCTGGTTTCCGAATTATGACGTCATCACCTGATTTCGTAACGTTAATTTTTCAAGTTCAGCCGAATGACATGGGGCCAACGCCATAATACAATTATCTAACATATGATTTTAAGTTTTTGTTTGTCTGTTTGTTTGTTTGTCTGCACACGCTAATCTCCTGAAAGGTGAAAGATAGGAGCTAACCACTGAAACAAAAAATGTCGGGATGGGCCCTGGGAAGGTTATAGGCTATGTGGCAAGGCCCCTCGCCGGGGGGGGGGGGTGTTCCCCTCACCAACCCCTTAGCCTATGACTGCCATGGCCCAATAGGGAACTGATACTGTGCTCGCGTCAGACATATGTATAGAAGAATAAATTCATTCAAAAAAGAACCCGGGCAGCGCCGGGTGCATTCACCTAGTTATAATTATTATATATATATATATATATATATATATATTAATATATATATATATATATATATATATAAATATATAGTATTATTTAAATATATACATATATGTGTGTGTGTATACACATATAATACATATATATGTATATATGTGTGTTGTGTATACGTGTATATATATATATATATATATATATATATATATATAGATAGATATATATATTTTTTATAAAAATATACATATCTATATATTTATAAAAATATCATATTATATATATGTATATGTATATTGTATATATATATAATATGATATATATATGTATATGTATGTGTATATATATAATATGTATATATGTTTATATATATGTATGTATATATATTTAATATATACATATATATTATATATGTCACATACGCATGTGTGTAATATATATAATATATATAATATAATATATATATATATATATATATATATGTACATATCCGCATATATAAACGTATATAGTTCATATATATAATATAATATTTATGTATATATATATATTGTTGCGGGCTGGGGGTCGGGTGAGAAGACCACTAGGGGGGAAGCTATCTCAGCTCCAACCAGACTCCCTGGAATTGTAGGCCATTGCACACGGATAATTCCGTGACGTGGCAGGTCGCTTCACCGACCGTGGACGCCAATAACTCATCCGCGTGACCTAGGGTCCTCCCGTCTATGGGTTAACTGGGTTACCTAATTAATCAATTGATTTAATTACCGGGGAACACGCCCTCGGTACACCTTGTCCGAACCGGATAACTTTA
>CM068954.1:55228381-55247547 GCA_035128595.1 Eptatretus atami | reverse complement strand
ACTTTGTTATGCTGCAAGTTGAATGGCTGTTCCTTTCTGGCCAAAAGACTTCTGCCTAAAAATGATAAGAAATGTGTTGTCTGAGCAGAGTGACCGAGCTGATAAATGTACGGTGGCTTTTCGTCTAAAGGACACGTCTTCAGTCGGGTGAACATCCCCAACCTCTCTCTCAATGAAGTATAAAAATGCTTTGAAATGTAATATGGGAGTGTAAGCACGTGAGGATGTATGGCATCTCAGTGGCTTGTATCCTTGGGACTGACCAAGTACCAAGTTAGAATAAACTGTCTGATGTATGTAGAAGTAAATTGGATCGGGTTGGTGTAACTGTTAACTAAAGAAAGAATAAATGGAATAGAACCAAAAATATTACAATCATTCTTTAGTTGGGGATTCTTAAGTTCATCAATTAATCATGATCTTAATCAATGGGGATTCTTAAGTTCATTGTATGAGGGTGACAAGTGTATGGTGTATCATTAGAATAAATTGTTTCAAAGAAGGACTTTGTGTGGACATCATTTTATCAGTGTCGATAGGGTTTTGTAGGATTTTATAACCAAATCGAACAAACGTTAAACTCTGCCTGAAGTCAAATAGGATTCCACAATCGGCCCAGTTAGAATCCTCAGGAGGAAACGATCACAATACTGTGGGTTTAGAAATCACATCACTGTCCAAAATTTATGGTGCAACTTTCAACTTCATAACTTTTGATGTACACATGAAGAAGCAACTACAAATGATGCACATGAAAGCATAATCATGAAGTTTTACTCAATACAGTTAACTTTTAGGCTTCAACATAGCTTTCATCTTTCGTAATTCATTCTTCAACCGATTTTCAAACTTGTTGAAAATGTTCTCCAGTTGCTGCCAAGTAATTTCCTGAATGTGGATTTAACAAAGGCAATAACAAATAACCTCCTTCTCGGGTGGAGGGGGGCACTTATTTTGACCCCAAAATGACCAAAAGTGTCAAATGATCGACAGTCAATTTTTGGGGAAAATCATGTAAATTCCTTCAAAAAACCTTCCTCTCCAGACCCACCACTCATAATGCTACAAACTTGAGTGACAACATTTGGCCATGGTCCAGATAAACTACAGGTCCAGTTGTCCTTTTTAGCTCGCCTGTTCGAAGAACAGAGAGCTATGCGATACCCCCGGCGTGAGCGTCGCAGCGTGAGCGTGAGCGTGAGCATGAAAATGTTAAATTTTTTGTATTACGGAAAAACTCCTCGACGGATTTCGACGAAACTTGGTGGGGGGTTAGTATGGTCCAAGGATCATGCATTAGATTTTGGACTTAGGATTTCGACGAAACTTGGTGGGGGGTTAGGTATGGTCCAAGGATCATGCCATAGATTTTGATTGGATTCCCCCCCTCAAAAAAAAATTGAGAAATTTTTTTTTTTGCATTCTACATGTTTTAAGTGTTTCCAACCCCCCCCCCCCCCCCAAAAAAAAAAATTTAGAGAAAAAAATTTTTGCAACTTTTTTTTCAACAAAATTTCGATTTCTTTTTTTTTGCATTTCTACATGTTTTAAGTGATTTCCAACCCCCCCCCCCCCCAAAAAAAATTGTTAGAGAAATTTTTTTTTTGCATTTCTACATGTTTTGTGATTTCCAACCCCCCCCCCAAAAAAAATTTAGAAAAAAAAATTTTTTTTTTTGCATTTCTACATGTTTTAAGTGATTTCCAACCCCCCCCCCCCCAAAAAAAAACTGTTAGAGAAAAAAAAATTTTTTGAACTTTTTTTCAACAAAAATTTCGATTTTTTTTTGCATTTCTACATGTTAAGTGATTAGGATTTCGACGAAACTTGGTGGGGGGGTTAGGTATGGTCAAGGATCATGCCATTAGATTTTGGACTTGGTCCCCCCCCAAAAGAAATTGTTAGAGAAAATTTTTTTCTTTTTTGCATTTCTACATGTTTTTTTAGTGATTTCCAACCCCCCCCCCCCCAAAAAAAAATTGTTAGAGAATTATAAAAATATTATTATAGACTCGTCTTTTAAAAACGATAAATGGATAAACAGGCGAGCATGGGTGGTTTGACACCAACTCTGGTTTTATTAAGCGTCAAGAAACTTTGGTACATCACGGGTGATGAAGGTTGTGTCAAGTTTATTGGAATTGTGTGTGCAGTTTCTGAGAATAAATCAAAATACAATTTGGGGTCACCCCACCTAATAAATTCCTTCGATCCCAATTTTTAAAAATAATGTGAACAAACTTTAGGCCTCACAGGTGATGAAAGTTTGTGGTCAAATTTCATCACAATTGTGTGTGTAGTTTTGGAGAAGAAAGCAAATACATATTTTGGGGCAACACCCCACCCCCCCCCAACCCACTGCCATACACCCCCTAGACCCCAACTATTTTTTAATGTCGTGAACAAATTTGGTACATCACGGGTGATGAAGGTTGTGGTCAAGTTTCATCAAAATCGTGTGTGTAGTTCAGACGACGTTGCAAGTGTTTGTGGACGGATGGACGGACAACACATCAATCACCATTCCACAAGCTCTCCAGAACTATGTTCCAGTTGAGCGAGAAAAAAAAATTATGTTGCCCGAATGTCTGCTGATCTTGTACTGTTTGTGTGGGTTAGAATAAGCTTTTTAAAATCAGTTTGTGCTCAAAAAGGATGCAGTGTACATTATCAATTTTAAATGTCAGATGTTAAAAATTTCACGAATTTAATCACCATGGATACAACTTTTGATGGGGTGGGGATAAATTTATCCCCACCCCATCAAAATATTTTGTGAAGTGCCAGGGATTAAAAAAAAAAACTGGAGCCAGGGCAATCCTTTCCAACTGCCACCCCTCCCTTCCCCATCAAATCGCAGCACATTATGGTGATCACTGCTCGTAAGGTTTTCTTATCACCAATGTCGGTAGATCGTAGTTGCTAGACTTTGGCCATCCCTCCTTCACATCCAGTGTGCATTCATTGTGTTCAAGCGAGGCTGCGTACTGGTCACGAGGTACATTTTAAATGCGTTACTCTCAAATATATTCCTAACAGGCACTGCAATATTGCAAGGTGTGTTGTCATGCTGGTTGACACAACAAGCCTTTCCTTACCTTGTATTGCTCAAATCACCGGAGATGCCTTGTCCAAAATGTCCACAGGAAGGCCACAATTATTCTAAAGCCACCTGCTACTTTGCATTTTGGGAAAAAATATTGATATGCAGATTGAAAAAGTCGATTTCAAGACTGGGTGTGTTGTACTGATACCTTTATTGATATCGTGCACAGATTAACAACACATACAGGAACTTAATTTGAAATAGATTTGTCAAATTAACCAATCGAGGTAGAAAGACAGCAGTAATGAACATATACATGCATGAACACAACCAGAAAGAAAAACACAGAAGCAAGGATTAGAAAAACAGAATTCTTTTTTTTTTTTACGAGAGCCTCAGAGAGCAGCAAAAGAACAAATAGATTTGGTTGTTTCTGTGTCTCTGACATTTCAGTCATGAACCAATGGACAAATGAAGTCCCGTAAAAGCATCCATCAAGAGGCAGAGATGAAAAAATTGTTTATTGTTGTAATATTTTCACGGTTTGCTTTAAACTGCAAATGCTATTGGATGAAAGGTTGATTGATTATTTTTCCTCTGTTTCCTTTCTCTTCAGAGACACTCATAACGAGTCCCTTGCTTTTACTGCCTTTATTTCTCTCTTTATTTTGTACTTTGCCTTAACTTGCATTCCAATTCTCTCTTCTGCAGCATTATCTATTTTCTCTTTGAGGAATCCACAAGATGTTGATAGAGGAATGCTAACCCTGTGAGGAAGCAAGGGGAAGGTGACATGTGGGTGTTAACCCTTTTGGGGGAAAAGAGGGTCTGACGCTCCGACGAAGGGTTAACACCCGAAACAATCAGCTTCTCCTCGTTTCCCAAAAGTGGTTCGTACACCTCCAATCAACATCCTGTTGAATTCATCCTTTGTGCTACCTGTCCGCCGACCGCAGATCAACACCAGCCTTCACCAGCAACTAGACTCGTCCTTATTTCTTTCTCTGCTTGTCAGCAGAATAATTTGTTGACTCGTCCTCATGTGATGCCAATTTCCCGCTTTCAATTTCTTCGTGTTTTATCAGCATCTATTTATGGATTTGACTTAAACCTTTCCGGCTGCTCACCGCTGCAATATTTATGGGAGGAGGAAGTCATCTTAGTCGTGGCATGTGTGGACATCTTCATTCAATGGAATGTCAAATTAATTCCCATAAAAGAGAATGCCGTACCATAACTATTTAACATTTTACTTAATTAAATTTGCTACCCCGGTTCCTTTTGAAAACGCCTGTTATTCATCCGGACTTTTGGAGAAGGCAGGCATCCTTTGAGGAAGCAACAGGAAGAAATTGTACTCACCCTTATCAATCACCAAACCCGGAGTTGCCCAGCTATGTAGGAGGCCTGCCAAGGTTCCAGCTGTGCAGACAGGGCAATCAATTATTGACAGTGAAAAGGATGGAATTGGGTCAGATGAATGCAATACTTCAATTGTGTGCACTTAAAAATCGAGGGATAGGTCCAGGGCAAAGATTACAACTCAAGCATTGCTGGAGTTATTGCTTGGACTTATGGGTCAGGGTGGTTGGCCAGTGAGAGATGAGTGGAGATGATGCAAATGTAAGCAATGACTGAACATACCCATCCACCCCGTGACGATGACTCGACTCAATGAGTCGACTTCTCATTCTGGAATGCTGTTACTATAACGTCAGGAACACCTGAGGCTAACAGGTGGTGCCAGTTTTTAACTCAGCTGTTCCAAGGGAAACAACATTTAGTCAAATTTCAGAGTTAGCTGTGCTGGGGTCATGGCACTTAGTTGGATTTAGAGCTCTCCGTAGCCCTGCCTGCAGTTAAGCAAGGTGTGGAGTGATTAAAAGTTTTTTTTTAAAAAAAATACCCGCGGTTATGTCACACCTCTTGTCTGTATACACCCCCAAATTCCTTTATATTTACTGCAGATTACCCAACTTACTATTGCAGCCACAAAATCAACAGTTAAGCCACACCCTCATGGAGGAAAAGGAGGCCTTCCTTCATCAACGGGAGGATAAAACTTCAGAATGTGAAATGACATACTACTTGATATCCATCTCACTGTGTTTTTCTATGTCTGTCTTTCTACGTTTTATCCTCATTCCCTCTTTCTCTCCACCATGCAAACCATAACTTGCCCCATTCATTATGTCCCATGCCTCCGAGCTCACCCCTCTTGGAGTCTCAGCCGAACATACCCTGCCAGCAGAGGGTGAACGAACGCGCGGTTAATTTGACTTCAGAGCAACCAGCTGACAACCGCTCTTTGAAACAGACACAATTGGAGCATTTCAGCAAAGGAAATTAAACCCTTTTCCTCTGATCAGTACCCGGTTTGCTTGGAAAGGAGAGCTTCCGCATGGTAACAAAGGTGCTGATATAAGCTGAAACAAGCAGTACCCCGGCAGCTCGGTGGTCCATGAATCCAGGCACAGACCAAGTGAAGTCCTTAACGGACCCAGGACAAGCCAGAAATCCCAGTGATAACTTCAACAATAAGCTGCCTGAGTTTTGTCACTAGCTCTGTTACTTCAGCCAATCTGAGATCATAATTCCAGCTCTTTCTCTCTTTTTTTATAGAGCATGCCAGCTCATTGCACCCTGCATCAATGGGAAGCCTGTATCCTGGGATAACAATGAGCTAAGTTGACAGGTCTGCAGGCCGAACCTAATGAGGCAGTCCTGGCAATGCAGTCCAAAAAGCATTTGTACACTGAGGCTGTAAAAGAATGGGATATGGATTGAGGGGAGGATGTTTAGCTACATGACCTGTGTATAACCTACAGCTTAGCTTGTTAACGTAGCAGAGTAATGTTGGTAATGTCAGGTCAACGCCCAGCAAAGTGGAGTCTAGGCCTGACATGTCACTGACTGGAAAAATCGTGTAAAAAAAGGTTGCGAAAAGTGTATGGAGAATTTCATAAACTTTTACTGTGCTGTAAAACAAAATCGGTTTCAAGACAAAACATACCGTCACACCCAAGCACCTGCATCTCATTGTATATAGAGTACCTGGGATTAAGCCTTTGTGAATACGTATATGAATGGTGTTAATGTCTGTGGAGATAGAACTTAGCAATATGGATTCCTTCAGGACTTTCCCATTCCACCCTGCCCTGAGCTAAATGGACTATTGCTTTTCAATATGTTTTAATTCCAGGTGGTCACACAACACATTATCTCGGACGAAAACAAAACAACATGAAAGTGCTGAATGATATATTTACCTCCCCTCCGAAGATGGATGGAGGTTATTTTCAACCCTGTCTGTCTGTTTGTACGTCATTCACAACAGATCACAGTTTTAACCAATCTTCACAAAACTTCACCAGATGGAAGAGATCGTCAAACGCAAGAAGCCTATTGAATGAGGCTAAAAGGTCAACATAGCCGAAGGTCAACGACCTTTTTTTAAAATTTACAAAATCCTCAATTTTCATCCGATTGACTTGAAATTTGAAGAGGATTTATAATTGAAGTATGACTTCAACCAGACAATTATGTTTGAGGTCAACATAGGCCAAAGGTCAACAACTAAGGTAGAATTTCTAAAATCCTAAATCTTCATCTCATTGACTTCAAATTTGAAGACTTCGATTTGCATATCAGGTACTGATTCACCACCAACTATGTTTGAGGTCAACATAGGCCCAAAGGTCAACAAGGCCAAATTTCTAAAATTGTCATTTTCATCCAATTGACTCGAAATTTGAAAAACATTTGCACATCAGATTACTGAAATTCAAGCACCAATTATTTTTGAGGTCAACCTTGATGAAAAGGTCAACATAGGTCAAAGGTCATCCGAGGCCAAATTTTAAAATCCTCAATTTAATCTGATTAGCTTGAAATTTGAAGGAGGATTTGCATATTAATTATAAATTTGAAGAGGTCAATGACTTCAACTAACAATTATTTAAGGTCAAAAGGTCAACACAGCCTAATTTCTAAATTTGATAAGATAGGGCCAAAAACTATATTATCTTATATATTATTTCCGAGTTTGTGGTTCGCTGTCGCGCTATCTTCGACTTTGTTCTGCGCCTCGAGTAACGTGATATTCGGCTTACATTATCTCAAAGACCATATGAGGTGCATGGACAAAAAAGTAAATAAATGGTTCTGAAACAGTGAAATCGTATCCACTTACTGCATTGAAGTAAATTACTACTGTACTCTGCATCAGTTCCTTTCTCAAACAACCCACCCACCAACATGTCGCGCAGAGCGCGGGTTATGCTAGTATTCAATTATATCTCAAAAAGATGTGGATGAGTTATGACAAAACTAGGTGGATGAATTGGTTAGGTGACAAGACAAGCAGATTAGAATTTGGTTCGGATCCAGCCCATCAGTGTGACACGAAACGTAAACTGTTCAGCCGGCGGAGGTATGGTATACGCTCTACCGAGTGCCGTTCTACTTTGTTCTGTTTTGCCAGTGTTGCTCTACGAGTGATTTTTCGTTTATTTGTTTGTGAACAGGATATCTCAAAAAGTTGTGGATGAGATTCGGACCAAATTTGGTGGAAAGCTTGGGTTATGTGACAAGGACGGAATGATTAGATTTTGTGAAGATCTGAATCCAGATCTGAGAATGTGAAAGCGATTTTCACCATGAGGATAGGGTCAAAACGACATATTGTGCGGATTCTGAAAAAGTTGTGGACGGATTCCGAGGAAACTTGGTGGGCAGGTTGGGTATGTAACAGGAGAATTTATTCGATTTTGCTGAAGATCTGAATCCGATCTGAAATTTTAAAGTGATCTTCACCATTGAGTGATAGGGCTAAATATTATATTATATATAATATTGTTGAAGGCTCCAGTCATGACTAAATAGTCCTCATCGAGGCCAGGCTTAAATATAGAGAAATAAAAGAGAGAATGTAAAGTGAGGAGTGAGTGAGAAGAAAAGTTGTGATGTTGTTTGCAAGAAAGAGATATTAAAGCCAGCCTGTAGTATAGTTGAGGTGAGACAGAAAGTAAGACAAGCACTCCTGATACGGAGAGTGTAAGATGGTTCTGGGCACCACTAATATAGTACTAGACGGACCCGTGACCCGTTGGGTCCCGTTGTGACAGCGGTTGATAAAAAACATTTCAAAAAAAAAAAAAAAAAAAGATAGCTCCAGCGAACTATACCGCTGAGGTTGTTTGCATTGATTAAATCCTCCCGAGAGTACTTGACTGAATCGGGAATTGATTTTTAATAATTTTTTTCGTTGCCGATTTGAACGAAACTTGATGCTGCACACCGCAGGAGAATGGTGAGTAAGGTGGCCCGAAAATTTTTGCGCTATCGTGTACTGTTTTGGCTGTATTTTTGACGGAACATACATACATACATACATTACATACAAGATGAGAGTTAGTAATATAAGAAGTTGATGATACTCAAAAGGTTACGGACAGATTCAGACAAAACTTGGTGGATGAAGTTGGTTAAGTGATGAGAATAAGCCGATTAGATTTAGTTCAGGTCAGAATCCAGATCTGGCCTATCAGTGGGATAAAAAACATAAACTGTTCAGCCTGGCTGCACTTGACCAAGTGGCTGTTCTAGTATAAAACCTTTTTACTATAGCTTCTTCCACTGTTCACACATCCTTTTCTTTGATAATATTTCAATGACCGTGCACATGAACAAGAGTCGTGGAAGGAAAATAGAAAACAAATAGGCGAAGATAGACAACAAAATAAGTAATAGTCAATGCAGTACGGTATATGAAAGGAAAGCAGACAAATCCACATAAACAGGCAAAAGGAAGACAAAGTCTTAAACCATACTTTTGAATCATAATTGGGTGTTACTTAAAAAAAAAGATAAAATATATAGATAAAGAGAAAGTGAAATGAGTTGACAACCACCATCAAAGACTACTTACTTCCCAACATGAGCAACATTCAATGTGAAGGTTATTTTAATCCGTCTTGGACAGCAGTTTTAGACTGTTGGTGATTTTATTTTCAGTCAACAAGTAAAAACCACGGCTGAACCATTACACCGAAACGGTAACCACCAATAGAATACAGGCTTGGGCTTATAATCAGTCGGATTTAGACTTGAGATCCATCATCTCGACAAGATTGAAGCTCGTGAAAGTGAAAGGTGACTGAGGTATGAACTAATAGGGTAGCGGGGCAACTCTTGGACACAAGCAAGGAATTAACATGGGGGAAAAAGAGGAGAGAAGAGGTAAAGAAACACTGCAACTTGGCAAGCAGAACTTTGGGTTAGAAAGGGTAATGGGGTTAATAAGATTGTGTGCAATGATGGGAATAACATGAGATTGTGTTGCACTGTTTGCTGAAGTCCTGGAGGGAAGAGTGGGATAGAAGAGCCTTGGAAGGTGATTTCACCTATGGGAAAGGAGAGGAATAAATGAGTGAAGGTGTGCACTAGGCCGGATTTTGGAAATTTACAAGAAGAGAGTTACTGGAAGCACACATGTCTCATGCAGTTGATGGAAGGGTCAGAGGGCTGAGAGAGCCAAGGGAGCTA
Organism: Eptatretus atami; assembly: GCA_035128595.1. Lineage (NCBI taxonomy): Eukaryota > Metazoa > Chordata > Myxini > Myxiniformes > Myxinidae > Eptatretus > Eptatretus atami. The sequence continues at coordinate 55,237,955 of CM068954.1, read as the reverse complement.
AGTCAGAGGAGAGGTGATAAAATCCAGAGAGGCTACAACCTGCCTATGATATGAGAGCAACAGACATTGTCCTCTGGCCTCATTGCAGAGAATCTAATAATGTTGAGAGCTTTAGATTCTACAAAATCCATGAAGACAGATGTGTTTGGCCGCAGCCATAGGGGAGCAGCGCTCCATGAGCTATGGAGAAAGGCCGAATGGACTGTGAGTATTTCTGACTTTTCAAGGAAAGACTTAGATCGATGGAGGATGTTGCAGTCTGCGGCTGGCTTTCCATCCCTCCACCCATTGGGACCTACTCTGTGCAGACGTTGGTGCTGCCGAAGCAGTCTCATTGGCTATTGGGCCACAACTGTAAGGGTCACCACTCGACACAGGATACCAGCATGCTGGCACTCATTTTGCCGACTCAGAAGGATGACAGCAGAGTCAACCCCCACCTGGTATTAATTCAACAGCCAAGGGGGGTTTGAACTGGGGATGGTAGGATCCCCAAGCCCAGCACCCTAACCATTAAGCCAACACCAAGCATGCGGCTGGCTTTGGATGCCAGCTTTGCTATATGGGTGGTGTAGGAAAGGTCACAGCTGATGGTGAGACCTAGAAGTTCAAGAGATTGAACTCCTTCGTGCCTAACAATGGAGAATATATTGGTCGATCGTTTGAAGATCCTTCTGGGTCACAGGGTGAGGCTGTGAGATTTTCCAGGATTGATGGCATGTTCTGCTTATCAGGACCACATCTAATCAATTTCAGATAACAGAGTGGATCAACTGCTGACTGCCTATCAGTTTACATGGGCTACATACTGTATGACACAATGTGAATGATCTGTAAAAAGGAAGAGGTTTTCCAGAGATCGGGAAGGTTGTTTAAGTAGATGAAGAACAAGATGGAGCCCCAACACACTACCTTTGGGAACTCCAGTCTCCATTGAGAAACGGAAGGAGGAGGCTTCATGACAACAACATGAATGAAGGATGGTTATGAGTTGAATCTATGTTAGAGGAAATAAAATGGGTATAGAGAGTGGTACACCACACAGAATTAGCATGAGGTGGTTGTGGAGAGGTTACACAGCCAAAGGTATTCCGCAGGACTTGGAGAGTTTGAGGACAATGGAAAATGAGAAATGATTTTTGACATAGACAGCACACTCCTTCCAGGAGCAGGGGAGGGCCTGTCAAAATGGAGAGAGAATAGCCAAGGAGAGACGCCGAGGATCGGAATCATGCGATTTATCAAACACCAATTGTTAAGCTGGCTTAACAAAATCGATTGACAGAAGTTTAAGATAATTTATCCTGACAACCAGCTGTGACAAAAGCAAGTGAGATACAAAGAAGGATATAGCTGAAAGGAAAAAAATGTAAAGAGGAGGAAAAAGTGGCAGAATATTTAAATGAATTTTGACACGGATCATGCATCCGTTGATAGATCAACGCACTCATAAGGAAGGATGAATTCAGATGGGAGAGGCATAAGCCAAACCTAATCATAAATACAAAGAAATATTTCCTGAGAGCATTACTATGAATCGCCACTGAAATGGCCGGTGTGTAAGTTAATGAGGTTTGTAAGTTTACATGAACATCAGATTTTTGTTTTTGGACACAATATCCTCACATCAGCAAGGCAAGATGGCCTACAAGATACAAGACTGACGTGGCACAATATGCAACTCAAGCAAGACATCACTGTAAGATTCAGATAGTCAATTGTTTTTTCTCTCAAAAAATAGGATACTCTCCTGTATTCCAAAATATTCTATATTTCTCCATACGTAATTAATCTGTCAACAGATAAGTCATTCTGTAAAATATATGGAACAGCTGGATTCATAAAGACGTTGACATTGGATCAGGTATATTTTTACACCGACACATTGGTGATGTAAATTTGGGAATTAGGTGCTAAAGTCCTTATGGGAACAATAATGGAAAGTATGTGGATAGCCCTGGTGGATTGAAGCACAAGAAAGTGGAAAAATATGAGCAACAGTTGATTGTTTGTAGAGAAATGAGGAAAAGAAGGATGCGGTATGATTGAGATAAGTATTCCGAAAAGAGATTTAATGATAGTTAACATTTTTTGAAGCAAAGTTGGCTGCAAAAGTCCAGTAAATCAAAAACAGATTTTTGAAAATCAGTTTGGCGGCTTGGCTGCTCGCTTCGACTTGAGAGATGACCCTCTTGTGAACTTTATTGCAGTGCTTCATTTGAACTTTTAATCTGGAAAATGTGGTCTTCGTAGTAAAGACAATGCACTGGATCTTTGAGGTTGTGGGCTCAAATCAAGAAGGGCAGCAGGATTAAGGTTTGGGTTTGAAGCTTCTGCAACTACAGCTAGTCAGTCCCAGGAGAAGTATCATGTCGCTATTAGATCGTGATACAACCAGTGAACTCATGAATGACTTTCAGAGAGGGGGTATCTGCCTGCCCAACTGGTCTGAAACACATGTATAGTGTAGCTGATAGTAGTCCAGTCTGTGATTGACTCTTGTGTCCCCAACTGAGGATGAGACCATAAATACTATCTATGAAAATGGCAACACGCCCATATCCACTAACTGAATAAGAAAGCTGCAGCTCGGGAAAAACACAGGGGAATTCACCAAACACATGTGGTAATCCGTAGGAAAATATTCCAGTGAAAAGCAGATCTTTACCTGGCTAGATAACATGGTCAAGTTCGCGTCTGGAATACTGGAACAAAATGTGTTCCAGCACAACTCGACTGTCCAGTATCCAACAATATGGCAGAGTGCATGTTCAACTCATCCATTATTTATCCACACACCAACCAGACCTCACTTCCATATAGTCGCTGGTCCCCATCCCCCGCGCGCGGAACACAGGGTTTTGCAATCACTTCTGTGTGTCTGTCTGTCGGGGCGTAATTTTTTTTTTACCATTTGAGCTTTTGTCATCAAATTTTCAACAAAGCTTTATTATTGAGAATATGGAGAAGCCAAATGAATATTTTGTTGTTGAAATAAGCTGTTATTATTATTATTATTATTATTATTATATGTTCGAACCACTTTTTTTTGCTCTATTGTTTTTAAATTCTTTTTTTCTGCAACACTTGTACAATTGACACAAAAAAAACCCTTTAAATGTCTGAAACCGCTGATCGGAAAAATTTGACACTTGGCACATCTCATTCTACCCCCATGGGGGATAAAGGATTGCAAAGATGACGTCATGGTGATGACGTCATCAGTGAAGTGGTAAGACCAGCCTTAATGTGTTATCAAAATCCTTGTTTACATTGAGTTTCAGTGTGTATGTTCCAGGCCGTAACATTTTTACCAATTTAGCTTTTGTCATCAAATCTACAACAAAACTTTATATGAGATTGTGGAGAACACAAATCAATAAAATGCACAATTGTTTTTTTTAAAAAACTGTCGTTTTTGTCAAAGTTTAGTTGAGTACAAAGCGGACGCGGATGGACTTTCGCATTTTCAGATGCTTTCTAGTTGCAATTGTAATGAAGGACTAATATTTAAAACACAGAGTGTACCTACAAACCAAATGTCACCTTTTCATCGACGTAATAAAGCAACACTGAACTCCAACAACCTCGATGACCCAGGGATAAAGATGAAATGTACTTCATTCAAGTTAGTCTTTGAGCTACTCACATTAACCTCTTATACGAACATCCAAGCCAAGCAGAAGGTCACAAGTATCATTCCAGTTGCCTACTCTGCACCCTCATATACGTACAACTTGTACAGAATAGTCCCACCGTACCCCATTTGAGGTTATATAATTTGTCATTTAATGGCGTCTCATCTGGGAGTATACAGCAACAGTAGAAAGATAATCCATATACAAGTAGTATTGCAGAGGACAGTAGCACCATTTCAGGGCAATTCGTCTGCAATTGAACATGCACTCATGCCGATAAGCTTCAACAAGAGCTTTTAATAAACAATTGATGATGCATGGAGCTATCCATGCCAAAAGCTCAAAAAACTCTTCCTGGTTGAGCAATCAGTTCTAATTTATTGGTCTTTCTTTGAAACGACCTCATTAATGTTAGGTTAATATTCACTGTGACGTTTTTTTTGACTTTACTTTGGTGAGAACTCATGCTGTAGTCATAGAATATATATATTTGGGAAATTGATGCATTAAAGATGCCAGAATGACATTGTGGAATATGCAGAGGCAAAAGTCACACACTGCTGCTGTATTTGAACGCTGAACAGGTTGTCAGTGTCCACAATATTTTAAGGTCTGCATGCATAAGTGTTTGTCACGTACTGCTGTGAACTGGTACTGATAAACCAAAACAAGCAATGGTCGATCCACGTAAAAGTTATCTCACAGTTAAGTATAGTATAAACGGTCACACATAATTCGACACGCATAGTTCCTGAAATTATGAGAAACTGCATTAAAAATCACAAAACTGACAGAAGCAGTGTTTCGCAAGTCTCAGGGGGAATAACCAACATGCCACGCCATGTGCAGGACGTGCAAGCCAAGGCAATGCAAACTCACACTTTCGTTTGCCATGGAAACGGGTACAAGATTCGGCAAAAGAAGCATGCCACAAAAGCTGGCACAGATGAATGTGCTCATTGTGCGAGTATTAGCATACCGGTGGACGTCACATTCATGTGACGTGATTCTGCTGAGCTCGATTCTCACTATATGCTTTTTCCACAGGGACTCGTGGCGTGATGGATTTCAAAGAGCTATAACATCATGGGCAAGACACATCTCTTACTTTGTGGGAAACTAAAAAAAAGTTATTTATATTAGTGGCACGTGAACAGACTCAACCAAGGAAAAAATTAATCATCACATTTGCGTTTTGTACTATGTCAGGGAATTGTAATTATAAAATAACTTTTCGTTTTTACAATTTTAATAATGCTGCATAATAATAAGATGAGAGCAATATTCTTGTTCATTTTAAAATATGAATTATTATGGGACAAAGCGGATCACAAGCATGTCTAATTAGAGACTCATCTTGGTGCAAACAGCAGTTGATGCTCCGCGCAGGCTTCAGGTACGAGTTTTCAACCCCGTCTCCCATCCCGAAGAGTTTCGGCTGTATACATGTTTTTGAGATGTTTATCAGGAGACATTCAGTGATATTTTTCATTACATTAATGTACAAAATACATTGATTAATATTGCCACACAAGAGAATAGAGTTGATCCGGGGCGATTGGGGACGAGGGATATCATATATAGAGATAATTTCTCTTGCCACCGAAGGTGAACGGAGGTTTATGTATTTTTCACCCCTGTTTGTTCTGTCTGTTGTTTGGTATTGTGTGACGATTCTCAAAAAAGTTGTGCAGGATTTGGATTAAATTTGACACGAATTGTTCCATTTTCGTGAAGATTGGTTACGGATCAGGATACGTGAATTTTTTTAAAAAAAATTTCAGTGAATTCTTCACGTTGAGAGACGCGGCTAAAAACGATACATGAGCATGATATTTATGAAAAAAAGTTATGACGGGATTTGGACGAAAACTCGTGGACAGGGTTGGTGTAGGACAAGGAGAATTGATTTGATATTTGTTGAAGATCCGGTTATAGATCTGAAAGGACGAATTTAATTTTTTTTTTTTCGTGATTCTTCACCATTGAGCAGATGCGGCCAAAAACGATGCATACGGCATGATTATTTCAAGATTTTCTTGGCGGCCTCCGATATGTTCTTTGGCCCATTACTGATTAGGGATTTGCATTTGGTTGGAGGTACGCAACTCTAACCGAGTGCCCTTCCAAGATCAGATGATTTTATTCTCATTGGCGATGCTGGTGACTACATCCTTTTAATCGTGAATAAAATCTTGCCTTTTCTAACAGCTTGTGTCATGTTGCGAATTCGGAGTCTTTTGTCTTTTTGTCCCTCCTCATTGACACCTTTCATCAATTTATCAAATTAACACTCATATTACTGCCTGTTTCTACAGCTGCGCATTATACCTTCATGACGTTTCAGTACATTTTGAACTTCACCATCAACTTCCCCTCCCCATTCCCCACCCATGTGACTGCTGCAGAACATCCTGGGGTGGGCTGTCTCTGTGCGTGTGTGTTGTCTGTGTCTCTCTCTCTATTTTCTCTTTATCCTATCTCTCTCTTCATATTACCTGAATGTGCAGGAGGTACAGTTGCCAAAGCAGCTCTACACACAAGGTACGCCTAGTGTTTGAGCCTTTCCTTCAAGCGGTTATAGTCAGGGGCAGGACTTTTAAATTTGATAGGATGCTAGTGATTAACTCACCTCTTTTTCACAAAAGCAATCCAAGATCAAATACTAAAATGGAGTCCATCAGAGAGAATCTGGACAAAGCAAAGAGCAGAGATAGGTTCACAAGGAGGAACCTGGATGGGATTTGGGTTGAGCTGCAACACGACTACCCTCAAACCCATCCAGGAACGCCAAGTGAAGCGTTACATAAATGTTTTGCGGAATTCACTTTCACCAGAGCAGATAAAGAGAGAAATTAAGAGCAAAAAAGAGGGAAAATGAAACAAAGGAAACAAGACACACTGGAATAATTTTATGTCCACCAAATATGAGAGCCATGTGGGGAACCAGCTTATTCCATCTGAGGTGAGAGTAATTTCAATGCAATGTGTTCCCTGCAAAAGCAGAAATCTGACGTTTGGAGTCAGATTTGATAATGCAAACCCAGATGAGACAGCCTTAATGCGTACAGTGTCTACATCTGCACCATCCGATTCGATATGAAGACCCTGACTGCACATGTCAACATTTAGTTGAGATCTGCTAAATCCTGTGAGGTAGGAGTTAGTGAGCAACCAAACAGACAACTACCAACCGCTCTCCCCATCTCTAATCCGACACACTGCTCTGGATACTGTCTTTCCCTTGAGAAAGTTGGAGAGGTTTCTGCAAACTCTCGACTCCGATTCTGCAACAGCGAGACTACATCAGTGGCCTAAAAAAAAAACCTGTGTCCTAAAAACCTTGCTCTGCTAACTCTGCTCATCCTCTTTCTACTCTGTTCCACTTCGATCATTCTCTTTGGGTTCAGTTTCGTCTGCCTGGAAGATAGCCAACACACTGCAATACACAACATGGTGCAAAATGGATGCTCTTAACTACAGGCCTATTAGCTTCCAATTATAAGCAAGGTCATGGATCTTCCCATTGCAGTTGGCATCAATCCTTCCTCTTCTCCAATGGCCTGATCTCAAATTATAAGTTAGTTTCGGAGTGGCATTCAACCCTAGGCATGTTGCATCTACTGCCCAACAATGTATGGAATCTCTCAATCTCAGACATGAGATCAGGGCTGTCTCCATAGACACATCATGGAGCATTTGATCAGTGCACCCCACCTTGACGACAAACTCTCTGCTTATTGGCATCCAGGTGACTCGTCTGATAGCTTACTGAATTTCCCCACTCCATAGTCAGGGTGTAGCTCTTATCACATCTCTAATATCTCCCTGTTAAGGCTGAATGGCCCAAGGCAGTGTCTTGGGCCCGTCTTGTTTCCTCATTCTTCCTTCAATTCCTTCCTGATTCCCTGGAAAATCTTTCCTATTCTATTCGGATGATTCCACCCGTATACTGTAATTCTTCTCATCCTTTAGAAGGCAGGAGGCAGACTCTTCCCTTCTCTGCAGACCTAAAACAGTGAAGTAGCTGGATCCAACACTGTGGAATATGACTTTCAACCCTAACAAATCCCACACACTCACCACGTCTCTCAGGAAAGACCGTCTGGGCAAACCCTTCTCCATCAAATCATTAAAAAATACCTTGAACTGGGTAATCATTCAAACTTTTGTGGGCGGTCATCTCCTCTCCTCTCTCTCTCTCCATCGGCCAGTTAGAATCCTTCAGGAGGACAACGATCACAATACTGTGGGTTTAGAAAATCCACATCACTGTCCATAAATTTATTGTGCAACTTTCAACTTTCATAACTTTTGATGTACACATGAAAGAAGCAAACTACAAATGATGCATGAAAGCATAATTCATGAAGTTTTTACTCAATACAGTTAAAACTTTTAGGCTTCAACATAGCTTTCATCTTTCGTAATTCATTCTTCAACCGATTTTCAAACTTGTTGAAAATGTTCTCCAGTTGCTGCCAAGTAATTTCCTGAATTGTGGATTTAACAAAGGCAATAACAATATACCTCCTTCTCGGGTGGAGGGGGGCACTTATTTTGACCCAAAATGACCAAAAAGTGTCAAAATGATCGACAGTCAATTTTTGGGGAAAATCATGTAAATTCCTTCAAAAACCTTCCTCTCCAGACCCACCACTCATAATGCTACCAAACTTGAGTGACAACATTTGGCCATGGTCCAGATAAACTACAGGTCCAGTTGTCCTTTTTAGCTCGCCTGTTCGAAGAACAGAGAGCTATAGCGATACCCCCGGCGTGAGCGTCAGCGTGAGCGTGAGCGTGAGCATGAAAATGTTAAATTTTTTGTATTACGGAAAACTCCTCGACGGATTTCGACGAAACTTGGTGGGGGGGTTAGGTATGGTCCAAGGATCATGCCATTAGATTTTGGACTTAGGATTTCGACGAAACTTGGTGGGGGGTTAGGTATGGTCCAAGGATCATGCATTAGATTTTGGACTTGGTCCCCCCCTCAAAAAAAAATTGAGAAATTTTTTTTTTTTTGCATTTCTACATGTTTTAAGTGATTTCCAACCCCCCCCCCCCCCCCAAAAAAAAAAAATTTAGAGAAAAAAAAATTTTTGCAACTTTTTTTTCAACAAAATTTCGATTTCTTTTTTTTTGCATTTCTACATGTTTTAAGTGATTTCCAACCCCCCCCCCCAAAAAAAATTGTTAGAGAAAATTTTTTTTTTGCATTTCTACATGTTTTGTGATTTCCAACCCCCCCCAAAAAAATTTAGAGGAAAAAAATTTTTTTTTTTGCATTTCTACATGTTTTAAGTGATTTCCAACCCCCCCCCCCAAAAAAAAACTGTTAGAGAAAAAAAAATTTTTTGAAACTTTTTTTCAACAAAATTCGATTTTTTTTTTTGCATTTCTACTGTTTTAAGTGATTAGGATTCGACGAAACTTGGTGGGGGGGTTAGGTATGGTCCAAGGATCATGCATTAGATTTTGGACTTGGTCCCCCCCCAAAAGAAATTGTTAGAAAAATTTTTTCTTTTTTGCATTTCTACATGTTTTTTAGTGATTTCCAACCCCCCCCCCCCCCCAAAAAAAAATTGTTAGAGAATTATAAAAATATTAATTATTAGACTCGTCTTTTAAAAAACGATAAATGTATAAACAGGCGAGCATTGGGTGGCTTTGACACCAACTCTGGTTTTTAATGCCGTCAAGAAACTTTGGTACATCACGGGTGATGAAGGTTGTGGTCAAGTTTTATTGGAATTGTGTGTGCAGTTTCTGAGAATAAATCAAATACCAATTTTGGGGGTCACCCCACCTAATAAATTCCCTTCGATCCCAATTTTTAAAAATAATGTGAACAAACTTTGAGGCCTCACAGGTGATGAAGTTTGTGGTCAAATTTCATCACAATTGTGTGTGTAGTTTTGGAGAAGAAAGCA
>CM068954.1:55206774-55226125 GCA_035128595.1 Eptatretus atami | reverse complement strand
CCCCTCCCTTTCCCCATCAAATCGCAGCACGATTATGGTATCACTGCTCGTAAGGTTTTCTTTATCACCAAATGTCGGTAGATCGTAGGTTGCATAGACTTTGGCCATCCCTCCTTCACATCCCAGTGTGCTTCATTTGTGTTCAAGTCGAGGCTGCGTACTGGTCACGAGGTACATTTTAAATGCGTTACTCTCAAATATATTCCTAACAGGCACTGCAATATTGCAAGGTGTGTTGTCATGCTGGTTGACACAACAGCCTTTCCTTACCTTAGTATTGCATCAAATCCACCGGAGATGCCTTGTCCAAAATGTCCACAGGAAGGCACAATTATTCTAAAGCACCTGCTACTTTGCATTTTGGGAAAAAATATTGATATGCAGATTGAAAAAGTCGATTTCAAGACTGGGTGTGTTGTACTGATACCTTTATTGATATCGTGCACAGATTAACAACACATACAGGAACTTAATTTGAAATAGATTGTCAAATTAACCAATCGAGGTAGAAAGACAGCAGTAATGAAACATATACATGCATGAACACAACCAGAAAGAGAAACACAGAAGCAAGGGATTAGAAAAACAGAATTTCTTTTTTTTTTTTTACGAGAGCCTCAGAGAGCAGCAAAAGAAACAAAATAGATTTGGTTTGTTTCTGTGTCTCTGACATTTCAGTCATGAACCAGATGGACAAATGAATGTCCCGTGAAAAGCATCCATCAAGAGGCAGAGGATGAAAAAATTGTTATTGTTGTAATATTTTCACGGTTTGCTTTAAACTGCAAATGCTATTGGATGAAAGGTTGATTGATTATTTTTCCTCTGTTTTCCTTTCTCCTTCAGAGACACTCATAACCGAGTCCCTTGCTTTTACTGCCTTTATTTTCTCTCTTTTTATTTTGTACTTTGCCTTAACTTGCATTCCAATTCTCTCTTCCTGCAGCATTATCTATTTCTTTCTTTGGATGGAATCCACAAGATGTTGATAGAGGAATGCTAACCCTGGTGAGAAGCAAGGGGAAGGTGACATGTTGGGTGTTAACCCTTTTTGGGGGAAAAGAGGGTCTGACGCTCCGACGAAGGGTTAACACCCGAAACATCAGCTTCTCCTCGTTTCCCAAAAGTGGTTCGTACACCTCAATCAACATCCTGTTGAATTCATCCTTGTGCTACCTGTCCGCCGACGCAGATCAACACCAGCCTTCACCAGCAACTAGACTCGTCCTTATTTCTTTCTCTGCTTGTCAGCAGAATAATTTGTTTGACTCGTCCTCATGTGATGCCAATTTCCCGCTTTCAATTTGTCTTCGTGTTTTATCAGCATCTATCGTATGGATTTGACTTAAACCTTTTCCGGCTGCTCACCGCTCAATATTTATGGGGGAGGAGGAAGTCATCTTTAGTCGTGGCATGTGTGGACATCTTTCATTCAATGGAATGTCAAATTAATTCCCATAAAAGAGAATTGCCGTACCATAACTATTTTAACATTTTACTTAATATTAAATTTGCTACCCCGGTTCCTTTTGAAAACGCCTGTTATTCATCCGGACTTTTGGAGAATGGCAGGCATCCTTTGAGGAAGCAACAGGAAGAAATTGTACTCACCCTTATCAATCACCAAACCCGGAGTGGCCCAGCTATGTAGGAGGCCTGCCAAGGTTCCAGCTGTGCAGACAGGGCAATCCAATTATTTGACAGTGAAAAGGATGGAATTGGGTCAGATGAATGCAATACTTCAATTGTGTGCACTTAAAAATCGAGGGATAGGTCCAGGGCAAAGATTACAACTCAAGCTATTGCTGGAGTTATTGCTTGGACTTATTGGGTCAGGGCTTTTGGTTGGCCAGTGAGAGATGAGTGGAGATGATGCAAATGTAAGCAATGACTGAACATACCCATCCACCCCGTGACGATGACTCGACTCAATGAGTCGACTTTCTCATTCTGGTAATGCTGTTACTATAACGTCAGGAACACCTGAGGCTAACAGGTGTGCCAGTTTTTAACTCAGCTGTTCCAAGGGAAACAACATTTAGTCAAATTTCAGAGTTAGCTGTGCTGGGGTCATGGCACTTAGTTGGATTTCTAGAGCTCTCCGTAGCCCTGCCCTGCAGTTAAGCAAGGTGTGGAGTGATTAAAAGTTTTTTTTTAAAAAAAATACCCGCGGTTATGTCACACCTCTTGTCTGTATACACCCACGCAAATTCCTTTATATTTACTGCAGATTACCCAACTTACTATGCAGCCACAAAATCAACAGTTAAGCCACACCCTCATGGAGGAAAGGAGGCCTTCCTTCATCAACGGGAGGATAAAACTTCAGAATGTGAAATGACATACTACTGTGATTCCATCTCACTGTGTTTGTCTATGTCTGTCTTTCTACGTTTTATCCTCATGTCCCTTCTTTCTCTCCACCATGCAATCCCATAACTTGCCCCATTCATTATGTCCCATGCCTCCGAGCTTCACCCCTCCTTGGAGTCTCACCGAACAATTACCCTGCCAGCAGAGGGTAACGAACGCGCGGTTAATTTGACTTCAGAGCAACCAGCTGACAACCGCCTTTTGAAACAGACACAATTGGAGCATTTCAGCAAAGGAAATTAAACCCTTTTCCTCCTGATCAGTACCCGGTTTGCTTGGAAAGGAGAGCTTCCGCATGGTAACCAAAGGTGCTGATATAGCTGAACAAGCAGTACCCCGGCCAGCTCGGTGGTCCATGAATCCAGGCACAGATCCAAGTGAAGTCCTTAACGGACCCAGGACAAGCCAGAAATCCCAGTGAATAACTTCAACAATAAGCTGCCTGAGTTTTGTCACTAGCTCTGTTACTTCAGCCAATCTGAGATCATAATTCCAGCTCTTTCTCTCTTTTTTTTTATAGAGCATGCCAGCTCATTGCACCCTGCATCAATGGGAAGCCTGTTATCCTGGGATAACAATGAGCTAAGTTGACAGGTCTGCAGGCCGAACCTAATGAGGCAGTCCTGGCAATGCAGTCCAAAAGCATTTGTACACTGAGGCTGTAAAAGAATGGGATATGGATTGAGGGGAGGATTGTTTAGCTTACATGACCTGTGTATAACCTACAGCTTAGCTTGTTACGTAGCAGAGTAATGTTGGTAATGTCAGGTCAACGCCCAGCAAAGTGGAGTCTAGGCCTGACATGTCACTGACTGGAAAAATCGGTGTAAAAAAAAGGTTGCGAAAAGTGTATGGAGAATTTCATAAACTTTTACTGTGCTGTAAAACAAAATCGGTTTCAGACAAACATACCGTCACACCCAAGCACCTGCATCCTCATTGTATATAGAGTACTGGGATAAGCCTTTGTGAATACAGTATATGAATGGTGTTAATGTCTGGTGGAGATAGAACTTAGCAATATGGATTCCTTCAGGACTTTCCCAATTCCACCCTGCCCTGAGCTAAATGGACTATATGCTTTTCAATATGTTATTAATTCCAGGTGGTCACACCAACAACATTATCTCGGACGAAAACAAAACAACATGAAAGTGCTGAATGATATATTTACCTCCACCTCCGAAGATGGATGGAGGTTTAATTTTCAACCCTGTCTGTCTGTTTGTACGTCATTCACCAACAGATCACAGTTTTAAACCAATCTTCACAAAACTTCACCAGATGGAAGAGATCGTCATAAGCAAGAAGCCTATTGAATGAGGCTAAAAGGTCAACATAGGCCGAAGGTCAACGACTTTTTTTAAAATTTACAAAATCCTCAATTTTCATCCGATTGACTTGAAATTTGAAGAGGATTTATAATTGAAGTATGACTTCAACCAGACAATTATTTTTGAGGTCAACATAGGCCAAAGGTCAACAACTAAGGTAGAATTTCTAAAATCCTAAATCTTCATCTCATTGACTTCAAATTTGAAGACTTCGATTTGCATATCAGGTCACTGAATTCAACCACCAACTATGTTTGAGGTCAACATAGGCCCAAAGGTCAACAAGGCCAAATTTCTAAAATTGTCATTTTCATCCAATTGACTCGAAATTTGAAAAACATTTGCACATCAGATTACTGAATTCAAGCACCAATTATTTTTGAGGTCAACCTTGATGAAAAGGTCAACATAGGTCAAAAGGTCATCCGAGGCCAAAATTTTAAAATCCTCAATTTTAATCTGATTAGCTTGAAATTTGAAGAGGATTTGCATATTTATATTATAAATTTGAAGAGGTCAATGACTTCAACTAACAATTATTTTTAAGGTCAAAAGGTCAACACAGGCCTAATTTCTAAATTTGATAGATAGGGCCAAAAACTATATTATCTTATATATTATTTCCGAGTTTGTGGTTTCGTGTCGCGCTATCTTCGACTTTGTTCTGCGCTCGAGTAACGTGATATTCGGCTTACATTATCTCAAAGACCATATGAGGTGCATGGTACAAAAAAGTAAATAAAATGGTTCTGAAACAGTGAAATCGTATTCCACTTACTGCATTGAAGTAAAATTACTACTGATACTCTGCATCAGTTCCTTTCTCAAACACACCCACCCCAACATGTCGCGCAGAGCGCGGGTTATGCTAGTATATCATTATATCTCAAAAAGATGTGGATGAGTTATGACAAAACTAGGTGGATGAATTGGTTAGGTGACAAGAACAAGCAGATTAGATTTTGGTTCGGATCCAGCCCATCAGTGTGACACGAAACGTAAACTGTTCAGCCTGGCGGAGGTATGGTATACGCTCTACCGAGTGCCGTTCTACTTTGTTCTGTTTTGCCAAGTGTTGCTCTACGAGTGATTTTTCGTTTATTTGTTTGTGAACAGGATATCTCAAAAAGTTGTGGATGGATTCGGACCAAATTTGGTGGAAAGCTTGGGTATGTGACAAGGACGGAATGATTAGATTTTGGTGAAGATCTGAATCCAGATCTGAGAATGTGAAAGCGATTTTTCACCATTGAGAGATAGGGTCAAAAACGACATATTGCTGGATTTCTGAAAAAGTTGTGGACGGATTCCGAGGAAACTTGGTGGGCAGGTTGGGTATGTAACAGGGAAGAATTTATTCGATTTTGCTGAAGATCTGAATCCGGATCTGAGAATTTTAAAGTGATTCTTCACCATTGAGTGATAGGGCTAAAATTATATATATATATATATATTGTTGAAGGCTCCAGTCATGGACTAAATAGTCCTCATCGAGGCCAGGCCTTAAATATAGAGAAATAAAAGAGAGAATGTAAAGTGAGGAGTGAGTGAGAAAGAAAAGTTTGTGATGTTTGTTTGCAAGAAAGAGATATTAAAGCCAGCCTGTAGTTATAGTTTGAGTGAGACAGAAAGTAAGACAAGCACTCCTGATACGGAGAGTGTAAGATGGTTCTGGGCACCACTATATAAGTACTAGGACGACCCGTGAACCCGTTGGTTCCCGTTGTGACAGCGGTTGATAAAAAACATTCAAAAAAAAAAAAAAAAAAGATAGCTCCAGCGAACTATACCGCTGAGGTTGTTTGCATTGATTAAATCCTCCCGAAGAGTACTTACTGAATCGGGAATTGATTTTTTAATAATTTTTTTCGTTGCCCGATTTGAACGAAACTTGATGCTGCACACCGCAGGAGAATGGTGAGTAAGGTGGCCCGAAAATTTTTGCGCTATGTGTACTGTTTTGGCTGTATTTCGGGAAGCATACATACATACATACATACATACAAGATGAGAGTTTTAGTAATATATAGAAGATGATATCTCAAAAGGTTACGGACAGATTCAGACAAAACTTGGTGGATGAGTTGGTTAAGTGATGAGAATAAGCCGATTAGATTTTAGTTCAGGTCAGAATCCAGATCTGGCCTATCAGTGGGATAAAAAACATAAACTGTTCAGCCTGGCTGCACTTGACCAAGTGGCTGTTCTAGTATAAAACCTGTTTTACTATAGCTTCTTCCACTGGTTCACACCATCCTTTTCTTTGATATATTTCAATGACCGTGCACATGAACAAGAGTCGTGGAAGGAAATAAGAAAACAAATAGGCGAAGATAGACAACAAAATAAGTTAATAGTCAATGCAGTACGGTATATGAAAGGAAAGCAGACAAATCCACATAAACAGGCAAAAGGAAGACAAAGTCTTAAACCATACTTTTGATCATAATTTGGGTGTTACTTAAAAAAAAAGATAAAAATATATAGATAAAGAGAAAGTGAAAATGAGTTGACAACCACCATCAAAGACTACTTACTTCCCAACATGAGCAACATTCAATGTGAAGGTTATTTTAATCCGTCTTGGACAGCAGTTTTAGACTGTTGGTGATTTTATTTTCAGTCAACAAGTAAAAACCACGGCTGAACCATTACACACGAAACGGTAACCACCAATAGAATACAGGCTTGGGCTTATAATCAGTCGGATTTAGACTTGATATCCATCATCTCGACAAGATTGAAGCTCGTGAAAGTGAAAGGTGACTGAGGTATGAACTAATAGGGTAGCGGGGCAACTCTTGGACACAAGCAAGGGAATTAACATGGGGGAAAAAGAGGAGAGAAGAGGTAAAGAAACACTGCAACTTGCAAGCAAGAACTTTGGGTTAGAAAGGGTTAATGGGGTTAATAAAGATTGTGTGCAATGATGGGAAATAACATGAGATTGTGTTGCACTGTTTGCTTGAAGTCCTGGAGGGAAGAGTGGGATAGAAGAGCCTTTGGAAGGTGATTTCACCTATGGGAAAGGAGAGGAATAAATGAGTGAAGGTGTGCACTAGGCCCGGATTTTGGAAATTTAACAAGAAGAGAGTTACTGGAAGCACACATGTCTCATGCAGTTGATGGAATGGGTCAGAGGGCTGAGAGAGCCAAGGGAGCTAAGTCAGAGGAGAGGTGATAAAATCCAGAGAGGCTACCAACCTGCCTATGATATGAGAGCAACAGACATTGTCCTCTGGCCTCATTGCAGGAGAATCTAATAATGTTGAGAGCTTTAGATTCTACAAAATCCATGAAAGACAGATGTGTTGCTTTGGCCGCAGCCCATAGGGGAGAGCAGCGCTCCATTGAGCTATGGAGAAAGGCCGAATGGACTGTGAGTATTTCTGACTTTTCAAGGAAAGACTTAGATCGATGGAGGATGTGCAGTCTGCGGCTGGCTTTCCATCCCTCCACCCATTGGGACCATACTCTGTGCAGACGTTGGTGCTGCCGAAGCAGTCTCATTGGCTATTGGGCACAATCCTGTAAGGGTCACCACTCTGACACAGGATACCAGCATGCTGGCACTCATTTTGCCGACCTCAGAAGGATGACAGGCAGAGTCAACCCCCACCTGGTATTAATTCAACAGCCAAGGGGGGTTTGAACTGGGGATGGTAGGATCCCAAGCCCAGCACCCTAACCATTAAGCCAACACCAGGCATGCGGCTGGCTTTGGATGCCAGCTTTGCTATATGGGTGGTGTAGGAAAGGTCACAGCTGATGGTGAGACCTAGAAGTTCAAGAGATTGAACCTCCTTTCGTGCCTAACAATGGAAATATATTGGTCGATTCGTTTGAAGATCCTTCTGGAGTCACAGGGTGAGGCTGTGAGATTTTCCAGGATTGATGGACATGTTCTGCTTATCAGACCACCATCTAATCAATTTCAGATCAACAGAGTGGATCAACTGCTGACTGCCTATCAGTTTACATGGGCTACATACTGTATGACACAATGTGGAATGATCTGTAAAAAGGAAGAGGTTTTCCAGAGCATCGGGAAGGTTGTTTAAGTAGATGAAGAACAAGATGGAGCCCCAACACACTACCTTTGGGAACTCCAGTCTCCATTGAGAAACGGAAGGAGGAGGCTTCATTGACAACAACATGAATGAAGGATGGTTATGAGTTGATCTATGTTAGAGGAAATAAATGGGTATAGAGAGTGGTACACCACACAGATTAGCATGAGGTGGTTGTGGAGAGGGTTACACAGCCAAAGGTATTCCGCAGGACTTGGAGAGTTTGAGGACAATGGAAAATGAGAAATGGATTTTTTGACATAGACAGCAACACTCCTTCCAGGAGCAGGGGAGGGGCCTGTCAAAATGGAAGAGAGAATAGCCAAGGAGAGACGCCGAGGAATCGGAATCATGCGATTTATCAAACACCAATTTTGTTAAGCTGGCTTAACAAAATCGATTGACAGAAGTTTAAGATAATTTATCCTGACAACCAGCTGGTGACAAAAGCAAGTTAGAATACAAAGAAGGATATAGCTGAAAGGAAAAAAATGTAAAGAGGAGGAAAAAGTGGCAGAATATTTAAATGAATTTTGACACGGATCATTGGCATCCGTTGATAGATCAACGCACTCATAAGGAAGGATGAATTCAGATGGGAGAGGCATAAGCCAAACCTAATCATAAATACAAAGAAATATTTCCCTGAGAGCATTACTATGAATCGCCACTGAAAATGGCCGGTGTGTAATGTTAATGAGGGTTTGTAAAGTTTACATGAACATCAGATTTTTGTTTTGGACACAATATCCTCACATCAGCAAGGCAAGATGGCTACAAGATACAAGACTGACGTGGCAATATGCAACTCAAGCAAGACATCACTGTAAGATTCAAGATAGTCAATTGTTTTTTTCTCTCAAAAAATAAGGATACTCTCCTGTATTCCAAAAATATTCTATATTTCTCCATACGTATAATTATCTGTCAACAGATAAGTCATTCTGTAAAATATATGGAACAGCTGGATTCATAAAGACGTTGACATTGGATCAGGTAAATATTTTTACACCGGACACATTGGTGATGTAAATTTGGGAATTAGGTGCTAAAGTCCTTATGGGGAACAATAATGGAAGTATGTGGATAGCCCTGGTGGATTGAAGCACAAGAAAGTGGAAAAATATGAGCAACAGCTGATTGTTTGTAGAGAAATGAGGAAAAGAAGGATGCGGTATGATTGAGATAAGTATTCCGAAAGAGATTTAATGATAGTTAACATCTTTTTGAAGCAAAGTTGGCTGCAAAGTCCAGTAAATCAAAAACAGATTTTTGAAAATCAGTTTGGCGGCTTGGCTGCTCGCTTCGACTTGAGAGATGACCCTCTTGTGAACTTTATTGCAGTGCTTCATTTGAACTTTTAATCTGGAAAATGTGGTCTTCGTAGTAAAGACAATGCACTGGAATCCTTGAGGTTGTGGGCTCAAATCAGAAGGGCAGCAGGATTAAGGTTTTGGGTTTGAAGCTTCTGCAACTACAGCTAGTCAGTCCCAGGAGAAGTATCATGTCGCTATTAGATCGATGATACAAACCCAGTGAACTCATGAATGACTTTCAGAGAGGGGGTATTCTGCCTGCCCAACCTGGTCTGAAACACATGTATAGTGTAGCTATAGCTAGTCCAGTCTGTGATTGACTCTTGTGGCTCCCCAACTGAGGATGAGACCATAAATACTATCTATGAAAATGGCAACACTGCCCATATCCACTAACTGAATAAAGAAAGCTGCAGCTCGTGGAAAAACCAGTGGGGAATTCCACCAAACACATTGTGGTAATCCGTAGGAAAATATTCCAGTGAAAAGCAGATCTTTACCTGGCTAGATAACATGGTCAAGTTCGCTCTGGAATACTGGAACAAAATGTGTTCCAGCACAACTCGACTGTCCAGTATCCAACAATATGGCAGAGTGCATGTTCAACTCATCCATATATTTATCCACACACCAACCAGACCTCACTTCCATATAGTTCGCTGGTCCCCATCCCCCGCGCAGCGGAACACAGGGTTTTGCAATCACTTCTGTGTGTCTGTCTGTCTGG
Organism: Eptatretus atami; assembly: GCA_035128595.1. Taxonomy (NCBI): domain Eukaryota; kingdom Metazoa; phylum Chordata; class Myxini; order Myxiniformes; family Myxinidae; genus Eptatretus; species Eptatretus atami. The sequence continues at coordinate 55,216,305 of CM068954.1, read as the reverse complement.
GGCGTAACTTTTTTTTTTTACCATTTGAGCTTTTGTCATCAAATTTTCAACAAAGCTTTATTATGAGAATATGGAGAAGCCAAATGAATAATTTTGTTGAAATAAGCTGTTATTATTATTATTATTATTATTATTATTATTGTTCGACACTTTTTTTTGCTCTATTGTTTTTTAAACTTTTTTTTCTGCAACCACTTGTACAATTGACACAAAAAAACCCTTTAAATGTCTGAAACCGCTGATCGGAAAAATTTGACACTTGGCACATCTCATTCTACCCCCAATGGGGGATAAAGGATTGCAAAGATGACGTCATGGTGATGACGTCATCAGTGAAGTGGTAAGACCAGCCTTAAATGTGTTTATCAAAATCCTTGTTTACATTGAGTTTCAGTGTGTATGTCCAGGCCGTAACATTTTTACCAATTTAGCTTTTGTCATCAAATCTACAACAAAACTTTATTATGAGATTGTGGAGAACACAAATCAATAAAATGCACAATTGTTTTTTTTAAAAAACTGTCGTTTTTGTCAAGTTTAGTTTGAGTACAAAGCGGACGCGGATGGACTTTGCATTTTCAGATGCTTTCTAGTTGCAATTGTAATGAAGGACTAATATTTTAAAACACAGAGTGTACCTACAAACCAAATGTCACCTTTTCATCGACGTAATAAAGCAACACTGAACTCCAACAACCTCGATGACCCAGGGATAAAGATGAAATGTACTTCATTCAAGTTAGTCTTTGGAGCTACTCACATTAACCTTTATACGACATCCAAGCCAAGCAGAAGGTCACCAAGTATCATTCCAGTTGCCTACTCTGCACCTCATATAACGTACAATTGTACAGAATAGTCCACCGTACACCCATTTGAGGTTATATAATTTTGTCATTTAATGGCGTCTCATCATGGGAGCTATACAGCAACAGTAAAGATAATCCATAACAAGTAGTATTGAGAGGACAGTAGCACCATTTCAGGCAATCTTCTGCAATTGAACATGCAGCTCATGCCGATAGCTTCACAAGAGCTTTTAATAACAATTGCATGAGTGCCATGAGCTATGCCATGCCAAAAGCTCAAAAACTCTCCGTGGTTGAGCATCAGTTCATAATTATTGGTCTTTCTTTGAAAACGATCTCATTAATGTTAGGTTAATATCATGTGACGTTTTTTTGACTTTACTTTGGTGAGAACTCATGCTGTAGTCATAGAATATATAGTATTTGGGAAATGATGCCATTACAAGAATGCCAGAATGACATTGTGGATATGCAGAGGCAAAAGTACAACACTGCTTGCTTGTATGTGACGCTGAACAGGTTGTCAGTGTCCAAATATTTTAAGGTCTGCATGCAATAATGTTTGTCCACGTACTGCTGTGACATGTACTGATAAACCAAAAGCAATGGTCGATCCCGTTACAAAGCTTATCACAAGTTAATAATAGTATAAACGGTCACACATAATTCGACACGCATAGTTCCTGAAATATATGAGAACTGCCATTAAAAGATCACAAAACATGACAGAAGCAGTGTTTCGCAAGGTCTCAGGGGGGATAAGCAAACATGCCACGCCATGTGCAGGCACGTGCAAGCCAAGGCAATGCCAAACTCCACTTCGTTGCCATGGAAACGGGTACAAGGATTCGGCAAAAGAAGCATGCACAAAAGCTGGCACAGTGAATGTGCTCATTGTGCGAGTAATTAGCATACCGGTGACGTCACATTCATTGTGACGTGATTCTGCTGAGCTCGATTCTCACCTTATTGCCTTTTTCCCCAGCAGGGCACTGTGGCGTGATGGATTTCAAAAGGCTATACATCACTGGGCAAGATGACACATCTCTTACTTTGTGGAAACTAAAAAAAAAAAGTTATTTATTTATGTGCACGTGAACAGAGCTCCACCAGGAAAAAAATAATTCATCACATTTGCTTTTGTACTAATGTCAGGGAATGTAATTATAAAATAACTTTTCGTTTTTACAATTTTAATAATGCTGCATAATAATAAGATGAGCAATATTCTTGTTATTTTAAAATATGATTATTATTGGGACAAAGGGATCACAAGCATGTCTAATTGAGAACTCTCTTGGTGCAAAACAGCAGTTGATGCTCCGCGAGGCTTCAGGTACGAGTTTTCAACCCCGTCTCCCATCCCGAGAGAAGTTTGGCTGTAATACCATGTTTTTTTGCAGATGTTTATCAGGAGACATCAGTGTATTTTTACATTAACTTATAAATGTACAAATATGCCACACAAGAGATAGAGTTGAATCCGGGGGAGATTGGGACGAGGGATACATATAATAGAGTATAATTATCTCTGCCCACCGAAGGTGAAGGAGGTTATGTTTTTTCACCCCTGTTTGTCTGTCTGTTTGTTTGTTTGTGTGCACGATATCTCAAAAAGTTGTGCATGGATTTGGATTAAATTTGGACGAATTGATTCCATTTTCGTGAAGATTTGGTTACGGATCAGGATACGTGAATTTTTAAAAAAAAATTTCAAGTGATTCTTCACCGTTGAGAGACGGGGCTAAAAACGATACATAGCATGATATTTGAAAAAAGTTATGGACGGATTTGGACGAAACTCGGTGGACAGGTTGAGTGTAGGACAAGGAAGAATTGATTTGATATTTGTGAAGATCCGGTTATAGATCTGGAAAGGAGAATTTCATAATTTTTTTTTTTACGTGATTCTTCACCATTGAGAGATGCGGCCAAAAACGATGCATCGCATGATATTTCAAAGATTTCTTGGGCCCGATATGTTCTTTGGCCCATTACTGATTAGGGATTGCATGGTGGAGGTACGCAATCTACCGAGTGCCCTTCCAAGATCATGATGTATTTATTCTCATTGGGATGCTGGTGCTACATCCATTTTAATCGTGAATAAAATCTTGCCTTTTCTACAGCTTTGTGTCATGTTGGAATTCGGAGTCTTTTGTCTTTTTGTCCCTCCTCATTGACACCTTTCATCAATTTAGTCAAATTAACCTCATTATTACTGCCTGTTTCTACAGCTGCGCATTATACCTTCATGACTTTCAGTAACATTTTGAACCTTCACCATCAACTTCCCCTCCCCCATTCCCCCACCCCATGTGACTGCTGCAGACATCCCTGGGGTGGGGCTGTCTCTGTGCGTGTGTGTGTCTGTGTCTCTCTCTCTATTTCTCTTTATCTCTATCTCTCTCTCATATACCTGAATGTGCAGTGAGGTACAGTGCTGCCAAAGCAGCTCTACACACAAGGATCGCACTAGGTGGTTTGCCTTTTCCTTCAAGCGGTATAGTCAGGGCAGGAATTTTAAATTTGATTAGGATGCTAGTGATAACTCACCTCTTTTTCACAAAAGCAAATGCAAGATCAAATACTAAAATGGAGTCATCAGAAGGAAACTGACAAAGCAAAGAGCAGAGATAGAGTCACAAGGAGGAACCTGGATGGGATTTGGGTTGAGCTGCAACACGACTACCCTCAAACCCATCCAGGAACAGCCAAGTGAGCGTTACATAAAATGTTTTGCAGGAATTCACTTCTCACCAGACAGATAAAGAGAGAAATTAAGAGCAAAAAAGAGGAAAATGAACAAAAAGGAAACAAGACACAATGGAATATTTTATGTCCACCAAATATGATGAGCATGTGGGACACCCAGCTTAATGTCCATCTGAGGGAGAGCTAAATTTCAATGCAATGTTTTCCCTGCAAAGCAGAAATCTGACGTTTGGAGTCAGATTGATAATCAAACCCAGATGAGACAGCTTAATGGTAAGTGTGCTACATCTGCACCATCCGATTCGATATGAGACCCTGACTGCACATGTCAAATTTAGTTGAGATCTGCTAAATCCTGGAGGAGGAGTTAGTGAGCAACCAAACAGACAACTACCCAACCCTCTCCCTACATCTATCCGACACAACTGCTCCTGGATACTGTCTTTCCCACTTGAGAAGTTGGAGAGGTTTCTGGCAAACCTCGACTCCGATTCTGCAACAAGCCGAGACTACATCAGTGCCTAAAAAAAAAAAACCTGTGTCCTAAAAACCTGCTCTGCTACTCTTGCTCATCCTCTTTCTACTCTGTTCACTCGATCATTCTCTTTGGGTCAGTTTTCGTCTGCCTGGAAGATAGCCAACACCACTGCAATACACAAACATGGTGCAAAATGGATGCTCTTAACTACAGGCCTATTAGCTTCCAATTATAAGCAAGGTCATGGAATCTCCCATTGCAGTTGGCATCAAATCCTTCCTCTTCTCCAATGGCCTGATCTCAAATCATAAGTTTAGTTTCGGAGCTGGTCATTCTACCCTAGGCATGTTGCATCTACTCGCCCAACAATGTATGGAATCTCTCAATCTCAGACATGAGATCAGGGCTGTCTCCCTAGACACATCTTGAGCATTTGATGCAGTCTGACACCCCACCTTGACCGACAAACTCTCTGCTTATGGCATCCAAGGTGACCTCCGCTGATAGCTTACTGAATTTCCCCACTCCCATAGTCAGGGTGTAGCTCTTAATCACATCCTCTAATATCTCCCTGTTAAGGCTCGAATGGCCCAAGGCAGTGTCTTGGGCCCAGTCTTGTTCCTCATCTTCCTCAATTCCCTTCCTGATTCCCTGGAAAATCTTTCCTATTTATTTGCGGATGATTCCACCCTATACTGTATCATTTCTCATCCTTTAGACAGGCAGGAGGCAGACTCTTCCCTCTCTGCAGACCTTAAAAGTAGAAGTAGCTGGTCCAACATTTGGAATATGACTTTCAACCCTAACAAATCCCACACACTCACCCTGTCTCTCGGAAAGGACCGTCTGGCAAACCCTTCCATCAAATTCATTAAAAAAAATACCCTTGAAGAGGTTAAGTCATTCAAACTTGTGGGCCTCAGCATCAGCCATGATCTTTCTTTGGCAGACTATATTTCCAAGATGGCCACCAAAGCCAGCCACAGAATGGGCATTCTTCATTGTGCAAGGTCTTTCCTTGGCCAGTGTGAATTTTGACAACCTACAAGGCCTTAATTCACAGCTTCATGGATCGATCACTGCTCTCCCCTTTGAGATGGTGCCCCTGCCTCACACTTTGCCCTTATTGATGCCGTGGGAAGTAAGGTCCTCAAAATTATTGGGATCTCCCTCGACGAAGCTGAGTGTCTTGGCTTGTTACTTTCGCAGGTTTGTGGCCTCTCTGTATTCTACCAACTTTTTGGTCTTGCACCTTCTGCCCTCTCTTCGCTCTGTCCCTCCCAGTTTTCTGCAGGGCACACATGGTCTCTGCCTGTAACCCCCTTCTTGTTAAATTCCTCAAAATACAGCCTCACTGCTCATCTCCACTCATTGGTTCCTCTTTTCTTTCACCTATGGACTCAACTTCCCCAGTCTGTTCAGCACCATTCTTCCCTCCAGATCTTCAAGACAGCTGTTAACCACCATCTCGGGCCATCTCCCATCCATACTCATCTCTTCTACCCCCAAATTACTCCATTCCCAATTAGCGTTCCTTTTATTCCAGATTATTATGATTTTTTCCCCCTCTCCTTCACTACTTTTCATTTGTTCGTTGGTTCGTTCCTTTTCTGTTTCACATATGCCTTCCCCTTCCTCTTCTCACTGTGTTTCCTTTAGCATGTGCAAAATGTTCACCTACACGTGTTCTTCTCCCCCTCCCCCCGTTCTGTCTCTGCTGTTAGTGTTCCCCCCTTTCCATTCTGCTCTAGCTTTTCCATGAGCCTCGTCCATGTATACAACAAAAAAGGCCGTTCCCACCTTATAGCATAACATTTCAAGGACATTTGGAGATATCTGACAAATCAACATCATATATGGGATCTTAACCTAGCTTCCCGGCATCATTAGATATATTCTCAGGTGGGAGCACCAAACAGGACATGCAAATGCTCTTTTGAATGGTTCTGGTTGCATGCTCTACATACTTATATCTCAAAGATCCACAGTTCATCACAAACTGAATGCACAGGGAAATGTCAGTCTCAGAGAGACTCGGTCTCAAAGGCAGCTTCAGATTCATCTCACGTAGCAACGAGCAACAATAGGAATGAACAGTCATACTCGCAGCAATACCATTAAAGTCGTTTTCATGGAATCCTCCCAGCAGAGCCTTCTAGCATATCTCAAGCAGGTGTTAGCTTCAACCTCGAGAGAAGACCCAAGATGATATCAAACAATATTCCCTATGAATCCACACGATTCACTGTCACACCACTGACCATATACCCCTTTGTAGGCCTTCACGTAGTATCGCAGCCTACCTCCTGGAGAAGCCGGCTCACCCAAATGACAAATTGAACGTCACATTTCAATAAGATGGCTAAAATTCCCCAGTGGAGTTAATTTCTTTTTAAATATTTTTACACCCATAAGATGCTTGGGGGGAACAGTTTTCTAATATCTAAAATAAACACTAACAATGCAATTTATATAGCCGGGTTTTAACATGACTCATCATTTCTCACGACAAGAGAAATTACTCCTGGTTTGCACAGGTTGCAGCCATTGGCGTACAACGATGTCACCGGTTGCAACCTGTGCAGGAATTTTTATTTTTCTTGCACACAAATTAAACTTGCCTTGTAAAGAAATTCTAGAGAAAATAAAATTGAGAAATCAACTGCAATTCAAGATACTCAGGAAGCAATCGGTGAGTCAGAGCAGCAGCAGCAGCCGCAGCATCATGAGGCCTGGCTGAAAGCATATCCTCATGAACAGTACTATGATTATGATTAACAGGAACTTTTGGCTGTTTTGACAAAAAGGATAAAACTTATTGGTTTTCTTTTTATCTCAAGAGAGAAGCAAAGGGAATTGAATAAAAGAATGAGTAATACGGAGTAAAAAAAAACAAAAAACAAACACAACAAAAAAACAGACAGACCCATTTAATTCTTGCCGTTTGAGAGTGCATGTGGCGACAGACAGCATGGCGGGAGCTGGGGGATGAAGGAGGAGACAAAGCATAGGGGGTGTGGGGGATAAAAGCTCCCAAAGGAGACAGAAGAGGTGGACTGGGGGGAGCAACGGTGGTGGGAGACTGGGCAGGGGCCCGTGGTGGGGTGTATGAGAGTGGGTGAGAGGGGGTGCAAGTGAGTGAGCAGAAAGGGAGGAAGTGCCAGTGATGCCTCCACCACTAATGCCTTCATTAGCCAGGGAAGTGGTGCACGGTTTGAGAATAGAAACGCAGACAATCTGTCGAGCATGGTACTTTATATTTAAATTTAAATTATAATCTCACAGTGACGTTAATTCAATGTATAACCATGTGTTCATAATTGTTAGGTGTTTTACTATTCCTATTTTAAAAGTGTCTTATACATTTGGTTTAATTTATTGCTTATGGCAATAAATTACATTTCGTATTTCTTATATTCTTTCTCTAACAGGGAGCCGACGACGTTTCAATGGGTACGAGAAACACGCAGGTCGGGATGACGGCACAGCGTGCGAGGAGGTTTAATTAAAGCTGTTTCCATGGCAACTGGCACCAGATCTGAAGGGTCTGGGGAACTGGATGGAGAGCCAGGGAGCTATGGGGAATTGTGGATAGAGCGGAGAAGCTGCGCGGAGCTGGGGAGTTGAAATTTGAAATCATAAGGGCTTGGAGCCTTTGGAGTTTGGGGCCTGAGGAATAAGGAAGCTAGTACACCTGTGGTGCGCAGATATGTGGGTGAATGGAAACCTGGGGATGTAGGATCTGTGATGCTGATATATCATGGTATCAGACATCTGGGAACAATCGCCTTAATGTTAAGGCGGCAACTAATGGACAGAAACATTGGGAAGTTGGAATCATTGTGATCAGAGTCAAGGAAGCACGTGGAATTCGAAAGAGGGGAAAATCTATAAGCCTCAGATATGAGGTGTGATAGTGCCAATCATATAAACCTACTAATATTAAGACCCGAGACAAAAAAAATATATAAAAAAAACCTGGAGAGCTGAAGAAAGTGAGGAAGCTGAATAAACAGTTTAGGATGAGGAGCATATTTAGGGGACTAGCAGATATCATGTAAGGGATCAGAGAGGTGACGCATTGAGAGCGGTGAGCTGGACAATTGGGAACTTCTGCATGTCTTTAAAGGCAGCTTGGAGTTGTTGTTGAGGGAGGGTGTAAGCAAAACGAGTGTTTATTTCTGAGTAACCAGTGACCTTTGTAAGTTAACTACGACCTTTATAACCACAGGAAAACAGCATGTTCCTGCTGACCTTACGATGAGCCCATTAACTGCAATAAGAATTAATGGCGGCAAAAGATAGAGATCAGGGCTGGGGGCCTGGAAACATTTCCTGGATGAGAGCCAGAGCTCCTGGCAATTTCCCCTGTCTATCCACTTTTTCTTTTCCTGCATTTTTCTCTGCCTCTCTTTGAATTATCGCTTTCTATCTGCTTTGAATTTCCTTCTAAAGATTTATCCATCAAAATGTTCATGTCATCCATTGATGTTAATTTTTATATCTATCCATTTCTCTATCTATTTATCTATCTCTAGTGAATGTAAAATTTTACTTTCATGCAACAATTTTACTTAGGATTTACATCCAAATATATATATATATATATATAATAGGGGCTGCAAAAGTAGGTATACAGTAATGATATACTGGTATACTCCTTACTGTATACCTACTTTTGCAGCCCCTGTGTATATATATATATATATATATATATATTATATATATATATATTATATATATAATGTATCATACTGGCTCTCACAAAAGAATATTGTATTTTTGCCCAAAATATTTGCTCACACACCTATGATGATGACAAACCAAAAGGTTTGATCCTGTTGAATGCATTTCCCAGTATAACCAATGACTTTGATTGAATGGGTCTTTACTCAAGCACGTCTTCATTCATTTATTCATTCACCCAGTTTTCTTTCCTTCCACAAACCCCACTGCCCCAATCATCTTACCATCGAATGCAAGCGAAAACTTCAAATGCTCCATTGAAATAGTGGGAGAGGTATTGCATGTTTCTGATTGTGATGTACCATACTCTGTTACAAAGCGTCGTTGCTGCCGAAGCAGTTTCTGGGAAAGTGATATACTGGGTGGTTTGCCATTGCTTTCCCAGCAGTGGTTCAGGCAGGAATTTTGAATTTGGCCATGGTGTTGGTGACAGCTCGCCTACTCTTCGCGAAGGACACCGTGGGATCTTTAACGTCCACCAACAAATCCCGACAGATGGTACGCCCAGTTTAACGTCCATCCGAGGGACGACACACACATTTATGGATAACCCCACCTGTGAAACACCAGGAAGACAGTTTATAGCTGGGTCGGGATTCGAACCCAGGCGAGACAGCTCATAGGTGAGCATGCATACTCCGAAGCCATCCTGCCATTCCATTGCACGTTTGAAGATGCACGTTTTGTCTCAAGTACATAACACAGGATTTGACTTTCTCAGGTATAAACATTATTTTTGTGTTTGAAATGTGAAACCGCAGTAAGGCATGACAAGTATACGTC
>CM068954.1:55195161-55206764 GCA_035128595.1 Eptatretus atami | reverse complement strand
AATTTCCCAATGCTCTATAATCCTTCCCTCCCAGTAGGAAGAAGAAATAAAATATCCCCTCGCATTTCGCATATTTCTTTGCACCCAAATGAGGCAAATGAAGTTGTTTCAGACGCTGATGAAACTCCGAGATAAAGTTCCACCGGGGACCGGCTCCTGGCTGATTAGCCAAACTACCCACCCTGGCCCCCATCTCATCGGTTCCCTGAGGGGGATTGGACGGGGATGAGATTACAAATCGCTGCACGCTCGCAAGATTCCATATTAAACTACATTTTCATACCCAGCCGGCTGGCCAATGACCGGTCATCTGCAGTCAAATATCATCCCAGCCCCGGACACGTGTACCGCCAACCATATTCCAGGCAGCAAATGAGGCACACAGCTATAATAGCAATAATAATTGGAAAACCTAATCTCAAAGGATACAAACATTACCATAAAAAATGCTCTATTGGATTTTAAAGGCACCGGACAGAAAGCAATGTTATCTTGGGCGTTTGAGGCCCTCAAGATATAATTCCCGAAACCCTAGATCTAACCGAATTTGATTCCACAGAGCTATACAGGCTTTGCCATAACCTGATGGTCGAGTATACCAGTCGACTGCCAAACAACATTTCAACCTGTCTGCCTGCCCACCACTTAACCTGTCAGCCTCACTGTGTCTCTCATGGAGACCCGATTGTCTGACTACATGTCTATGTATCCACTGCCACCTATGAGCTCGTCTACCTTCGTGCCTGCCTGCCAAGCATATGTAATCATTGATTTCATTTCTGCTGCTGCTGTGGCAGACAGGCAAGGCTCGTAAAGCATGAGGCAAAGCCCATTGTTTGGGTGCAGGAAGCAGAACAATCCCAAGCAATCCCTCATGTCCGCTCGCGCGCTTCGTGTTCGAATCCAAACGAAAACACAACCGCGTCGTCGAGATGTATTTCCCACCCGACTCCGTTTCGTTCACAACTGCTGCAGACGGATGGGTTTGGGCCATCAACGAAAGCCACATGCAAGGCCGATTTGTGCAATTTATTAGGCCAATTTCTGTGCCTAATGGACATGCGTTTCGCTGTTTTCCTCTACATCGCCGTCCGATAAATTTAGCAATAAACGCAACCCCAGACTCGCCAGCCCCAGGGAGCTTCTCCTGAAGCTCAAATTAGGTTAATTAGGCTCTCCGACGCATTAATCCAACACCAGGAACGTTACAAATGTCTCCTTTAACTAGGTTGGAGACAGTTAGAGTGAATATTTGACAAATTTAAATCCCAGGTTATAGTAAACACTTGGTCTATTGAAATCTGAGGATATTTATATTGATAGATAGATAGATAGATATAATCATTAACAAGTTTTGTTATGTGCAACATATTGAAGCCTTTCCTTAAGCTATACCATTTCAGCAATAGTCTTAAAAAGCTATCTTTTTGCCTCTTGGTTCTCTGATATGAACCACAATATTTGTTTTCTCTATTTTCCTTTTCTCTCCTTCGGAGGATTTGTGTGACTACTGGTATCATATTGACATGTTTTCACTTTGTCATTACGGGGTATTTTGTGTATATCGGTGATAAAACATTATAATTTAATCCATTTTTTAATTCAAGCTGTAACACAACAAAATGTGACAAAAGTCGAGGGGTGTGAATACTTTCTGAAGGTACTGGAGTTATTTTGTCCGATTGCATAGGACTTAAAAATGCGATAATCTTAAAACTAGAACTTATCAGCATGATATCCAGTTGCTGTAACGGGACTTTAAAAAATTCAATTATTATTATTATTTTTTGTACCATTTGTTTCATGGAAAGTGCCAAGTTCAATGAGAAACTTAAGGCAGAAAGTACTTTCTAAATTAGAGTATGTTCTAAACCAGTATGATGTCTGGTTAATGATTCCCAGGGATGTAGTCAAGTCAGAGAAAGCCAGGTCAAAGCCTAATGCCAGGTCAAAGCCTAATCCCAAATCCCAACGTTTAAAGTCCAAGACCGAGTATGATTCATGAGGACTCAAGTTCAAGTCAGACTCAGTGTCTTGGGGTCTAAAATCTGAATCCTAGCTTTTCAGAAGTAGATATTTTTGTTCATATATGATAGAATTCATTGTTTTTTTTTTTCTGTGTTGATTAACTCGTTTCGAGCCTTTGGCGACAAAAAATTAAAGTTTAAATTGGTGTGCAATCGAATGCTTTCACTGCTGTGATGTCTGTGTGTTGAATGTCATTGAGGTGTGAATCTTTTTTGTTGTTAACAACTCACTGGCAATGACGATTAATGTCTTAAGGCTGTGCTTTTAATTTGTTTTGAGAATTTGAAGGTACTTGTCAAAGAATAGTATCTATGACTGGTTGTTCATTTGAAGTTTTATAATTCTATTCGGCCAAAGTTTGATGATTTATCAACTTGAACTTTATCAATGGAGTTTGATGATAGTTAAAAAGGCAGTACTCGATCATTATATTTCCAGCACATCCTTTCCAACTCTAATTACTGAAGTCGTACATTCTCTAATTATTCTTTGTGTTTGTCAATGTAGGCCCAACATGTCATAATGATTTTATCTTCTTCGAGATGAAATTAATTCTGACTGATCGAGTTCCTCATCATTCATTTGCTTTGTTCCACCTTGCCTCTACAGTTACAAATGTTCTTTATTGGTTGCATCGATTCTTGCCTTCCATTGTTCAAGCTTGTTTCTGGCTTTTGTTTTGTGCTTGCTTAACAGTACGGCCACAAAATGCCACATTCTGACCTCTAGTCCAGTACCTTGGATAACACTTGGAGACTGAACGGCAATCTCTGTTGCTAAGAGAGATCCCACTCACTGAGAGACACCTTGCCTCACTGACAGAATCTTCCATTCACCGCAGAAACACTCTGCTCCACTGATGAGCCCCACCCAATGAGAGACGCTTTGTTTTACCCGGTGGGAGACATTCCCCTCCATGAAGGCACCCAATCTTGCTGAAAGGCCTTACTGATAGATATCCAGCCCAAAGTAATGCACTCTATGCTTTAAAACAAAAAAAAACCAAAAAGAAACACTCTGCCTGCTTCCGCCATGGCACTAGGCCGCAACGGAATGAGAGGCCAGGCAAAGTAGTGCGACTGGTTATCTTTTAATGGCTAAATGGCTGCCTGGATGACCAAGGTTTATTAGTTGACTTGCCTTATACTTATACAGTCAGTTGTTGTTTACGATATATATTACTGGCTTACTGTGTAATTAGTTGACCATTTGGCTCAGATGGCTGGGAGGCTAGCTTTGTGCATAGCTTGGTATCTTCACAACCATAAAGTCTGTGTTTATCGATTTCTTGTGAACCTTTCTCTGTAACAGGATTTATATGTGTTGGGTCTCCATAATCAATTTGCTTTTATCAAGCTATGGTGTGTGTGTGTGTGTGTATATATGTGTGTGTGTGTCAGCTGAAATGTAGCTTTGGGTAGGTAAGTGGTGGCTCAGCCGAACAGAAGGGGTGGGGGAGCTTCCTTTGTCACTGCGAGTGAATTTATCCAAGATGCCTTTCCCTTCCTACAGCTCTTCATCCCGTAGTGTTAAACTTCCAACATCAGAACAGACTGCAGGTATTGCCCAATAACCAGTAGGTGTATCTGCACTGATAGAAAGAGAAGTGCTGCATGTGCAACAGAATTCTTATTCTGGAAAGACTGTACTTCCAATCAGTTACACTCTGTTCGATCCATGTTATGGCAAACGTCTGCAGCGGAATTCAACAACAAAAATATTTTGGCTGCTCACATGTTTTATGTAGACAAAGGGCAGATGGGCGAGCAAGCAGGCGGTCAGGCAGGCTGTGCGCCTGCTGTTTGCTTGGGGATTAGGCCTGAAAATCCCCTTTAATTTGGGGTTTCGTGGCCCCAGGCACCAGGCCCAGCTGATAGCACCACTGAGCGAGAAGCATGAGAGTTTGTTGGTTGGGAGAATGGGAGCTGTGAAATAGAATCGCTGGGAGATACGAGTAGTTAGCTTGTAATTGGGGGCTTGCAAACTGGAATATTGAATCAGAAGTTGGATAGGAGGTATGAAAGCCGTTTGAGGTATTTGGAAAATCTGAGATTTTTAAGGACCTGATAAACGAGATTGGAAAATGGAAAATGTGAAAAATCCTCTTTATTTATTTGCTGATGACTCCACCCTCTACCGTAACATCTCTCATCCTTCAGATAGGCAGACAGCAGCCGCTTCCCTCTCTGCATACGTTGATATAATCACGAGTTGGTCAAACGCTTGGAATACGTCTTTCATTCCTGACAAACCTCTCACTCTCACTCTGTCTCTCCAAACAGACCATCTGGAAAACCCTCCAACCTGCTTTATTAACAATCCTCTTGAAGAGGTTCAGTCACTCAAACTTTTGGGCCTCACTAAAAGCCATGATCTTTATTGGGCAAACCACATTTCAAAGTTGGCCTCCAAGACCAGTAACCGACTGGGCATCCTCCGTCAATGGCCTCCAAGGCCAAAACATTTATGGTGAGAATTGAAGATTGCAGTCCATCGACGATCCCCATCAAACTTGGCAGAACTAGAGCAATTTTTACGTGAATAATGGGGAAAGATATCAGATCTTTGTCCGCCAAATTGTCATTCTCCATCGTGCAAAGTCCTTGCTTGACACACCTGAACTCGTATCCACCTACAAGGCTTTTATCCACATCTTGATGGAGTACTGCTCTCCCCACTGGGCTGGGGCACCTGCTTCACACCTTGCTCAGCTTGATGGAGTGGTAACCAAGGGCTTCAAGATTATTGTGAATCTCCCGCAATGAAGCAGAGTCCATGGGTCTATCACTTTCACATCACAAACAGGTCGGTGGTCTCTGTCTTCTACCGCCTACTTTCCAGTCTTGTGCTCTCTCTCTCTCTCTCTCTCTCTCTCTCTCTCTCTCTCTCTCTCTCTCTCTCTCTCTCGCTCTCTCTCTCTCTCTCTCTCTCTCTCTCTCTCTCCCCCTCTCTCCCCCTCTCTCCCCTCTCTCTGGGATCTGCCCAAGGTTTCTGCAGGGCTCACACGGTCTGCTAGCAACGCCCTTCTGGTGAAACTCCGCAGAATCATGGCTCACCTCCACTCATCCATTCGTCTTTGTCTCCCACTTGTGGAACCAACTTCCACATTCTCTTCAATCGCATTCGACCCTTCAGGTATCATAACAGCTGTTCACCACCATCACAGATCATCCACATCAAAAACCATGATCTTTTCTACCCTTGTTAAACTGCACCCCCCCCCCACACCTCAAACAACTTCTTTCCAAGTTTCCAGTTTTTCCTTCCCGAGAGCTTAATTCTCTATCCATCTTATCCACCTCATGTGTCCTCCCCATCCCTCATTCTTCCTCACATCCCTTATTTCTTCAAGTCTCCCTCCATTTTGCCCCTCATCCATGCTGTTGGTGCATTTCCCCCCTTTCTTTCGACTGCCCCTTTCTTTCTGTTATGTCCTCATCCATTCTATGATGTCGCTGCTCCATGAGACTCGAGTTTGTTTAATAATAAAATAAAACGATAAACGAAGCAACCGGCCAATCGCGAGTGGTATGTTGGGAAGGTGATAACTTCAGGAGTGGGCATCATTTTTTTATTTTTGTCAAATGATATTGGTGTGAAAAAGGCAGTGTTGTGGAGCATTTTGCACCCTAACAATTCATTAAAACGGTTTATAAACTAGGTTAATCACACAACCATACACATTACTTTGACAATTTCTTGCACCCTGTCATTATGCCATCCAGCCTGCCTTCCATCTTCATTCTGTCAACCTCTCTGCCAGCCAGAACCTCTTCCATTCTGCCATTCCGTTTGCCAGCTACCGTTCTGGTCGAGCACCCAGGCAATGTGACCCTGAGTTGCGTTCCAAGACAGCGAGCATGCGGCAGATGTTTCATCTCATTACAATGTGCATGCATCGCTCTCCCTTCCAGCCAGGCAGTGAGACAGACAACCAACTAGTTGGCCAACCATCACGACAGGCAGCCATACAGCCAACTGCTGTGAGCTGTGAGCTGTGTACAGCGACCACTGAGAGCTGGGTGTCCCAGCAAATGTTCTCGCTTCATGCTGCCGGCAGGAACAGGAAAAGCGGCGTGTCCCCGCTTTAGAACCTGATTCACGGGCCGTGCATTTAACAAGCTCGAGGCACCGCTCTCTTGCTCCATTAGGTGCAGAAAAGCGCGAACTCGGGCCTTCACAAGTGAATAATGCTGTCGGAGCTCGGACAAGGAACTGGCAGAGCTGCAATAAAGTTACCCAGGCTCCCAACATTCTCCTAACGACGATCCCAGACCCATCAGCTTCATACCTTCTCCACCCAAATTCTGTTTTCAACCTGAATTCCGATTCCTACTTTTATACATAATCAAATACCTCAGTTCACTCCCATGTACAAAATTCAAAATTGAAAACTCAGCCCAAGCAATTGCGTCCAGATCATCATCATACTTCTCAGCATGTACGTCATGTGCCAGTTTCCTTTATCTTCCTCCAACTCAAAAACATTCACTCCATTTCCAAAGCTTTGTTTCTTTCAAGATATAAACCTCTGCTAAACCTTTTGAAAAATGCAGAATAACCTCATGGGAAGTATGTTTGCCAATGGGAGGAACATAGTTTGGTAAATCCGAGTCATCCATTTCGTGCCTCGGGGCTTGTGTCTCAACTCGTAACTTTGCATTCCTTTATTGCTCTGCTTGCTGGTATGTTTTGCATGCCATTCTTTATTTATTTCTCAAATCAATGAGGGTTATAGGATGCATAAATAAGATATAGGGTGCAAGACGGAGATGCAAAAAGCCATGCGATGTAAGAGTGAGCAGACAGGCTGACTCCTGAGCTCGAACCCGAGTCGTGTTTATGGTACCCCGGGGGAGCGGAGGACAGGAATGCAGGAGCTGTGGATTTTGTCTCTTTTTATCTACAAAGGTGTGTTCGGTTGGAACTGGGGGAGAGAGGCAGACAGAATCAGGAGAAAGAAATCCAGACAGGGTTTTGAAGGAGAGAGATTGCTTGGAAGATATTGAAGCAGTTGGCCTGGAGACTGGGTGGGAGGGATGAGAGGATGGCAGATTGTTTAAAGGCAGAAGTAGAGGAGAATGGTGGCTAATAAGGAAGATTGGATTGAGGGAGATAAAATGGGTGACAGTGAGAAAGGCAATGAGGCGTTAGAGTATGGTGGGGGAGGTTTTCCCTAGTAGGAAAGGTGAAGCAATATTCTACCCTCTCACTCTCTCACTCAACTCCTACTCTCACCCCCAAACTCGACATATATGTATACATTCTACTTGGTACTTTTTCAATGCACTGAACGATTTTCCATTTGAATATACCATCAGTCAGAGCCATCAGCCCCTTATGCCATCAGCCAGAGAGCACCCACCGCTGGTGCAGATATCCAGGATAGCAGGGACAAGAAGGGAAGAGGCGGAGGGGGCATCTTGCTCTCACCTTACTAAAGCACTGAGAAACTCGAAGCAGGAAATACCATACTAGTGGCAGTGTGCTTGTGAAGGAAGGAAGACAAAGAAGGAGAGAACCAGAAAAGAGGCAGAAGCACAGCAACAAAATGCAGAGTATGAATTAAAATGAGAGGGCGTTTCACTCTGAAAATTTCCCTGCTCACGCACTGACTGTGCACATTGCTTGCAAAACTCAGTTTGCAGGAGGCATTTGTGCACATGACGTCACTGCACGTCACTTTTAATCATGTCATCGTGACCGTGTAATTTTGTGGTCAGTATAAGGGAGTTGGGGGGAGGAGAAAGAGACAGAGACAGAAGACAGAGACAGAGACAGAGACAGAGACAGAGACAGAGACAGAGACAGAGACAGAGACAGAGACAGAGACAGACGAGAGACAGACAGAGAGACAGAGAGACAGAGAGACAGAGAGACAGAGAGACAGAGAGACAGAGAGACAGAGAGACAGAGAGACAGAGAGAGAGAGAGAGAGAGAGAGAGAGAGAGAGAGAGAGAGAGAGAGAGAGAGAGAGAGAGAGGAGAGAGAGAGAGAAGTTTATGTCGCTTGGGAAAACAACAGAAGGAAGGTGTCTCTGAAGAGGGAGGTAATTGAATGGATGTTTGAAGCTTTTAAAGGAATCCAGTGCTCAAGGGCAGATGATGAAAATTCCACTGGCAGGGAAAGGCCATTAACATTGTCACGTTGAAAAGGCATAGAACGCCGATTATTGCATGTGTGCTGTCCATCGGATGGACATTAAACTGGCACCCCATCTGCCAGAATTAGTCGGTGGATGTTAAGATCCCATGGTGTCCTTTGCGAAGAGTAAGTGAGCTATCATCAGCATGGCACATCAGAATATATATATATATATATATATATATTATATTAATATATATATATATATATATATATATATAATATATTAGCTGGGGAAAATTGCAGCTAATGGTGAAAATTGTTCGTGGAAATCCAAAATGGTGACATGATGATGATTTGGAAATCATAGATGGGGGGCGGTGGGGGGAGTGTTGAGAGGGATGGGGAAAAGAAGGCCTAGGGTGGGATCGATAACTTACAGTTCATCGCTTCGAAGTGAAACACGAACCTTTTAACCCTAAACCCCCCTTTACAGAGTTCATCGTAGCGTGAAAATCCGTCCATTGATTGTTACTTGAGTCGCACTGCGCGTTGTCTCGTGAGATATCGATTGTGTGAGAATTATTTTAGCGCCAGCGTGGGCAGCTGATGGAATGCAGGGCGCACCCCGTGCATGCATGCCTGCTGGATCCTCGGTCTTTCGGCTTCCAAAAACTCCCGGTCGAGGCTGCCTCTGTGCCCATTTCAATACCTCTATCCAACACCTCCCAAACTCCACCTCGCAGTCCCAGTTACAGCAATTTCATCTATGATGTCCTTCTCCATTCCATGTAGTTTCCCAGATTCAAATTCCTTACTTCCTCCTGATTTTCTTGCCTCATATCTTAAGTTCAACTCGAGATCTATCTCTCTTATTTACCAGGTTGTTAGCACTCAACCCCGAAATCCCAATCCATGATCATCTGCCATAAGTTCATGTACTGGTCGTGTAGAGTCAGTGGAGAGCATGGGGTTGTAGGTTCAATTCCAGACACTCCATGTAGGCCGCAATGACCACTGCACATGGCACGCTTTGCTCTATTACCAAGACTCAATCCCCCGGAGCGGTTATTAAATCTGTACTGGTTTCTAATCATGCAT
This sequence comes from Eptatretus atami, assembly GCA_035128595.1. Classification (NCBI taxonomy): domain Eukaryota; kingdom Metazoa; phylum Chordata; class Myxini; order Myxiniformes; family Myxinidae; genus Eptatretus; species Eptatretus atami. The sequence continues at coordinate 55,197,550 of CM068954.1, read as the reverse complement.
TGTTGTTATACTTTAACCGCTTTAATGACATACATTCAGAGTAAAGTGCCCAGTGCTTGATATGACATCGTCTGCTGCCTAAAGCAAGCTCCAGTTAACTGGCTCACTTCCGACTCGTGTTCTGCCTCATTCATTGACCAACCTACTGCCACAGTGGCCTTGCACAATGGTTACCGTAGAGCTGATAAGACAATCCCAAATACTTTGGTTCGCAGGACAAGCAGACACACCATTTTCCCCAATAACAAAATTATCTTTGGTAGGCTCATCCATGTTGAACTCCTTTACAGTGAGTAATTGTTACGGCTAGGAAGTATTCCTCGCTTTGCAGCAATTGCGAATTAATTAAAGCTCTTGCCCTTTAATATCCTCGTGCTGCAGCTACGCTGCACCCAGGGCCCATCTGGAACTAGATATTTACAGGTCTTCATGATACATGGACTCATGAAGAGTCCATCTAATTGTTCTCCAGGCACCTCATCTTCTGCTGTCCCCTCCGTTTTAACAAACTACAATGATTATATGCTACTAAACCCATTGGCAACTATTCCCACTTAAGTGAGACAATCACCATAGCTTCAACCATACGTATGCTTTAAGAAGAGGAACACCATTTCAGCCAGCTAATGGCTGGGCCAAGCAAATCACATCATTCCCAGAGTGACAAGAGATCAAGATGCTTCACAATTAGACACAGAAAACCAATCGACTGTTCTTTGACTTTTGTACCTTGTGCCAAAGGAAAACAAAATGATGCTGCTCCTGATAATGCCACTTCTGTACTGTGTTCACGCCTGGAACTGCAGTCAGTCAGAATGCCACTGAGCATCATTTGTGGCCATGCGGTGTGGGTAAATTGCTCACCAACCCTGTATCCGTCAGACTGGCAACGGGGAGATTTGGACGTGCAAGTGAATAGGGTTATTCGGTGGCAATTGGAATATCACTGCCGTCCAAATGACAATGATAAATGACCTTTCATTTCAATGGACAATGTCTGCACTAATAGTCAGGTGGACATCTCCCGAGTGCATTTGCTTAAGCAGCAGCTCAACACCAGCCCTATAAAAAGGTGATGTTGGTCTTTCAACCCCAGGTGCAATAGCTGAAAAAGATATACTGCACCACAACTCAGCTCCATATAACTCACACCTTCATCCCTCACCCCATTTTTACTTCTCAGATTTTATTTAGAAACATGTTTTCCACATCACGTTCTTGCTTATACAGCAATGCTAAATCTGCTCCTGCATTACAAGTCTTGCATGAATCATTGAAAGGGCTACACATATCATGGTAGGTGTTAATAGCTGATTTACGTATAAATGCAAGTGTGAAAAATAATAAGCAATCAAATATATTAATTATTGAGTGCAAGATTGATAGAGCCTCCCCCTGCTCCTGCTCCCCCCCCCCCCAAAAAAAAATTGGAAAAAGGTTGTTCACAATTTGAGAATGGCACTACTTGACTTGACTAGATCGGTGTCATTTTGATTTTCCGGTGTCATTTTGATGGAGACAAATCTATCAGCCATACCGAGCTTCCCTACTATCTGGACACATTGGCATCAGCACACATTATTTTGAGATCCGGCCACACACAGAAGTGTTAATTTGTCTGTGGCGGTTTTATGTACTTGCCGCGTAGCATTATGTTTTACAATGCTATGCCAAGGGCCTAACTATGGCTGGTGTGAATGGCTTTGAAAGAAACTTCAGACCGCAGAACTATAAAAATGCTTAAGATTAGAAAGTGAAGGCTATATTTTGCTTTCAGCACCAAGGTTTTGTGTGCAAATCATGACAAACCACATGTACATGACTCAAGTTTAAAAGTAACACAACTTTTGTGTTGTCACATGATGAGCCATATTGTTTGGGTAGTTCAGTTACAAAGATATGTCTGACAGCTTTAGCTGACATCTAAAATTGCTTCCTATTCTGAATCAGATTATTATGCTTGATCGTCTGACTTCATTGTATGAGAGAAAATTACAATCATTCTTCACTACATGATCAAATATAGTATGTCCAACCTATTTTAAACATTTTTTTTCTATAATGTTGAGGCTCTTGAGGATTATGAAATTGTCTTTTTGAGAAAAGTTTTCAGGATGAATATATCATGACGGATCTGGCCTATAGGGTAAAATGGGGCAAGATCAAAACGGTCATTTCATAGTGAATTTTGGAATAAGCGTAATGTAATTGCTGTGATGAAATAAAAGGTGTCAGGCACGCATTTAGAAAGATCTAGTTGCCCCACCCAAATGTCGGTATCTACTACATCCTACCTGTCCCCCTTCCCTGCATTCTTTAACCTCCCTTGATGCAATTTATCCTTATACGGTCTTTTTCTTCTGAGTTGCAGGCAATTCAACACCCCCCC
>CM068954.1:55183749-55194667 GCA_035128595.1 Eptatretus atami | reverse complement strand
TCCTAAACAGTTGTGCAGAAATTCACCAAACTTGGTAGTTATGATCACCACATGGCAAGAACGTGTGAAAGCAATATCATTTTTGGGCCCTGGTGGAACTATTTGCCATCTTTCAACTTTGCTTGAGGTGGGAAGCATGGGAATTTGTGATGGCACGTCATCAACTTTGCTCTCATTTTATTATCAGACTGGGTGGTGGATACAATTTGTCACCACACTTGTTGGTGTAATGGTTAGACCATTCGCTCGGAGTCTGGGAAGTCGGCAGTTCAAACCCCATCGTTGTCATACCAAAGCCTTAAAATGGTACATTCCACTTCCTTGCTTGACGGTCAGCATTTAAAAAGGATAAAAGAGCACGGACAATCCCCATCGTTTGGCATTCATGGGGAGAAAGGAATTCCTCTTTAGGAAATGCCCCGCTGAGTGTGGTGAGAAAAGCAGTGCCATTGTTGTGGCGTCACTGGTACCCAGAGTGCCCCGGGAAGTGATGGCACCTCCCCCAAGCCCTGCGGCAGCATTTTCTCATCTAACAGTCCTGTATCATCTTGTGGGTTTTGTCTGAGAGTCCATGTTTGCGAGATGTGTGGCAACTCCACTGTGAGCCTCAGATCCTGTAAAAACAAACAAAAAATCGTCTGTATTCACAGGTTCCTATGTGTGCTCTTCTTCTTCTTCTTCTTCTTTTTCCTCCCTTCCCTATTTTGTTGTAATAAACCCCTTGTCAAATGACAAAGTGTGTGTGGTCATCTGTTAGAGGGACAGTTTGAGGTTCCCGCTGAAGCGCTTGAAAAGCGAATCACTTGACGGCTCGCTCGGCCAATTCTGTCAGGAACATTTGCAGTGGTTGTGCACTTTTAAATGCCAATTCATGCCAAATTAATCCAGCAGACGTACAGACTTTTTTGTTGCATACCCATGGGTGGCGTGATGGTCTTTGAAGGTCCACGACTGTAATAACATATACATATATATGTATATGTATAAATAAATACATACACACACACACACACACACGGCATTCAGAAATCATGTATATTCTATCGGGTTATTTTTCCATACCCGTTACTGCACTTTCAGCTTCAAAGAAATATTCCAGTCTGGTTGCTGTTATTAGCTTTTATAACACAATATAATGACCTCGCAATGCTGTTTGGAATACAAGCCTACAATTTGGGCAAAAAAAAAAAAAATTGTGTTCTTTTTAACTTCTCTTCGTCTCTCTGATGTAAGTAAATCGTCCATTTTGATGTACATTCTCTATGATTAACCAATTAAAGATTTTTTTTAAAGTATCTCTTTATCTCCCTGTCGAACAGGAAACAAGTTGCCCTTTTTGACCTAAAAAGGCATTTCTCAATTTGAGAAACATCAGTTGTACCATGTATAACCGTACATATTGGCCTAAGGGCCTGGATGCCTGACTATTGCTTTGAAAGGCATTAACATGCCTTTGCATGACCATGTATTTTGGCCTTTGGGTTGAAGTATATGAGTTTAGCTTTGTAACAATGTTTTGTTTGTTTCCTCTATTTTTTTTCAATAGAGAAACACATGTCCAAGACTGATGTTTAAAAATGAACCTCTTAGTTGTTTTTTCTTGAATAATTATGGGTTTCTCTTTGTTTTTGTCCCAGTCTCTGTCTCCTCTTCTCTCTCTCTCTCTCTCTCTCTCCTCTCTCTCTCTCTCTCTCTCCTCTCTCTCCTCTGTCTCCTCTCTCCCTCTCTCTCCTCTCTCTCTCTCTCTTCTCTCTCTCTCCTCTCTCTCTCCTCTCTCTCTCCTCTCTCTCCTCTCCCTCTCTCCTCTCTCTCCTCTCTCTCCTCTCTCTCTTGTCTCTCTTGTCTCTCCTCTCTCCTTCTCTCCTTCCTTCTCCCTCTCTCCTTCTCTCCCTCCCCTCTCTCCCTCCCTCCCTCTCTCTCTTCTTCTCTCCCTCCCTCATGCCCTCACACCCTCTCCCGATTCTTCTCGATCCCCCTCCCCTTCTCTCCCTCTCCAAGAGATACAAGGAAGTGACACCTTCTATTCACAATGCTCACCATGTGACCTTCAACAAATTTTCAGCGTAACGTGATTGTAAATGGACTATTGTTCTTGTCATCTTGTCAGAGCCGAGCGTGAAATTGCAAGGGAATGGCTGCAATTGTTGGAGTTTTTAAGAAACAGTATTTCAGAAATCACCGTTTCACCGTGATGTAAACAACGCATGGTCAAAGCTCAAAAAGGTGATGCCTATGCTTTATGGCGTAAGGAATGGAAGAATTGATATTAATCGCAGCCAGTTCGGGTTACTTCGAATCGATATAAATGTGGAGATTTTCACATTATTATAGATGTGGAGAAAAATGTCTGCATAAATGCGAGTTCACAGCTCTTTTTGTCTCATCTACGGTAGGAAACCATATTTCAGCTTTTGTGCAGTAATCTTATATTAAATCCTTTGCTTACTTCTGAACTTTTCTCCTCTTCTTTTCCTTTATACTCTTCCTGTATCAGTCCTTCCATGTATTTCATTTCCTTCCTCACTGTAAGTATTATGCTTTGCAGCCCTCTACCTTTCGGTTCTTCAATGAGCCGATACATCAGTTTTTTTAAAAAACGCCTTATGGAAAGTATGAGAGATATAGAGCCCCAAAAGCAGTATCTGCAGTATGCAATGTCACAAGGATTTGTAAAAGTTTTACATCAACAGTCGTGTTATAGGCAGGACCATTTCTCAGACTCAAGACCTAACCTGCAAGGCAAGGGAGTTGATTTAATTTGAATGCAAAAGGCCCAAATGTCACAGTTCTTGACTTTCTTTAAGACACTTACGACAAACACACAGCATAGCTATCTTTGGTAGCTGTTGCTTCAAACACATTACAGAAATAGCGCACAGGACTGTGTAATTCTTGCACGAAATACAACAACAAAACATCAGTCAATATTAAATGGCATATTGTGAGCTTGTGATTGCCCCCACTGGCATTCAGCATTTTAAAGCTGAAATTTATCAAGATGGATAGTCTATCAAAGACGCAATACATAAATGACTTTACTGACCAAAAAAAAAAAAATAAGTAAAGGTGGAAATAATTAGATGTGGAGAATTAAACATCCGAGGACAGAATGGAGGAGAAATAGGGATATGAAAAAGAGAAGAAAGTCCAGCAAAGAGAAAGGCATTTTTTAACGCTTTCGTATCGATATCAGAACAGATGGGTTAACGCGTCACATGGAAAGATCTATCAGGTGCATGTTTGAATGGGATTCAACGGTGAATTCACTCTTCTGATTGCTTCATCAATGTGGTGTCGCTGTGCTGCCGACGCAATATTAATGATAAAAAATAACCCACGGCATTTAAATAGCACCAATGTATCTGCCAATTAAGCCATTTCAAAGGCCCTCGATGATGCAGCAGGCCAGGCTATTAGACCCATCAAGTCTGCACAATGGTTGCCAACCTCTGTTGTTTATCCATGCTCTATCCTTTTGAAGTGCTGAGTGTCAAGCAAGGAAGCAGCACGTACCTTTTTTTAAGCTTGTGGGATGACTCAGTCGGTGTTCGAACCACCAAACTCTAAGATTCAAAGCAGCTCTCAGGAGAGCAGATAGTCGGGGGGGAGGGGCAGGAAGGGGGAACTACCCCAGAGCCCAGACCAAATAGGGGCCTGTAATTATTCTTTCAATTTTTTGTTTCATTAATTTTTATGATTGTTTGTGACGGTAAAACACCAGGGCCAACTTTATTTTGTATCTCCAGACAAGGCACTCAGAGAGATTTCCTGTGGAGTGGACAAGATCGATACAGAAGCAAACTCTCAGGAAGAAAAAAAACTGGAAATTTGAAAGGAGTTAAGTTTGGGAGGGGAGGGGAGGGGTAATGGAGTTTGAAAAGACCATGGTTTTGGATAGGGGATGATCTGACATGGTGGTGTCAAACAGATGTCATCAAGTCCTAGAGGGATAAATGAGATTGAAGAGTGATACAAATTGTACAAAATTTGGTTTACAACAAATGTGTAAGTTGATTGGGGGGGGGGGGGGTGGACAAAGCACAGAAAGGGTGGAGGGTGCAGTACCAGAAAGGAGGCGGGAAAGGAAGGAGAGACCATTGACTTCTCTGTGATGAGAAAGTGATAGGCACTTGGAGTCAGCTTCTTTGTGGAATATTCCAATGATATTGAAGGTCTTCATTTCCACGTCAAGCTGAGCAAGGTGTGAGGCAGGGGCGCAAGCTCAAAGAAGAGAGCAGTACTCCATCAAGTTGCAGATGAAGGCCTTGTAGGTGGATAAGGGTTCAGGTATGCCAATGAAGGACTTCGAATGACGGAGGATGCTGAGTGGCCTTGGAGGCTGGTTTTGAAATGTGGTCTGCCTCAGAAAGATCATGGCTTATAATATAATGTGACACAAGTTTGAGTGACTGAACTTCTACAAGAGGATTGTTAAGAATGTGGATGGGAGGGTTTGCCACATGGTCTTTTCAGAGAGAAAGAGTGGGACTGCAATTGTTAGATTTATCAGGATTGAAAGACATCTTCCAAGTGTTTGACTAGCTTGTGATTTTATCAAGGTCTGAAGAAAGGGGGAAGGCGGTTGCTTCCTGCCAATCTGAAGGATGAGAGATGCCACAGCAGAGGGTGGAGTGATCAGCAAACAGAGAAAGAGGATTTTCCAGAGAGTCAGAGAGATCATTGATGACGTTTAGGAATAGATTGGAGCCGAGAGCATGCCATTGGTTCCCTCCAGCCTTGACAGGGAGAGGAGATGTAAGGATTCCATTGAGAGCTACATGTTGGCTATGAGAGCAGATGAAGTCAGGAAACCAAGAGTGGAGTTGGCCTTGGATGCCATTGGCAGAGTTTGAAGAGCAAGACAGGATGCTAGACTGTATCAAAAGCTCGAGATATATCCAGTGAGACGGCCTCAATCTCACTTCTGACATTGAGGGCCTCCATCCATTGTTGGGAGAGTAGAAACAGCTTGTCCAAGGTAGAGTAACCAAGTATTAAACCAAATTGATGATCTGAGATGAGGTTGTTGGAGAAAAGAAATGATTTTATGTCAACTGTGATGATGGATTCCATGACCTTGCTGATGATTCGAAGTAAGCTGCAGTTGAGGTCTGCAGTTGAAGGGATCCATTCTTTCACCTATTTTACCTTTTCATGTATTCGTTGCTTTACACAGCTGTTTTTGGCTGGAAGAGCACGGGGGTTGATTTATTGAAATTCTAGCCACTGGGGTAATTGATTAGGTGAGAGCTGATTGGTTATTCCTTTCAATTACAGGTGAGAGGCGTGATTGGGTCCTTTTTTTAAAATCACAGATCCTTGAGCTGAAGATACTGTCGCAGGCCTGGCAACAACAAAAGATAGGTAGATACGTATGGATGATAGGGTTTGCAAAGGAATAAATCATAATGTAGGTGGGTAGAAGAAAGAAAGAAAAAAATATATATATAAATATATATATATAGAAATTATATATATCTATATATATACAGTATATATATTCACAAATATATATGCATACATAAATATGTATATATAATATATATATGTACATACATGTATATATATAAATATATATGTATTGTTGCGAATTCGCGCCCGTCGGCGTGCGATCGGCCACGTGACTCGAATCGCGACCGAAAATATATATATACACACCACACACACCACACACCACACCACACACACACACACACACACAACACACACACACACACACACACAACAAACATATACTTAGCATGGATCGGCACGCTGCTCTCCCTCACCACATTCGCTGCATTGGACAAACACTGCACATAATTCAAAAACACCTCCTGCACGTTATTAAAAACCTCACTACCACGTTATTTGAAAACACCTCACCTCCACGTTATTAAAACACCTTACCCGCCGTTATTAAAAAACCTTACCGCCACGTTATTAAAAAACACTCACCGCACAGTTGTTAAAAAACACCTTACCGCCACGTTATTAAAAAACACCTTACCGCCACGTTATTAGAAAACACCTCACCGCCACGTTATTAAAAACACCTACCGCCCCGTTATTAAAAAAAAACCTCACTGCCACGTTGTTTAAATAAAACACCTTACCGCCATGTTATTAAAAACACCTTACGCCACGTTATTAAAAAACCACCTTACCGCCCCGTTATTATAAAAAAAACCTCACCGCCACGTTGTTAAAAACACTTACCGCACGTTATTAAACACCTTACCGCCCACGTTATTAAAAACACCTTACCGCCAACGTTATTGAAAACACCTCACCGCCACGTTATTAAAAACACCTCACCGCCACGTTATTAAAAACACTTACCGCCCCGTTATTAAAAAACCTCACCGCCACATTGTTAAAAACACCTTACCGCACGTATTAAAAACACCTTACCGCCACGTTATTAAAAAACCTTACCGCCACGTTATTGAAAACACTCACCGCCACGTTATTAAAAACACCTTACCACCACATGATTAAAACCTCACCACCTCATAACTGCCCAGTTATTAAAAACGCCTCCCACTGCGCAATTCAAAACACCTCACCACACATCACGATAGAGAAAGGATTGTTTTAACTGAGGATAAGTATGTGAGCTGCCATGTTGTCATAATTTACACCAGCAGAATTCAAACACTTATTTAGCAAATTCAATTGTAATATTCGTGATTGATTACATTTTTAGAAGCAATTTAAGTCGAACATTTAAGTAAATTTATTTTTATATTTAAAAAAAACAAACCTTTACGACATAACACACGGGGAGAGGTAGGAGCAGCCTTGAAGTTTGGAAGGATTTCACATACGGTTTGAGGGAGTAGTCAGTGACAACACGACACGTGACAGACACTGCACAGATTTTACATATATATATATATATATATATATATATATATATATATATATATATATATATATATATTTGTTACGGCTGTGGAAATTCGCAGAACACCATAAAGGTTCCTTAGATCAGTTATCCCGGTAAGTGAGTGTTCAGAAAGGTTTCCCCACCGTTGTTTAGAGGAATTCTTCGTGTCATCGGGCTGTGACCCTTTGAGGTAGGTTTTTCTTTTTCTATTGTTATTTGAACCGACAGATCACGCTACGACCCTTTTCGTCCGTCGAAAAGGGGTCCGAGCACGCGGAGTGAAGAACAACAAGGAAACCTGCGCTAGTGCGCGGGTTTTCGCGCCCTTTCTTCTCCGCGGCTGGCACGAGAAGGGGCGAGGCAACTCGCTCCCAATTGGTGGATGCGCGGTGTGACGCGGTAGGAGTCGAGGAACGCCCTTTGGAGAAGCTCTGGAAGGAAGGTGGAGCGAAAATGGGGTGGGGCGAAGGGCGGAGCCCCGTGTTATTTAAGGCGGATGGACGCGAGGCTCGAGCGGTCTCCCTGTGGTCCAGGCTCTCGCTGCTTCTCTGCTCGTGGTCCACTCGCCTCCCCGCTCTTTTGGTTCATGACTCGCTTGTCTTTGGTGGTCCGGTGGGCGACCTGTGCATCGGAGACGCGGACTGAAGGCGCAGCTCTGCCGGCTGTGTGGTGCGAACCTGCGACGTCCGGGCGAGGAGCGCCGGAGAGAGATTTGCCGGCCACGCGGGAGGCCCGGAATCAGGCGCGGCCACGCTAACTGCCACGGGGACGGGACGTCACGACTCGCCGACCACCGTGGGGGGGGGGGGCAGGTAACCTGCATCGGTCTGTGGGCCTATTGCGGTCAGCCAAGGCTCACGGACATAAAGGTCACGGACCCGTCTACCTCCTTGTCTATGAGGGGGTCTTTTCCTTTGTTTTTGAGTGCATGCTGTGGTGCGCGTCTATTAAGTAGACCTGTCTAAGTAACTGTGCCTGTACATTGATCCTTGCTCATATTCGGTTGTATTGCTTTCTATTTGCCTTGCTTGTACATACGTGCATAATTCCTTGCGCGTGTACGTGTAAAATAAATGTGCTTTGTTTGAATGTATCCTGTTCGTAGCTCCCCTTTCCCCTATTGAAAATGCCATCTTGCATCGGCGGATAAAATAGTGGGGTTTCAAACACCCGTTAAATAGAATCAGATCCGGCGAGGTCGGCGATAATACCCGCTCGGTTATCACTGCAGACGGAACGGACCGCTTAAGCGGTTCGTGTCCCAAGCGACCTGCGTCGAGGTACGCTGCCCGGTCGGCTCCCGCGCAGGTACTTAGGTATATCGAATTCGGCGAGTGACCCTATCTTGCGCGGGTAGACATGGCACGGCCGTGGTGGGGTGAAGACCCACCCGTGACAGGTTCCGGCGTTAGCCGGAAAGGTCACGACTGAATTGTCCGTCCGGTGGGCGACGGGTTGCGATTAGAGGTACGCGGCGATCGCACGCCGGCGGGCGCGAATTCGTGACAATATAATATATATATAATTATAATATATTAAATATAATAGATGTATACAATGCCAAAAGAAAGTCCTCAACCCCTTTCAAAATTTCCACATTTTGTTGCCTTATAGCCTGAATTAATTGCATTAAATCAACTTTTTCACCTTTATTGACACCAAATATAACCCACAACTTCAAGTGAAAAACAAATTCTTCAAATTTCAGAAAAATAATTAAAATACAAACGAGAATATCTTGGTTGGATAAGTGTCCACCCACCTTATAATGCAATTGTAAATTAGCTCAGGTGTAACCAATCTCCTTCAAAATCACACACCAAGTTAATTGCCCTCCATCTGTGTTAAATTGTAGTGATTCTGATTATTACCGCCACCTCCGAAGTGAAAGGAGGTTATGTTTTCACCCCTTTCTGTCTGTTTGTTTGTTAATTGCCGAATCCTTCAGATTTCGGTAATTATGTTGGTCGGTTGTGTGTGTTCATTCTGTGTGTCTGTCTGTCTGTCTGTCTGTTTGTTTGTGTGTTTGTTTACCCTGTAGCAGCCACACCTGTTTCAGCGATCATGACCAAACTGGGTACAGACGTCGGCCATGGTCCAACTTAGACACGTCGTTTTTGGTGAATCTAGGTCAAAGGTCAAGGTCAAGGTCACCAAAAACCGAAATTCTTATTTTCGCAATAACGTCCGCTAAAATGATCGTATCGATTCAAACCAAATCCAAAATGTGCATCTTCCAATTCTGCATCCAACCATATGTCTCATTGGGGTGTCACACCAACACCCTTCTTAGCGGTCGGGGGTCGAATGTCAGGGGGGTCGGGTCAAAACTTTCATTTGCGATTAAAACGCCATTTAAGTCCGATTGACTTCCAAGTTATGATCATGCCCAACTAAGTGCTATAACTCATTAAACAGTAGCACTATCGACTTATAAGAACCAAATTGATTTCCAGGTTTTTGTTTTTTCAGAGATCATGGAGAATGACCAAAGTTATTCCGGCAATTTCTTGCTCACGAGCAATTTCATTTGTTTGTTTGTGAGCAGGATATCTCAAAAAGTTATAGACATAGCCAGATGAAATTTTTGTGGACAGTTTCGGTGTGTGACAGGAAGAATTGATTCGATTTTGGTGAAGATCCAAATCGGATCTGGATACGATGATTATTTGATTTTTAAAGTGATTCTTCACCATTGAGAAATTGGTGCAAAAACGATGCAGTACTGTATAGCATGATATTTCAAAAACGTCATGGGCCGATATGTTCTCGTGGATTAGGCATTGCGTGGCAGAGGTATACGCTCTACTGAGTGCCCTTTTGGTTTCAGAATAAAATCTGCTGTTCCTGTAGGTTTCCTCTGCTGGGTAGTGCAATTCCTAGCAAAGGCTTAACCATTGCACCAAGGAGCTTTCAAAAGACCTCCAGGATAATGTTTGTGGAAATCCACAAATCAGGGATGGGTAAAAAAATATTTCAAAGGCCTTGAATATCCCTTGGTGCAGATCAAGACAATCAAGAAGTGGAAGGTGTATAGTACCTCGAGACCGGCCGGGATCAGGCCATCCTCGCAAACTGATGACCAAGCAAGGAGGAGATGATAAGAGTTGGCACCAGAGACCAATGGCAAGTTTGAAAGAGCGACTTGCTTTTATGGCAAAGACTGGTCACTGTGTGCATGTGACAACAATATCCTAAGCACTCCACAAGTCTGGCCTTATGGTAAGGTGGAAAGAAGGAAGCCATTACACAAAAAAGCCCACCATGCGTCCCATTTGAGTTATGCAAAAAACACTCTGGGAGATTCTAAAGCCATGTGGCAAAAGGTTTTGTGGTGTGACGAAACCAAGATGGAACTTTTTTGGCCTAAATGCAAAATATTACATTTGGCGCAAACCAACACAGCACATCACCCAAAGAACACCATCCCTACTGTGAAACATTGTGGTGAAGCATCATCTTATGGGGAAGTTTCTCACAAGCAGGACTGGGCACTTGTCAGGATCAAAGGGAAAAATGGATGGCAAAAAATATAGAAAAATATTCGAGGGAAAACTGCTGCCCTCTGCAAGAAAGCTGAAATTGGGATGAAAGTTCACCTTTCAGCATGACAACGACCCGAAGCACCAGCCAAAGCTACACTGGAGTGGCTAAGGAATAAAAAGATTAAATGTCCTCAAGTGGCCAGTCAGAGCCCCGACCTAAATCCAATCGAAATCTGTGGCATGACTTGAAGATTGCTATCCATCAAAGCTCCCAATACAAGTTGACTGAGCTCGATCAGTTTTGTACAGAGAATGTGGCAACTATTGCCTAATGAAGGTGTGCAAAGTTGGTAGAGACCTATCCCAACAGACTCACAGCTGTAATTGCTGTAAAATATGCTTCCACCAAGTATTAACTCAGGGGGGTGGACACTAATCCAACCAAGATAGTCTAGTTTTTTGTATTTTATTTAATTTTCTGAAATTTGTAGAATTTGTTTTTCACTTGGAAGTTGTGGGCTACAATGTGTAAATAAACGTGGAAAAAGTCTGATTTAATGCA
>CM068954.1:55118793-55131094 GCA_035128595.1 Eptatretus atami | reverse complement strand
AAAGAGATGAGTACCCTATGATGACAACAGGGGTGTCGACATCAATATCGAGGAGGGTAATGATTTCTAATGGGTATTGTTCAACTATCTTAAACATAAAGACTAATTGTTCCAACTGACTTCTGCTGTGGGAAATGTAAGCAGAGTGCATAAAGAAGTATAAATACGATGCCCTAAGAAGAACTCATAAATTACAACAATTAAAAGAAATTAAAAAGCAAAACTCAGTTGCTCCGCCAAGAACGACGAAAATAATCGAATATCTTGGATCAGGGTCAAAAATTTTAACCATCTTATTCCTAAAAAAACAAGTATGGTAAGCAATTGATAGTACTTTGATTGGATGATACATCATTATCTCAAACTCCACTAAAAAAGAAGATTACTCAAGGAAATCAACTAACTGGACCACCCATACTGGAATACAAAATGGTAACAAAAACGTTTGAATAAATAATCAACAAACCATTGAATCTATCCGATAAGTTCTTGTTGTGTAAATTACATTCACTAAGGCTGGGAAAACAAAACGCTCACACTCGTAAGATTTCTCTTGAAAATGTTTGAATAGTGTTCGTTTGAGCATTGAACACAAGAAGTTGTAAGGCGGTGATTATTCTCTGCTGTATCTGATAAATGAATTTACACTATATTCATCTCGGTGATAGAACTGGAAGGGGGCTGTCGAAGGTTTTATTCCTGATATGTAACGGTAACAAACACCAGACCCTGGATAAATCCAAAGAAAAGGAATGTATAATGAGATACAAAAGGCAGGTAATAGTTCTGTGGCAGTTCCCTTAAGGTATATTGGATTTTGTGACTCAGCAAAAGTCTGTATGGTCTTAAATTAGATCAACTACAAAAGAATATAAAATAATACTTGTGGTGGGATGCTTTTGGTGACGAGAATAATGTAATTGATGAAATATCTTGTTATTAGTAATAAACTCCTGAATCTAAAACAGAAGAGATTTTGAATGAAGACTGAACTCATAGAAACCACTCGGATGTTACATACCTTCAAACAAATTCCAATTAAACTCACCAACACTTACACACGGGATTGGGTGTTCGGAAGGAAAGCCCACGATACTCTGCGGATCATATTTAAAAAAGCCAGAGTGCGGATAACTGCGACTGATAAAGAATACAGCATTGCAGTGATAAGCAAGTGAACACAACTCGTGTCCTAGCATATCGGCAAATACATTTAACGCCACAGATAGATTGGAAACAATTTGGAAAAAAATCGATTCTGAAGCATACAAGCTTAACAAAAGAATGCAAAGAATCGGAGAAAATTAAAGAAACATTTTGGAATATGACACGCATTAAAAAGTTTGCACTACAATCTATGCTTTGACCTGAGTGCTCAAAGGAAACTAAAGTCTAATCGAAGTGCGATACTTTCTCCAACTTGAAAGAGAGAGAGTGAATGAACGTGAGCATAGTGTTTGCTTTTGGAAGAAAACAGAATACAGATTATATACAGAAATGTGTTATGATTATTCTCACCTTAATTTTGTAAATATGAGTGGCAAAGTACAACTGGGTAATTTAATCAAATCAATCTTCATAAACATCACTTGTTTCAAAAATCAAAAGCCCATTGACGATTAAAACGTTACATTCAGAGAAAATGGGAGCAGTACAGAATGATGTTTGCTCACAAAGAAAACAGGTTAAAAATCTGGACGATACTGGCTCACTTAATAATAATAATGACAAACAATGTTGACTAAAATTATTCAATAGAGAGACGAGTGGGGTTTTTCTCCCCTATTTCTAAATTCCTTTATTTGCTGGTTAATGTGCGTGGGAGCATGACCGGGCTGTATTCATACAGCGGTGATATAACTGCCAAAAACGAAAGAAGGCTCAACTCCGTGGCTAAAAGATTGGAAAGACATACCAAAGAGGTTTGGAGAAACAAATTAAAGTGATAGTGGTGAAATTGAGATTTGGCTGAAAAACTTGAAGGTGCGTCCTGATTAAAGCGATTGTAGTGGAGAATGCTTTCTTCTATCGCACAAGCAGTGTAAAATTAACTAAGAAGGGGTATGGATTAATATCTTTCTAATTAAATAATGAGCATTGATGAGTGGTTTACAGAATTGGAAAGAAACATACATCCACTTTACAACTGTCAAATATTTGTAGGAATTAAATTCATAACTGTGGTAATTGTAGAGCAGATGAATTATAACAAATGTGCCAACATTACAAAGAATGACTTATTTGAAATTTTTTGTTTCTTTTATTAGAAAGATATAATGGAACGGTTCTCATTGGGTTTGTTTTAATAATCAAGACAATACTTATTTGATAGTTTGGTCTTTCCACCACCTGTTAAGCAATAAAATTCTTACAGAATGGTGTTTTATCAAACATTTCAAGTCAATAATTAAAATTCTAAGTGTTGTGGTCAATTAAAGTCTATGATGTTGTATTACTCACAAAAAAAATTTTATTGACATTATTTTTAATCATATAAATTGACTCTATGTTGGGAAATGAGGAATTCTACTTTGGTGTATCCAATGAACTGGATATCGATTTATCCAAATTATACATCAAAGCAAGGCTGAACGACATAAATATAATTAACAAAAATAGTAATAGAAAAAAATGCTATAAATAAAAAAATTACCAAAGCCCGACGAACGCTGAATTGACTGGTGAGATTAATGCGATTTATCACAGATATATATCCTAAATAAAACGGCTTGTATCCAAAGATACAAGAAGTGTTGATTTTATCTCAGTCAAACAGAATTCAGTTCGAATTAAAATAAATTTATAAAGCTGAAGGGCGTATGATTGTATGAGAATAGAACAATGGGGGTATGATCTGAATGATTTAGGGTAATAGGTTCATTAAAAATTTAACCTCGAAGATCCTGGAGCCAGTAACTCAGTCTCGAAGGAAAGAATAATACCACATTGGTATGAGAAGAGCTTTTGTGGCAGCCACGATTAGTAACACAAATAAAAGAATTTGAATAAGTTGGTAATATTAATAATGGTTTGCCCTCGTTTATATCTGAAAACAGAAAATACAGGAACATATATTAATATGTAGGCGAATATACAAAATGATTTAAACTATGGAAGATGGGAGTGTGTTTCGTGTCATATATAATTATTCTACCACTATATTTCTAATACATTAAATGAACAGCAAGAAGGCTTCAAAATAATTATCATCTGTGTCCAAGCATACCTTCAGAAAAGGGGTATCGTAATTTAATAAATGTTCTACAACCATCAGAATCATGTATTTTCATAAAGATTGGCTATGCTGTTTGATAAACGACACTTTAGATTTAATTAGACATGTAATAATGTAAAAAAATTATAAAAGTTAACAACGAAAGGCTCTTTTAGAAATTCAGAAGAATAATTTTATCTGGTTTCCTGTTGTAAATTAAAAATATTTGGATACAGGAATACAGAAATCCTGATGAATATACTGTATGAATATTCTATTGGGGTGTAAGCGATCAAGTTATAATGTAAGGACGATGGAAGGAGTTGAAGATGAGAGAAGAGGAGGAGAAGGAGAAGAAAGGAAGAGGAAAGGGAGGAAAGAGAGAAAAGAGAGGGAGGAGAGGGAGAAAAAGAGATAGGAGGAGAGGGAAAGAGAGAGAAGAGAGAGAAGGAAGAAGAGGCAGAAGAGAAGAGAAGAAGAGAAAGAGAGAGGGAGAAAGAAGCGAGACAAATCATACAAAAATGGGAAACCATGAGATCAAAAAAGATGGTTGGAACAGAAAATACTCAACCCACCGAGGAGAGAAAACCAAAGAATGACAAGTCCTATTGCAATCATTTTCTCAAGACTAATTGCCCTTCGTTTCAGGGAGAGGATATGTTGATGTAATTCAGTTTTTCATTTTTTTTTTTCTTAAATAAATGCAGGAGAGAGTGAAGGCAATTTCTAAAGGATTATGTTAAAATAAGATTCAAATGTGGCATGTTTGGAAACTACATAAAGGTTTTGCACCTGTACGGAATTTCTCATAAATACAATGAGTTATGTCTCAAATGTATAAAGAAAACTACTACTAAAAATATTTCAACAACATATAGTAAAAGTAAAAAAATAAAGGTATACAAAGTATATTGTCGGTGGTGTGTTCAAAAAAATATCAATTTTATCTCGCAAGACACAACTCGGAGGAGATATACAAAAAAGTTCTTTATCAGGAAGTAACTTACAACGACTGGAAACCGGGGGGAATTCACATTACCAAGGGTATTCTTTCGTGGTCCAGGCACAAACTTGGATAAAAAGCATAGATGAAGGCAACAATCTCTAAACCATTGGAGTAATACCTACCAATAGGTTGAATGAAGTGTGCATGAGGCAATCGATATATGATTATGGGAATAACCAACAACTTTAGAAGAAAGCATGCAAGCCGATAGAGAAATGTTGTATAATTTGTCTCTGATACAAAACTCCCACCTTGAGAAGAAAAAGTTGATAGGTTCATGCGTGAAGAGATGATCAGTGCTAAAATTGAAACTTGGCTTGGAAATCTCAAAAAACGTATAGGCTCTAATGATGTCATTAAGACTGAACAAATTAGCTGAAGAAATTAAACATAAACCAGAAAATTACAACAAAAGTTTCAGAGAAGGAAAGTTCATTCCAAGGAAGTTGATTATATCTGTCGCTGATTGATTGAACTCAATGATAATGGGTACAAAGTATGCTTAAACCGTTATTGATTTGAGAGTAGATACGCATGGGTTGCCCCTGAAAAAACAAAACAGGTAAACCTATGTTAGGCCTTTCAACAGATCTTTAACTAAAATAAAGAGGAACTAAAATGTGGACTGATGAACCCGGAAACGAGTTTTATAACAAGACTATGAATTTCTAAAGAAAAGCAGTATTACATATAACAGTACCTTTTAATGAAGGAAGGCCGTTGTTGTCGAACGTTAAATCGTACCTAAAAGAGAGACTATATAAAATTACACAATCGCTCACAACAATGGTTATCTTTATTCAGCGATTTGGGATAAGTATAATAACCATCATACGTCAAACAAATGCAAACCTCAGAAACATTTACAAAATAAAAATATGAAAACAGAGATTAATGTCAGAAAACTAAGTTCAAAGTTCGGTGATATCGTAAGAATATACAGGTGGAAATCTCATTTGAAAAGGTTCGAACGATGGACTAAAGACTAGTTTTAAATTGTTTCCTGTAATAGATACGGTTCTTGGACTTATAAGATATAGATTTGGAAGGGGAAGAGATTTTAGGTCATTTATTCACAAGACATTACAAAAGACTAAAGATAAATTGATTTTTTTTTGATCACCTCACAAACCCCACAAAAGCTCTCACCCACATAAACCCCACCCCACACACTCCACACAAACCCACCCCAACACAAACCCCCACCAAGTCCACACAAAACCCAGACCACACAAGCTCCACAAACCCAAACCGGCACACAAAGCCGCAATACACTACAACCCTACAACTCACCACATTCTCATTACAATAATTAGTGGATTAGTTAATTATGTCCCACACACAACAGTTTAATTTAATTAAATAAATCCTTCAATCATCCACACATAGCTCCACCCATCCACCATCCATCCCATTCTCTACAACAAACCCATCACACAAAGCCCGCCACCACAAGCCCGCCCGACACAACCCGCCCGCACGAAAAGCCCGCCCACACAAGCCCGCCCACACATCCGCCACACAACACAAAGCCCCCGCCCACACCAAGCCCTCCCCCCTCCATCCCCCCCCCCCTCATCCCCCCCCTCATCCCCCCCCCCTCATCCCCCCCCCTCCTGTTGCGCCCCACCACATTTGACCCACCCCTCCGCTCATCCACCCCCAACCTCCTCCCCACACACCACGGGGAAGGGGAGGGGGTGGATGAGGGAGGTATGGGTCATGGGGCGCAACCTACCCCGCTTCATGTCTTATGATTCTTTTTTATAATTCAAAATCAAGTAATTGTTAAACAAAACAAATATAATCCTCATCAATTATGTGAAAATATCAATTATTCATATTGCCGAAATGTATAATCTTCTCCCAGCAATTTCTTCAGAATGTTTGTGATTTGAAACTCAGACACGCATATTCTGTTTTGAAATAACAAAAAGCTCGGATAAATAAATAGTTTTAACATAAGAAGAATTACATGGTAAATTAATAGCCTGGCTGTGTTCTCAGTATCAAACCTCGTTGACCACTGAAATTAACACATCCAGGAGCCGACATAACAAGCTTGTCATCTACCGAGGCAATGATTATGAATTACCGGTGTACTGGCTAACCGTCCAAAACTAAGATGCAACCACATAAGGCGACATCCTAAAGAAGAGTGATATTAATTAAAAGTAATAAATAACAAATAAACTAAATAAGCAATTCAGAAACATTTCTCCAAGAAAATCCTGTGAACTGTAAACAGATTGGTTCAACAGCTTATGTTGTGGATACGATGCTGAAAAACCAAATTCAAATAAATGATGTCAAATGGGATGATGAGAGACATGATTAGAGAGAGGTAGGTAGAAAGACAGACAGAGGCAACAGAGAAGAGAGAAGAGATACAAGACAGACAGGGAGAAGATACAGAGAGCAACAGAACATGGAGGGGGCGGCCGACAGAGACACGCACACACGCCGACGCAACAACACACACGTCACAGCACCACACACACATACACCAGACACACACAACACACAATAATCAACCCACAACAGCATCACACATACACACTACATACAAACACACATAAACACGCACAGCACACAACACACGCACAAGCACATTCACAAGCGCACAACACACACACACTCGCACACGCACGCACACAACACATACACCACAGCACACACACACGCAACCACACACAACACACACCAAACACCCACACACACAAACGCACGTGCGCGACGCACACACACACACATCACCGCACACAAGACATAGCAATACACATAAACTACCCACACACACATCACACACTAACAACACACAATACATCCGCACACTACACACACCGCAACGCAGCACGCACACTAGCAACACATAACGCCACATCACACAACGCGTGCGCACTACACAACTACACATACACACACACACACACACACATCACACACACACACACACACGCACACCACACATAACACATATAAACACACATCAGATCCATACACACACACACGTCTCACACCGTCTGGTTTAATTCACTTGAGATCAATGGCCTTTGATAGTTTCGGACAGTCATTACAATGCATTCAAATTCTGCTACTAAAATCCACTGACTTCATCAAATAAGAAGGCATTTATCTCATAAACGACTCATACGTCAAAATGTAAATTACAACCACACGTCATCCCAAGGACCTGCGCCACAAACAAAAATAATTTTAGCATCTATCACGAATATAAATTTAATAATCATTTGGCTCTCAATCGTTCAAAGAAGGAACTAAAACTCCACACAACTATACCCAAAACACTTAACTTTAATCATCTACGTAACACTAACAAAATATTCACAACTTATCAGAGACGATATAATTTATAATATCTGCTTACACTATCGTTCTAATAGAGGAACTAAACCCATAACAAAAACGTACCCACTTGGTAGTGAATGTTATCTCATCGGAGAGAGCAAGTCCCATGGCTCCAGTTTTTTACCATGGTACAAGATGGTAAACGAGAGCATCAAGGCTTGATAAGACGTCGTGTGAGTCATAGTCTTTTCAATTCTTTCTCAGATGATCGAGACCTCTACAAGAGATTATATCTCCCACCTCGTCGTAGATATCATAACTCGAGCTCTTCTTAACCTGCCTGGACCAATGCAGCAAAAATTTCTCAAATTATCACGATTCATATATAATCACTTGCTATCGTATCAAAAGGAAAACCCTCTACAAACTTACCTAGCTTTGTGTTGAGCTCTTTCTGTTCGTTGGAAGAAACGACTCGTGAGCCTCAGTTGTAAAAATTGAAATCCTGTCTGGCAGAAACTGATCTGGCGAATCACTTATAAAAGGCAGCGATGAGGAAATTGTCCAGAACATCGGGTGTGCTACAGGAAAAATGAGGCTATCTGGTGAGACAGCTTGGAAAATATTGAGCGATTATATTACTCTTGTATGAATTCATTTTCGAAACATAACTTAATGCTTGAATTAAACGATTTAATTACTTGCTTGATTAAACTAGAACGTAACTTAATTAAACTTAATGTTACATGCACTGTCCCGTCGTTCAAGAATTGGTATACGATAACAAACGAGGTGTTTCGACATCACACAATATACCTGTTTTTTCACAGCCAAGACGAGTCGAAACAAACACTTCCTCATTTTACCAGCCACGACCGTGTCGAAAAAAAAAACACTTCCTCATACCAGCACGCCGTCGTCGAAAAAAAAGCATCTTCCTTCATTTTAACAGCAGCAATACGGAAACATTATAAAAAAAACTAAGTTTATAGGTGTGGTTTATACACAAAAAATCAGATACAACTCAGTGAGTGGTCAGAGAGATATTAGAGAAGTTAATCATTTCCTAATGGCACAAAGGGGACTTTGAAAAATATAAAGTTCAAATGTTTTAATTTTTAAATATTTAGATGGGGAAATATTAGTGACAAAAAAATTAAATCTATTGAGGAATATGAGAATTGAACAAATAGTTATAGGTTCAATGAGTGAGCTAAACAAATAGCATTGTTATTTGAAAATGAGTGTCCTAGGCTTAAAGGTTTTCAGATATTCATCAGAACACCGACAAACCACATTACTACGTTCTACTTGAATACCAATCTTATCTTGGTCGCTCTCGGTTATATTGAAAATAGAATGCCCCTAGGTTAAAAGGGGAGACAAAATAATACTTGGGAAAAAAAGGGGGTGTAATTATTAGGGGAAAAAAAACTGTGAATCGTGAAATCCCCATTCATTTACATGGGGAAAAAGTGACGCCAGAATCAGTATCAAATCCACCTACTCCATCGCCCCATTAGCCCTTTCTTAGCCCTAACGATGTTGTGTGCATGTATATATACCTCATGTCATAATATCTATCGCTGCTATGCTAGCTTGTGAGAGGAAAAAAAACACATGATGAAAGTGCAGTAAAAGGAGGTATGAGTAGAATTCATTATGAAAAAGAAGTAGGAATATTGTGTTGGGTATTTTGGCCAAATGCAATCCAAAAATGTTGCTTTAAAGAGGTATATCACACTCTCACTCACTGGGTCTCCGAAAGACCTCATCAGTGAAACCCTCCATCTACTTTCTTCACAATCCATTTGATGAAGCAGCCAGTCAAACTTTTGGCCTGAACTCTCACCATGAATCTTTCTTGGGGTGGAACCAATGTCGAATTGAACCTCCAAAAGCCAACCAGAACTTCCTCCCAAGACGTCTTTGACTCCCAAGTATATATTCTGGTTACTTACTCGTCAGTATGAACAGACCGGAGCCTCGTCCTGGAGGAGAGTTGCTTCTCTTCAGTCAAAGACTGCTATTTCTTCACTCTCCATTACTAGCCTCAATCCCCCACACTCCAGGAATACCCCTGGCACGGCTTCTCCTCCACTCCCACGTCAATGTTTAAATGTGTAACTCACCGTCCACCCAACAGTGATCGACATCCATTTACACCTCAAACTGTCCAATCAAAACATGAGACCAACTTTCTATCCCTCATCGAACCTTTCTCCTCATATGGTGACTTCAACGTCATCA
The DNA here is from genome assembly GCA_035128595.1 of Eptatretus atami. Lineage (NCBI taxonomy): Eukaryota > Metazoa > Chordata > Myxini > Myxiniformes > Myxinidae > Eptatretus > Eptatretus atami. The sequence continues at coordinate 55,121,315 of CM068954.1, read as the reverse complement.
TGGCACCAGTGGCTAGATGTGGGTACCTCCTCTCACGCTGTATGCACTTCGGCAAAGAATTTCTGTGACTCATTGGGAACTGACTCAATCACTCAATTTCCTGACTCGTATCCTCAACCAACAGTACTCCGATCTCTTCTGGATCTGATTTTGACAAATCCCTGACAAATACCGTGCCTCCTTCCTACCGCTCGCAATGAGGTTCTCTGACCACGTCCTTGTCAAAGTGGACATCTCTCTGGCTGTTATCAAGCACCACCACACCGCCGTCAAGTCTGCATTTCACCTCAAGCCGACGGGCAGGTCTCCATAGCAGCTCCATCAAAATGTCGAGACTGCTCCCATCACTACTTTCTCCAAACATCAACTCATCCTGGGAATTCCTTTCAAGAAACTTGCTCTCTCCTCAATGCACAGATTTTATCCTTCGTCTTCAGGTTGAATCCCTACCCTCCTCGCCCATAGGTTCACTGAAGTTTGGTGAAGGCAGTTCCTCGAAACAAACTTGCCTTGCCTCATGGAAAGCAAACCCCAACTGAGGTACCTCATTCCTTAGCAATAAAAGCACCCTTGAACAAGGTGTAATCTACCTCAAGAGAGCCAAGAAAACAAAACATCTTTCGAAGCTCAACGATAAACCCTCAATCCTCTCTCAACCTCCCCAAATATTGGGGATGTACCAATCAAATCTGTTTCTGGGTGTTTTGTTACCCTCCTCCCCCCTCTACTAAATGGCCACACTGCTGATACCACGACATGAAAAGGCTGAATGCTAACTCAGTGTTTGCATTGAAATCCTGTGTCCAAAACCCATCGCTATCCTCTACCCACCTTAACCATCACTACCCAACTGTGCGGGACTACTGTGTCCTTGTTTCATCCTGACAAGGTGGAGGTTGCTGTCAAACCTCGACCCTCAGATTCTGCAACGGTCCAGACGGCAATCAGCCCACGTGTCCTAAAAAACCTGCTCCTCTGCTCTTGCTCACCTCTTCGTTCTATTCACCCTCTTCAATTTGCTCGAGGGTCAGCGATATCATCAACTATGGAAATTCAGCAAAATATTACTTGCCCCTCGGCACAAAAAAAGGTGCGAAACAGCCCTGCAGCTACACACCAAATTCAGTCCTTCCCCAATCATAGCAGGTTAATGGAATCCATCATCGCTTCGATTACAATCCTTCCTCTTTCCAATGGCTTTGATTTCCGATCCTCAACTTGGGTTCAGACCAGTCACTCTACCCTGATATGCTGCTTCTGCTCTCCAACAATGGATGGAGGTCCTCAATGCTGACATGAATATCAGAGCCGTATCCCTGGAACATAATCGCGCAGTTTGTGAACACCGAGTCATGGGCACCCTGCACCTGCCACCAAACTCATCTTCCGTCTTCACGCTTCACGTCTTCGGACATCTTCACTCATGGCTCGCAGACTTCCTCTCCTGTCGCAAGTCACATGTGCCAAAATGGAGTTCTCTACCCCTCTTTACGTCCCAGGCTGGAGTTAACCTCAAGGTAGCTGTTCTGGGCCTGTTGTTTTTTCTGGTTTTCCATCAATGATCTCTCCGACTCTCTGTAAAATCCTCTTTATCTCTTGCTGATAAACCCTGCACTCTCTCCATAACCATCTGTCATCTGCTCACAGACCGGCATTAGCAGAAGCTTCTTTCGCTCAATGCAGATCTGGGTAAAGTCACAAACTGGTCAACACGCTGGAACATTCTTCATCGATCCGTGGACAAAATCTCTAGCACTCTTACTTTGGGTCTCCTCTGAAAGGACCAGGTTTGGACCCCCCCCCCCCCCCATCGTACTTCTGGCCAATCGGAATCTTTCTTCGTGGTCTACGCCATGTCTTTTCCGGAAACCATTTCAACCTGGCCTCCAAAGCCAGTAACCTTACGCACTGGACATCCCATTGTCGCAAAGCCTTCCTCAGCCCGACAGCTGCTGCTGTCCCATTCAAAGTTTTCGGTCTGCAGCCCTGAAGGAGTACTGCTTTCCTCTGGCACTGGTGCCCTACCTTGCTCACGCTTCTCGGCTTTCACTGTGTAGAAACCAAGCATGTTCGGAGTCATTGCAATACTCCGCGATGAGAGCGAGTCTTCTGGGCCTCTCATCTCTCACTGCAGGCAGAATCCATGGTCTTTCTGTCTTCAACCAGTCTCACTCTCTGCGGCTCCCCCCCCCCCCCGTCACTGCTCTGTCTGCGATTTGTCCCCACCATATTTCCGCATGGCGATCAAGGTCCGCCAACAATCCCCTTCTGTTAAAACTACCAAAATCACGAATCACTGCTCACCTTTACTCCTTCGTTACTCTTTTTCCCTCCTTTGGAATAAACTCCCTCACTCTGTTCAATCTCATTCTTCCCTCCAGGCCTTCAAAACAGCTGTAGACCACCACCTCTTATCGTCCCCCATCCAAATCCTCGATATTTTCTACCCTTGTTAAACCACCCCAAACCCACCTCCTTCAAATTCCCTGCTTTCCTTCCTGAAAGTCCCTGTCATGTTCATC
>CM068954.1:55074656-55107156 GCA_035128595.1 Eptatretus atami | reverse complement strand
GCACATTCGGATGAGGATTCATGACGTTGATAATTTTATTTGAAGACTACATTGATTATCATGACAAAAATGGTATCGGAGTATTTCAGGAGGAGGGATAAGAGATGTTGAGAGGGGAATGAAAGTTTTATTGTGTTCTTAGTCCAGTGTGTGTGCACGCATGCGCATGTGCAAGACATAGAGGCAGATTCTTTTTTTCCTTTTGCCCTTTGACCTGACTCTGCAGGATGTATGGAATGTGGCCATGCCACTCTCCCTGCTGTTAGACAGTCCTTCGTCTGCTGCAGTCACTTCTATAAATGTTTTGTTCATTTCATGTTTCCTCATCTGCCAGTGTTGTCGATGAATCTCTCCTCTGTACTGTCAATTGTTATTGTATGCATGTGTTTGCAGCAAGGTGTTGTGGTTGAGAGTCAAACTATGCATCGGTAGTTTTGTTACCGATGATGTTTAATCCCCGGTTAGATATATATATATCTTCCATCCAGTCATGATCAAAATGTAGTCCTTCGAATAAGTCTGAAAATCCGAGGACATTTTGGGAGAGGATGAATAAACGGTGCTCAAAGCTTTAATTTGTTGAAAGCCAGATAAATTTTCGCTAAAAGAAGAGAAAAGTAAAACAAATATTCCGTGCTTGTCGTTCCTTTGGCGTGGCAGTAGGATACAGCTAACTGTGGACTTCCCCATGGTTTTCACATTACAAAACACACCTTGCGGTTGTTTTCATTGAATGTTCAAATTGTACGTAATGAAGTCCTGCCTGGGGAAGAAAGTCCACGTAGTTTGTGTTTTCTTCATCGGTTTTGGAGGCAGTAAAAATGTTTCTGTACCCATAACCAAATGTCCAACCCCTGTACAGCCAAGCCTACACGAGACGTTCGAACGGAAAAGTAAACGGGAGTTTCTTTTTTGGGTTGGCCATTTAGCACTCCCCTCTGAGCACATAGCTCATGATTCGTGGATCCCAGGTTCAAATACTGTATACACTGCATTCATTTGTCCACTAATGTTCTCATCATTCATGTAAAAAAAAAGTACGTTGTTGTCTTCTAATGTCCCGGTTACCTCCGCCACTGGAGGTGGACGGAGGTTATGTTTTCACCCCTGTTTGCCTTTCTGTCTGTGAGCACAATATCTCAAGATGTTTACGGACGGATTTGGACGAAACTTGGTGGACGGGTTGGGTGTGTGACTAGGATGAATTGCTTCGATTTTGGTGAAGATCTGGATCCAGATCCAGAAACTATAATTTTATAATTTTTGAAGTGATTCGTCACCATTGAGAGATAGGGTCAAAAACAATATATAATATGATATTGGTAAAAGTTGTGGATGCGTTATGGCAAAACTTGGTCGATTAGTTGGATAGGTGACAACAACAAGCCAATTAGATTTTGATTAAGGTCTATCGGTGTGATACAAACGGTAACTGTTCAGCCTGGCAGAGGTATGCACTCCACCAAGTTCCGGTCTTGTTCATGTAATATAAGTAAACTAGAAGGGCACTCGGTAGAGCGCATACCTCTGCTACGCAATGCCTGGTCCACGAGAACATATCGGGCTCAATACATTTTTGAAATATCATGCTATACAGTACTATATTCATTTAGCCCTATCTCTCAATGGTGAAGAATCACTTAAAAAAGATTTATCAGATTGGGATCCGGATCCGGATCTTCACCAAAATCTAATCTTTTCATCCTTGTCACACACGCAACCTGCCCACCAAATTTCATCCGGATCCGTACAGAACTTTTTGAGATATCCTGCACACAGACAAACAGACACACAGAGAGGGTTGATAACAACCTCGACTTCACCTTCGGTGGCGGAGGTAAATATTCCTCCAAGATCCGTAGATACTGTTAAAAAAGAAATAATAAAATAATCTAAGGAAAAGTAGGCAAGACACATCAGTTATCAGCATTGTGCAAAGCAACAGAGAGTGAAACAGAATCCAGAAGTAAGCATCGGTGAAGATATAAATAATAATAAAATAAAAAATATATTTATTTATTGGAAAATTTCAGCACTTTTATATAACAATATTATTAATTATTTAAACTTTTAAAATGCTTGTTTAGGTCATATATGAGGGCTGGAAGGATACCCTAGAAGTAGGCGCCCTCATCTCTGAGAGGTCGAGGCTGCGTTTAAATCCCGACTCGGCTATAAACTGCCATCCTAGAAGTGTTTTGCAGTCAGGGCAAGGGATCAGTGTTTGTGCCGTCCCTTGGTTGGACATTAAGCTGGATGGCCCATTTACCAGCACTGATCGATGATGGACATTAAATATCTCATGGTATCCTTCATGAAGAATATGCAAATTATTTCCCGCCACTCTGGACAAATTCCGACTTCCTTTCCTGACTGATAGCTTTGTGTTGGCTTAGTGGTTAAGGTGGCTGGCTTTGGGACTGAAAGGGTCCTGAGTTCAAGGCCCTGTTTTTTTCACCATTGAATTAACATCTGGTGGGGTTGACTCAGCCTGTCATCCTTCTGAGGTTGATGAAATGATTACCAGTGTACTGGGGGTAATAACCATTCAGGGTAACCTGTGTCAGAGTGGTGACCTGTCTCGGACTGTACTCCTTGCCAATGAAACTGCCTCAGCAGTGATATGTGCCTTTATGGTGTGAAACGAAGGGTATTATTATTATTATTATTATTATTATTATTATTCTTTCCTGACAGACCACTGGGAAGGCAATGGTAAACCACAACACCAGCATAACCTTTGCTGAGGAATTGCTTTGGCAGTACTGGCGACCTGTAAGAGGATGATAGTTAATTTGATTGGCACACTCGTAAATGTTTCCCTTTCATCATTACCCTTCTTCATTTTTGATTGCCAAACATTGAATTTACATTCTATGGATATTACCATTATCTTTAGTATTATCCCTAATTTTACATCATGTTTATTGTTGTCTGTTTTGTGGCGATTTCAGCCAATACGGTGACGGCGAGACAGTAGAGACAGCAGAATATTTTTTGTCGAGAGAGAGAGAGAGAGAGAGAGAGAGAGAGAGAGAGAGAGAGAGAGATAGATAGATTCATTTTCGTCCATCAACAGAATTATGTTATTTATTTTTGAGTAATTTTCAAGAAAATCCATTTTGGTTCGAGTGAGTCGGTGGACAGAGGTGCGATGCGGGCGTGGATGCATCCCGAGGAAGTAGGGTGAGATTTGTTATCCAGGCAGCGAGAGGCAGTGTGAGCTGCCGAATGCCGGTAGGCTTCCGAAGCCATGGAGACGGTTCGCTCTGCGGGCGGCAGCTAATGTCAAGTACGGAAGACAGAATAAAGAAAATTATTTTTACACACTGTATCAAAGATGAAATGAACAAAACCACAATGTTATCACACCTTAATGAAAATTGGAGTCCGTGTTGAATAAATTGAGTCGGCACGTAATGAAAGCTGTATGTTACGACCACCTTTAGGGTCATAAAATGCAGACAGGTGGTCTAATGGGGGGTTTTGTGTAATTCTTCACATAATTGCGCAAGCAATTCACACATATACTTGTAAAACTATTTACCTACAGAGGAAAATTGCATGTTTTTTTACACATTCCTGTTCTCACCAGGTTCCTGTGTTTCCACTGTAATGGTATCGAGTACATTATCTGTATAGGAATAAAAGCCATCTGTTGCTTCCCCCCATCCTCCTTCCCTCTACTCCCCCTCCCCAGGTCCCTCCCAAAAAATTTAAATTGCCAATGCACAGTAAACAGGCATTTTATACTAACAATGGGCAGCTTAGAGACATGGCAGTTTCTTGAGAAATCAGGCGCTCTCTCTTCCAAACAACTAGTCCATTGTCTCTTGAAAGCAACAGACTGATAACTTGATGACCACGTAGAGGGCTCAGCTTAGTCGAAATGAAAACCAAGAGATTGCGCAAAGTACAACTCTACCTAAAATAAGTCGATACATGCAAGCATAGGGCAATTGAGTATTGAATGCATTAACTTTATGTTTTCACCATTTTACTCAAATTATGTTTATATAAGTAATGAAATTACGTTACGCGTTCATCAGAATGTCGCGACTTATTCGGCCGTGCCGCCACTCCTCCACAACGTTGTCCAGACACTTCAAAGACGTCACTGCATAACCAGATGTTCTACGTAAGCTTGAAAAGGAAAGTGTAGTGAAGCTACTACCACAAAACACGATTACATTCGAAACAAGGCCCACACTGTAGCTGTGAGGGCTGTGCTGCCATCGTTTCAGCAAGGCATGGCATGCTTGTTAGGCGACACCTGCCACGTCAAGTAAAATTAACAGTGACTCAGCAGGGCATAATTATCTGCAAAATGTGTGTGAGGGTGCAGTGAAGTTTGCAAATGATCAAGTTTTTGACATAGGTGGGGTGCGTGCATGTTTTAATGCAAAAATTAATGTGCCACGTTGCAACCGGAGACCTCTCAATATTGCAATACCGAGACGGCTTAATAATGGGTTACTGGACCTTATGGGTTACGGATGATTAAATGTTATTGTATGGAAAGGAAAAAAGACTTTTCACAAACTTAAAAAAAAACAAAACTTTTCTCAGGAAATATGTAATTTGGAAAATTCTCAATTCTCTCCTGGAAAACCGTCAGCACGTCCAGCGAATGATCTTGATAGATTTGCGATGTAAAAGTCATTGGAATTTCTGTTTTTTTGAAAGTCTCATAAAGCTCGATTCACACTCACCTCTAAGCTGTCGATCCTGGGGTTTGAATGTCGACCAAACTCTGAACCGTCATCCCATGGTGTTTCACAAGCAGGGTGATTCATGAATGTATGGGCCGTCACTCGCATGCACCTTAAACTGGACATCCTGTCTGCTGACATTAGTCGCTGGACATTAAAGATCACACAGTGTCCTTTGTGAAGAGTAGGTGTGCCATCACCAGCACCCTGAACAAATTCCAAATTCCTTTCCTGACTTCCTGAGTCAAAGTGGTGACCCGGCCAAGATTGTAGCCTAGTAACAGCTTCGGCGGCATCAACACTCTACTACATAGGGCATGGTACATGATGATGATGATGATGATGATGATGATGATGATGACAACTCTATTCAGGGTACATCCACTGTAAGACTATTTCAGATATGACGTAAAGCAGTCCGAAAGACAATCTATGGTAAGCAAAATGTTTGAGGAGGAAGAATAATAATAACAATTGGCTTGTTTAGCATTCACATCTGAACCCCTGGCTCATGATGTCAGGAAACACAGGTTCAAATCCCATACTCCATTTTTTATTTTGATGGACCATACTCTTTACAAAGTATTGGTGCCACCAAAGTAGTTTCTTAGCAAGGGTTTTACTGGGTTGTTTGCCGTTGTTGCCTTTCCAGCATTGTGTGTCCATGCTCTTTCCTTTTAATTGCTGAGCATCAAGCAAGGAAGCAGCACATAACATTTTTATAGTCATTGGCCAGGGTTTGAACCACCAACATCCCCGACTCACAGTGGATGCTCTCACCATTACGCCACCAAGTCTGGTATCCCATACATCATACGTTTATCCATTTATCCCGGGATGTACATATATATATAATCAAGAAGATGTTCTTTTCAGATCGGTGTCTGTGAATAAGTGATTGAGTAAAATGTAAAAGGTGAACCAAGACTTTTAGATTGAAGCTCCAGAACACAGCAGTGCGATACACTCAAAAAGGTGCTGCCAATTGCGTGTTTTGTTATCTGTTGGATAATTAAATGCCCCAAAAATCTTCTCGAGCAATTGTAATGAGCTACAACTTGCAGCTGAACTTATGGCACAATGAAGAGGCATCTCGTTTTGATGTCACTTGGTTAATTGAGAATCTACCTTTGTTGGTGTGCAAAATAATGCAACACAGGCACACTTCAATTGTTTCGGTTATAAAATTCACGCATTCATTATGGAAGATTCTCATGGGCAACTGGTGAAGAAGTTTAGGTCTGTATGGCATATTGGGAGCCCTTTAGGTGCCAAACCAACCGAGAAACTTTGAGCCGCTCTGTGCATGGGTCGTGAAGCGTGGAAATGTAGGATCCACAGGTTTATTTTCTTGCTGCCTTCGGGAACCCCACAGCACATTGTTAAATGTTCAAGTTAGGTTGCACAGATCCAAAGCTGTCAATGGAACCCAATAAAATGCATGCGCTATTAGTAAAGTTCATTCTGATTCTCAATTCCGATATATCATACTCTGTTACAGAGTGTAGTTGCTGCCAAAGCAGTTTCTTAGCAAGGGATATACTGAGTGGTTTGTCATTGCTTTCCCAGCAGTAGTTTGGGCAGGAATTTGTAATTTGGTCATGGTGCCGGTGATAGGTCGCATACTCTTTGCGAATGACACCGTGGTATCTTTAACGTTCACCAACTAATGCCAGCAGACAGGACGCCCAGGTTAACGTCCATCCGAGGGACAGCACACACATTGATGAATTACCCTGCCTGAAATACCGAGATGATAGTTTATAGCTGGGTCGAGATTCAAACCCAGCCTAGACATGTTAGAGGTGAGTAAAGTTCATACAAATGTTTTATTACCAAACTAGAAAGGCACTCAGTAGAGCGCATACCTCCGCCACGCAATTCCTGATCCACGAGAACATATCTGGCCCATTACATTTTTGAAATACCATGTTGTACAGTACTGTATCGTTTTTGGCTCTATCTCTCAATGGTGAGGTCTATCTCTCAACTTTAAAAACTAAATAATTCTCGCATCCAGATCTGGATTCAGATCTTCACCAAAATTGAACCAGTTCCTCCTTGTCAAACACCGAATCCGTCCACGACTTTTTGCGATATTGTGCTATATATCGTTTTTGGCCCGATCTCTCAATTGTGAAGAATCACTTAAAAAATTACAGTAGTGGGATCCGCATCTTCACCAAAATCGAATCAGTTCGTCCTTGTCACACACCCAACCTGTCCACAAAATATCATCCGTATCCGTCCACAACTTTTTGAGATATCCTGTGCACAAACAAACAAATGAAATTGCTCGTTGAGCAAGGAATTGCCGGAATAACTTTGTCATATCTCCATGATCTCCAAAAAAACAAAAACCTGGAAATCAATTTGGTTCTTATAAGTCGATAGTGCTACTGTTTAATGAGTTATAGCACTTGGTTTGGGCATGATCATAACTTGGAAGTCAATCGGACTTGAAATGGCGTTTTTATCGCAATTTGAAATTTTTGACCCGACCCCCCTGACATTGGACCCCCGACCGCGAAGAAGGGTGTTGGTGTGACACCCCAATGAGACATATGGTTGGATGCAGAATTGGAAGATGCACATTTTGGATTTGGTTTGAAGTCGATACGACCATTTTAGTGGATGTTATTGCGAAAATAAGAATTTCGGTTTTTCGGTGACCTTGACCTTGACCTTTGTCCTAGATTCACCAAAAACGACAAGTGTCTAAGTTGGACCATGGCCGACGTCTGTACCCGGTTTGGTCATGATCGCTGAAACGGTGTGGCTGCTACAGAGTAAACAAACACACAAACAGACAGACAGACACACAGAATGACACACACAACCGACCAACATAATTGCCGAAATTCGAAGGATTCCGGCAATTAACAAACAAACAGACAGAAAGGGGTGAGAACATAACCTCCTTCACCTTCGGTGGCGGAGGTAATAAATGGAGATGTGTCATCGGTGAATGTGAAAGGTAATTACCAACAGGAATGTTTAAAAATCCTCCAACGAGCAACACCAGTTATGAAAATAAATGGTATTAATCTGATAATGAGAGATCAACTCACATTTATTTGTGTGCCTGTGTGTGATATAATATAATGAATGCACATGTCTCAGGTAAATGAAAACATTGACGTCAGAGTGATAATGCTTTGTGTTTTCGTGACGGCAGCGCACAAGCATGTCATTATGGTTTGGCTCATGTCATGTTGGTGACCTTTTGCTTTTCACTGTGACCTCTAGCATCACTATAATAGTCACTTGTAGGTGGGTAAAGGTTTATAAGTATTATAAACGAGCATCATGTTTTACTTTTCCTTGTCTAATGAGAGAGAGAGACAAGAGTATGAGTTTGTGTGATTTTTGACCACATCTGCTCGCTGCTTTAAGTCGAGTTTTGAAGACGTGACTGGAATATGTTTACAATGGAATGAACTCCACTCTTGAAGAGCATAAACTTGCACAGTCGTTGATTTGCACGTCAACAAATCTCAAATGTTATTATTTCTCCATTCAAAGTGGTCAATAACCCCGGCAACTGAAATTGTCAGCAATTTTGCATTGAGCCGCTTCAATGTGTTGCACGTCGTCAGGCTTTCGGTGTCATCATTCATGATATGGGATATTCCTGTAAAACATGTTTGGCAAGGACAAGGACATGTATAGCAATTCAAGGAAGTATAGGACAATAAACTGAAAACAAGGATAATTTGCCCTTTGGCCCATTCCTACTGTGGTGAATCTCAATTATGGAGCACTATAAGATTGTGTTTAAATGGCATGGTGTTTTGATATAAGGTCTCTCGGTCTGAAAATGTCCTTGGAACAAATTGCCTTTAAAACCCTCACAAACCAGATAATAAATCTCAAGGTTGGGCCCGGTGCCATTCTGGGCATGATCTGAATTTGAACCTCATTCGTTTTGTTCTACTCGTCTTAAGACAGCCATCAGACTTTGGTGAAAAGGTCTGGCAGTGTACATCAGTTTTCTTCTCTCGACAATCTCTTTCTCTCTCCCTCTCTCAATCTCTCACCCTCTATCTCATGCTGTAGCTAGTAGCAACAATGTGGGTGTGTTTGTTTAAAGTTTCTCGCTCTCCAAATTATGGACAACTTCCCGAGGCCATTTTGTCTCACTCTTTCCTCCAGGGTTCGAGCAATCATTGCCATCTCTTGCACTCCCATCCTGACTCATGATCTTTATTATCCCATTAATCCATCAAAAACAACCCTCTTACTTGCTAAATTCAGTTCTCTGTCTCTGTCTCTCTCTGTCTCTGTCTCTTCTCTCTCTCTTCTCTCTCTCTCTTCTCTCTCTCTCTCTCTCTCTCTCTCTCTCTCTCTCTCTCTCTCTGTCTCTCTCTGTCTCTCTCTGTCTCTTCTCTGTCTCTCTCTGTCTCTCTCTGTCTCTCTCTGTCTCTCTCTGTCTCTCTGCTGTCTCTCTCTCTCTCTCTCTCTCTCTCTCTCTCTCTCTCTCTCTCTCTCTGTCTCTCTGTCTCTTCTCTCTCTCTCTCTCTCTCTCTCTCTCTCCTTCTTCTCTCTTCCTCTCTCTTTTTCTCTCTCTCTCTCTGTCTCTCTCTCTCTCTTTCTCTTTTCTTCTCCTCTTTTGTCTCTCTCTCTCTCTCTCTCTCTCTCCTCTCTTCTTCCTCTCTCTCTCTCTCTCTCTCTCTCTGTCTCTCTGTCCTCTCTCTCCTCTCTCTTCTCGTCTCTCTTTCTCTTTCTCTTTCTCTCTCTCTTCTCTTTCTCTCTCTCTCTCTCTCTCTCTCTCCTCTCTCTCTTCCTCTCTCTCTCTCTCCTCTCTCTCTCCTCTCCTTCTCTCTCTCTTCTCTCTCCTTTCTGGTTGTGGCCAATTGTTGCTTTAGTACCACAACTGTCAATTTAACTCTTCCATGAGCCCCACTCTTGTAAAGAGAGACAGAAAAAAGTTTCTCTCGGTAGGCTTTTACATGCAGGGCTGTTTGAAATCCAACATCTGATTAAAATTAAAATCAAGCAAATGTTTGCATGCTCGGTGAACATACACTGTGCCTTAAAAACTTCAAAGAGCACAGTGATTTTGTCATTGAGGGCAAGGCCTACTCGTAGTTCAAGCATTAAAATCTCTATATTTATTAACAGCAGAGATGCTGAATTATTATAAATAACCAGATTACACAACACCTTATGAGCTATTCGTTGTTTATGCCTCTCTAAATTTGGAGGCCATATCGTAAAGCAGTCTCTTTAGACAATTATACGATACTGCATAAGTGGAGACATAATTCAAAACAAGGACAAATGTGTCCAAGAGCCGCGTCCTAAAGGTTTTGTCTTCAGCAGAAGAAGAAGAACAAGAAGAAGCAAAAAAGACAACAACAACAACTTCCGATATTTCGTCACGTGCCTTGACGGAGCCAATAGCGAGACCCGTCCTGGACGATCGTCGTTCATGACGAGAAAATAATGTATTTACAAATTACAATACATTAAATGGAATAATCTTTAAATAGTAACGTGAACTTTACGAAACTTTAAAGGAAATGTCCGAATATATTTAAAAGTTCATGATAGACACTTTCAAAAGGCACCCTCAATGTGAGGATGTGTACAAGTGTTTAGTATTTAAGGAGATCCGGATCCTGTATATAAAAGAGCCGAGTCCTAAAGGTTTTGTCTTCACAAGAAGAAGAAGAACAACACCGAGCTCTCTTAGAGCACGTCCGCTTCAGACGCGGCTAAAAACCCCAAAATTTACCTTTTATTATCAGCAAACGTAACCTCGATGAATTTCTTAGGAGGCATTTATGTCTTGCCTTTGTAGGTCCCTGATTGGCTGTGAATTGTCATGTGCTTCTGACAGCCAACCAGGCAGCCACAATGTTACTGCTTTATCTGCATTTTTTACACCTCTGCAGCACCATGATAAGTTGAGAACCATCAAAGGGATTTCAACTAAACTTCGCACAAGCATGGACTGTTACACAAAGATGAACTGCTTCGATTTTGGGTTCAAATAATCAAGGTTCAAAGGTCATGTGACTTTTAATTGGAAATCTTTGTTACCGCGATAACTTGTGAACACCTAAAGCGGTTTCAAACAAACTTTTCACAAGTATTGACTGTCATACAAAGATGAACCGATTCAATTTTTGGGTTAAACAGGTCAAGGGTCATGTGGCGTTTAAGAATCATGTTGCAGACCTGACCCGAGTTCGAGCATCTAATGTCTCTATTCTGGGTTTTTTTTCCTCTTTTCTCTCTCGCACTTTCTCTCATGTGATCTTTACTTTTTTCCCGTGACCTATTGAGATCAAACGTAACAGTGGGTTGACATCTAACATCGGTGGAGGCATATCCATTGATGCATTTGCATCAAGTTCAATCAGAAAAATTATTGAATGTCACATCGAGCAAAAAGTAAATTAAGCAGCTTCTGAAGTGTGAGTTTAATTTCCCTCTCACTTGTCATTTTCATACACCTCCGAAATTGTGACACATGTTCGTAGCTTGGTGTGACCTAATCTAAGTGAGGCCATCCTTTGAAAGGCAAATAAAGAAAAAGCTCTCTTAAAGCTTGCAGTAGCACAAAGGTCAAGCTAATGCATGCCATTGTCACGTCTTGGCTGGATTATAGACTTCACATCTGGAGCAATGTGAACAGTTCACAACTTGAAAAGCTGGAAGGAGTGTACGGAGCTGCCATGAGGATTGTCATGAGAGCAGCAAAGCCAACATCAAATGCACTGCTGAGATTTTGGCGTCGTGTCAACCCTGTCAATGAAACCTTCACCACACCAGCTGCGAATGCAAGTGTGAAAGTATACGTCGTGAATGTCCACCCGTTAAATCCTCAAGTGAATGACATTACCAAAATTGACGCTTCTGTTGACAAGCCAGGAAGCCTCGAGTTGCATTTTGATGCAGGAAACAAGTCCAACTTTGCGTAAATATCAAAGCCCATAGACTGCAACGTGAAACTTCTTGCGGTATGATGCTGCAACTGAGAGAAAAATTCAAAAAAGAAGTTGCTGACTCAGCTGTGCCATCTGTAGAAACTTCGAGTTATCAGCAGAGAATAACGGCTACATCAATTCTTTCATGTCCAAGGTTGAGTTGTGGTTACATGCTGGTGTGTTTTTTTTTATTTTTTTTTTAAAACAATGATTTAAGGCCTCTGGAAGACCTTGCACATCTATCACATTCAGGACAAACATGTTAGTAGATATCAGTGTGCTTTTGCATGAATTACGAGGATATCCACAGGCAACGGGTAAACGCAAATCGTACGTAGGATTTGAACCCGAGTTAACTGCATTATTTTCCAGGTGTTCAGGTGGGAATGCCAACATGATGATCCAGGTTGGGGGACACTGCTTTACCAATAAGCTTGTTTCAGGAATTGTGGATTCATTATAGCATTTGGTGGATGAGAACAATTCAGTGCATCCAATCACCCTCATGACATAGAAGCATTGATTTGGTGATCACTTGCTTCACACGGGCAAAAATCTCATGCACATTGTCAGCATTAAAATTGAACAAAATTGGATTTCAAAAACTTAAAGTTACTCGATCTCATCATTATCAAATTATTTACTCTACAATTCCTTTTTGAAAGAATGCCTTCGTCGGCAGTCGATGCAACTTCAGTGAATTTTTCCAATATTTTCCCTAGAGGCTGACATGGTTCTGCCTGGAGGGCTCATGATTGGGTCTGAAAGGTCGCAGGTGTGTAAAACAATATTGCCTATTTATTGTTTCAAATTAATGTCTCAAAATCCATGTTTTCTGTTTTTCTTCTCATTTTAATTCATCCTTTCTCCACAACCCTGTTGTGCACATAATAAATATATAGCTCCTTAGCAATTTTCTTTTTGAAAACTGCACTATATTTCGTCCATTCAGAATGACTGTCTTTTTTACTCTCGTGGCCGTGGCCTCCTCGGATCAAAAGTCGTATAAACGGTGTTCACGTTAACCTTGTCCTGTTGTTTTGAGATCCTCCATACAAGTTCCATGTTCAGTTTACTTTCCAACTTTTGTGTCGACACTTGGATAATTACAATACTGTAAACCAGCCAGCTTGCTCTCTCCAACATATGGAAGTTAACTGTGCTCAATCGGTCACTTTTTTTGTGTTATCATGATGAAAACAAATTAATCGTTGCAGGCAACCAACAGACATGAATTGACTTTCCACCAAAGTCCCGACTAAGTTTATAAACAACACGACCAATAATTCCATTAGCACTGACTTTTGAATCATATCTACTGGAAAATTGAATACTTTTTTAGTTTGTTGATAGAATTTACATCAAGTGACATTTATAGAGGTTTAACCAGACTCGATGGCACAATGATGAGTATCTGCTCTCAACCCTTAAAAAGGATAGAGCATGGACAAACAACCATAGGCTGACAATCATTGTGCAGACTTCGATCGGCCTAATGGCTTTCTCCTGCAGTGAAATTCCTTGTAAGGGGATTATTATTATTATTATTATTTTGTACAATAGCTCCCATGCAGAATGCATGATTAGACTTTTACTACAAGGAATTCTGGGATCATACCAGGACCAGATCCACCATTTTTGTTTGCCTTCCATTGAACCGGACCAGCTCACTGTGCAATGATGATATTTTCTCACTGTAAACATGCCGAATGTAAACTGCTCTGTTTAAACTCCATTACTAGCACCTTTTATGAATTACCAACCAATCCCAAGAGAGGATGGTTAAGGGTGAGCTTGATTTGAAGTGAAACAATACTGACCGAGTGGAAATGGATGACTGTGTCAAAGGAGATTATACATCGTTGAGCTGTCTTCACCGTAAAATATTATCTGTACATACCTTCACACCGGATCCACCTCAATTTCACGAAACCTCGTCGAGATGCTGCCCATGTAAGTAAAGTATTACATGATGACGATGTGCCACATAGAGTGATCTTTTTATCGTTCCTGAGAGGTTGTACCTCCCATGCACAGGTATAACCATTAATTCTCTAAGTTTATGTGCTGACTCATTTTTTATGTTGATTTTATCTTTTTTTGGTAGCTCCAAACAAAAGCGTTGACCCAAAGCTAGACCTCCTGCTCTCTAAAGTTGAATTGAAGCTACTGCTGCTGTTGAAATCCCCCAACTATGTTTTCATTTTTGACAGATAAAATATCCATCTGTTTTTCACCTGTATGTTATTTTAGGCCTATATGATGGGAAATAATGACGGGTGTAATGATATGATAAATTATTGAAGTATCAGGCTGGTATTTGTGATGGATACCACCTGACTGGCAAAACAAAACAAATCTTTGCTGGGCCTTTGTATATGACATTATTACTACGTTTTATTTCTGAAACCAGTTCAGTTATACGTTATCAAACTTCTGAATATCAAGAAATTTATATTGAAGGATGTGATGAAGCATTGGGGAATGGCAATGATTTATGAAAACAGTGAAATGTGAAATAAATTTTGTAAAACACACACGGGCCACGAAATGTAATACCAATCATCTCAAGCAGTACCTGAAAGTGTACCAACAATCTACCGTGCAGCAATGCCATGGTAAGCAGAGCACATCCGGGGTTTGTGCTCCTCTTGGATAATTCCAAGTCGTAAGCCCAACTCCACAGTTGTAATGACGTCTCCACAACCCACTTTCCTCAGCAGCATCCACTGCTCCACATTGTTCGGTTTTCAAGTCATTGAGTTTGGCACAATGCTTTCCACTGTGAAAAGTGTTCTGAAAGACTAGATGTCACCACGACATATGTTGTAAGCTCAGGATTTGTCCAGATCCTTCTACCTGGCCAAGGCATTGTCACAGCACAGACCTGTAGCTCATTTGCAGTCACTGCCTACTGCACTTCCTTTCCAGTTCAACATTGTCCACTCCATTGAGAGACCCCTGCTGTGCACTCTGTCAAGTATGCCTACTTTCTGTGCAAGGCCACTTACCCTCCCAACACACCACCGACTATTTGCTGGCTCTTCTCCTTCACCGTCCTTTCTTCCTTCTCTGCAGCCACTCCCCTTTGCCAGGAATGTCCTCCTCCATGGAACAACTAACTCATTGCAATGTGAGCATATATACCTTTCCCTTTCTGAAGTGCTTTTAATCGCTAGACTGTATGACCTCGAATCCCATGCTCTGCAGCTTACAGCCTGTGGCCTTCATGCTGCAGATTGTGGCCTCCAAGCAGATCCTCAGCTATGAGCCCAGAAAAAAATCGCTCAACATAGCGCAGCATTGTCATTGTAATTCCCTGACATCACCAGCTTATTGATGATGATTAACGAAGTTGAGGTGGATCCATTGGGGAGGCATGTGCAAAATATAATTTATACAGAGAACATAGCTCAATAATGTATACATTATTCTCATTTGATATGCTCATCCATTTTGACTTGGTCCTTCCTTCTGTTTTATTTTCAAATCAAGGTCACCCATTACTCTCTCCTCCTAGCATTGTTGGTAACTGATAAAAGTATATTGAAGTAGGCCTTAATGGTGGTAGAAATGCTCTTTGATACCTAGCAGTTTACATTAACAATGTTTACAGTGAGATAATGTCCTCAACACATGGTCAGCGAGAATGATTCAATGGAAGGAAAACAAAAATGGCAGATCCTACTGACGGACTCCCTGGTTCACTCGAATAATTCCCCAACTAAGCACCCCATAACATAATTATGTAGAGTCCATTGCACATGTGATTCGTCGAGCATGCAGCTCACTTAAAAATCTCAGACAAAGCAAGCTGGCCGGTTTATTATGTTCGCGAATTAATTGGAATAACCCACATAAAAGTGGGTAAAGTGAGGTAACAAGGATGCATTTATACATTGGATGGAATAACCTCCAACAACAAAATCAATAACAACAACTATAATCCACTTTAAATAAAATATTGATTTTAAAGGTCATATAAAAAATTCCAGAAATTTAGCGCTATTGATGCAGTCTTGTACACGACCTCATCTAACATGCCCAAGTACTGCTAAATGAAAGTCTTTAAAGTAGCAAAAAGGCGATTTGTGTTCTGCAGTGTTCAAGTATGTATGTGTGTAGATATATATATATATATATATATATATATATATATATATATATATATATATATTGTTGTAGTTTCCCACCCGTCGGCGTGCGGACGACCGCTTTTAGCCAATGGCTGCCGCTCTCGCCCACCGAACGGGCAAACCTAGTCGCAGCTTTCGGACAACGCCGAAATCCAGCTACGGGTGTGTTTAAGCAACACCAGCCTTGTCAATACTCTACCCGCGCTACAGGGTCCGATCGCCGAATGGTCGATTTACCTAATTAATCGCGCGGGCAGACTACCGAGAGATTGTACCTCGACGGAACTCGTACGGAAACGAGCCCTTAAGCAGCTCGCTCCGTTTGCGATTGCCGAGCGGATTATCGCCAAGCCCGTCGGACCCGATTCTCTTATCGGTTTATTAAAGACCAACTATATTCCGAACTTAATAATGGCAGTTCAATCAAGGGAAAGGAGCAACGAACGGGTCAACATTCACACAAGGA
The DNA here is from genome assembly GCA_035128595.1 of Eptatretus atami. NCBI lineage: Eukaryota > Metazoa > Chordata > Myxini > Myxiniformes > Myxinidae > Eptatretus > Eptatretus atami. Next base: position 55,090,904 of record CM068954.1, on the reverse strand, counting down.
CATTTATTATTATAGCACGTATGCAGGCATGCACGTATACAATTAGGCGAGGCAAACGCAGCATTTATGCAAGGCAAACAAAAGCAATGCAATCAACAAAAGCACGACAAAAGAACTACAACCGTTGGTCTATTTATTATGTACAATTACTTAAGGACACGGCGCCACATCTCTCATACAAAAACCCCGAAAAGAAAGAAAAGGAAGGAAAACGTGACCGTGTGGTGAATCCTCGGCCCCGTCCTCCTTCTCCGACCTCGTCACGACAGACCTCTGCTGGCGTCTCGGCGCCTCCGACCTTTTCATGACAGACTCTGCTGGCGTCTCGGCGCCACAGACCTCTGCTGGTGTCTCGACCTCATACGACAACGACCTCTGCTGGCGTCTCGGACCTCCGACTTGTCGGACAGACCTCTGCTGTTGTCTCGCGCCTCCGACCTCGTCATGACAGACCTCTGCTGGCGTCTCCGACCTCGTCACGACAACGACCTCTGCTGGCGTCTCGACCTCCGACCTCGTCAGGACAGACTTCTGCTGGCGTTCGGCGCCTCGACCTCGTCAGCAGACCTCTGCTGGTGTCTCGGCGCTCCGACCTCGTCACGACAAACCCCTGCTGGCGTCTCGGCGCCTCCGACCTCGTCACGACAGACCTCTGCTGGCGTCTCCACCTCGTACGACAACGACCTCTGCTGGCGTCTCGGACCTCCGACCTCGTCAGACAGACCTCTGCTGGCATCTCGGCGCCTCCGACCTCGTCACGCAAGACCCAGAGAGAGAGCGAGAGCTTTAGCGCGGATCCAGAGAGAGAGCTTTCTCACAACCACCCAGAGAGCGCGATCCAGAGCGAGAGAGCGCGATTCTCCTCAGCACGTCTTTTATAGCCCTCCCCTCGCCCCCTCCCTTTCCCAGCGCGCGAAGGAAACTTCCAGAAGAAGCCGTTTTCCCGCTCAATCGAGGCCGTTCCCTCGCCGCTGCGCCGCATTCGTTATTGCTTCTTGTTTTTCTCCTGCACGTGTTGAGAATCCACTCGCAGGGTTGGGAGTCTCCTGCGTTGGCCGCGGAGTTGTTATTCGTTGGGGGAGGGGGGGCGTCGTCTGTTCTCCCTCGACGAATGCCAGGCTTCTGGCAACCGTGTGCTGAGGTGGAAACGCGGTGGTGGTTGTGGTTGTCTAATGGTGGCGTGGTGGCATTTTGTGGTGGTCGTGATGGTGGTGTGGTTGGGCAGTTGTGGTTAAGGTGGTTGTTGTGAAGGCGGTTGTGGAGAAGGTGGCTGTTGTGGTGGTTGAGAGGCGGTTAGTCCAAAATAAAGATAGCAAAAGAAAAACACTACCTCAAAGATCACAGCCCGGTTACACGAATAAATCCCTTTAGACCTCGGTGGGGAAATCTAATCCGAACACACACTTTCGACATAACTGATCTCTGGGATATCTGAATGGTGTTCTGTGAATTTCCACAACCGTAACAATATATATATATATATATATAATATATATATATATATATGTATAGTATTACTATATATAGTACATAACTATATCTATAGTAAACAGAACTACATATAATTATTTATATAGTATATACTATATATAGTACATAACTATATCTATAGTAAACAGAACTATATGTTATTATTTATATAGTATATACTATAATAATACATCTATTTCTATAGTAAACAGAACTATATATACATATATATATATATATATATATATAGTATATACTATATATAGTACATAACTATTTCTATAGTAAACAGAACTATATATACATATATATATATATAATATATATATATGGTATATACTATATATAGTACATAACTATTTCTATAGTAAACAGAACTATATATAGATATAATATATATATATGGTAATACTATATATAGTACATAACTATTTCTATAGTAAACAGAACTATATATACATATATATATATATATATATATATATATATATATATATAGTATATACCATATATAGTACATAACTATATATATATATAGTAAACAGAACTATATGTTATTATTTATATAGTATATACTATATATAGTACATAACTATTTCTATAGTAAACAGAACTATATATACATATATATATATATTATGTATATACTATATATAGTACATAATATTTCTATAGTAAACAGAACTATAATAATATATATATGGATATACTATATATAGTACATAACTTTTCTATAGTAAACAGAATATATATACATATATATATATATATATATGGTATATACTATATATAGTACATAACTATTTCTATAGTAACAGAACTATATATATATATATATATATAGTATATACCATATATAGTACATAACTATAATATTATATATAGTAAACAGAACATATTCATATATATGTATATATATATTTCATAAATAAAGAGACTTTTAAAGGTCGAAGGAAAAAATAATATGGAAGTTTGCCACTGTCGATGCAGTGTCTTATACACCACCTTATTTACCATGTTACTTTAGTTACGCGTGCCTGGTGTTTGTGTCCTTTATGACGTCTTTAAAAACATTAAGTTTCCTGTTTAGAATGATTTTCAATTTTGTTCCACTGCCAAACAGGCAGAGTAAAAAAAAATTATTTTACTTCTCTCTGCACATACGCAATCTGGACTATTTCAGAGCCAAAGTACAGCTAATCTGCAGACAGGTTCGTTTTCTGATTCATGTTCTGATTCGTATTCATAATATAACATTCAATTGAAATTAAGTTGTTTCTTGATCATAAACGACGCACAGATGGACGGACAGACAGAAGTGAACCAATTGCTTAATCCCACTTTTTGCTTCATGTGAGTGAGATAACAACAACAACACCAACAACAACAACAGGATGATGACATGGATAACTTTATGATAACCTCTCAAGACAGTAGGCCATGGAACAGTACAAAACAGTTTTTTATTATTAAGCGCAGAATTCCATTGCAATGTTTTTTTGTTGTTGAAGTTGTAAGCCCAGTTTACGTAAATCAGAAAAAACTAGTGCGGGCCTATACGTGCGTGGCCGTACGTGCAATAAAAAAAGGAGGATTGTGACGTCAATCGTGACGTCATAGCACCGTGTCCTGCCATTGGTTTGGTAAATAAATGGCCATAACTTGGGAACCACTTGTCCGATTAATATCAAACCTTGAAAAGGCACATACTCAGGTCCCCAGCAATATACCTGGCAAGTTTCAATTAGATTGGACCAGTGGTTATCGAGAAACAGCGGTCGCAGACAGACACACAAAGATTGCTGGAATTATAGATAGATGTTCTGAAAGTCTGGATGGCACCACGACATTTGTTGTAAACCCAGTATTGGTCCAGATCCATCTACCTGGCCAATTGTCACAATTGTCGCATTGTCGCAGCACAGACATGTAGCTCATTTGCAGTCACCGATTGTCGCTCCTTATAGAAATGTAAAAATTATGACCCTTTCATGCAAATTTTTATATTTTCTTATTGAAATAATTAATTTGAAAGATTGAACAACCAATCGTGTCCCACACACGTGTGACGTCACCAGGCAAAATACGTCTGCCTTTGGGAGAAATATCTGAAAAGTCACCAAAGTTAATTGCATTTTCTGCTTTATGATGTGGGTTGTATTTTTTTATTTTTTTAATACAAGGATAGCATGTGCAAAACTTGATAATAAACAGATCTAAAAATTATTGGTTTTTGAAGTTTGTATTTTTCTTCAGTTTAAGGCACATTGTACTTACTGCCACTGACATTGTGAGAAACACCTGAAAGAACCATACAGCTGCCAGTCTCCAGGAAGAAACCACCAAAATATTTCAAAAATGAAAACAACACCCTCTGATGACAGAAGTGCAATTGGATGATTTTTTTAATTGTACGAAGATTTGTTGAAGTGGGCAAATAGTTGAGTGGGTTACCAAGCAGTCCTTTTATACAAGTAGGATAAACAGGGTGCTCATAAAATAAACCAACCTGCGCAAGTGCAAGCCAGTAAAGAAGCTGATGGGATTAACACTGCAAAGAAAAGCCACCAAGCTTTTGACCAACCGTCGATGGTGTGAGTAGAACATCACTGATTGTGTGGAACTAGAGGAAATTGCTGTCGGGGTCTTCACTTAATCCAGAGCTCTTTTTTTTTTTATCAAAAACTGATTCTCCACTAGATTTGGCATTAGATTGTGGTTTTATTTTATGTTATTACATAATTTGGTTCTTTTTTTCACTGATAACATTTATTTATAAAATTGCCCATATTTTGCATTGCGTAAATCAGAAAGCTTACACGCTCGGTGAACTTGTAATCATGTTCAAAACTGCCTGCACGAGCATTGCACTTTCAATTAAAAGTCGTTCTTCATTAATTCATACTTTTCATAAACCTGCAGAGTTCCTCTCCAAATTATTTTCCAAACCCAATGATGGTTTCGCTGTAATGTATCATAATAAACATCAAGTCATTAACATCCCTTTTTGAGTTATCGAATGATATAATTATGATACAATCTGTAATCATGGGAAACAGAACTCAATTCGTGAAATCTAATCTTGCAATCTCATTGTTTCATCATATATATGTTGAACCCTCGCCAATAATTAATTAATTACTCATTACTATTGCCGCTGGGTGAAAATAGGTGTGAAAATTAGCATTTCTGCAAACCATAGCAGCAGTCAATCTTCCTCCATTTGCAGGTCAAATGAAAGTTATCTTCCATGAAGTCTATTATTTTATACAGTGTTAGCAAGCCTAGGTTGCAATTATTTATACAATGCTTGCTAGGCTTGGATAAAATTGCTGTGCAGCAAAAAAAAAAATAATGTGTGAACCTGTAATGTATGATCATCTGTCTATTGTGTCAACTGTCTAACCAGAAACGTTTTCTGCAAACAACAGATAGTAGCTGTGCATGCAATGAATGCCTAGTCAAGAACTAATTACTCGCACCATCCACACTTAGATGTGCCCCATTGTATAACAGTGTCGTAAATTTGACAGTGGGTAGGTAGAGCCGACGTTTTACCGTAACGCAAACAACCTTTTCCCATTCAGATTTCCTTGCGCCCCACAGCAAAACGAAGTAGCCCACTTTTCAGGTTCTCGCTTGCACCAAATAAATTCCACATTGGGAGCTGATCCAAGGGAAGGGAGGGCAGCGGGACGTAACAATCGAAAATGTCGAATAACAATCGGCCATGCAGCAAAACAAATTAAATGCTTTACAAATTGAAAGTCCAAGCTGTTTGTATTTCTTCAAAACAAATCGTTCATACATACATTTCAGGTTGGTTAACATTTTCTGGTGATTAACCAAACTGGTATTTGCAATAATGCAGGTTGCTCTTCATGACAACAGACACCTGGGTGAGTGAATTTTTTTTATAGTGTAAGAGCCACTGCCCACACAGCAACCACACTTTGAGCAAGCAAGCATTGTAACCCAGTGTCAAAGGTTAGCCTAGAAGAACAGACCATGTGCTGCTTATACTGGCAGAGCTATTACCCTGGAAAGCGATCCGCCAATCAAGTAACAACTGGGTTCCTACTTACTGCTATATAAGCAGGGCCATTTTCCATTAAAACCTGTCTAAGGTTTCACCCAAGAATCGAACCCAGGTCCAGTTGTTCGTGAAGTGAGCACACTATCCACTACACCATGGGACTCCATAATAGGGCCATTTTAAAGATGCTTATTTGTTTCTCATAAGCTTTGACTGTGCTGGCAGATTGATGCATATTAATAAGCCGTTTAATAGCAAAACAAAACATTATGTTATAAAGGAGCAAACTGATGAGCACCAAGCAGCTTTAAGAACATACAATGCCAATTTCGATGACTCCTGTGCCTACATAAATCGTTATTTCAGAAAACCTTTGCAAGAATCAATGATTTCAAACATACACCTCACAAGTGCTCTGAGAATATGCTCGATGTGCGACCTAGCTGCCCTGCCTGAGGAATATGTTCTTGGAAATGGTTGTGATTCTGTCTGTTTCTGTTTTCTTCATACCATAATCACTGTCACCAAAACAACAACACTGATTTGATTTATCTTGTGTTAAATTCCCTAAAACCCACATTTCCTGGTCTGTCATAGGTAATCACATTAGTGACTGAAATTTTGCTTCCAGAATCTGTCCTCAAAAATTAATGGCAGAAGGAGTAAAAATCTGTCCATTCTACCAATTTTATTTTATTTTACAAGTAAAGGTGTCACGTTAATCGCTGGTATCTAACATTGCAAACTGGATGGAATAAACAAGACATTGATTGAAGTATGCTTCTCATGGCGGTTAGCATATTTCGATCAACGTTGTTTTACCTGTCCGCCAATGCAGATCGACACTAGCCTTCACAATTAAGACTAGCTTTCCATTCAATCGATGCAAACTTCCGATGAGCTTTACTGTTTCAGTAAGCGGTTTATGCTTTCAGCTCATGACCAATGCTGAAGGTATATTGTCCTGAATGTTTTTGAGTGCTTGTATTTCCACATTACAGCAAATGTCGATACACGGTGCTCTTATTTTTCCATGAAATTCAAACCTCATGTTGCCACCTGCCATGGTGTTTAAGGCAAGCCATTTTGACAAGGCTTGTCTTGTTCATGTGGAATGTCTGACAACAGCATGCCACAGACACAGGCCCATGGAAATTCTCGCCTGTGTGATGGAATTATTTATCAGAATGATTCTTTCTGTCTCTGGAAATGAGGCTTCTTCATCTCTTTGAAATGGAAACCATCAAGATCCCGACTTCAGGATATTATTGCCGTCAGGTCCTTATGCCAAGGGCTTTGGCGAAAAGAGAAGGAATTGAAGAATAAGCACAGCATTGGCATTTACTTTAAAACATCGTTTGTATTGGGCCAGCAGGATACCTCACCTGATATGGTCTGGGTTCAACCCTCAAATTTCCATTTTGATGCAGTGTTGGCAGGGTGGGCCGTATTCTGAAGCACACCATCCTTCAGATTGGAATGTAAATCCGATTGAATGTAACGTGGGCCATTGCATACCAGTACCTTGGCGACATTCTCTGCTTGTAGTTGTTCAAGGGATATGGTTGTTGAATTAGATTAAGCTAATGGTATCAATGGTGTTCGTATACGGAAATCAACTAACCATACATTAAGTAAATGGCGTGTGTATGCAGCACAGGCATGGAGGGCCAAATGCCATTCTTCTTTGTCCAGGTTACCTTTTCTGTCCTTGTATGTATATTTTAAAATATAAAATCAAAGGTAAACCAACATGCCTGCCTCTGGGTGATCTGGTTCTGTCGATGAGCCTTGGTGGTGATAAATTATTGTAAAACTTGAGTTTAACTCGGCTTCATGAGTACCAACAGGAGGAAGTTCATGCAATTACAGCACACCATCTTTCAGGGTTAAGCCATTACGGGGCTTTCAAAATGACGCATGAATGTGAAAGGAAGCCTTTTGCACATGCGCTGTGTGTGTTTACTGTTTACACTGGCCCATTTCGGTTCGCCGGGAACTTTTAATCAGCTGTTGCTAGCACAAAATCTGTATATCAAATGATCTTTTAAACATAATTTTCAGCATTTTGATGAAAGAGTGACAATTCGATGATGATTAACCATAATTGCACTGTTCCTGAATGCAAATCGGACTCATAGAAATATAGGAATACGACAAATATCCGTGGATGAGGTGTCGGGTTTGTAACATTTCCTGTTGGTACAGTATAAGCTAGCAGCGGCAGAGGATATAACACACATACACACATGCCCGGATGAACGCTTCTCATTTCACCAATAGATGAAACAATCTTGTGGCCTCAGAACTAAACAAAGATATACACTTATAACGGCCCTCACATCCCATACAGCTCCCACTCCAGCCCCCCCCCACTCCCCCGTCCAAAACATGATTAATAGTAAAAAAATCATCATTTTAAACTGACCCTGTGCATTGAAAAGCCCCAGATATGACCTTCCCTTCGGTGATAAGAAGCAACTCAACCAGATACGACGTCTCCTTCTAGGAAGTCTGCCTGAATGTTGGTAATGACGGTATCAGCTTTCCTATTACAGACTCCATAAAATAAGTCACCAAGCCTGCTATGTTCACACGAGGTAATATTGCAAAGTTCGAAGTCCACTCACTGACAGGGATGATCTGGGAAGTCGGGCAACAAGCCTTGCACGGGCACATATTGTCAGGAGATTTTGCAGTACGGCCTGCAAGATATCATGTGTTTGGGGGAGTTGATCAGAAAGTTCTCCAAATATTTTGTTGTGCAGAGGCATTCCCCTTTCTCACAGGTGTGTTTCCAAGTATTTTAGGCTTATTTTGAAGCTATGTGAGCCATTTCCTGGTACAGTCTTTATCTGGCATGCACGAGAAAAGTTAGGCCACCGCCCCGACGGGCTTCATTGCAGTGGTTTCTGCGCATGTATGCCGATCATTCTGAGTTGGATTACGTCACTTCAAAAGTCATGTGTTGGCCTGTAAATATACATTAAAATATTCTGCATGGAATATTTCACAAGAGTAAGTGTAGGCCATGCCAATATGTTAAAGGTGTGAGTTATGTAAATTAGGTGTGTTCAGGTAATATTAGTAGACAATTCCCATTAATCAGGAACACTACCGGTCAAAAGTTTTAGAACACCCCCATTTTTCCAGTTTTTACTGAATTTTAGCAGTTTTATGTTTCAATGTACTCTGTTATTAAAGCATGGAACAAATAAACAATTGCAGATAAAAAATAAATCATGGAATCGTTTTGTTGAACAAAATTTAATCTAAATTTTTGACTCATCAAAGTAGCCACCTTTTGCAGATGGAACAGCCGAACATACTCTGTGGCATTCTTTCTACAATGGAAATTAAATATTGTTCGGAAAGTTCTTCCCAACACTGTTGCAGAAGTTCCCATAAATGTGTTGCACCTGTAGGTTGCTTTGCTTTCACCCTTCTCTCCAGTTCATCCCAAACCAGCTCGATGGGGTTTAAGTCTGGAGACTGTGCTGGCCATTCCATGATTTGAAGCCTTCCGTCTGGTTCTTTTATTCTGAGGTAGTTCTCACATAGCCTGGAGGTATGTTTTGGGTCGTTATCTTGCTGTAGGTGAAACCCTGACCACAAGGCATAGACCAGAGGGTATTGCATGGCGCTGTAAAATGCTGCGGTAGCCCTTTTGGTTCAGGGTGCCAGTCACTCTGTGCAAGTTGCCGACTCTAGATCCAGCAAAAGAGCCCCAGATCATCACGCTTCCTCTTTCATGGGTGACAATTGTGTCACACAATGAGGAACCATCCTTCCGCCGACTCGACGGCATACAAAAACCTTGCGTGATGAACTGAAGATTTCCAATTTTGATTCATCGGTCCATCAGACCTTCTTCCAGTTTTCAGTAGTCCACTGGCGGTGTGCTTCATGGCCCAGGCAAGCCTCTTTTTATTATTTTGCCATCTTAGCAATGGCTTTCTTACTGCCACTCGACCTGTAAAACCTGCAGCTCGAAGTCTCTCTTCACAGTTGAAACTGAGACTTCCTTACTTCGACCAGTGTTAAGCTGTGGTTAAAGCTGCTGTCCTCTGAGCCGCCTATCACACAAGCTGTTGATCTCAGAAACTTGTCTTCTGATTGTGTTGTGGCTTTGGGTCTGCCAGACCTCTTCCTGTCAGAGTTTTCCTCAGTTTCCAAGTGCCTTTTGATGGTGTAGGAAACTGTACTCACTGACACTTGGCTTCTTTGCAATTTCTCTGAAGGAAAGACCTTCACTTTTAAGGGTTATAATGGTCTGTCTGTCTTCCTTTGTTAATTGTTTTTCTTGCCATTATGATAGCAATATACTACTTCCTGCAGTGCAATATTGTCCAAATAATGCTTCAGAGGTGGAGCAACACAGTTTGTTCAACACTGCTTTTATACAGACAGAGGGTTTGTAACTAATCAACAAAAGTTGGGACACCTGGAGGAATTGTTTGCATCAACTTTCAAGGCTTAATTTACTTCCATTCCTGCAGAACAGCTGCAGTTGCTCACCATTACTTGTTCACTGAAAAGGGCCTTTTTTAACAACTCTGAAATTTACATTATTTTTCAGTTTTTGGTAACCTAAACTTTTTTTAAACCTGTGGCAGTTTACCACTTAGCTTTTACCATTTCAGGTTATTCACTGGACTTGAACTGCTTAAATTTCAGTATGAATTGGAAAATGGGGTGTTCTAATCTTTGACCGTCGTGTATGTTAACTGAAGTAAATAGATAATTGGATTGAGAAAATGGAGGCATGAAGGGTATGGCATCTCTTTCTGTGTCGGTGTGTCTGTTTCCATGTTTAAAATCATTCTCAAGAATATTCCCAACAGTCAATGGTCTAATGATCTGGTTTTCACTTGATTATGCAAATTTGCACATGCATTGTTGTAATCCTGCAAATAAATTTGAATAGAAAGAGACAGACAGATTAATTGAAGTAAGTGTGGGGTGGAGTACACACCTATAATGGATAAAATAAATAATGAGCATGCTCGTATTAATGGATGTTTTTCAAACATTTCATTTTTATTACTATTATAAAAACACCAAAAACTTCAGCCTCAGTAATCTGGTTTAAAATAAGTTTGACTATTATATTGGGAGAAGGAGAGAGAGAGAGAAAGAGAGAAAGAGAGCAATCCGTACAATGCATATATATCTCCAGCTCAGCTTTTCTTCCTGCAGAATAGATTTGCATCTGCAGCCGGGACCTCATGCTGGGTTTCAGCAGCCCTTTGTGTGGGAGCTTGTCTTTACTCTCTGTGGCTAAGAACCGAGGACTTGAAGAACCCTGGAATGGCGGAGCCGATGCGAGGTGGAGAAATGGGAAGTTGAGAAATGGAGAACAGGGGAGCAGGGCATCAAGGCACTTGAAGAAGTCAGAAAGCATCGAAATAAAATGGAGGATTTGAAGTGTGGTTGCAAAAAGAAAACGAATGTCTTGATAAAAATCCAAGGCCACTTATGATAAAATGCCAGGGTCACCTAATGTGTATTCATGCGTCTTAAACAAACTATTTCTGCATATACATTGCAGTATTTGCTTTCCAACCGTACTTTATACCCATGAAAAAGTATCATCAGGCCGAAATGGAGCACTACTATCATGATGTGATGGAGTCCTATGGTGTAATGGATGGTGTACTCACCTTGCAAGCAGAAAAGACCTGGGTTTGAATCCTCAATGGGTGAAAACCTTCGGCACATTTCCTTTCTCAAAGTAGGACTGTTTATCATACGGTAAATATGAACTGGGTTGTTAGTTGATTGGTGTATCGCTTTCCAGGGTAATTGTTCCACCAGCAAGTGGTCATATCTTCTCGGATATTCTTTGATGCCAGGTTGCACTGTATGCATCTCAGTGCAGTTGCTGTGTTGGTCCAGTAGCATTTCTTACAGTATAAACAAATTCATGTTCACATTTGCTTGAATTCATGCTGACATTCACATGTTATCTGTGAACGGGCATCTTCAATTCAAAGGGTGAGTATTATCATGCTGTAGTTAATTTGCCATTTTGTTGGTAAATATAACCTCTTGAAGAAAGTGTGATATGTTATTATGTCAGGACAAGTATCGTAAGGAAGCTTTATAGACAAAATAGCTTTATAGACTTTATAGACAAGACAAAATATATCTTAATCATCTTACTAAACCTTTACAGCATTATCAATGAATAGTCAGATGAAAATGCCAGGGACATTAAGACAGTTTTCAGAAGTTTGATGTCATCTCAGATAAAATTATCATTCTTGTTTAGTTTGTATAAGAGCTTCCTGGGCTGTTTTCAAAGAAAGGCTTTTACAAGTCTGTGTGCAGTCAAAGGCCATAGTTATCTTGCTGTTGTCACTTTTGGAATTTCCCAAAAAGAAAATGAAAAATTTTGTGCTCAATGTTTTCTAAACAAGTAATTAAATGAGGATAACGTCCACAACCTATCGTGCGTGAATTTTAATTTCATCCATGTTGAAGGGTTAGCAGGATGGCCTCGACCTAGAAGTATGCACACTCGCCTCTAAGCATTCTCGCCTGGGTTAGAATCCCGACTCAGCTATCAACTGTCAATCCAGTGTTTCACAGGCAGGGTGATTCATCAATGTGTGTGTGCCGTCCCTCAGATGAATGGTAAACGAACGTCACCTCTGCCGGCATTACTTGGGGGAATTTAGAGATCCCATGGTGTCCTTCGCAAAGATTAGGCGAGCTATCAGCACCATGAACAAATTACAAGCTCCTCCCCTATCCTACAGAGGGCATTACATCAGCGGCACAGCCGCACCCTCAGCCAATGATGCTATCCCACAGCATTGTGCTGCATACTAAAGAAGCTCCATATTGAAGCAACTCTTATGATGTTTGTTATATACAACCCATCACTTCGCTCATGGGAATATTAAGAAGTGGGGAGGGGTAAGACAGAAGAGGGAGAGAGAAAGAGGTGGGAGAGAGAGAGAGGGATGTGAGAGAGAGGTGGGGGAGAGAGAAGGAGGGGAGGTGAGAGAAAGGAAGGGAGGGGAGAGGGGAAGGGGAGAGAGGGAAGGGAGGGGGAAGAAATTCTGGATGATTGTGACTCCTAGTTTAACATTTATCGAGTTGGCACACAAATTGATGAATCACCCTGCCTGTTAAACACCAGGATGACAGTTTATAGCTGGGTCAGGATTCAAACCAAGGCTAGACAGCTTAGAGCGAGTGTGCGTACCTCTCGGCCATCATGCCGTGGTGTGGGGATTCATTGCTTTGTAGCCACTGAAAACCTTTTTCCAATTCTCTTTTGAGCTTGTCCTTCATGTGTTCCGTTGCTTTACTCATTCTAATCCCATCATTTATTTTGCCTTCCTACCCGGTAATGTCCTCATGGAGAACCTAACCACAGTATCGCCATGGAAGCTTGTAGAGCGCTCGCCAAGTGGCTTAAGCACACCTGCAAGCACGAAAACACGATGTTCATGAAACGTTGAATCTTTTATATGTATCTATCTATGTTGAAGTGAGAGGTCGTATAATGAAAGCTGATCGCAAAAATGGGGAAACGTCTTGTAAAATAATTGCAGAACATTTTCAGTGAGCGAGCCACCGCCCGAGGCACCACATGACATCACGGGGGTGGGGTCTGAACTTTGTACCTCGATCGATGTATTTATGGTTGTATTTTGCAGAGGTACAGTGTGAGCACTTTTACCGTGTATCGCCATGGCTTGCAAACGAACAACCAAGCAGCTTGTAGAGCGCAGCTCTTGCCAAGTGGCTTAAGCAATCAAGCAAGCACTCCAACAAAACGGTTCATAAGGAATGGCTGACTTGACAAGCGACAGCAAGCTGATCGGTAATGGGATATACCCAGAAAAACAAAAACATCACTAATTTCTTAAACATTTTCAGATTTCACTCCAGATTTCAACACTTCTTTAGTCCATGAAATCCAATCCTCAAATCCTAAAAAATATTTTGATGATATGCTTTAATTAGTCTGTGATGACAGTCCATCGTGGAAAATGACATCAGATAATTCATGAAATCACTCCAAGCTCCTAATTTGAAAACTATAGCACCTACAAAAGTGTTGTATACAGCGATTCATAGCTATGAAGATCAGGCTTTCCATGATACGAGTGAGGAAAGTGAAAAAAAAACAAACTGAGCACTTTATCATTGAGAAACCGTCAAGGCCTGTTCCAAGTCAAGGTATTGTTGAGCAGGCCAAGCAAAATGGCGGATTAAGACCCCAGCGAGCTGACAGTTTTTTTTTTGTTGTTGTTGTTGTTGCAATGAGCACCACTAAAATTATCTTCAAAAGGGGTGTTTAAATTTACCCAAACACCCAGTTTTCATTAGTATACTGCCTTGGAGTTCCATTAGTCTGCATGCACAGTTTGGGGCCGCTAGGTTTCACGGTCTTGGAGTTGTGGAGGAGACACACTGACTGACACACTGACATTTATTATTACCCTTGCCGAAGGAGAGTGTATTGCATTTGGGTCCGTTGGTTTGTAACTTGGAAAAAAAAATTTTTTTTGACATGTTGATCGCCTCCCTTCGTTACTTGGCAAAGAAAAAAATTTTTTTTGACAAGTATGTTGATCGCCTCCGTTTGTGTGATTGTTTGTTTGTGTGTTTGATTGTTTGTCTGTCCGCTCGCCTCCAGCCCAAAACCGCTTAACCGATCGTACTGAATTTTTCAGAGATTAATGTCACCGACACTGCGACGGTGCCGCATTGAAGTTTCGTAAAATTTGGTCGACCGAAAAAGTCTACATAGGCCAATGGGCTAATTTAAGCCAAATTTTCTAAAATCCTCAAATTTCATCTGATTGATTTGAAATTTGAAGTGTTTGCATATCAGGTCATTGAATTCAACCACCTATTAGTTTTGAGGTTAACAAAGCTCAAAAGGTCACCATAGGTCATAAGGTCAACCCAAAAAAGGCCAAGGTCAACCCCAAAAGCTCATAAGGTCAACCCCAAAAAGGCCAAATTTCTAAATTGTTTCTAAAATTGTCAATTTTCATCAGATTGACTTGAAATTTGAAGACCATTTGCACATCAGGTCAATTAATTCAACAACCTATTAATTTTGAGATCAACATAGACCAAAGGGCCAAATTTTCTAAAATCCTCAATTTTCATCGAATTCACTCAATTTGAAGACCATTTGCATATAAGGTCGCTGAACTCAACCACCTATTAATTTTGTGGTAAACATAGGCCAAAAGGTCAACATAGGCCAAAAGGCCAATTTGGGCCAAATTTTCTAAATGCTCAATTTTCATCCGATTGAGTTGGAATTTGAAAAGGATTTATATATCAGGTCACTGAATTCAACAACCTATTATTTCTGTGGTCACCATTGGTGAAAAGGTCAACATAGACCAAAAGGTCATCAAAGGCCAAATTTCTAAAATCCTCAATTTTTATCCAATTAACTTGAAATTTAAAGAGCATTTGCATATCAGGTTACTGAATTCAACCACCTGTTAATTTTCAGGTACAAATAGGCCAAAATGTCAAAATAGGCCAAAAGGCTAATTTTGGCCAAATTTTCTAAAATCCTCAATTTTCATCCGATTGACTTGAAATTTGAAGAGCATTTACATGTCAGGTCGCTGAATTCAACTTCCAATTAATGTTAAGGTCAAAAGGTCAACATAGGCCTAATTTCTAAATTGATAGATAGGGCCAAAAACTAAATATATCACTATCTCAAAAAATTGTGGTTGAGTTATGACAAAACAAGGTGGATGAGTTGGATAGGTGACAAGAACAAGAGGATTGGATTTTGGTTCGGATCCAGCCTATTAGTGGGATACAAAACATGAACTGTTCCACCTGTCAGAGGTATGCGCTCTACCGAGTGCCATTCTACTTTGTGCTGTTTTGCTAAGTTGTCACTCCATGAGTGATTTTTCATTTGTGTGTTTGTCTGTCTGCTCATCTCCAGCCCAAACCGCTCAACCAATTGTTCTGAAATTTTCAGCGATTAATGTCACCGACCCTGCGACGGTCCCTCCATTGAAGTTTCGTAAAATTTGGTCGACCGAAAAGGTCTACATAGGCCAATAGGCCAATTTGAGCCAAATTTTCTAAAATCCTCACTTTTCATCCGATTGATATAAAATTTGAACAGCATTTGCATATCAGGTCTCTGAATTCAATCCACCTATTAATTTTGAGATCAGCATTGGCCAAAAGGCCAATTTGGGCCTTTTGGCCCAAATTTTCGACATACACACATGCCGGGATGGACGCTTCTCATTTTACCAATCGCTGAAAAAATCTTGTGGCTTCAGAACCAAAGAAAAATATACACTTATAATGGCCCTCACAGCCCATACAGCTCCCACTCCACCCCCTTGCTCCAAAACATGACTAATAGTTTGTATTGGGCCAGCAGGATATCTCACCTGACATGGTCAACCCTCAAATTTCCATTTTCTAATTTCTAAAATCCTCAATTTTCATCTGATTGATTTGAAATTTGAAGAGCATTTGCATATGAGGTCACGGCATTTAACCACCTCATAATTTTGAGGTCAAAGTAGGCCAAAAAGCCAATTTGGGCCAGATTTCCTAAAATCCTCAAATTTCATCCGATTGACTTGTAACTTGAGCATTTTCATGTCAGGTCACTGAATTCAAACACCTATTAATTTTAAGATCAAAAGGTCAACACAGGCCTAATTTCTAAAATTGATAGATCGGGCCAAAAACTAAATATATCACGATCTCAA
>CM068954.1:55054694-55074646 GCA_035128595.1 Eptatretus atami | reverse complement strand
ACGAGTTATGACAAAACAAGGTGGATGAGTTGGATTGGTGACAAGAACAAGCGGATTGGATTTTGGTTCGGATCCAGCCCATCAGTGGGATGCAAAACGTGAACTGTGCCACCTGGCAGAGGTATGTGCTCCACTGAGTGCCATTCCACTTTGTGCTGTTTTGCTAAGTTATCACTCCATGAGTGATTTTTCAGTTGTCAGTTCTTGACGACAATCTTATAGCTTTCGTAAGTATATTTTGTATGACTTCCGTCCTCTGTTTGTGTGTTTGTTTGTTTGTTTGTGTGTGTGTTTGTGTGTTTGTTTGTAGGCACGATAACTCGAGAACGGAAGAAGCTACCAATGTCAAATACACCAGTGATTCAGGAGGGTGATGGCTAGCGCTGATTAGATTTTGGTCAAAATCGGTCAAAGGTCAAGGTCACAGTGAGGTCAAACATTCGATTTTTGATGGTTTTACTGAGAATCATCGTAGAAACTTCTGGTTTGCGTCGCTACCTTCTCTAGAGACAGCTTTTATTAGACAAGGTCAGAGGTCAAAGTTGGACGATTTCGTTAAAAGTACATCTATGACTTGCTTGTTTACTTACGAAATCTAAAGATTTCGTAAGTATATTGATGACTTCCGTCCTCTGTTTGTGTGTTTGTTTGTTTGTGCGTGTGTATGTGTTTGTGTGTTTGTTTGTAGGCACGATAACTCGTGAAAGGAAGAAGCTACCAATGTCAAATTACACCACGTGATTCAGGAGGGTGATGGCTAGCGCTGATGAGATTTTGGTCAAAATCGGTCAAAGGTCAAGGTCACAGTGAGGTCAAACATAATTCCGTAAATTCATGTGGAGAAATGGAGTATTTTTGCTTCGGTCGACGTTACGAGTTCGTTTTAACTTCGATTTTAATTTCGTCTTCGGTTTTTGCGATCGCTTAGGACGCTTAACACTGGGTTGTCGAAATTCTGGTAAAAATCGGATGTTTTGGAGACGTTTTAAGATTGTATAAAAAATATTTCACTCGCCGCGTCACGGCTCGTCACGTGGTGCAGCGCGCTCGAGCAGAGGCGTCGTTGAGTCACGTAAAGGTTTTCCGTGTGCGCGCTGACGGTGTTTTCGATAAAGATGGTGTTTAAAAGTCATTTTTTATCCCAATAAAGGTTATCGTCGCATGCCTGACTCGCTAAGCCATCGGATTATGTAAAGATTGTTGGTGGATGGCCGAATATTACGGTTTTGTGACTTTGATAAAATAATATTAAATAATTGCGTGGAGAAATGGTGATTTTTGCTTCGGTCGACGTTACGATTTTTGATGGTTTGGTACAGATCATCGTAGAAACTTCTGGTTTGCGTCGCTACCTTCTCTAGAGACAGCTTTTTTAGACAAGGTCAGAGGTCAAGTCGACGATTTCGTAAGTACCAGTCTATGACTGCTTGTTTGTCTGTTTGTCCGCACAGAACTTTAGTGTTTTTCTCTGCAACTGCTGGTTGGATTGAGACAAAATTTTCACTATCTGTGCGACTACTCATGTAGAATGTTTTAATGATAATTATGACGTCATAGGTCACGTGGTGTGGCAGCTATGTTGGAAAAACGGAATAACTTTGGACCTCTGTGTCTCTGAAACTGCATCAGGGAAAAAATTGTAACGGCACTCGGCAAGTACTCCTCATGGGGAATAAGTGTGATTTTTTTTTAATGATGTCATTGGTGCCTTCATTATGATGTCATAATTGCATATGTAGAATGCTACATCTGCTAAGTAGAAATTTTTGAGGGTCATCTTGGGATAAAATGGTCCACAGAAAAAAAATTGACCAATGTCATCTGTCACGTGATTCGGCAACCATATTGTTTTGATATAAAAAAAAAAACCTTCCAAAATCTTCTTCTCTGAGGTGGCTGAACAGATCAAGGTGAAACCTTACACATATGACCACCTATCCATGAGGAAAAATAGTTCACACATTATGTCACATTGCATTTACCCTAAAACCTATAAAAATCTTCTTCTCCAGAAAGGCTGGACAGTTTGAGGGGAAACTTCAAACAAATGCTTCCCAAGCCTTGGATGTACAAGTTTGTTAAGGAATAATTGATAGGTCACATTGAAGAAAAATATTAAATAATGCCTTCTCTGGAAATGCTTCATCAATTGATGTGAAACTTCATAATTATGATCTAGTAGTGATGGGGAATACATGTTTTAAATTTCAACTTGATCGGACACATGGTCTGGCAGCCAGAATCATTTAATTTTTTGATCTGGGTTCTTTTTGATTTTTTTTTTTTTGAATAAGGCTCACTTTGCTCTGCCTGGATGGGTTTGAAGGTAGAGGAGTCACACCTGAAATGCGAATCCTATCCAGGTTCCTCCTGATGACTTAATCTTTGCTTGTTTTGGTTCCTTCTGATTACTCCAATGCAGGACTGTCCCCATTTGGTGTTGCATTTGATTTTAATTGAATTTATTTTAATCCCATTCTAAATTCAATTGAATAATAATTTTTTAAAAAACGTCATGGGTCAGGGGGCAGGTTTCCAATCGAAGCAGGGTTGCATCAAAGCAGGATGTCTTGTTACCCAGTCATCACTCCAGCAGTTATAAAGTGGCAGTTGTAATTATGTCTCTTATTAATTATGTAACACACCAGTACACAAACACCACACAAGATACACTACACAAATCGACACAAACACCACACAAAACAAGTCCTGGTGAGGGTCTGCAATCTCTGATCGCTCTTTTTCTTGTTAGAGATTATTTTGGTGACCTAGCTTGATAGTAAAGATGCCACACAGGTTCCACACACAAGTCATACAAATGTGACTTGGAGCTGCAGTATTACAGAGCTGGTAGATTGTGTATGGTGAATATGGCCCAGAAAAATCATGTAGCCCCGTTTCCAACAATAATATGTAAAATGTCAACCCAGGTAAACTTATTAAGCTTTATAAAGTGCCTATCTATCTTTTCGGGCAGGTTTCTAGTCTAACACATTCTCCAAAGTGGTTGTAAACCATTGCTCAGGCACAAAACAAGCAATATTCTCAGAGGATCAGATTATTCGGCCAACTCAAAATTGTAACCAGCTTAGCAAGTGGTTTTAACATAAATCAACTGTATTTTATCATGTGAAGCTTCACAAAAAGTCCACGTTTTCTTAACTCCAGGTGTTCTATATCTGTACAACTTTATTCAAAAATTGATTCCTACTGTATATATATATATATATATATATATATATATATATATATATATATATATATATATATATATATATATATATCCATCCATATACAACATCCTCCCCAGAATACCTTATATATTTACCGTCTTGCTTACCAGCTCCATCACCATGATAAACATGAGTGGGCTGAGAGAACTTCCCTGATTCAAACCAATGTTCACACTGAACTCCTGCGACATCTCAGGACCAACGAAAATTCTTCCCTTCATTCCCTTGTACATCCCTTCCACCAATCTAACTTCTGCTTCTGGCACTCCCATCCCTCTCAGTGTTGCCATCCCCATCTCTCTCAGGACGGTGTCACCGGCCTTCTCCAGATCCGCAAATCCCAATGCAATTTGCCTTTGCACCTCCAGCCTCTTCTCCACCAGCTCTCTCAGCATGAACATCCCATCCGTTGTCCCCCTACCCTTTCTAACCTCCTTCTGCTCTTCGCCGATCTCCATCTCCCCACCCTTCCTTATCCTCCCGTCCAGAATCCTCTCCAGTACCTTCATGACATGACTTAGGAGTGTAATTCCTCTGTACTTCCCCATATCTTGAACAGTACCTTTCCTCTTTGATATGGGTACAATTAGCCATGTCCTCCAACCCTCCAGAATCAAACAATTTCTCATATGTACATTCAACAGCCTCTTCATGCAACTGATTCGGACTTCCCCCACAGCAACTAGCATCTCTCTACACACCTCATCAATGCCAGCTGCTCTTTTCTTCTTCATCCTCTTTAAAGCTGTCCGCACCTCCTCCTCCTCTGTGATCTACACTAACTCCACTTTCTCCTCTACATAACACGGAAGCTCCAGCTCACTGTTGCTTCCTCCCCGGTTCAACAGTCCTCACTATCATTCTTGTCACGAGCCAATTTGTCGATAATTTTCTTCCCACCATCCTCTTCCAACTTGTTGTACACCTCCTTTTCCATATTATCCCTCACCTTATCCACCGCTCTCCTTGCTGCTTTCTTCTTTTGCCCATACAGCCGGACTGATTAATTTATATTTAAAACAAAACAATACTAATAAAATATTGTTTCAAAAAAAATCTGTTTTTAATGTTTCCTCATAAAATATGGTGCAATACATAAAGGTGTGTGTGTGTGTGTGTGTGTGTGTGTGTGTGTGTGTGTGTGTGTAGTCAGGAAAAGTTTTCTTCCTACCTATAAAATGAAAAGTAAAAAATGTGTTGTTTCTTGGACATTTTGAACGGTCCTCATATCTCGTGACTTATCTTTAGTGTAACATATACCAGAGTCTAACATAGAAATTTCTAAGTATGTGCAGTGGAGTCATTGAAGCTCTTCACAATGGCAAAGGGCAGTCAAAAGTACTTTCAGATTGAGTCTCACACTTGTCATTCATTCTCCCAGCTCTCCATGATCAACAATGGACAACCCCATTGTGTCTGACAGTGCTGCTCCCTTGAACTCCATGAAGTTTATTTGTGGAATAAAAGCCATAAAGTCATTCAGGAACACAATCTGGAATACTCGAGGGTAATGAAAAGAGGAAGTTGTGGAACTGTGCGTGTCAGGGGTTGACTTATTTGGGGTATTTGAAGGGTTTGGGGAATCCTGAATAAGTGTGAAGCTTGAGGATATGGGAATTTAGAAGACTGATTGCATTTATAATCTACTTGACATAAAGCATTTAAAAAAGGTGGAGGAGTGAGCAAAGTGACAGTGTGGCAATGGTCAGTGTGACAACTGTCATCTTTAACACACAGCCCATGGTGTTCAAACAAAACAAGTGCTTCATTAATCTTTAAAACCAATGAGACTTCAACTAAAGAGGCCATGGCCTGTTTTTTGTCTGCCTGTCTGTTTGTCTTCATCTGTGTCAAACTGTTTTGCCTGTATATGTCTCTTTATGGCAGCAGTCCTTATCATGCATGGTTTCAGATCTAATCTGACTTCTTGTTGGAGTTTCACTATGAAGAAATTCTCATGGGATTGTAATGATGATCATGGACCAGGAAATGCTGTTGTGAAGCAAAGTGGTCAACAGGAAGCATGATTTACTGCATTCCAGGCTTAAGGAAGAGTTGGGACTTGTACAGGAAATATCAAATTTGTGTGGTGTACTATCACAAATGCCTTCTCTTCAGGTGGGGGATAACATAGGATATTTGACATTTATGTTGCAGACAAGATAGTCAGCTTAAAATCTAAAGAACTTCATCGTCTTCTGCTAGCGTTAGACCAGGCAGCAGTTATTACCTCCACCACCGAAGGTGAAGGAGGTTATGTTTTCACCGCTTTCTGTCTGTCTGTTTGTGTGCAGGATATCTCAAAAAGTTGTTGACAGATTTGGATGAAATTTTGTGGACAGGTTGGGTGTGTGACAAGGACGAACTGATTAGATTTTGGTGAAGATCCGGATCCCACTACTGTAATTTTTAAAGTGATTCTTCACCATTGAGAGATGGTGCCAAAAATGATATATAGCATGATATCTCCAAAATTTGTAGACATATTTGGATGAAACTTGGTGGACACTTTGGGTGTGTGACATCGAAGAAATTATTCAATTTTGGTGAAGATCCGAATCCGGATCGGAATACGAGAATTATTTAATTTTTGAAGTAATTCTTTACCATTGAGAGATAGGGCCAAAAATTATATAGTACTGTTTAGCATGATATTTCAAAATTGTGTTGGTCCCGATCTGTTCTTGTGGATCAGGCATTACGTGGCGGAGGTCCACCGCCTACATTACGTCCACCGAGTGCCCTTCTCGTAATTATATCTGATTTTGCCAGGGATTTAGCCCAGAAACACAGATTTCAGAGATAAGCATGCTACCAGTTACCTACCCTGATACCTGAGTGAAAACGCTGATATTCCTGAACATTTCCAAAGCTCAACGTAGGCCCTGTTTTCATGTTGTTAACGCTCTTTGTCTCCACATCTCTAACTCTGTAGATTTCAGGTTTATACGTCCACAGTTCTCAAATGCACCAGACCCTGAACTCATTATTTTCTGCCTTTTTTGTGTCGAAAGCTGCCCTTTTGATGTCCACGATAAGCAGCGTGTGCTAAGCACAGACGTCTGTTCATGTTTTAAAAGTAAGTTAGATAATACATGGTTTATATAAATGTGGCTTGAACATCAAGGGAACAAATATCAAGCTTGAAATTTTATAAAAGGTATGGCAGGGACTAGGGATCACAGGTATAAATGAAACGCATGCCCCTGGTGAATACAGGATCACATAGACTAGTGGCTTGTCAGCAGGTAGTTGTGGAATGGCTAAAGTTAAAAAATAACGTCAGAGAAAGCTAAGAAACTGAGGAATGCGGGAACACATGTAATAAATAAGAACGCAGAAAGAAGTGATTGCAAAGATATAGACGACAAATAATTTGGAAGTTGGATCGGAAATGGATAGATTATGAATGCGATTCCATAGGGCATCCATAGTTTCCATAGATTCCATCCATCCATAGATTCCATAGTGAAAGTAGGGACCTACAGCAGCGATTTAAGATAGAAGAGACATTGAAAGGAATAGTGGTTTTGTAATGGATAAAAAGGTTGGATATTAAGGTGAATTCAGAACCTCGGGGTTGAGATCTTGCGATGAATTTTCGCATCCAATTCGCGTTTCGTAATTCTATCCCTATTCATTTAGTTGTTTTCTCAGCTTTAATACTTTTTTTTTTTTATAACCATGACCCAATTCTCACTGCAAGCTAATCCCGATGTAGGGTTGAACAGAAGGCTCGTGCTGTTCTGAATCACATACTTCGGGGAAAATTTATCAAAATTAAATCTCACAATAACACATTGTGAAAGATTTGAATTAAAATTCTGTTCATATTTCATCCTATCTGCTTTATGACAAACTGAATTGCTATTTTTTTTTTTTATGGTGAAGCTTATTGGTATAGCAACATGTATACCGCTTCCACTTGCGTTATTGTGTGCAACACCATTCCTTTGGGCTTATGCTGGAGTTAAAATAGTCCCTTTTAACACTTGGCTATAATAACTTTTTGCCGGTCACTGTTACTTCATTGATAATCCCATCAATGAGCTAAAGTACCTTTTTCTAATTTTCTAATCAATAGCACCAAGTCTTGGCTGATTAACTCCATCAGGAGTTAAACGTGCTGTGTTTGGAAATTGCACAAATTCTCTTTCAAGTGATGGCGACCTTGTGTGAAAGAAATTAGATTTCCTTTGTCTTCAAGCTGGAGAGCAGGTGTTTTCACAACAAATGTCTTCTGCTATTGCTACTTAACAATAGACATGGATGGCATGGTGTGTAAATGTCACTTCTTGGTATTTTATAACCGTGCTTTAAGAAACATTCGGAACCAAAGCTCTGTTCGAGTGATAATTAATGCCGTGATTTAATTTTGATGAAAAGTCAGAAAGCCCGGATTGGGTTACGAGGCAAAGCAATCAGGATCCAGGGCTGAATGTGCCTTCTGCACACAACATAGTTGAGGTAGTTTTGCATATAAATTTTTAGCAGTAGTTTTGAATAGAGGTCCATATTTCGGCAGTATTTATTTTAAGCAAGTCTGGTGGTGATGCATATGTCACATGCTGGAAACATCTGTTTGATACCAAATGGAAATTGCAGTGCTTTAACAATTGCTTTGGATTTCTCCTCTACACTGTATTTTTCTCTCCTTCATGGCACCACTCTATCTGCACTACCCTTTCTTTGACCAAATGTCCTTCAGAGTAATTGTCCTCATTGATGTGAGCCTTGGATGATGCAGGAAGTGCTCAGGTCGTTCCAAAGCGAAATCTAGTGGGGTCCACTTGATGTAGCTAGGCTGGGGGAGGGTGGGACATGGGGGTGCATTCTCATGACAAATACAATTGTTTTCTTTACTTCTTATGTATCAGTGTGAAATATTTAGATCATGTTGAAAAATTATAATGATAATAATAATAATTGTCCCATTGGCTTCTTATCATTGTGTAGGTTCCGTCCTGGAGGCACACTCGTCTTGCATCCTAACCTGGGAGACAAGATAGACATCATTTGTCCGAGGGCAAAGACCGGCAACCATGTGGACACCTCTGAGAGTAGAGACGATGCTCAAGCATCGGGTCAATTTCCAGCCAAAACACCTGTTCCTGAGTTCTATCGTCTGTACTTGGTGTCGAAGCAACAAGCGGAGGATTGCGAAACGATTCATGAGAATCGTTTCTTGCTCAACTGCCATCAGCCACACACGGACGTTAAGTACACCATCAAGTTTCAGGAGTTCAGCCCAAATTTCTATGGGCTTGAGTTCAGCCATGGTCACAACTACTTCATCATCTGTGAGTCAAACTAACACTATAATTTAGGGGTGGTGATATTGTTTAGCCTCCTGTTGAGAATTAATTTGATGCTTAATGACCACCCAGGCAACGATATGATGTGACAATGAGAATGACACTTTATGTGATAATTAGTTCATACTTATCATGTGGAATATTTTGTGTGCTTCCATTGATGGGCCACATGTGGATAGGTTTTGTGCAGGCAAGATTGACCATCTTAGATTGCAAGGGCCCCTTGTATGTAACTGTTTTTGACCAATGACTCATTGACCCATGAAGTCCCCTTGTGGTCCATGAAAATGTCATACATTTCTCTATTATTCTCGCACTAGCACCATAATGAGGTGCTCATCAGTCGACATGCCATGTGCTCAGTTCATTACTGAAGCTTTACTAAGTAAAGGTATATGATCTGGTTTCCCATTGAAAGGTTACCATACATGGAATCTCCTGGGACCACTGCGGTAGTTACATACCAGAAAAATGTGTCCTAATAATGTGAAGAGTTCAGCCCATTGAGTCAGTGGGCACCTGCCCAATGACACAATCATTGTGAAAGACACTGCAAAACACACAAATTAATTAGAAACGTCCACAAGCAAAGGCAAGCATGTGGTTCAGATGGCTTAACATCCCCTGCGAAAGATGTTGTACCTCTTAAAGCATTGTCTCCTTCTCCCAGTGCACTAGTTAGAAGTCTTAGTCTGATTTAATTGCAACATGAATTTAATCCAGAACAGGCAAGTCATAGGCACGCATGCCTCCAACTGAACCGAGATCATTGTTGTCGTACAGAATAAAGAAGAAAAAGTAACTTAAAATGAAGGTTGTCAAGTGGGTGTGGAGAGCTGGTGTAAGACAAGGCTGTGGGTGGACAATGGCATGGCTGGTTTTGGAGTCGAGAATAATCTTGGCACTGAATAGCTGACGTTCTGGTGGTGTGCTTTACAGCATGGAACAAATACATTACTGTTTTAATATCCCTGAAACATAAACAGTCTCTATACTTCCACCGTCCTTCGGCATGTGCTTAGGTGGATGTCTCCTCCACTTGGGCTTCCCAGGCATCCCGTGGCGTTGTTTGCAGCGGGAATATTTGTGTATCTTTCCATCAGCTAAAATGCCCACAGGCTATGCCTTCACTTTTGACCAAACCACCTTGTTATGACCCTTTAATCTGAAATAATTCTGAGCTCATGTTGCCTCTCTAATTAACCTATTTTAGAATGATAATAAAGTTTCGAACATGTTAGAATTATTATTTTTGCTTATTTATGACAAATACAGATGTGCACCGTTAAAAGCAGCTCAAGCTTTAATACACAGGCCTGTCATGTTGCTCAAACCTACAAGATCCTGACTCCAAGTCCAAATAAAACCCTAAGCTCTAATCCACATTCACGGGTGTAAACGTCAATATATTTGAGCCACAATACAACTTTTGAGGCCTGTGGCACTGCTATCTCTGTCTTAGCTCTTAACTCAAGATCCAAAATCCAAAGCCCAGTGACATTTCTCAACTGCACGTTTGCAGTTCCCATCCTGTTCTCTGCAGTAGAGACAAATAACCGTTTTCAACGGAATCTATGAACATGCCGGACAGGCTGTTAATCGCTTGTGCATGCCGATAGTGGCTGTTCGAAACTGCTTAATGTAGGAAATTGATTCTATGGCCACCCGTCGGCTCGGCAGCCTGCAGGATGAGCAGCCTGGCGTGTTTTGCCATGGTGGCTCGTTTAAAGGCTGCTCGTCACGCCAGGACACTGAGTATGCCATTCGTAATGGAAAACTAATCTACCTCATCTGCAACGCAAGTAGTTTTAGTTGAAGTGGATTTCAACCATTGTTGTACAGGTGTGATCACATATATCGATAGCTGTGTTTACTGTTTGTCAAGACTTTGTGTGATTATATCATTAAGTGTCTGTGTTTAATCACCCATGCTCTCTCTATTAATGCTTATTATTCACACTTTATACAGTATATACATTGCTGCCTCAACAACCTGGAAAGTTATTGTTTTATTTTGGTTGAAAGTGGTAATTTCTAAAATAATTTGTTTCTTTAAAAAAGCATGAATAATGAATGCTGTGTTCTTAACATCTAGCTTTCAAAAAATAGGATCGTATTTTTGTTTGTGAAATGTGAAACTTTCAGCAGGGATGTGAATATGTAGACTGTAAAGCCCGTCGCAAACTAGCTGATGCAATGCAACAAGACCATCTGCGACAGTTTTGTATGTGAAAGTCTTTGATAATCATGTAATGTGTGGCGGTTGACAACCATCGTCAACAAGGTTTTCAGGCGTGTCGGCAATCATCGTAAAAATTGAACATGTTCATGTTCAACTTTTACAACGAGTTGTTGGCAACAGACATGCATCGTCGTGCAATGTATGTCAGTCTATGACGATCGCCAATGCGGCGCAATGTATCGACCAATTAAACTTCAGCTTTCCATGACTTCCGGTCGTAGCATTCAATGGACTGACATGCTCATTAAGGAGTGTTGGATGCATCGTGTGGAAGTTAGCATAAGAGTGCTCATCTTCCGCAGCAGGTTCCACTAGCAAGTTCTTGAATGCTCCCGGAGTGGGGTCTTCTCTCCGCCCAGTGCTTTACCCACAACTGCTTCTTTCTCCTGGCATGATGTCGGTGACGTACCAGCACGAGTGCCAAAGCAGCATTGCTCAGAACTTTCACCCTTCCTGCATTTCTTATTAATCGCCATTTTGTTTTTCGACAATAGTGTCATCGACAGTTGTGTCGTGTGCAGCAGTCTACAACAAAACGGGATTGTGCAAGATTCTATGCCGATGGTCCTTTTGCATCGTGTTTGTGAATGTCCATCCATCTTTCATCCAGGCTTTCAATGACATCTTGGATGCTGCTATCTTGTCTGTACCTGTTTGTGAGGATGTTGAGGTCATGGAGATATTCACTTACCTTGGCAGTGATATTCATGTCTCTGCTGGCTGTGAGCCAGAGGTCAATGTATGTCTGGGTCGGGCCTGGGGAGTCATGGATTCACTGGATCATGGGGTGTGGCCTGTCGTACCGTTGCCGGAGGATAAAAGTCCAAAGTCTTCATGTCCTTGGTGCTTCCAGCCTTGCTCTATGGATGTGAGACTTGGACTCTGACCAGGGATCTGAGACCGAGACTTAATTCCTTTGTACCACGTCTCTTCGGAGAATTCTTGGCATCACTGGTCAGACTTTGTGTCCAACGAGCGGTTGCTGAGAGAGACTCAAATGAGATTGTTACTTACATAGCTGTGAGCGTCAGATGTGGCTGTATGGACATGTGGTCGTTTTCCTGACGGTGATGCTGCTCACCAGATTCTCTCAGCGAGGAGCCTCATGAGTGGAGGAGGCCAATGGGCCCACCCACATTATCGTGGTTGCAGGGGTTGATCGGCATCTCAAGGAGATGGGGATGGGCCAGGCATCTGCCTGGGGGATGGCCAGACGGAGGCCCCTGGAGTAGCAGCGGAATGTGGAACAGTGACATGTTGCTCCGATGCATGCTCCCATACCTGACCCGACTGGCAAACATCGGCGAGTGTGCAGCAGGCTTAAGGAGTATATGAGTTAGCATGACACTTTTGTTCTGACTCCACAAGGGAGGAAGTTTTGTTGTCAAGACTTTCCTTCTTTGGTTTCTCTGGAAGTCTCTGCTCCTTTTGGACTTACTTAATTTTTCTTTTCTCTTTTTGTTTCTTTCTTTTTTTTTTTAGATCACCTTCTGTACTCACGAAACCATAATGAAGTTGAAAATAGTTTCTTTTTGATCATCTATAAACTTCTCTTCCTCTTGTGGTCTCAGAAACAAAGTGTCTATTGTAACTCATTTACTCTTTAATGCCGTGGTCGTTGTCTATCCACTTTTCGCTCAGTTTGTGCCAGGGTCAGTAAGTCCACTCATTAACTAATAGATGCTACATTTTCATTTTCGTCTTTCTCTTCCTTTATTATCTTTTTTTGTTTCTTTTTTTTTCTTTTTTTCCTCTCTTTTTTTTGTCCTTCCTTTATATTTTTTTTTTTCTTTTTTTCTTCTTATTTTCTCTTTGTCCCTTTTCTCTGTCTTCCCTTTTCTCTTATTCTTTCCTTCTCTATTTTCTTTCTTCCTTTTCTTCTCTTCCTTTTTGTTCATTTTTTCCTTTTTTAGTTTTCTTCTCTTTCCTTCTCTCTTTTTTTCTTCTTTCTTCTTTCTGCTTCTTTTCCCCTTCCTTTCCTTATTCCTTGCCTTCCAGTCTTTATTCCTTTTTCCTTTCTATATGCAACGTTTAACTTTATAATTTTCTTGCAATTCTCCTGACTTCATCATTTCTTTATCCTGCCATCCGTTTCATTTTTGTTTGACTTTCCTCCTGCTGTTCCTTCTTTTTAGCTTATCTCGAACTGGAATTTCAACTAAGGTATTTTCATCATGCACCGTCCATCCATCCGTCTGTCTGTCCATCTGTCCGTCTCCTATTTTGACTTCTCCGGTCAAACCGCTGGGCCAATCCAGCTGAAATTTGGCAGCAAGGTTTTGCTCCTGACTGCTCATGGGGAATGCAAAGCTTGTTGTGGTTACATCACTTTAAGTAGGTCAAAATGGCAGACAGTGAATTCCTTCAAAAATCTTCTTCTCCAGACCCACCAGTTATAATGCTGCCAAATTTGGTTTACAACATTAGACAGGGTCCCGATGTTAAATTCCGGAGGTCATGCCAATCACGTGACCAGAAATGTGTCAAAATGGAGGCTGCGTAAATTCCTTCAAAAATCTTCTTCTCCAGACCCACCAGTCAGAATGCGACCAAATGTGGGTTACAACATTAGGCCAGGACCCAGATAAACTGCAGGTCCAGTGTCCTATTTTTTTTTCTTATGTCTGCCTAAAACAAACTTTTCAACTATTCTTCCATGCTCATGGATGAGATATTATTCTTAGAGTGAACTGTGCAGTGTGAATATTGATGCCCAGTGAGCCAAATCTATCCATCCATCCATTGGGACCATACTCTGTGGAGAGCATTCGTGCTGCCTAAGCAGTCTACTTGGCTATTGGGTGCAATCATGGGCAGGCCACGACTCCAACACAGGATACCAGCAAGCTGGCACCCATTTTGCTGACCTCAGAAGGATGACAGGCATAGTCAACCCCACCTGGTATTAATTCAACAGCCAGGTGGCATTTGAACTCAGGATCCTTGGATCCCAAGCCCACCACCCGAACCATTAGGCCAACACCAGGTGCAGTAAACCAAGTGCATGAGTAAAACTAATTTATTGGTCTGCCAGAGATACCCTCAGTCAATTTTTACCTCCACTACTGAAGGTGGACGGAGGTTATGTTTTCACCTCTGTCTGTCTGTTTGTTTGGCTGCCGGTCTGTCTGTGAACAGCATATCTTAAAAGTTGAAGACAGATTCAGACGAAATTTGTTGGACAGGTTGTGTGTGTGATGAGGACTAAAAGATTAGATTTTGGTGAAGATCAGAATCCGGATCTGGATCCTTAAATTTTTGAAGTGATTCTTCACCATTGACAAATGGGGCCAAAAACGATATATAGCACGATATCTCAAAAAGGTGTGGATAGATTATGACAAAACATGGTGGACAAGTTAGTTAGATGACAAGAACAAGCCAATTCGATTTTGGTTCAGGTCAGCAGATCCGGCCTATTAGTGGGATACAAAACGTAAACTCGCGGAGGTATGCGCTCCACTGAGTGCCGTTCTAGTTTTATTTGTATTATCTAAATTTTGTTTGGGAAATGTTCAACCTGTCAGTTTTGCTGCTACAGACTTGGATTATCATTTGGGTTGTATGTCACACCTTGTTTGAGTCAAAAGAATAATCATTGGCAAATCGTGAGATAACTTTCTGACATTTTGCTTGGAAAACTCAGGTTGGCAGGAGAGTTAGAGAAACTGTCAGAGCTGGTGCCTGTGAGAGCTGAAGAAGCTAAAGAACTTGCTGAGTTCAAGGATATAATGCTTTGTTCACAGCAAGAACTGTTCGAGTGCTGCAACAGCTTAAGCACTGTTATCTCTCACCTAAATTCCTCCTTTTGCAAAGAAATCCCACCTTCAACTAGGCAAGTGAAGTGTTACTGCAGGACAATTTCCCATCTTATTCCAATAGGTGGAACAGTGCATTGGTATAATAACATTTCATTCCAAGTGCTCTGTCATGTCCTGAGTCCCCTGTAAAACTGAAGAATACAAAATTGCACACCCAGCAATGACTGAGTTTTGGCACTCTTTTGAGATTTAATAATTACTGGCATTTTGGAAATTCATTGAAGAATAGAAATATGAAAGCTAAACTGCTGTCAAGTTCAACAAATGAAAAGGTGTTTGTTCACATTTCAAGGCAACTATTATGCAAGGAAGACATGCATCCTTCTGTGAAGCAATGCCAGGATAAATTGTGAAAGCTGAAACTGACGCGCAAGTAAATGAAAGACAAGAGTAGGAAATTCTGGATTGCATCAAAAAATGTGGCACCAAAATAAACTCGACATTGTCCTTTGTAGCAAGCCTGCTCACAGACGGTTACGCAATCACGTCTTCTGTGGCCAGTCATCAGTCAGCTCTGCTTACAACTCAGAACACTTCCAAACAGTTAAGCACCTTGGAGTGGATACTTTGCATTGCAAATAAGGCATAAGAAAATGGAGAGCCAGCCTTGGTGACGAGTCTTAGAAACACTGAAAAACTAGGAGGAGAGAAAATTCTAGAACATTGTGGATTGAAGATACATAGCTGCATTAGAGGAGGAGATGCCAAACAAACGTACTGAGAAATGTGGAATAAATGGTAACTTAAGTCAGGCTTTTAGAGGTGCTATTGATCCCAGAGAAGCTGTTAGTCCTGATGGAACTGGGGGAAATTGAGAAGCTTTGTGGAGGATAAGAATTCTGGAATTGCTGTGAGACATCATGTAAGGAATCGGACTTCAGAGACCTGTGGGACCTTTATAAGCAAAGGAACATGTGGAAACTTGAGAAGCTGTTGGACAATGAGGAAATGTGAGGCCTCAGCGAAGTAGCAGTGCGACGTTGGGCACCTGAGCGAACCG
Source organism: Eptatretus atami (assembly GCA_035128595.1). Lineage (NCBI taxonomy): Eukaryota > Metazoa > Chordata > Myxini > Myxiniformes > Myxinidae > Eptatretus > Eptatretus atami. The sequence continues at coordinate 55,059,035 of CM068954.1, read as the reverse complement.
GAGGAACTAAAACAGTTTTGGATCCTAAGCTGGGGAATTACACCATAAAATGTTTCTTTCTTTGGTCAATTTTTAGTTAATAATTCTTTTTCCAAGGCCCTGAAACACATGGCAATTACTGATAGGCGTGAGCCATGAAACAGAACTGTCACCTTCTAGACCTTCTCTTGTAACTTATTAGGTGAAGACAATATTAACCAGATAAGCTTTTCCATGAACCTTGTGCAATTTCTCTTCTCTTGTCTATACTCCATTCAAAAACCTTCCCATCCCTACTTGTTTTATGACTGCCCCTCTCGTATAGCTTTCAGCTAATATCACTTATGATGCCACCTCACTGAAACTGCCACTTTTCTTTCTCATTTTCCCCTTTTCCTTTTTAGTCCTGCACACATGCTCTTTCCTTCACTGATTGTCAAACTCAAGTGTAAATAAAAATAGATTAAAAAATAAAACTAATGAGCATAATCATTTCATAAACGATTTAACATGAGTCAGCAAATAAATTTGTGAGGGGTCATCAAAATATTCTGATTCTAACCAATGATAATAAAAAATAAAACAGAAAAATGCTTTCAAAGCCGAAGTGAGAATATAAACAACTAATGACTACTACTACTACTACTACTAATACTACTACTTATTTAATGGCCACAATTAATCTCACCTTCTTGTGGATTGGCCTTTGGGAAATTTGGCCCAAGCAATTTTATGAACTGGCTGGCTCGGCCTGACATTTGACTGAAGCTAATGTGGGCAGGAAATTGAAATCCAGAGTGCTGGGGATACCTTGCCTACTCTTCTTGAACGACACCGTGGGTTATTACATGTCCACCAGCTAATGCTAGCTGGAACTCCCAGGACTCCCAGGTTTTGTTTTTTTATGATTACAGTCAAGGCTCTGGATAAGCTGGAAACCAGAATGGATCAGGACACAACATAACAAAAGGAAGAGGCAGAAAGAGAATGGGGAAATGCCAATAACAGGCCGAGGGAGAAAATAGATGGCAGTGGACAAAACAAGGGACGTGGGTAATGGTGAAGGGTAGGGGATAATGCAAGATAGGACAAGATGGATACAGAAGCAAAATATTGGGAGAGGGAGGGGTAGTTTAATGGGTGGTAAATAAAAGATCATGTTTTGGATGGGGCGGATCTGAAATGATGGTGAACAGCTTTCTTGAAGATCTGGAGGGAAAAATGACATTGAAGAGAATGTAGAAGTTGGTTCCACTGGTGGTTAAAAAAAAAAAAAAGAGGAACAAATGAGCAGGTTCTGGATTTTGGGGTTTCACCAGCATGAGGTTACTGGTAGACCACATGCACCCTGCAGATACTGGGGGGGGACAAAGCATGAAGAGGTCAGAGGTGGCAAGACCACAAAGGAGGCGGAAGAAGACAGAGACCACTGACCTGTCGGCAATGGCAAAGTGATAGACCATTAGACTCGGCTTCATTGCAGGAGATTTCAATGATCTTGAAGGCCTTGGTTTCCACACCATCAAGCTGAGCAAGGTGCGAAGCAGGGGAGGGAAAATTGGCCTTTGTATGCACGATAATAAATAGTCAGTAATCCCAGAGGGGAGAGCAGTACTCCATCAAGCTGTGGATGAAAGCCTTGTAGGTGGATAGGCGTTCATGTGTGCCAAGAAAGATCATGGCTGAGAGTGAGATCCAAGAGTTTGAGTGACTGAACTTCTTTGAGAGGGTTGTTGAGAAAGTAGATGAGAGGGGTTTCAGTATGAGAGAGAGAGAGAGAGAGAGAGAGAGAGAGAGAGAGAGAGAGAGAGAGAGAGAGAGAGAGAGAGAGAGAGAGAGAGAGAGAGAGAGAGAGAGAGAGAGAGAGAGAGATAGATATAGATATATATAGATATATTTCTCAGGGTTGAAAGACATATTCAAGTGTTTGACCAGTTTGGGATTTTGTCAAGGTCTGAAGAGAGGGAAGAGGCTGCTGCCTGTTTATCTGAATGATGAGGAATGTCACGGCAGAGGGTGACGTCATCAGCAAAGAGATAAAGAAGATTTTCCAGAGAGTCAGAGAAATCATTGATGAAGATTAAGAAAAAGAATATGGCCTGGAACACTGCCCTTGGGCACTTCAGCCTTGACAAGAAGAGAAGAAAGGGTTTTGTTGAGAGCTACACATTAGCTACGAGAGTGGAGGAAGTCAGTAATCCAAAAGTGGAGTTGGCCTTGGATGCCATTAGCAGAGCTTGACCTCCATCCAAGAGATATTGTACTTTGTGATGCAACACCCTGCCTGTGAATTACCAATCTGACAGTTTATAATCAGGTCAGGAATCAAACCCACACGAGACAGTTCAAAACTTAGTGAGAACCCTCTTTTTGCAGGACTAAACAAGCAATGACATAATGCAGATTTTACTGTCGTAGTAGTAATAATAATAATAATAATAATAATAATAATAACAATGTTACAATTGCAAGGTCTTCAATGATGTCCTTGCCACCCAGAATGTATTGGATGAAAAGGTATTCACACCTGCCAGGTTAATTTGGCATCTCTTAATGCAATGGCCAAGGCAGAATCGCAGACAGGAACAACCAAGTGAAGGTCGTTGAAGTTCCACGCTTGAGGCACATTATTGCGGACCCAATCTGCCTGTCTAATGGGTTAATCAGGCAATTATCTAAGCACTGTGGAGCCTGCTCCCATTGACCACACAAGCTTTCATCAAAACAAGGGTTTATTAACACAGCAAACAGGGAGAGGGAAAGAAAGCATGGCTGCACAGCGGCGATCACAAGCAGATAATAAATAATGATGATGTGCTCAGAAACCACGATGGCTTAGCGAATACGCCTTACTTTTTCATTTTCAGAAGGGGGTGAGTGGGGTACATGGGATTCAGAAGGGGACTGACGAGACAAATAACTCATCTGCACAGCACTGCTTGTGCATTCAGTGTGGATCCATCATCAGCCCGTTTGGCCATTGGGGTCCTGTCCAGGCACGCAATGGATCAGTGCAGGTCACAGTTTGCAGCAGCAACCTCTCTCCTCTCTCCAGAAGACCAGCGGCAGCACATGCAGTCAAGTATAGTGCCATGGGCCAGACAGATGATGGGTACCATCTCTGGGGCAAAGTTCTCACTGTCTGTTTTTTTGATCGTTTAGGACCTACAGTGAGGAATTGAGGTGATAGCAGTGTGAAATTGGCAGCTTTCTGGGTAGTTTTCACCTCTCAAACATCAACCTATATTTTGAAGACCAAAATTTTGGGGTTAGGGGAAACTAAAATGACTGTAGTTTCACTCTGGATGGGTCCAATCTAACATATACACTCATAATGTCTGTCTATGTAACCTCTATCTATCAGAGAAGGTTTATGCAAAATATTTCATTATGTAGGTCACCAGAGGTCAAAAGGTCACCAATTTTAAGGGTTGCCCAAAATTGACCATAGGGCAAGTCATGTTGTTAGAATAAAGTAACAAATCACCCAATGGTTATTTAAACACTTGGAACGCATATTTTAGAGGTCTTCAGATGATTCTAAGGGGACATTATTGAGTTGCTTTTGCAAAATTTTGTTTCAGAGCAATTGATTTTGAACCATTTGTTGTAAATACCTAAAATCCAGGGTTTCGTGGGCAGGGGAAGTTCTTTTTAAGCTTTAACTGTTCTAAAAGACTTTGCCAGTGATGTATCTCATGAGACACTTGATGATGCCATGTCTAATGCTTCATGCATTCGCATTATTCACGTTTTCCAACAGTACCGCACCTTCCTCAAGAATGACAATGGCAGCCTATCAGCATTTTGGAATCTATCTAGATATGTCGAGGTTGTGCTTTGGTTTGTTGCGGCAACAAGAGAAGGGGATTGCTTTTGCACCTGGCCTCAATTAGAGGACATATCTCCATTGGTGTTTCGTGTATGACCGTTTAAACTATGCCAGAATTTGACATTCTACTGTGGCGGCAAATGTCGTCGTTAATATTCATCATCCTTGAAATGTGTGAATTTTACTTCATGAGCAGAGCATTTTCTGTTCAAATAGGAGCTGATTAATCCGTTTGGCAAATACCATTGACCAAACAATTGAAGAAACAATAAATAAGATACCCAGACGTCAGGGGCACAAAGAGCTTTAGCTTAAAACCCCCAGTGCAATTCGTTCGTTATTACGTAAAAGGTCGAATACACAGCATGTTTCTTCATCGCCTAAGAGCAATGCTAGGAACTCGTTCCTTCACTTCGAGCCATCCGGATTTGCGGAAAAAGAATTGAAAAAGACGAGTCAGCCGTCCAATCACTCACTGATCTTATTCAGAATTATTTAATAAATCCCTACAGATCAGAAGAGGACTCTCT
>CM068954.1:55021314-55031959 GCA_035128595.1 Eptatretus atami | reverse complement strand
TCTAATGGGAATTACATGTGTACGCTACGAGTTATTTTTTTAGCCAGGTTTTTCATCAACAACAACAACTACTACTACATCCACTACAACAATGCCACCGTCCCGCACTCGACCGGTCGCCATTGCCCACGTGTTTCGGCTGAAGGCGTGGGTGGAGCCTCCAACACCTCAGATCGAGGCTCCGTCCCAAGGAAGGGCATGGACCGTTTCCTCCAGCCAATGAGCGAAGGGCGAGCAGGACACGCACGCCCCAGCCAATTGGGAAGTGACCTCGAGTCATCCGACAACCCCTCGTCCCATCACGAAAGATGAGTGGGAGGAGAAGAGACCCCTCCCACCTCTGAAGAGTAGAGTGGTTGTCTGGACAGTTTTGGGCAGACAAGGGTGCGTCTTGCAGGATCGTGGCGATTGCATTCTGCAGGATCGTGGTGATTGCATTCTGCAGGATCGTGCGATTGCGGTCTGCGGTCTTGGTGGCGAGTGTGGCTTGGTCTGGGTCGTGGGTTCGAGTCCCACCGTGGTGTTTTGCGTTGGAGCGCTCGAGCTGGGATCCCCGTTCCTGTCCACGGACTCCGAGCTCCACAAGTGCGGTCCGGTGAAACCGCACGAGGCGGGAGGTACCAGCTCTACCGAAAATAGACCCACGAGGTCCATTTCTTGTGTGTTGTGTGTGTGTGTGTGTCACCGTCCTGTAAGTAGAATTGTTAAGTGCTTTTTTCTTGCTCATTGTACATTGCCTGCCTTTTATTCGTGATAACTCTGCTCTGTGTGCTCCGCTCCCCGATTATTATTGTAAAATAACCCCCCGTGTTAAATGTACCAGCTCGTTTTCTGTGCTTTCCTCCATTGGCCTAGCATGGTGCGTATTGCGAATTAGTAAGGCCGTTCGTGCCGTAAATTGTTCATTTGGTCTGGCGCGGCATTGGTAATTCCACTCGGTTATGCCGGATCCGAGTCGGTGATAGCGACTCGATTCGGACAAAGTCGGCCGAGGGTGTGGTTTCCCCGGTAGTTGGACGGCGCGTGAGTACTTAGGTAAATTGGAATTAGACAAGTGGACCCGACCTCACGCCGTCAAAATATTGGCGACCACGGTCCTCTAAGTGACCCGTGAACTTTCGGACTTATCCGAGAGTCACGACCTAAATTCGGGTGTTCGGTGGGAGACGACTCCACTGCTCCACCTAGTGTCATTTATCGCCACCAAACCCCGCCCACAACATGATCACGGACTGTCAGCTGTATTTGTCCAAATTTCGTTTTTTTATAGTCCAAGGAAATGAAATGTTAGTATTTACAACAGCTGTGGCACGCGCAAGATTATCTGCGCAATACATCATATATATTCACAGATTTGCTAAACGCTTCTTCCTCGCCTCATTTTAAAAATTTTTATGAAGAGCTACATGTAATGTAAAATTTTGTGTGCTTATTCCGGTTTCGTTTGTTTTACAACATACATTTGCTGATTGAGTCCACCTATCTATGTGCTGAAGGTGTGCTTTCAATCGAAGATAATATCCTTTGAAATATTTCCGATTATCAGAACTAATGTGAAACAAAAGTAAAACTTCAAATACTGAGCTTTTCCTTCTTTCTTATGCTGCCGATGCTGCAGGTGCACCATTTACTGGAGACATTGCTGTGCTGCTGATGTAGTGCCCCCTGTAGGTTAGAGGAGGAATTTGAAATTGTTCAGGGTGCTGGTGATAGCTCACCTACTTTGTGCGAGGACACCATGGGATGTTTTACGCCCACCAACTAATACCAGCAGGCAGGACGCCCATTTAGCATCCATCCGAGGGACGCCATACACATTGATGCCTCTCCTGCCTGAAAAACACCAGGCAGACAGTTTATAGTTGGACCAAGATTCAAACCCAGGATAGACAATTCAGAGGCGAGTGTGCAAAAACTGATGTTTATTCAATATGATTGCATCATTTGCAAAAAAGCATTAAATGAAAGTCACTGAATTTCCTCGTAATTTGTTTGGAAGCAGCCATATTTGTTGAACACACATATGACATCACATATGTGTTTTGCAAAATCCTGGATAAGGCAAGGCTGCCAACTGCATTCTTTTTCTGATAAAGTTATAAAGTGAAAAAAAATTGGTAATTAGTAAAAAAAAAAACAGTATTTCTCATTATTTTCAGTTTGTTCATTGTCTAGTTTTGAACGACGTTTTTTAAAGTTTGTCGCTTTGTTGGTTTGACTTTCAGGTTGTTGGTAAAACTACAAGCAATGCTCAATATTTCCCCTTCATTGCCCACCCGTTCTCTCGCCTCGCTCAGTGGAAGATCTAGCAGAATCATTAACATTCTACCTTTTTATCCTGCAGAAAAGCAAGCATCATTATCAACTGATTTAATACAGTTCTTTTCCATGCAGTTAATGCCCTTTGCAGCCTTAAAAGCAATATATACACGAGACTTATTGAATAGGATAGTTGTCAATCAAACACGTAACCCAAACAAAATTTATAAACCAGTTCGGGTCCCAGAACGCGCTTGATCATTGAATGATAAATTATATTCCACCACACAACATTTTTGAAAAGGTCATATATTTGTGTATTTGCCTAATCCAAGATGAGGATGCATGGAACCAGCGATGTTGTTGTGTTAACAGGCAATTCCTGCACCCAACAAACGGTATTGTTATTTTTGGAGCTTAATGACACCGTTACGTGCGATTTGAGGTGTATGTTTGGGGTTGCGTATAACTGCTTACGTAAATAATTATACGAATGATATACTCACATGATTGTCAAATTAAAACGTGTAAACTTTTATTTTTCAATATAAAGGTAGGACTCTAAATAATTAGTCAGGAATATTTTTCTTATTAATTTTATATACAGTTCTGTCCCTATTTTGGTGATTATCTCATTCGTAAAACTTTTTGAATACCTCTCACATGGAAGGTCTTTAAATACTTGGCATTTAAAGAGTGCACTTTGAATGAAGGAAATACTAATTTTGACTTGTCTCTCAATTTCTCTTCCACAGCAACCTCCAATGGTTCCCAGGAGGGTCTAGATAACCAGGTGGCGGTGTGTGCCATTCACATGGCATGAGGATCATGCTGACTGTCCATCAAGGTTAGTGGTCGTTTCAGACAATTCAATTGCTTGCTCAACCATGGAATATTCTTCTTTATAACTTGTTGAGTTATTTTTGTCATTCAGTTTGAAAGTTAGTGTACTAAGCTGATTAGCAATGAAGCAGTTTGTGGAATGCCTGGTTACCAGTTGGCAAAATTTGTAATACAGGTGAAAAAGCCAAGCTGGATAATTTAGTCATTAACATCCCAATATTGTTGTGGGTTTGCTATTCAACCTGTGGGAAGGATTGTGAAATCATACAGCATGTACCGTATACTTTGCCTTCCAAACAACTACCTGTAGTTTTTGGTCACTCTATGTGTTATTCCTTTTGTTTGGAATGATTGTTTAATTCACACAGTAGATAAGCAGGCCACCATATTCCGACTGTCAGTACAACAGACTAGGTGGATCTCTTTTAACGGTTACTTCTTAGCTTCACGACCCCTGCTGAGACCATCCTTTTACCCACAACTTCTCTCTTATCCTACTGTTGTGCCTCTATTCGTTCTTGTCATCTTTTTTTCTCCTTCATCCCACTTTGTGTCTATTGATCTTTTCTCTTTGTTCTTCTGCTCTTCCAATTAAAGAGTCTCAATACATCTGTGAAAAAGTGATCGAAGGTTCATGGACGAGATATCACAGGGATATTGGTGATATCAATGACCGTTATGTGAACTACAAGGACATTAGTAGACAACGGAAAAATCAACACAGTATATGCATTTTAAACCTGTTACCCCCAAACATGGTGAACTAAGCGCTTCTATGGATCTGGCAAACTGGAGGTCATCATTGATGTGAGCCATTGCTCTGATTCCCCAATCCCATAGATCCCAATGAAGTTGACCAGAAGACTGCTCAGCACTCTCCTCCAGGACTTTTCCTTCCACCACAGCCACCCCAAGAAACGTCTCCAACCCACACATCGAATGTAAACATCCACAATAGTGGCCGCACAGGTAACCAAAAGGCATTTGAACAAGCAAGCCTGGTGTTGGCTTTGTGGTTAGGGTGGCGGCTTGGGATCCTAAGGTCCTGAGTTCAAGCCCGTTGGCGCTGAATTAAAATACACCAGAGGTTGACTCAGCCTGTCATCCTTCGAGGTCGGCAAAATGAGCACCAGTGTGCTGGTAAGGGGGACACTGCATCAGCGCATAACCGCGTCCCAACCAATGATGCAACCAGCAGCCAGAGAGAGAGAGAGAGAGCGAGAGAGATTTGAACAAGCAGTTTTCAACCTGGTGACCCTTCCCTTACAAGTTCATATCTGATGAAATTGTCATCAGGTTTATATCATATGAGATTTTTATAAAGGTTTGTTCTAAGTTATTTTGACGTTCTACCATGATATTTTGTCTTGGGACTTGGATGAGCTAGGGAAGTAGGATGTACAATATGAGGTGGAGCGAAAAGTTTTCCCTCGACCATAGTGGATTAAATGGTCCTGCGGCAGCGAAACTCAGCACAGCTGTTAGTCCTTCCTTATGTAGTTTCCAGCCAGTATCACACATTTTTTCCCAGCAAGCGGGCAAGTTTTCTGATGCCTTTGGAATGTATTCATGGCTTTGGCTGCAAAACGTTTTGAAAAGGGAAAACATTTTGAGTCTTCAAAATGAGTTATGCTTTCTCAGTATGTTGTTATTATTTAATAGATTTAAAACAGGACATTGATTGATGGATGCTAATCGTCGTGGGAAGCAAGAAGATGCTGATGCTTCAGTCTTAACCCTTCATCTGAGCAAAAGAGGGTTCAACGCGATTTGCTCGCCCAAGGGTTAACACCCACAATGTCAGCTTCTCCTTGCCTCCCACGGCTTATCATACCTTAATCAACATCCTGTCCATTCCATCCATGTTTCTGCCTATCCCTTGATGCAGATCAACATGAGTGTTCACCAGCAAGACTAATAATAAACGAATAATAATAATTGTATTTATATAGTACCGAATTATCATTCTTATTGTTATTTTGTTTCTTATGATGGATAGCTAATGGTAAAAACCATGAGATCTGATTTGTCACCTCAAATGTATAGCTTGTCATCTATGATTTGATACTATCTATGATGATTATAAGATCATTTGCTTCTCAGCTTTCAAATGGGCACATAATACCCTTTCATACCACCCTGTTCCTTTGCCATTACCTAAGGTTTGACTGACTCCACTGGTGATCCTGATTCAGGCCTCGGATCTGACATTGCTCTTATTGTGGGCATTGCGAGTGGCTGTGTCATCTTTCTGCTGCTTTCACTCTTCGTGGCACTCTTTGCAATGAGAAGACGCTGTGGTGGACGACAGCCACGGCACTACACGGCCTCAGCGCAAGGCTGCTGTGGGGGGCCGATTGGTACTCGCTCTAGTGGAGGCCCTTACTCTCTGACCGCACTTGCAATGCACGCCGTGCCATGTCGTTAGGGCCAGGTGCTGTGTTTTCTGGCTCAGGCACGCACCTTGTAGCAAGTTCACTGGGCTCTGGGTCAACGCCTGGCGCTCCACGGGCTGACTGTGTCAGGGGCCAGTGCAGTACTTGGTGGAACTGAGCCCAGTGATATACTTCTTCCGCTGCGGGCCCGACCACCCAGCGATGGCGATCTTGCACAACTTAGTGGCCTTTTCCCTCATTATGAGAAGGTCAGCGGGGACTACGGGCATCCAGTACAATGTGCAGAGCCAGAGTCCTGCAAATGTCTACTATAAAGTCTGACGACAATGGGTGGAGTCTCATTTAATTGCCACTCAGATCCGCAGGTCACCGACAAGGCCTGAAGCCGGCACGGCAGAGTGTAACATTTGTGCCAAAGTCAGCGGCTGTTTCTGGTCTTGGGACTGACTATGGGTCTTTGGGGCTGACTCAAGAAATACTTCTGCTCTGAAATCTGGTTACTATGGACCTGTAGACCGCGGTTAGAGTGCAGCATCCAGTGATGTGACGTTTCTGCCTTAAACGCGACGGGACGATCCTTGTTCTTTCTTTGCCCTGCGCACTCCATTCTGTGTTATTTATAAGTGTTTTAATGACATTTTGGGTTATTGCTGTTATGTTAAGCTATGGAGGTTTTGTGAAGGAAATTCTATTCAGTGTTCCAGACAAACATGAAAAAAATCTGACTTTGGTGATTAATTACACTTTGAATGCATCCTTTGAAATACAAGCAGTTTATTTTTATTTCTGTCGTTCAGCTTACTGCTCTCACTCTATTACCTCACTCATTTCTCTCTCTCTCACCTCACCCTTCCCCTTACCCAACCAATTGCACAAGAAATATTGTAAGGAGCACAATCCATGAGCGTGCACAGCAAGGCACTGTGAAAAAGGATGGGGCTTGGGTGGCGGTTGGTCTGAGGAGGTTGAAGGGTGGGGTAGATATTGAGAACTCAAAATATAAGGGTAGCCATTGGAGGGGTTGAATTTGCATTTTCACCTTGTGGGTTCAAGCTTGTTTTTTTAATATTATTTTAAACATAGCCCTATTCTGTGCCAAACTGTTCCATTCAAATCCAACTGGCCACAGTGCCGTTCGTTATTCAGTCTTGTGGGTCCAAGGCCAGGATAATAAAGGCGCGGGCGATAGAACTCCGCGAGGTCTTCGCCCTCATGCAGCGAGGGTCGAAAAAGTGATTTGGCGAATTCATTGAGTGTGTGAACTTGAGTGGATTCAACCAGAAAAAGTCATTTACAAGAGCCACACAACATTTTCCGTTGGGAGCAAGGAATCTCACAGGCTTACGATGCGACATGTTATTGCTTAGGAGCTGGAGAGAGTGTTGGGGAAACCTGCCTCGGTTGCTGTTACCCCAGCCAAGCCTTATGTGTTTACTGTACATACATGGAGTGTGTGCAGCGCTGTTTGTTACGTTTTGTACAAAGAGGAATCCCTGGTTTTAAACATCGTGTGGTAATTTTGTCAAATAAACACGCTGATTTAAACACTAAACTGCCTTGATTTTTTTAATCTCTATTATGGTTATTATGATTATTATTATTGTTATCATATTATTATTTCGGAAAGTTCATTACTCATGGGATGTGTTTTACTGACGTATCATTGTTTTCTCTCTGCGTGCTACCACTTACCCAGGAGATCACGATAACGGTTGATCTAGGATAGCAGCGGCACCCATCCTCCCCCAGCCCATCGCCTCTCCCCACCCCTTACCCAAGTGGTAGAAGCCAGTGAAAGAGTTGCCTTTGGGTCATCTCCAATTTCGGTCAACACCTTCCCTTACCTTACACATTGTTTTGGATTCTTGATCAGGGTATGTTGAGGAAATAAACCTTTATAGTCGACAACAGCTATTTGCTTTGCAAAAATAAATATCCCACTTGTTTCATATTTTATGTTATGTTTATAATAATTTCATAAACTTGGCCGAAGAAAGTTTTCTACGTTTAAAATTAAACCATAATATTATCATTGATGAAAATGAAAAACCTAATTCACCCCAAAAATTGCTCGTCGATTTGGGGCTAACTACATGTTGGGAATGTTTGAGTCACCAACTTCCTTTTGTCACATTAGATCCCTATCATAACTTTGCCTTCTCCTAACTATCTTATTTCCTTTTTGTCTACCTCTACTGATCTCGTTAAAAAAAATTAATTATTCTCTTAATTTCACCTCTCGTTGCTTCAATCTCCCCCTCACATCCCCAAGCTCCTCCTCACCCCCCAGCACACATTACATGTATATGGCCTCTTATCTAAACGATCCTTTGGGCACAGAATACAATAAGTGAACTAGCTCTTTTAAAGCTCACACTGGGGCTCATAAATCATCGACCTTCAGGAAAAAATAAATAAAGCATCATCTAATGTTTGCGTTTGAAGGGGTGGAAGAAATCTAAACGGAAACGAAGCAATGTTCTGGACATGAGAAAGTCCCACGGGTGAGAACAGAGATGGGAGGCTCAGAAAAGCAATTACAGTAAAATTTATGAAGCAGAATGACAGGAGATCCAGGAGCAAAAAGGGTTCCTTTTGTTTGACCCACAATGACATGAAGATGAGCTGATGTGATTGGTCATGAGAAAAACATTCTCACCAAGATTTCTTAGCGGTTCACCCCAGAAATGAATCTACAATATTATGACATTGGCTATTGTGATATAAATGAAATGGAACTCCAGCTCCTCTCCCACCCCTACCACCCCCAACCCCACCCCTTCCACCCCACAAAAGCAGTTGACGGTGCATGATGACGTAGCAGTGAATAGTTAATTTAACAGAAGGCAAGACCCGGTTATTGAAAGAAGCTCAAGGTGATGTCCTGCATAGAAAACTGTGTTTTGATGTGTGAAAGACTTATGGAAAGGTGAAGCTATATTTAACCGTTGAATCTTGACAGTCTTTATGTTCTTCTATAAAGAAAAAGGTATAATTTTCTACTAGATGTTCAGGGCTGAAAGATTATTTGTCTTTTTTCCAAGATCGATGGCAAAGAAAATGGTAAAAGTTTATTCAAGATTTATATTGGAAACTTTTCCATGTAGAGAAAACCCGATCACTTTTTATTTTTCCAGGCTCATTTGGGAAGGATGAAAGCAGGTAGCGTGATGATCGGTCAACACGAGAGCATTCCTTTAAAAGAAACCGAACTCCATGACCTGTCAAATCCCCAAAGAAAGGTTCCAGGAAATGTCTCCTTTGCTTTACCTGAGTTGCTGTTCGGGGCACGGTCGGGCGACGGTTAACCACGTAGTTTGCATCCATGTGTACCTGTATTTCACTCGGAAAGAAACTTGTCTTCAGTGAACAGTCTATTGTTTGCAGTGTTTGTACAAACAATGGAGCAATGAACGTGCTGTACGTATGCAGCAATTATCTGACACGTTAGACTTCAACTCAAACACCCATATTATATAGAATGCAGAAGACGCATTTTGTGGGTGGTCCCATGAGTTTTTTTTTGTCTGCATGTATAGACTACACATTCCAGTTTAGACAGTCTGCCTTTCAAGATTCAAGTGAATTTGATCTACAGGCTTTAATCCCGCACGGAGAGGCTTACAGAGCTTGAGGTTTTCCTTTTGGAGATAATGCCATTGCTGCTTGCACAATATATGGACATGATCTCTCCTTTAATTTGAGCAGCACAAGGCAGAAGCGATCCTGTGCAGCTGTTGAACTGCGTCAAAATATTATTTAATTATTTTTTACAATTAGAAAGCCAGTCCATCCATGTGCAGTGATAGTTTCTGACAGTAAAAGGTATCGATGCTGAGGTTTAGATGATTAGAGTATATACCACATAATGCTCCACAATACGCGAAGATTGAAAGCACAATCATTGTACTCAATGGCCAGTAGCATTGTAAAGAATAGTTGTGAGATGAAAAGGATGTCGAGTCTGTTGAACTCCTCGACTTTGCCTTCCTTTCTCCTGTGAACAGATGTCCTCTAATGGGCTTACTTTTATAACACAACGGTACACAGGTTTGTTCAATTTCCTGCTTCAATTGCAAGAAATTCAAAGCAATACGTGGATAATACAAGAATGGCTCAAAGAAGAAACCGCGATGACCACTGACTCTGCGCTGAATAGGCAACGCCAAGTGGCTTTTCTCTCAAGTTCAAAAGCAGTGCGGAATCGCTTTGGCAAAATCCAGAAAATGACATTTCACAAAACTTTTGTGTTAACACTTTGTTTTGAGCGGACAATTTGGGTGGTTAACTTTGCATATGTTGATGAATTGGAAATAACAGAAACTTTCCTGTGGAATATCAACTTGCCTACCACAAAAAGGGCCATGTGGATTTTTTTTCTTATTATTTTTCCTGCAGTCTGAAAGAAAGTCGAGAATGTGGAAATCCTAAAATTATTTTGTGAGAAAACCATTTTCTCCATCAGGTAAACTTTAGCAAAAGTACTGTTATCTTACGTTTTAAAGTTGTCAGTGATTACGTGGACATTAAATTTTTTTAATCATGTCATTCGATCCAGAAAAAGTGTCACATCTTCTCATCGTGTCATATCTGAATGAATGTCTAACGACCTCACCATGTATTTAGCGATCAACCACCGGAAGAGGTTCGAGTCTGTTGAACCATCAGCTACTGGGGCAGACGATACATCAAAATCTGGCTTTCAAACGCTATCTGCAGGGAATGGACAATCTCCATCATACGAAGTTCCCTTCGCAAATCAGACCACACGACCTAAAAGCTGTTGCTATGAGCCAATTTAAGCATTTGCTCTCCGCGTATGATCTGATGCCTTGCACTTCTTCACACCTGTCGGATCTCCTAAATGCTGTGCAATTCAAATATCTCAACATCATTTCCATCGTCCGCACAAAGAAGCAGTAGCAATAGGCCCTGCTTGCTGTCTCATCACAAACCAATTGGTGGCTGTGTCTCTGTCTCTGTCTCGCAGAACATATATATATATGATATAATATAGTTATATATAATATCATATGTCACTCTCATCAGTTCTTGCTATCTGCTCTTTCAGGCTTCGTCCCTCCAGGTCACACACATATTTTCCAGTAATCCAAGCTTTACTGCTCAACTTGACTCCTTTGTTCCTC
>CM068954.1:55004163-55021289 GCA_035128595.1 Eptatretus atami | reverse complement strand
AGCGCTCGAGCTGGGATCCCCGTTCCTGTCCACGGACTCCGAGCTCCACAAGTGCGGGTCCGGTGAAACCGCACGAGGCGGGGAGGTACCAGGCTCTACCGAAAATAGACCCACGAGGTCCATTTCTTGTGTGTGTGTGTGTGTGTGTTGTGTGTGTGTTGTGTGTGTGTCACCGTCCTGTAAGTAGAATTGTTAAGTGCTTTTTTCTTGCTCATTGTACATTGCCTGCCTTTTATTCGTGATAACTCTGCTCTGGTGCTCCCCTCCCGATTATTATTGTAAAATAACCCCCGTGTTAAATGTACCAGCTCGTTTTCTGTGCTTTCCTCCATTGGCCTAGCATGGTGCGTATTGCGAATTAGTAAGGCCGTTCGTGCCGTAAATTGTTCATTTGGTCTGGCGCGGCTTGGTAATTCCACTCGGTTATGCCGGATCCGAGTCGGTGATAGCGACTCGATTCGGACAAAGTCGGCCGAGGGTGTGGTTTCCCCGGTAGTTGGACGGCGCGTGAGTACTTAGGTAAATTGGAATTAGACAAGTGGACCCGACCTCACGCCGTCAAAATATTGGCGACCACGGTCCTCTAAGTGACCCGTGACCTTTCGGACTTATCCGAGAGTCACGACCTAAATTCCGGGTGTTCGGTGGGAGACGACTCCACTGCTCCACCTAGTGGTCATATCGCCACCAAACCCGGCCCACAACATGATCACGGACTGTCAGCTGTATTTGTCCAAATTTCGTTTTTTTATAGTCCAGGAAAATGAAATGTTAGTATTTACAACAGCTGTGGCACCGCAAGATTTATCTGCGCAATACATCATATATATTCACAGATGTGCTTAAACGCTTCTTCCTCGCCTCATTTTTTAAATCTTTTATGAAGAGCTACATGTAATGTAAAATTTTGTGTGCTTATTCCGGTTTCGTTTGTTTTAACAATCATACATTTGCTGATTGAGCCCACCTATCTATCTGCTGAAGGTGTGCTTTCAATCGAAGATAATATCCTTTGAAATATTTCCGATTATCAGAACTAATGTGAAACAAAAGTAAAACTTCAAATACTGAGCTTTTCCTTCTTTTTTATGCTGCCTATGGCTGCAGGTGGCACCATTTACTGGAGACATTGCTGTGCTGCTGATATAGTGCCCCCTGTAGGTTAGAGGAGGAATTTGAAATTTGTTCAGGGTGCTGGTGATAGCTCACCTACTTTGTGCGAAGGACACCATGGGATGTTTTACGCCCACCAACTAATACCAGCAGGCAGGACGCCCATTTAGCATCCATCCGAGGGACGCCATACACATTGATGCCTCTCCCTGCCTGAAAAACACCAGGCAGACAGTTTATAGTTGGACCAAGATTCAAACCCAGGATAGACAATTCAGAGGCGAGTGTGCAAAAACTGATGTTTATTCAATATGATTGCATCATTTGCAAAAAAGCATTAAATGAAAGTCACTGAATTTCCTCGTAATTTGTTTGGAAGCAGCCATATTTTGTTGAACACACATATGACATCACATATGTGTTTTGCAAAATCCTGGATAAGGCAAGGCTGCCAACTGCATTCTTTTTCTGATAAAGTTATAAAGTGAAAAAAAATTGGTAATTAGTAAAAAAAAAAACAGTATTTCTCATTATTTTCAGTTTGTTCATTGTCTAGTTTTGAACGACGTTTTTTTAAAGTTTGTCGCTTTGTTGGTTTGACTTTCAGGTTGTTGGTAAAACTACAAGCAATGCTCAATATTTCCCCTTCATTGCCCACCCGTTCTCTCGCTCGCTCAGTGGAAGATCTAGCAGAATCATTAACATTCTACCTTTTTATCCTGCAGAAAAGCAAGCATCATTATTCAACTGATTTAATACAGTTCTTTTCCATGCAGTTAATGCCCTTTGCAGCCTTAAAAGCAATATATACACGAGACTTATTGAATAGGATAGTTGTCAATCAAACACGTAACCCAAACAAAATTTATAAACCAGTTCGGGTCACAGAACGCGCTTGATCATTGAATGATAAATTATTTCCACCACACAACATTTTTGAAAAGGTCATATATTTGTGTATTTGCCTAATCCAAGATGAGGATGCATGGAACCAGCGATGTTGTGTTGTTAAGCAGGCAATTCCTGCACCCAACAAACGGTATTGTTATTTTTGGAGCTTAATGACACCGTTACGTGCGATTTGAGGTGTATGTTTGGGGTTGCGTATAACTGCTTACGTAAATAATTATACGAATGATATACTCACATGATTGTCAAATTAAAACGTGTAAACTTTTTATTTTTCAATATAAAGGTAGGACTCTAAATAATTAGTCAGGAAATATTTTTCTTATTAATTATATATACAGTTCTGTCCCTATTTTGGTGATTATCTCATTCGTAAAACTTTTTGAATACCTCTCACATGGAAGGTTCTTTAAATACTTGGCATTTAAAGAGTGCACTTTGAATGAAGGAAATACTAATTTTGACTTGTCTCTCAATTTCTCTTCCACAGCAACCTCCAATGGTTCCCAGGAGGGTCTAGATAACCAGGTGGGCGGTGTGTGCCATTCACATGGCATGAGGATCATGCTGACTGTCCATCAAGGTTAGTGGGTCGTTTCAGACAATTCAATTGCTTTGCTCAACCATGGAATCATTCTTCTTTATAACTTGTTGAGTTATTTTTGTCATTCAGTTTGAAAGTTAGTGTACTAAGCTGATTAGCAATGAAGCAGTTTGTGGAATGCCTGGTTACTAGTTGGCAAATATTGTAATACAGGTGAAAAAGCCAAGCTGGATAATTTAGTCATTAACATCCCAATATTGTTTGTGGGTTTGCTATTCAACCTGTGGGAAGGATTGTGAGAATCATACAGCATGTACCGTATACTTTGCCTTCCAAACAACTACCTGGAGTTTTTGGTCACTCATTGTGTTATCCTTTTGTTTGGAATGATTGTTTAATTCACACAGTAGATAAGCAGGCCACCATATTCCGACTGTCAGTACAACAGACTAGGTGGATCTCTTTTAACGGTTACTTCTTAGCTTCACGACCCCTGCTGAGACCATCCTTTTACCCACAACTTCTCTCTTATCCTACTGTTGTGCCTCTATTCGTTCTTGTCATCTTTTTTTCTCCTTCATCCCACTTTGTGTCTATTGATCTTTTTCTCTTTGTTCTTCTGCTCTTCCAATTAAAGAGTCTCAATACATCTGTGAAAAAGTGATCGAAGGTTCATGGACGAGATATCACAGGGATATTGGGTGATATCAATGTACCGTTATGTGAACTACAAGGACATTAGTAGACAACGGACAAATCAACACAGTATATGGATTTTAAACCTGTTACCCCCAAACATGGTGAACTAAGCGCTTCTATGGATCTGGCAAACTGGAGGTCATCATTGATGTGAGCCATTGCTCTGATTCCCCAATCCCATAGATCCCAATGAAGTTGACCAGAAGACTGCTCAGACCTCTCCTCCAGGACTTTTCCTTCCACCACAGCCACCCCAAGAAACGTCCCCAACCCACACATCGAATGTAAACATCCACAATAGTGGCCGCACAGGTAACCAAAAGGCATTTGAACAAGCAAGCCTGGTGTTGGCTTTGTGGTTAGGGTGGCGGCTTGGGATCCTAAGGTCCTGAGTTCAAGCCCCGTTGGCCGCTGAATTAAAATACACCAGGAGGTTGACTCAGCCTGTCATCCTTCGAGGTCGGCAAAATGAGCACCAGTGTGCTGGTAAGGGGGACACTGCATCAGCGGCATAACCGCGTCCCAACCAATGATGCAACCAGCAGCCAGAGAGAGAGAGAGAGAGCGAGAGAGATTTGAACAAGCAGTTTTCAACCTGGTGACCCTTCCCTTACAAAGATTCATATCTGATGAAATTGTCATCAGGTTTATATCATATGAGATTTTTATAAAGGTTTGTTCTAAGTTATTTTGACGTTCTACCATGATATTTTTGTCTTGGGACTTGGATGAGCTAGGGAAGTAGGATGTACAATATGAGGTGGAGCGAAAAGGTTTTTCCCTCGACCATAGTGGATTAAATGGTCCTGCGGCAGCGAAACTCAGCACAGCTGTTAGTCCTTCCTTATGTAGTTTCCAGACAGTATCACACATTTTTTCCCAGCAAGCGGGCAAGTTTTCTGATGCCTTTGGAATGTATTCATGGCTTTGGCTGCAAAACGTTTTGAAAAGGGAAAAACATTTTGAGTCTTCAAAATGAGTTATGCTTTCTCAGTATGTTGTTATTATTTAATAGATTTAAAACAGGACATTGATTGATGGATGCTAATCGTCGTGGGAAGCAAGAAGATGCTGATGTTTCAGTCATTAACCCTTCATCTGAGCAAAAGAGGGTTCAACGCGATTTTGCTCCGCCAAAGGGTTAACACCCACAATGTCAGCTTCTCCTTGCCTCCCACGGCGGTTATCATACCTTAATCAACATCCTGTCCATTCCATCCATTGTTCTGCCTATCCCTTGATGCAGATCAACATGAGTGTTCACCAGCAAGACTAATAATAAAACGAATAATAATAATTGTATTTATATAGCACCGAGTTATTCATTCTTATTGTTATTTTGTTTCTTGTGATGGATAGCTAATGGTAAAAACCATGAGATCTGATTTGTCACCTCAAATGTATAGCTTGTCATCTATGATTTGATACTATCTATGATGATTATAAGATCATTTGCTTCTCAGCTTTCAAATGGGCACATAATACCCTTTCATACCACCCTGTTCCTTTGCCATTACCTAAGGTTTGACTGACTCCACTGGTGATCCTGATTCAGGCCTCGGATCTGACATTGCTCTTATTGTGGGCATTGCGAGTGGCTGTGTCATCTTTCTGCTGCTTTCACTCTTCGTGGCACTCTTTGCAATGAGAAGACGCTGTGGTGCACGACACGCCACGGCACTACACCGGCCTCAGCGCAAGGCTGCTGGTGGGGGGCCGATTGGTACTCGCTCTAGTGGAGGCCCTTACTCTCTGACCGCACTTGCCAATGCACGCCGTGCCATGTCGTTAGGGCCAGGTGCTGTGTTTTCTGGCTCAGGCACGCACCTTGTAGCAAGTTCACTGGGCTCTGGGTCAACGCCTGGCGCTCCACGGGCTGCTACTGTGTCAGGGGCCAGTGCAGTACTTGGTGGAACTGAGCCCAGTGATATACTTCTTCCGCTGCGGGCGCGACCACCCAGCGATGGCGATCTTGCACAACTTAGTGGCCTTTTCCCTCATTATGAGAAGGTCAGCGGGGACTACGGGCATCCAGTGTACATTGTGCAGAGCCAGAGTCCTGCAAATGTCTACTATAAAGTCTGACGACAATGGGTGGAGTCTCATTTAAGTTGCCACTCAGATCCGCAGGTCACCGACAAGGCCTGAAGCCGGCACGGCAGAGTGTAACATTTGTGCCAAAGTCAGCGGCTGTTTCTGGGTCTTGGGACTGACTATGGGTCTTTGGGGCTGACTCAAGAAATACTTCTGCTCTGAAATCTGGTTACTATGGACCTGTAGACCCGGGTTAGAGTGCAGCATCCAGTGATGTGACGTTTCTGCCTTAAACGCGACGGGACGATCCTTGTTCTTTCTTTGCCCTGCGCACTCCATTCTGTGTTATTTATAAGTGTTTTAATGACATTTTGGGTTATTGCTGTTATGTTAAGCTATGGAGGTTTTGTGAAGGAAATTCTATTCAGTGTTCCAGACAAACATGAAAAGAAATCTGACTTTGGTGATTAATTACACTTTGAATGCATCCTTTGAAATACAAGCAGTTTATTTTTATTTCTGTCGTTCAGCTTACTGCTCTCACTCTATTACCTCACTCATTTCTCTCTCTCTCACCTCACCCTTCCCCTTACCCAACCAATTGCACAAGAAATATTGTAAGGAGCACAATCCATGAGCGTGCACAGCAAGGCACTGTGAAAAAGGATGGGGCTTGGGTTGGCGGTTGGTCTGAGGAGGTTGAAGGGTGGGGTAGATATTGAGAACTCAAAATATAAGGGTAGCCATTGGAGGGGTTGAATTTGCATTTTCACCTTGTGGGTTCAAGCTTGTTTTTTTAATATTATTTTAAACATAGCCCTATTCTGTGCCAAACTGTTCCATTCAAATCCAACTGGCCACAGTGCCGTTCGTTATTCAGTCTTGTGGGTCCAAGGCCAGGATAATAAAGGCGGCGGCGATAGAACTCCGCGAGGTCTTCGCCCTCATGCAGCGAGGGTCGAAAAAGTGATTTGGCGAATTCATTGAGTGTGTGAACTTGAGTGGATTCAACCAGAACAAGTCATTTACAAGAGCCACACAACATTTTCCGTTTGGGAGCAAGGAATCTCACAGGCTTACGATGCGACATGTTATTGCTTAGGAGCTGGGAGAGAGTGTTGGGGAAACCTGCCTCGGTTGCTGTTACCCCAGCCAAGCCTTATGTGTTTACTGTACATACATGAGTGTGTGCAGGCGCTGTTTGTTACGTTTTTGTACAAAGAGGAATCCCTGGTTTTAAACATCGTGTGGTAATTTTTGTCAAATAAACACGCTGATATTTAAACACTAAACTGCCTTGATTTTTTTTTAATCTCTATTATGGTTATTATGATTATTATTATTGTTATCATATTATTATTTCGGAAAGTTCATTACTCATGGGATGTTGTTTTACTGACGTATCACTTGTTTTCTCTCTGCGTGCTACCACTTACCCAGGAGATCAACGATAACGGTTGATCTAGGGATAGCAGCGGCACCCATCCTCCCCCAGCCCATCGCCTCTCCCCACCCCCTTACCCAAGTGGTAGAAGCCAGTGAAAGAGTTGCCTTTGGGTCATCTCCAATTTCGGTCAACACCTTCCCTTACCTTACAATTGTTTTGGATTCTTGATCAGGGTATGTTGAGGAAATAAACCTTTATAGTCGACAACAGCTATTTGCTTTGCAAAAATAAATATCCCACTTGTTTCTTTTTATAGTTCTGTAATAATTTCATAAACTTGGCCGAAGAAAGTTTTCTACGTTTAAAATTAAACCATAATATTATCATTGATGAAAATGAAAAACCTAATTCACCCCCAAAGGATTGCTCGTCGATTTTGGGGCTAACTACATGTTGGCCGAATGTTTGATTCACCCAACTTCCTTTTTGTCACATTAGATCCCTTATCATAACTTTGCCTTCTCCTAACTATCTTATTTCCTTTTTGTCTACCTCCTACTGATGTCCTTAAAAAAATTAATTATTCTCTTAATTTCACCTCTCGTTGCTTCAATCTCCCCCTCACATCCCCAAGCTCCTCCTCACCCCCCCAGCACACATTACATGTATATGGCCTCTTATCTAAACGAACCTTCGGGCACAGAATACAATAAGTGAACTAGCTCTTTTAAAGCTCACACTGGGGCTCATAAATCATCGGACCTTCAGGAAAAAATAAATAAAGCATCATCTAATGTTTGCGTTTGAAGGGGTGGAAGAAATCTAAACGGAAACGAAGCAATGTTCTGGACATGAGAAAGTCCCACGGGTGAGAACAGAGATGGGAGGCTCAGAAAAAGCAATTACAGTAAAATTTATGAAGCAGAATGACAGGAGATCCAGGAGCAAAAAGGGTTCCTTTTGTTTGACCCCACAATGACATGAAGATGAGCTGATGTGATTGGTCATGAGAAAAACATTCTCACCAAGATTTCTTTAGCGGTTCACCCCAGAAATGAATCTACAAATATTATGACATTGGGCTATTGTGATATAAATGAAATGGAACTCCAGCTCCTCTCCCACCCCTACCACCCCCAACCCCCACCCCTTCCACCCCACAAAAGCAGTTGATTCGGTGCATGATGACGTAGCAGTGAATAGTTAATTTAACAGAAGGCAAGACCCGGTTTATTGAAAGTAGCTCAAGGTGATGTCCTGCATAGAAAACTGTGTTTGATGTGTGAAAGACTTATGGAAAGGTGAAGCTATATTTAACCGTTGAATCTTTGACAGATCTTTATGGTTCTTATAAAGAAAAAGGGTAATAATTTTCTACTAGATGTTTCAGGGCTGAAAGATTATTTGTCTGTTTTCACAAGATCGATGGCAAAGAAAATGGTAAAAAGTTTTATTCAAGATTTATATTGGAAACTTTTCCATGTAGGGAGGAAACCCATCACTTTTTATTTTTCCAGCTCATTTGGGAAGGATGAAAGCAGGTTAGCGTGATGAATCGGTTCAACACGAGAGCATTCCTTTAAAAGAAACCGAACTCCATGACCTGTCAAATCCCCAAAGAAAGGTTCCAGGAAATGTCTCCTTTGCTTTACCTTGAGTTGCTGTTCGGGGCAGCGGTCGGGCGACGGTTAACCACGTAGTTTGCATCCATGTGCTACCTGTATTTCACTCGGAAAGAAACTTGTCTTCAGTGAACAGTCTATTGTTTGCAGGTTTGTACAAACAATGGAGCAATGGAACGTGCTGTACGTAATGCAGCAATTATCTGACACGTTAGACTTCAACTCACAAACACCCATTTATATAATAGGAATGCAGAAGACGCATTTTGTGGGGGTTCCCACTGAGTTTTCTTTTTGTCTGCATGTATAGACTACACATTCCAGTTTAGACAGTCTGCCTTCAAGTTCAAGTGGAATTTGATCTACAGGCTTTAATCCCGGCACGGAGAGGCTTACAGAGCTTGAGGTTTTCCTTTTGGGAGATAATGGCCATTGCTGCTGGCACAATATATGGACATGATCTCTCCTTTAATTTGAGCAGCACAAGGCAGAAGCGATCCTGTGCAGCTGTTGAACTGCGTCAAAATATATTTAATTTATTTTTACAATTAGAAAGCCAGTCCATCCAATGGCAGTGATAGTTTCTGACAGTAAATAGGTATCGATGCTGAGGTTTGAGATGATTAGAGTATATCACACATAATGCTCCACACATACGCGAAGATTGAAAGCACAATCATTGTACTCAATGGCCAGTAGCATTGTAAAGAATAGTTGTGAGATGAAAAGGATGTCGAGTCTGTTGAACTCCTCGACTTGCCTTCCTTTCTCCTGTGTAACAGATGTCCTCTAATGGGCTTACTTTTATAACACAACGGTACACAGGTTTGTTCAATTTCCTGCTTCAATTGCAAGAAATTCAAATACGTGGATAATACAAGAATGGCTCAAGAAGAAACCGCATGACCACTGACTCTGCCTGAATAGGCAACGCCAAGTGGAACTTTCTCTTCAAGTTCAAAAGCAGTGCAGGAATCGCTTTGCAAAATCCAGAAAATGACATTTGCCACAAACTTTGTGAACACTTTGTTTTGAGCAGGACAATTTGTGGTGGTTAACTTTGCATATTGTTATGAATGAGAAATAACAGAAACTTTCCTGTGGAATATCAACTTGCCTGACCACAAAAGGGCCATGTGGATTTTTTTTCTTATTATTTTTCCTGCAGTCTGAAAGAAAGTCAAGAATGATGGAAATCCTAAAATTATTCTTGTGAGAAAACCATTTTCTCATCAGCGTAAACTTTAGCAAAAGTACTGTTATCTTACGTTTTAAGTTGTCAGTGATTACGTGGACATTAAATTTTTTTTTAAATCATGTCATTCGATCCAGAAAAATGTCACTTTCTCATCGTGTCTATCTGAATGAATTGTCTAACGACCTCACCCATGTATTTATCGGATCAACCACCGGAAGAGGTTCAGTCTGTTGAACCATCAGCTACTGGGCAGACGATACATCAAATCTGGCTTCAAACGCTATCTGCAGAATGGACAATCTCCATCATACGAAGTCCTCCCTTCGCAAATCAGACCTCACGACCTAAAAGCTGTTGCTATTAGCCAAATAAAGCATTGCTCTCCCGTATGATCTGATGCCTTGCACTTCTTCACACCTGTCTCTCCTGAATGCTGTGCAATTCAAATATCTCAACATCATTTCCATCTCCCACAAAGAAGCAGTAGCATAAGGCCTGCTGCTGTCTCATCACAAACCAATTGGTGGCCTGTGTCTCTGTCTCTGTCTCGCAGAACATATATATATATATATATATATTATATATATATATATGTCACCTCTCATCAGGTCTTGCTTCATCTGCTCTTTCAGGCCTTCGTCCCTCCAGGTCACACACATTTTTCCAGTAATCCAAGCTTACTGCTCAACTTGACTCCTTTGTTCCTCTTTTTCTCCCACTTACAGAACTTGCCTTCTTCAGTAGGTTAGATCTCACTCTTCTCCCCAGGGCTTCAAGTCAGCAGTACAAAACCATCTTGTATTAACTTCCATCTCTATCCACCTTAACCTACCTCTACCCTAACTGTTTTACTTGTTAGGTTATTGCTTCCTTCCTCTGTCCTTTTTTTCTGTTCCTTAATTCCTTTACTTGTTGCATCCACCTGTTGTCCCACTGCCCAATTTGTGGCCTTCTATCTTCAGTCACCCCACTGTCGCAGGAGCCGATATTTTGCAAACATCAAAACTGAAACTTTTAATCAATCTACCTGGATGGTTTTAAAAAGTTGAGTTTTGACAAAGTTGAAAGCAGATGATAGATGCATGACTTTGATGAGACCTCCTCAAAAAACTGATCTGATCATGATTAAGAAGGCCGTCATCTCACATGATTCCGTGAGTGGCACGTTCATTTGCCATTTCACATTTAGAGAGAAATGGCTTTGAGAGAAAGGCAAAGTGAAAAACCTAGACAAAAGGTATGCAAATTGATGTGAGCAAGCTTGTAAAACTGTCCGACCGATTCCGTAAGGCGCGTGGTTGTGAAAGCATCAAGCCTGGAGAAGTAAATTTATTCCAGAAAGGATATGACATTTCCTCTTGAGAATGTGATACTAGAAATATTCAGAAGTTCTGAGAAAATCTATGAAGCACAAGCTTAAACTACAAATTGGAGGAAACTTTTCCAATTTTTTATATTTTTCATTGTCTAATGCATTAGAATTGCTTTCAACAGTGAGATGGGAATGAAGTGAGTGAAGAAGCAAATGTCTCCAAACTCATGTTTCCCCTCTGTATTAAAAGATAACTATGGAGCAGCGACATTTTCTGACCGAGGTAAAAAATCAATTGCTTAGAGACAGTTCTTTAATGATTAAAAGGATTATAGTCTGAAAAATGTGAGACCAAATCCCTGTAAAAGGAAAAAAAAAGGGAACTCTATTCGGATTATCTTCCCTTAACCTCCGTTGATGCATGTATAAGACGAACAATACAGAGGTATCGGAAATAGTGGAAACTTCTCAAGGAGAGCAGGAGAGAGAAATTAATCCAGCTTCAAAATGCAACCATAACGTTGCAAAGGTCAGTGCTTTTCGTAGTTTTATACAACCAAAGTATAAACTTGGAAGCATGGACGCCGTTATAAAAGGGAATAGGAAGACAGTTTGGTGCAGGAAAAGTGCAGTGGAATCCCATGACTGTGTATCTTCATGCATGTATATCCTCGTGCCTATATATCCATCATTCATGCCATCTATCTTAATCATAGCTCTTCTAAAATTTCAGTTCATACTTCCCATACAAACAAGAATAGACAGATGGGTACACAGAACACGATAAAAATATACATTTGACAAAGTCCGTTTTAAGTGAACTTCTGAAGGCAAACGCCATGGCTGTGAATCAAACAAGGATTCAAAATGTGAAAAAGCTGAGGGGGGTATAGTAAAGGAGATGGAAAACTTTAAACATAATTCAATTTATCTGAATGTATAATAAATAGGCATTTATAACTAAAAACAAGGAAGAAGCTTCCTTTTCAAGTACATTGTAATACCAAAAGTCATGGGACAGCCATTTCCACTTGCGCGGATTGACCACATGCTTCTCGTTTGCATCACCATGAATAGTAAACAGATGATATAAATAGTGAGTCTCACAGGCCAGCATCATCTTCCAGATGAAAGAGTTAGTGAAGTTCTAAAGATAAATTATAATCAGCTTGTCAGAGAGCTGGTACTTCCGATCGGACGATTCCAACCAACTTAGCATCTCCAAATCAATCATGGGGAATTGGAAGACCACAAGCGTGATCTCGATCTGGCCGACCACGTAAAAATTATTTCAAGAGGAGAGAGAACCCTGCGGTAGATTGTTGGATTAAAAAGATAGGACTCTTTCATCACACCCTACTTCGACAATGTGTAAAAATAGTCGAGGTGTGGAAATGTTGCAGAAATGGTGTTTGTGGAACAATTGAGTGCACTCCGTTCCCTACCCCTCCTCCGTTTAGTAGGACAGCATGCGTATAGATACCCAGAGAGTGAATTATTAGAAGATATTTTCAAGTGGGTGGAGAGGATTTGAGAAGGAGGTAAAATGAGGTTTCTTAATTTGAAAAAGTTAAGTAGGAGAAAG
This sequence comes from Eptatretus atami, assembly GCA_035128595.1. Classification (NCBI taxonomy): domain Eukaryota; kingdom Metazoa; phylum Chordata; class Myxini; order Myxiniformes; family Myxinidae; genus Eptatretus; species Eptatretus atami. Next base: position 55,008,886 of record CM068954.1, on the reverse strand, counting down.
AAAGTAATAAAGCGAGACAGGGTCACAAGGAGATGGTAGAAAAAGGTGAGGATGTTTTTTGTTTGTTTGTTTGTTTTTAACAGGCTCTTCGGTTTGTGGAGGAGTTGTGACACAAATCAAGAACACATGCAGACAGATACACGAGACAACATCAGATAAACACAACCGAGGAGATTTAGGGAAGTGATGTCACATCCCAGCAACGTCATTTTTAATTCTGGGTCCCAGCAACGTCATTTTTAATGATAACACTTCTTTCCAAGCTTAGTGGGGCAATCGAAGTAGGAATTTCCTCCTCCCCATGGATGCTAACCTATGGGGGATTTTTCTGTGCTCTATCCTTTAGATGCTGAGTATCGAGCAAGGATGGCAGTCAACACGTACCATTTTCAAAGTCTTTGGTACAATTATGCCACCAAGTTTAGAGGTAAAATCATAAACAGAGAATAAGCAAGGAGAATGCACAGAAATTATGGCATTTCCCCTCATACGTAGATGGTACCTTGCAGATTATGTAAGTCGTTACTCATCTACATCAACTACACCAAACCCCGAGAACTCCTTTTTTCCTTCGCCATTGCACGAGATATGCAGTTCTTTTTTGTAAACCCATTCAATGAGTTAAAAACGATTGCACAAAGTTCTGCATGAGCCTTATCTGCATAAACGCACATGTCCACAATAATTACATTGAGCAAGGTCATTGACACAGATTACTTTATAACATCAAAACAAGTGAAGTAAGTGTACTATAATGTTCACTGTGCATTTGACCTTATCAACAAGCCTCGTACGTGCGGTTCATAAACAAAAGCATTTATTATTGTTTCCATTGCCTAAAAGCATGGTTCTCACTGCTCGTCCATTTACAATGTCTTCAACTATTTCCTGATGTATCCCTATGTTCTCTCCCAAATATGATATTTACTTTACCCCCCATTTTGTTTATTTACCAAAAAATAAACATCGCACGTCAAAGGAGGCCACAGGTCAAACCCCGACATGCTCAGATCTAATCTCTCTGCTCATTTTAACTCTCCCATTTCATCTTCTTCCTCCAGTGGAAAATGCTTCAACAACTTATTTCTTCCTCCTGTTCTTATTGGCAAGCATTCAGGACGATGGTTCTAAAGATTGCAACCTGCTGGAATTCTGACAGCTCCTACCTTGTGAAACTCCCAATGCCCAGGCTCACTGCTCACCTCCACTCCATTGTGCATCTCTTCTACAGTTTGGGGAAGCTCCTTTCTCAGTCTGTTCAATTCCACTTTTCTCTCCAAGGCTTCAGGTTTGAAGTTCACCACCACCTCAGGTCATCCTCCATCCATACCTGTGATCTTTTCTATTATCATCAACCCACCTCTCACCCAATCTCTCCTCTTCAACTTGCAGGCTGCTATGTTTCCTTCCCTCCTACTCTCCCACTGTCAGTGTATTGCATTCTACCTTCTGTCACCTCACTCTCTTTCCATGCAAAATCTGGATATCTTAGCCTTTTTGGTCTGACACTCCATTGCACTTGTCTGGAGGTAAAAAGCTACAACAAAACCCGTATGGAAACCACCAACCAATCAAACCAACCAAAAAGAGCAACTCCATGTGAGCCTTTCATCAGTGTGGTCAATGGATGGTATCATATTGCATCGTGCTACAAACGGATATCCTGGAGCCTCAAAATAGGGAAACAGGTTATGTTTAGCAAAAAGTTTGCATAAACAGTGTTCAAGTTTGAAAGAAGGGGCAGTAGTGGGATTTGTTGGACTACCTGTTACAAGCCAACCAACTCACTAGATACAGAGTTCAGGAAGTTTCCTTTGTTAACATCAAAGGATTACACAATTTAATATCCAGAATATTTATCTTTAAAGAATTCCTCGAATAACGTGCATGGCCTAGTAATGAAAGTAGATAATCACACAGGGAAATTACACTCTATAATTGTTATACCCTGTTGAATTCCAAACATGTCTCAAATGCGCCTCAGAATTTAATTTTTTTTATATACTTCTCCAACATTTCTTCAAAATGCAAACCTCTCTGTATCACATGATTTTGCACTGCACATCATAGTCATAGCAAGAGTTGATGAGTTGTTAGTTTGTTCATTAAAACATTATTTCTAAATTTCTATTAATGATCTCTAGTTGCTAGTTTGTGGTTGAAGTGAATTTTTCTTATTTCTTAGTGGCAGGTAATTAAATCTGAATATCATAGTATATCATGGACAACTGGAGGGAACCAAATGTTAAAAGTGCATAGTTCCAGAGAAAGGCATTGGGGACATTCTACTTATTATGTAACGTACAAAAGAAAGATTTAATAAGCCCCCTCCCCGTCCCTCTCCCACCCCCCCCCTGCACCCCAACCCCCTCATCCCTCCCGAACTCCTCCCTGCTTCCAACCCTCCCTCCCCCTCCCTGCTCCCAAACCCCCCTCCTGTCCCCACCCTCTCCCCTCATGCCCCCAACCCTCCCCTCTCTGCTTCAATCCTCCCTCCCCCCTGCTCCCCAACCTCCCTCCCCTTCCTGCTCCCAACCCTCCCTCCCCTCCCTGCTCCCAACCCTCCCTCGCCTCCCTCCCTGCTCCCCAACCCTCCCTCGCCTCCCCTCCCTGCTCCCCAAACCTCCCTCGCCTCCCCTCCTGCTCCCCACCCTCCCTCGCCTCCCCTCCCTGCTCCCCAACTCCCTGCCTCCCCTCCCTGCTCGCCTCCCTCCCTGCTCCTCCCTCCCTGAACCCTCCCCCGCCTCCCCTCCCTGCTCCCCAACCCTCCCTCGCCTCCCTCCCTGCTCCCCAACCCTCCCTCGCCTTCCCTCCTGCTCCCCAACCCTCCCTCGCCTCCCTGCTCCCCAACCCTCCCTCGCCTCCCCTCCCTGCTCCCCAACCCTCCCTCGCCCCTGCTCCCCAACCCTCCTCGCCTCCCTCCCCAACCTCCCTCGCCTCCCTGCTCCCCAATCCTATGCTCCATAAACGTTTATTCCATTCCTTCCTCTGACACCAAATCCTCCAAACCTCCTCTCCTTCTCTTCCTGTTCCTCCCACACTTCCATATCTCCCTTTCCCTCTTATGCTATTCATCTTCCCTTCTTTTCTTCAACCAAGTACAGTTTGTCGATTTATAATAAGAATATCAGCCTTGTCATCAAAGGTGAGATGAAAGAAAATTTTGAGATTTAATATCAGCAACTTTAAAACTTTTACTGGAAAAAGTCATTAAAGCGTGCAGGCTGTGATCCATGAATCCCTCAATGGACAGTTGATGTGCAATGTGTTTGCACAAAGTTTTAAAAATCACGAACAAAAACACTTTCACCAACTGAACTGGAGAAAAAACAACTGACACGGATCTTGATAATCTTTTCTCATTTCCTATCTTAGGTTTTGTGTCACAAGGGATTGCACAACAGCTCATGTATTTTTCGAACATAAACCAACAAAAAATAAACTTTTCCACACCATCAAACAAGTTTATTAATTCATTAATTTTATCTTATCAATTATAAATCTCAATTTAATAACACGAGAAACACCCGCTCCCAAAGGGAAAGGCCAGATGGAGTCATGTTATTACACTTATTATTATTGCCAATTATTATTACAATTGTTGTGAATATCATTTTGTTTAATGTAATCATTTTGCAATAATGTTCATATTATTTTGATATCCTCATTATTATAGTGATAAAGATGAAGTAAGAGGAAGTAAATAGTGGCTGTGAGTGGGAGGATATCATGCTGAGAGGATGTAAGTCGTGGGGTACCTCGGGGTTCATATATATATGTTTTTTTTTATGTTTCATAAATATATTATATATATAGCTCTGGAAAAAATTAAGAGACCACTGCAAAATTATCAGTTTTTTCTGGTTTTACTATTTATAGGTGTGTGTTTGAGTAAAATGAACATTTTTGTTTTATTCTATAAACTACTGACAACATTTCTCCCAAATTCCGAATAAAAATATTGTCATTTAGAGCATTTATTTGCAGAAAATGACAACTGGTCAAAATAACAACAAAGATTCAGTGTTTTCAGACCTCAATAATACAAACAAACAAGTTCTATTCCTTTTTAAACAACACAATACTAATGTTTTAACTTAGGAAGAGTTCAGAAATCAATATTTTGTGGAATAACCCTGATTTTCAATCACAGCTTTCATGCGTCTTTGCAAGCTCTCCAGCAGTCTTTCACATTGCTGTTGGGTGACTTTATGCACTCCTGGTGCAAAAATTCAACAGCTCGGCTTTGTTGATGGCTTGTTGACCATCCATCTTCCTCTTGATCACATTCCAAGGTTTTCAATGGGTTCAGGTCTGGAGGTTGGGCTGGGCATGACAGGGTCTTGATCTGATGGTCCTCCATCCACACCTTGATTGACCTGGCTGTGTGGCATGAGCATTGTCCTGCTGGAAAAACCAATCCTCAGAGTTGGGGAACATTGTCAGAGCAGAAGGAAGCAAGTGTTCTTCCAGGACAACCTTGTACGTGGCTTGATTCAAGAGTCCTTCACAAAGACAAATCTGCCCGATTCCAGCCTTTCTGAAGCACCCCCAGATCATCACCGTCCTCCACAATCTTCACAGTGGGTGCGAGACACTGTGGCTTGTAGGCCTCTCCAGGTCTCCGTCTAACCATTAGATGGCCAGGTGTTTGGCAAAGCTGAAAATTGGACTCATCAGAGAAGATGACCCAACTCCAGTCCTCTACGGTCCAATCCTTATG
>CM068954.1:54988741-55004138 GCA_035128595.1 Eptatretus atami | reverse complement strand
AACGAGAAGCAAAGAAGAGCCAGGCTGAGGTTTGCAAATACCAATAAGGATTGGACCGTAGAGGACTGGAGTTTGGGTCATCTCTCTGATGAGTCCAATTTTCAGCTTTGCCAAACACCTGGCCATCTAATGGTTAGACGAGACCTGGAGAGGCCTACAAGCCACAGTGTCTCGCACCCACTGTGAAATTTGGTGGAGGATCGGTGATGATCTGGGGGTGCTTCAGCAAGGCCTGGAATCGGGCAGATTTGTCTTTGTGAAGGACTCTTGAATCAAGCCACGTACAAGGTTTGTCCTGGAAGAACACCTTGCTTCCTTCTGCTCTGACAATGTTCCCAACTCTGAGGATTGGTTTTTCCAGCAGGACAATGCTTCATGCCACACAGCCAGGTCAATCAAGGTGTGGATGGAGGACCATCAGATCAAGACCCTGTCATGCCCCAGCCCAACCTCCAGACCCTGAACCCCATTGAAAACCTCTGGAATGTGATCAAGAGGAAGATGGATGGTCACAAAAGCCATCAAACGAAAGCCGAGCTGCTTGAATTTTTGCACCAGGAGTGGCATAAAGTCACCCAACAGCAATGTGAAAGACTGCTGGAGAGCATGCAAAGAGCATGAAAGCTGTGATTGAAAATCAGGGTTATTCCACAAAATATTGATTTCTGAACTCTTCTAAGTTAAAACATTAGTATTGTGTTGTTTAAAAAGGAATATGAACTTGTTTGTTTGTATTATTTGAGGTCTGAAACACTGAATCTTTTGTTGTTATTTTGACCAGTTGTCATTTCTCTGAAATAAATGCTCTAAATGACAATATTTTTATTCGAATGGGAGAAATGTTGTCAGTATTTATAGATAAAACAAAAATGTTCATTTTACTCAAAACACACACCTATAAATAGTAAAACCAGAAAAACTGATAATTTTGCAGTGGTCTCTTAATTTTTTCCAGAGCTATATATATATATATTTATGAAAACAAAAAAAAAACATATATATATGAACCCCGAGGTACCCCAGACTTACATCCTCTCAGCATGATATCCTCCCCACTCACAGCCACTATTTCTTCCTCTTACTTCATCTTTATCACTATAATAATGAGGATATCAAAATAATATGAAATTATTGCAAAATGATACATTAAACACATGATATTCACACCAATTGTAATAATAATTGGCATAATAATAAGTGTAATAACATGACTCCATCTGCCTTTCCTTTGGAAGGGGTGTTTTCTCGTGTTATTAAATTGAGATTTTAAATTGTAAAATAAAATTAATGAAATTAATAAACTTGTTTATGGTGTGGAAAAGTTTTTATTTTTTGTTGGTTTATGTTCGAAAAATACATGAGCCTGTTGTGCAATCCCTTGTGACACAAAACCTAAATAGGAAATGAGAAAAGATTATCAAGATCCGTTTCAGTTGTTTTTCTCCAGTTCAGTTGGTGAAAGTGTTTTTGTTCGTGATTTTTAAAACTTTGTGCAAACACATTGCACATCAACTGTCCATTGAGGGATTCATGGATCACAGCCTGCAGCTTTAATGACTTTTTCCAGTAAAAGTTTTAAAGTTGCTGATATTAAATCTCAAAATTTTCTTTCATCTCACCTTTGATGACAAGGCTGATATTCTTATTATAAATCGAAAAACTGTACTTGGTTGAAGAAAAGAAGGAAGATGATAGCAAGAAGAGGAAAGGGAGATATGGAAGTGTGGGAGGAACAGGAAGAAGAAGGAGAGGAGTTTGGAGGATTGGTGTCAGAGGAAGGAATGGAATAAACGTTATGGGGCATAGGATTGGGGAGCAGGGAGGTGGGGAGGTGCGAGGGAGGGTTGGGGAGAGCAGGGAGGGGGGCGAGGGGTTGGGGAGCAAGGGAGGGGAGGCGGAGGGAGGTTGGGGAGCAGGAGGGAGGCGAGGGAGGGTTGGGGAGCAGGGAGGAGGCCGAGGAAGGGTTGGGAGCAGGGAAGGGGAGGCGAGGAGGGTTCCGGGAGGAGGACAGGGAGGGGAGGCCGAGGGAGGGTTGGGGAGGCAGGGAGGGGAGCGAGGGAGGGTGGGGAGCAGGGTAGGGGAGGCGAGGGAGGTTGGGGAGCAGGAGGGGAGGCAGGGGGAGGGTTGGGGAGCAGGGAGGGGAGGCGAGGGAGGGTGGGGAGCAGGGGAGGGGAGGGAGGGTTGGGAGCAGAAGGGGAAGTGGGGAGCAGGGGGAGGGAGGTTGGGAAACAGGGATGGGGAGGGGTTTGGGAGCAGGGAGGGGGAGGGAGGGTTGGAAAGCAGGGAGGAGTTTCGGAGGATATGAGGGGGTTGGGGAGCAGGGACGGGGGAGGGGGGCTTATTAAATCTTTCTTTTGTACGTTACATAATAAGTAGAATGTCCCCAATGCATTTCTCTGGAACTAAGCACTTTTAACATTTGGTTCCCTCCAGTTGTCCATGATATACTATGATATTCAGATTTAATTACCTGCCACTAAGGAAATAAGAAAAATTCACTTCAACCACAAACTAGCAACTAGAGATCATTAATAGAAATTTAGAAAATAAGTTTTAATGAACAAACTAACAACTCATCAACTCTTGCTATGACTATGATGTGGCAGTGCAAAATCATGTGATACAGAGAGGTTTGCATTTTGAAGAAATGTTGGAGAAGTATAATAAAAAATTAAATTCTGAAGGCGCATTTGAGGACATGTTTGGAATTCAACAGGTATAACAATTATAGAGTTAAATTTCCCTGTGTGATTATCTACTTTCATTACTAGGCCATGCACGTTATTCGAGGAATTCTTTAAAGATAAATATTCTGGATATTAAATTGTGTAATCCTTGGATGTTAACAAAGGAACTTCCTGAATCTCTGTATCTAGTGAGTTGGTTGGCTTGTAACAGGTAGTCCAACAAATCCCACTAACTGCCCCTTCTTTCAAACTTGAACACTGTTTATGCAAACTTTTGCTAAACATAACCTGTTTCCCTATTTGGAGGCTCCAGGATATCCGTTTGTAGCACGATGCAATATGATACCATCCATTGACCACACTGATGAAAGGCTCACATGGAGTTGCTCTTTTTGGTTGGTTTGATTGCTGGTGGTTTCCATAGGGTTTTGTTGTGCTTCTTTTTTACCTCCAGACAAGTGCAAATGGAGTGTTCAGAACCAAAAAGGCTAAGATATCCAGATTTTGCATGGAAAGAGAGTGAGGTGACAGAAGGTAGAATGCAATACACTGACAGTGGGAGAGTAGGAGGGAAGGAACAATAGCAGCCTGCAAGTTGAAGAGGAGAGATTGGGTGAGAGGTGGGTTGATGATAATAAAAGATCACAGGTATGGATGGAGGACGACCTGAGGTGGTGGTGAACTTCAAACCTGAAGCCTTGGAGAGAAAAGTTGGGAATTGAACAGACTGAGAAAGGAGCTTCCCAAACTGTAGAAGAGATGCACAATGGAGTGGAGGTGAGCAGTGAGCCTGGGCATTGGAGTTTCACAAGGTAGGAGCTGTCAGAATTCCAGCAGGTTGCAATCTTAGAACCATCGTCCTGAATGCTTGCCAATAGAAACAGGAGGAAGAAATAAGTTGTTGAAGCAATTTTCCACTGGAGGAAGAAGATGAAATGGAGAGTTAAAATGAGGCAGAGAGATTAGATCTGAGCATGTCGGGGTTTGACCTGTGGCCTCCTTTGACGTGCGATGTTTATTTTTTGGTAAATAAACAAAATGGGGGGTAAAGTAAATATCATATTTGGGAGAGAACATAGGGATACATCAGAAATAGTTGAAGACATTGTAAATGGACGAGCAGTGAGAACCATGCTTTTAGGCAATGGAAACAATAATAAATGCTTTTGTTTATGAACGCACGTACGAGGCTTGTTGATAAGGTCAAATGCACAGTGAACATTATAGTACACTTACTTCACTTGTTTTGAGTTATAAAGTAATCTGTTGTCAATGACCTTGCTCAATGTAATAATTGTGGACATGTGCGTTTATGCAGATAAGGCTCATGCAGAACTTTGTGCAATCGTTTTTTAGCTCATTGAATGGGTTCAAAAAAGACTGCATATCTGTGCAATGGCGAAGGAAAAAAGGAGTTCTCGTGGGTTTGGTGTAGTTGATGTAGATGAGTAACGACTTACATAATCTGCAAGGTACCATCTACGTATGGAGGGGAAATGCCATAATTTCTGTGCATTCTCCTTGCTTATTCTCGTTTTATGATTTACCTCTAAACTTGGTGGCATAATTGTACCAAAGCGCTTTGAAATGGTCGTGTTGACTGCCATCCCTTGCTCGATACTCAGCATATAAAGGATAGAGCACAGAAAAATCCCCATAGGTTAGCATCCATGGGAAGGAGGAAATTCCTACTTCGATTGCCCCACTAAGCTTGAAAAGAAGTGTTATCAATAAAAATGACGTTGCTGGGACCCAGAATTAAAAATGACGTTGCTGGGATGTGACATCACTTCCCTAAATCTCCTCGTGTGTGTTTACTGATGTTGTCTCGTGTATCTGTCTGCATGTGTTCTGATTTGTGTCACAACTCCTCCACAAACCGAAGAGCCTGTTAAAAACAAACAACAAACAAAAAACATCCTCACCTTTTTCTACCATCTCCTTGTGACCTGTCTGCTTTATTACTTTCTTTCTCTACTTAACTTTTTCCAATTTAAAACCTCATTTTACCTCCTTCTCAAATCCTCTCCACCACTTGAAAATATCTTCTAATAATTCACTCTCTGGGTATGCATACCATGCTGTCCTACTAAACGGAGGAGGGTAGGAACGGAGTGCACTCAATGGTTCCACAAACACCATTCTGCACATTTCCACACCTCGACTATTTTTACACATTGTCGAAGTAGGGTGTGATGAAAGAGTCCTATCTTTTTAATCCAACAATCTACCGCAGGGTTCTCTCTCCTCTGAAATAATTTTTACGTGGTCGGCCAGATCGAGATCACGCTTGTGGTCTTCCAATTCCCCATGATTGATTTGGAGATGGCTAAGTTGGTTGGAATCGTCCGATCGGAAGTACCAGCTCTCTGACAAGCTGATTATAATTTATCTTTATGAACTTCACTAACTCTTTCATCTGGAAGATGATGCTGGCCTGTGAGACTCACTATTTATATCATCTGTTTACTATTCATGGTGATGCAAACGAGAAGCATGTGTCAATATCCGCGCAAGTGGAAATGGCTGTCCCAATGACTTTTGGTATTACAATGTACTTGAAAAGGAAGCTTCTTCCTTGTTTTAGTTATAAATGCCTATTTATTATACATTCAGATAAATTGAATTATGTTTAAAGTTTTCCATCTCCCTTTACTATACCCCCCTCAGCTTTTTCAACATTTTGAATCCTTGTTTGATTCACAGCCCATGGCGTTTGCCTTCAAAAGTTCACTTAAAACGGACTTTGTCAAATGTATATTTTTATCGTGTTCTGTGTACCCATCTGTTATTCTTGTTTGTATGGGAGTATGAACTGAAATTTTAGAAGAGCTATGATTAAGATAGATGGCATGAATGATGGATATATAGGCACGAGGATATAACATGCATGAAGATACACAGTCATGGATTCCACTGCACTTTTCCCTGCACCAAACTGTCTTCCTATTCCCTTTTATAACGGCGTCCATGCTTCCAAGTTTATACTTTGGTTGTATAAAACTACGAAAGCACTGACCTTTGCAACGTTATGGTTGCATTTTGAAGCTGAATAATTTCTCTCTCCTGCTTCTCCTTGAGAAGTTTCCACTATTTCCGATACCTTCTGTATTGTTCGTCTTATACATGCATCAACGGAGTTAAGGGAAGATAATCCGATAGAAGTTCCTTTTTTTTTTCCTTTTACAGGGATTTGGTCTCACATTTTCAGACTATAATCCTTTTAATCATTAAAGAACTGTCTTTAAGCAATTGATTTTTTACCTCGGTCAGAAAATGTCGCTGCTCCATAGTTATCTTTTAATACAGAGGGGAAACATGAGTTTGGAGACATTTGCTTCTTCACTCACTTCATTCCCATCTCACTGTTGAAAAGCAATTCTAATGCATTAGACAATGAAAAATAAAAAAATTGGAAAAGTTTCTCCAATTTGTAGTTTAAGCTGGGCTTCATAGATTTTCTCAGAACTTCTGAATATTTCTAGTATCACATTCTAGAGGAAATGCATCATTCCTTTCTGGAATAAATTTACTTCTCCAGGCTTGATGCTTTCACAACCACGCGCCTTAACGGAATCGGTTCGGACAGTTTTTACAAGCTTGCTCACATCATTTGCATACCTTTGTCTAGGTTTTTCACTTTGCCTTTCTCTCTAAAGCCATTTTCTCTAAATGTGAAATGGCAAAATGAACGTGCCACTCACGGAATCATGTGAGATGACGGCCTTCTTAATCATGATCAGATCAGTTTTTTGAGGAGGTCTCATCAAATGTCATGCATCTATCATCTGCTTTCAACTTTGTCAAACTCAACTTTTTAAAAACCATCCAGTAGATTGATTAAAAGTTTCCAGTTTTGATGTTTGCCAAAATATCGCTCCTGCGACAGTGGGGTGACTGAAGATAGAAAGGCCACAAATTGGGCAGTGGACAAACAGGTGGATGCAACAAGTAAAGGAATTAAGGAACAGAAAAAAAGGACAGAGGAAGGAAGCAATAACCTAACAAGTAAAACATTTAGGGTAGAGGTAGGTTAAGGTGGATAGAGATGGAATTAATACAAGATGGTTTTGTACTGCTGACTTGAAGCCCTGGGGAGAAGAGTGAGATCTAACCTACTGAAGAAGGCAAGTTCTGTAAGTGGGAGAAAAGGGAACAAAGGAGTCAAGTTGAGCAGTAAGCTTGGATTACTGGAAAAATGTGTGTGACCTGGAGGACGAAGGCCTGAAAGAGCAGAATGAAGCAAGACCTGATGAGAGGTGACATATATATATATATATAATATATATATATATATATAATTATATGTTCTGCGAGACAGAGACAGAGACACAGGCACCAATTGTTTGTGATGAGACAGCAGCAGGCCTTATGCTACTGCTTTTTGTGGGAGATGGAAATGAATTGATATTTGAATTGCCACAGCATTCAGAGAGAGACAGGTGTGAAGAAGTGCAAGGCATCAGATCATACGGGAGAGCAATGCTTATTTGGCTAATAGCAACAGCTTTTAGGTGTGAGGTCTGATTTGCGAAGGAGGACTTCGTATGATGGAGATTGTCCATTCTGCAGATAGCGTTTGGAAGCCAGATTTGATGTATCGTCGCCCAGTAGCTGATGGTTCAACAGACTGAACTCTTCCGGGTGTTGATCGATAAATACATGGGTGGGGTCGTTAGACAATTCATTCAGATAGACACGATGAGAAAGTGACATTTTTCTGGATCGAATGACAATGATTTAAAAAATTTAATGTCCACAGTAATCACTGACAACTTAAAACGAAAGATAAACAGTACTTTTGCTAAAGTTTACGCTGATGAGAAAATGGTTTTCTCACAAGAATAATTTTAGGATTTCCATCATTCTTACTTTTCTTTCAGACTGCAGGAAAAATAATAAGAAAAAAAATCCACATGGCCTTTTGTGGTCAGGCAAAGTTGATATTCCACAGGAAAGTTTCTGTTATTTCTCATTCATAACAATATGCAAGTTAACCACCACAAATTGTCCTGCTCAAAAACAAGTGTTCACAAAGTTTGTGGCAAATGTCATTTCCTGGATTTTGCAAAGCGATTCCTGCACTGCTTTTGAACTTGAAGAAGAAAGTTCCACTTGGCGTTGCCTATTCAGGCAGAGTCAGTGGTCATGCGGTTTCTTCTTGAGCCATTCTTGTATTATCCACGTATTTGAATTTCTTGCAATTGAAGCAGGAAATTGAACAAACCTGTGTACCGTTGTGTTATAAAAGTAAGCCCATTAGAGACATCTGTTACACAGGAGAAGGAAGGCAAGTCGAGGAGTTCAACAGACTCGACATCCTTTTCATCTCACAACTATTCTTTACAATGCTACTGGCCATTGAGTACAATGATTGTGCTTTCAATCTTCGCGTATGTGTGGAGCATTATGTGTGAATATCTCTAATCATCTAAACCTCAGCATCGATACCTATTTACTGTCAGAAACTATCACTGCCATTGGATGGACTGGCTTTCTAATTGTAAAAATAAATTAAATATATTTTTGACGCAGTTCAACAGCTGCACAGGATCGCTTCTGCCTTGTGCTGCTCAAAATTAAAGGAGAGATCATGTCCATAATTGTGCCAGCAGCAATGGCCATTATCTCCCAAAAGGAAAACCTCAAGCTCTGTAGCCTCTCCGTGCCGGGATTAAAGCCTGTAGATCAAATCCACTTGAACTTGAAGGCAGACTGCCTAAAATGGAATGTGTAGTCTATACATGCAGACAAAAAGAAAAACTCAGTGGGAACCCCCACAAATGCGTCTTCTGCATTCCTATTATATAAATGGGTGTTTGTGAGTTGAAGTCTAACGTGTAGATAATTGCTGCATTACGTACAGCACGTTCCATTGCTCCATTGTTTGTACAAACCTGCAACAATAGACTGTTCACTTGAAGACAAGTTTCTTTCCGAGTGAAATACAGGTAGCACAATGGATGCAAACTAACGTGGTTAACCGTCGCCCGCCGCTGCCCGAACAGCAACTCAAGGTAAAGCAAAGGAGCATTTCCTGGAACCTTTCTTTGGGGATTTGACAGGTCATGGAGTTCGGTTTCTTTTAAAAGGAATGCTCTCGTGTTGACGCGATTCATCACGCTAACCTGCTTTCATCCTTCCAAATGAGCTGGAAAAATAAAAAGTGATGGGTTTCCTCCCTACATGGAAAAGTTTCCAAATATATAATCTTGAATAAAACTTTTACCATTTTCTTTGCCATCGATCTTGTGAAAACAGACACAAATAATCTTTCAGCCCTGAACATCTAGTAGAAATTAATTACCCTTTTTCTTTATAAGAACCATAAAGATCTGTCAAGAGATTCAACGGTTAAATATAGCTTCACCTTTCCATAAGTCTTTCCACACTCAAACACAGTTTTCTATGGCAGGACATCACCTTGAGCTCTTTCAATAAACCGGGTCTTGCTTCTGTTAAATTAACTATTCACTGCTACGTCATCATGCACCGAACAACTGCTTTTGTGGGGTGGAAGGGGTGGGGGTTGGGGTGGTAGGGTGGGAGAGGAGCTGGAGTTCCATTTCATTTATATCACAATAGCCCAATGTCATAATATTTTGTAGATTCATTTTGGGGTGAACGCTAAAGAAATCTTGGTGAGAATGTTTTTCTCATGACAATCACATCAGCTCATCTTCATGTCATTGTGGGGTCAAAACAAAAGGAACCCTTTTTGCTCCTGATCTCCTGTCATTCTGCTTCATAAATTTTACTGTAATTGCTTTTTCTGAGCCTCCCATCTCTGTTCTCACCCGTGGACTTTCTCATGTCCAGAACATTGCTTCGTTTCCGTTTAGATTCTTCCACCCTTCAAACGCAAACATTAGATGATGCTTTATTTATTTTTTCCTGAAGGTCCGATGATTTATGAGCCCCAGTGTGAGCTTTAAAAGAGCTAGTTCACTTATTGTATTCTGTGCCAAAGGTCGTTTAGATAAGAGGCCATATACATGTAATGTGTGCTGGGGGGGTGAGGAGGAGCTTGGGGATGTGAGGGGGAGATTGAAGCAACGAGAGGTGAAATAAGAGAATAATTAATTTTTTTAAGGAATCAGTAGGAGGTAACAAAAAGGAAATAAGATAGTTAGGAGAAGGCAAAGTTATGATAAGGGATCTAATGTGACAAAAAGGAAGTTGGTGATCAAACATTCGGCCAACATGTAGTTAGCCCCAAAATCGACGAGCAATCTTTGGGGGTGAATTAGGTTTTTCATTTTCATCAATGATAATATTATGGTTTAATTTAAAACGTAGAAAACTTTCTTCGGCCAAGTTTAATGAAATTATTACAGAACTATAAAAGAAACAAGTGGGATATTTATTTTTGCAAAGCAAATAGCTGTTGTCGACTATAAAGGTTAATTTCCTCAACATACCCTGATCAAGAATCCAAAACATTGTAAGGTAAGGGAAGGTGTTGACCGAAATTGGAGATGACCCAAAAGGCAACTCTTTCACTGGCTTCTACCACTTGGGTAAGGGGTGGGGAGAGGCGATGGCCTGGGGAGGATGGGTGCCGCTGCTATCCCTAGATCAACCGTTATCGTTGATCTCCTGGGTAAGGTGGTAGCACGCAGAGAGAAAACAAGTGATACGTCAGTAAAACAACATCCCATGAGTAATGAACTTTCCGAAATAATAATATGATAACAATAATAATAATCATAATAACCAATAATAAGATTAAAAAAAATCAAGGCAGTTTAAGTGTAAATATCAGCGTGTTTATTTGACAAAATTACCACACGATGTTTAAAACCAGGGATTCCTCTTGTACAAAAAACGTAACAAACAGCGCCTGCACACATACTCATGTTGTACAGTAAACACATAAGGCTTGGCTGGGGTAACAGCAACCGAGGCAGGTTTCCCCAAACTCTCTTCCCAGCTCCCTAAGCAATAACCATGTCGCATCGTAAGCCTGTGAATTCCTTGCTCCCAAACGGAAAATGTTGTGTGGCTCTTGTAAATGACTTGTTCTGGTTGAATCCACTCAAGTTCACACACTCAAATGAATTCGCCAAATCACTTTTTCAGCCCTCGCTGCATGAGGGCGAAGACCTCGCGGAGTTCTATCGCCGCCGCCTTTATTATCCTGGCCTTGGACCCACAAGACTGAATAACGAACGGCACTGTGGCCAGTTGGATTTGAATGGAACAGTTTGGCACAGAATAGGGCTATGTTTAAAATTAATATTAAAAAAACAAGCTTGAACCCACAAGGTGAAAATGCAAATTCAACCCCTCCAATGGCTACCCTTATATTTTGAGTTTCTCAATATCTACCCACCCTTCAACCTCCTCAGACCAACCGCCAACCAAGCCCCATCCTTTTTCACAGTGCCTTGCTGTGCACGCTCATGGATTGTGCTCCTTACAATATTTCTTGGTGCAATTGGTTGGGTAAGGGGAAGGGTGAGGTGAGAGAGAGAGAAATGAGTGAGGTATAGAGTGAGAGCAGTAAGCTGAACGACAGAAATAAAAATAAACTGCTTGTATTTTCAAAGGATGCATTCAAGTGTATTTAATCACCAAAGTCAGATTTCTTTTCATGTTTGTCTGGAACACTGAATAGAATTTCCTTCACAAAACCTCCATAGCTTAACATAACAGCAATAACCCAAATGTCATTAAAACACTTATAAATAACACAGAATGGAGTGCGCAGGGCAAAGAAAGAACAAAGGATCGTCCCGTCGCGTTTAAGGCAGAAACGTCACATCACTGGATGCTGCACTCTAAACCGGGTCTACAGGTCCATAGTAACCAGATTTCAGAGCAAGAAGTATTTCTTGAGTCAGCCCCAAGACCCATAGTCAGTCCCAAGACCCAGAAACAGCCGCTGACTTTGGCACAAATGTTACACTCTGCCGTGCGGCTTCAGGCCTTGTCGGTGACCTGCGGATCTGAGTGGCAACTTAAATGAGACTCCACCATTGTCGTCAGACTTTATAGTAAGAACATTTGCAGGACTCTGGCTCTGCCCAATGTTACACTGGATGCCCGTAGTCCCCGCTGACTTCTCATAATGAGGGAAAGGCCACTAAGTTGGCAAGATCGCCATCGCTGGTGGTCGCGCGCCAGCAGCGGAAGAAGTATATCACTGGCTCAGTTCCACCAAGTACTGCACTGGCCCTGACACACGTAGCAGCCCGTGGAGCGCCAGGCGTTGACCCAGAGCCAGTGAACTTGCTACAAGGTGCGTGCCTGAGCCAGAAAACACAGCAACCTGGCCCTAACGACATGGCACGGCGGGCATTGGCAAGTGGCGGTCAGAGAGTAAGGGCCTCCACTAGAGCGAGTACCAATCGGCCCCCCACCAGGCCTTGCGCTGAGGCCGGTGTAGTGCCGTGGCGTGTCGTGCACCACAGCGTCTTCTCATTGCAAAAGAGTGCCACGAAGAGTGAAAGCAGAGAAAGATGACACAGCCACTCGCAATGCCCACAATAAGAGCAATGTCAGATCCGAGGCCTGAATCAGGATCACAAGTGGAGTCAGTCAAACCTTAGTTAATGGCAAAGGAACAGGGTGTATGAAAGGGTATTATGTGCCCATTTGAAAGCTGAGAAGCAAATGATCTATAATCCATCATAGATAGTATCAAATCATAGATGACCAAGCTATACATTTGAGGTGAAACAATCAATCTCATGGTTTTTACATTAGCTATCCATCAAAGAAACAAAATAACAATAAGAATGAATAATCGGTCTATATAAATACAATTATTATTATCGTTTTATTATTAGTCTTGCTAGGTTGAACAACCATGTGATCTGCATCAAGGGATAGGCAGACAATGGAATGGAATGGACAGGATGTTGATTAAGGTATGATAACCGCCGTGGGAGGCAAGGGAGAAGCGAACATTTGTGGGTTAACCCTTTGGGCGGAGCAAAATACGCGTTGAACCCTCTTTTGCTCCAGATGAAGGGTTAAGATGAACATCAGCATCTTCTTGCTTCCCCACGACGATTGCATCCATCAATCAATGTCCTGTTTAATCTATTAAATAATAACACATACTGAGAAAGCATAACTCATTTTGAAGACTCAAAATGTTTTTCCCTTTTCAAAAACGTTTTGCAGGCCAAAGCATGGGATAACATTCCAAAGGCACTCAGAAAACTTGCCCCGCTTGCTGGGAAAAAAATGTGTGATACTGGCTGGAGAACTAATAAAGGAAAGGACTAACAGCTGTGCTGAGTTTTCGCTGCCGCAAGGAACCATTTAATCCACTATGGTCGAGGGAAAAAACTTTTCGCTCCACCTCATATTGTCATCCTACTCCCTAGCTATCCAAGTCCCAAGACAAAATATCAATGGTAGAACGTCAAAAATAACTTAGACAAACCTTTATAAAAATTCATATGATATAAAACCTGATGGACAATTTCATCAGATATGAATCTTTGTAAGGGAAGGGGTCACCAGGTTGAAAACTGCTTGTTCCAATCTCTCGCGCTCTCCTCTCTCTCTCTTCCCTCTCTCTCTTCATGCTCTCTCTCCTCTGGCTGCTGGTTGCCATCATTAGGTTGGGAACGCGGTTATGCCGCCTGATGCAGTGTCCCCTTACGCACACACTGGTGCTCATTTTGCCTGACCTCGAAGGAATGACAGCTGAGTCAACCTCCTGGTGTATTTAATTTAGCGGCCACGGGGCTTGAAACTCCAGGACCTTAGGAACCCAGCCGCCACCCTACACCACAAAGCCAACACAGGCTTGGGCTGTTTTCAAATGCCTTTTGGTTACCTTGCGGCCACTATTGTGGAATGTTTACATTCGATGTGGGGTTGGGAGACGTTTCTTGGGGTGGCCTGTGGTGGAAGGAAAAGTCCTGGAGGAGAGGTCTGAGCAAGTTTCTGGTCACTTCATTGGGATCTATGGGTTGGGAATCAGAGCAATGGCTCACATCAAAATGATGCACTCGCAGTTTGCCAGATCCATAGAAGCGCTTAGTTCACCATGTTTGGGGGTAACAGGTTTAAAAATCCATATACTGTGTTGAATTTGTTCCGTTGTCTACTAAATGTCCCTTGTAGTTCACATAACGGTACATCTTGATATCACCCAATAATCCCTAGTGATATCTCGTCATGACCTTCGATCACTTTTTTCACAGATGTTATTGGACTCTTTTAATTGAAGCAGCAGAAGAACAAAGAGAAAAAGATCAATAGAACACAAAGTGGGATGAAGGGAGAAAAAAAGAATGACAAGAACAGATAGAGGCACAACAGTAGGATAAGAGAGAAGTTGTGGGTAAAAGATGGTCTCAGCAGGGGTCGTGAAGCTAAGAAGTACGCGTTAAAAAGAGAATCCACCTAGTCTGTTGTACTGGACAGTACGAATAGTGGTGGCCTGCTTATCTACTGTGTGAATAACAATCATTCCAAACAAAAGGATAACACAAATGAGTGACCAAAAACTCCAAGGTAGTTGTTTGAAGGCAAAGTATTAAACGGTACAATGCTGTATGATCTCAACAATCCTTCCCCAATGAATACAACCCACAACAATATGGGATGTTAATGACAAATTATCCAGCCTTGGCTTTTTCACCTGTATTACAATATTTGCCAACTAGTAACCAGGCATTCCACAAAACTGCTTCATTGCTAATTCAGCTTAAGTAGCACTAACTTTCAAAACTGAATGACAAAAATAACTCAACAAGTTATAAAGAAGAATGATTCCATGGTTGAGCAAAGCAATGAATTGCTCTTGCAACGACCACTAACCTTGATGGACAGTCAGCATGGAAAAATTTCCCCCCCCCTCCACCCCCAAAAAAAATGCCTGTGAATGGCACACACCGCCACCTGGTTATCTGACCCTCCTGGGAACCATTGGAGGTTGCTGTGGAAGAAAATGTGAGAAGACAAGTCAAATTAGTATTTCCTCATTCAAAGTGCACTCTTTATGCCCAAGTATTTAAAGAACCTTCCATGTGAGAGGTATCAAAAGTTTTACGAATGAGATAATCACCACAAGGGACAGAACTGTATATATAATTATAAAGAAAATATTTCCTGACTATTATTTAGAGTCCTACCTTTATATTGAAAAATAAAAGTTTACACGTTTTAATTTGACAATCATTGTGAGTAAATATCATTCGTATAATTATTTACGTAAGCAGTTATACGCAACCCCAAACATAAACACCTCAAAATCGCACGTAACGGTGTCATTAAGCTCCAAAAATAACAATACCGTTTGTTGGGTGCAGGAAATTGCCTGCTTAAACAAACACAACCATCGCTGTTCCATGCATCCCTCATCTTGGATTAGGCAAATACACAAATTATGACCTTTTCAAAAATGTTGTGTGGTGGAAATAATTTTTTCATTCAATCGATCAAGCGCGTTCTGTGACCCGAACTGGTTTAAAAATTTTGTTTTGGGTTACGTGTTTGATTGAACAACTATCCTATTCAATTAAGTCTCGTGTATATATTGGCTTTTTAAGGGGCTGCAGGGATAACCTGCATGGAAAATGATGAAGGGCTTTTTTCTAGCTTTGCACGACTTCAGCCCTGCCCCTAGGAGATTGTTTCGAACCGTCCTTGCCATGCACTTCACCCCAGCTGCCGTTTGCCATTATTTTTAGGTCACTTGATGTCATCCTACGGTTGTTGAGTGACATTTGAATGAGTTGGCG
>CM068954.1:54970803-54988731 GCA_035128595.1 Eptatretus atami | reverse complement strand
GTCGTTTTCGCCCTCTGCCAGTCTGTAGCTTTGTTGTCCCCAATGTCTGCTGCTCGACCTTGTTCTTATGAACCGCCATCTTTGAAATTTTAAGGATGGACGCAACTTGACACTCACTGTATCCCTCTGCCAGTAAAGCCAGAATTGAACCCTTATTTTCCTCACTCAAAACTTTTGTTTTCAACTCTTTTGGCATGGTCAATAGTTACTTTTTTGATTCCAATTACTTTTGAGGTACTACTAGCACTGTTTTTGCCATCCAGCTGGTCCTATTGCAAGAGGATAGTGATACCACAGCAGTGGTTTTTATACTTTTCCTTGTTAAATAAGATTCTGGTTCAGGTGATCACCTAATCAGTACCTCACTAAGTAGAATGAGGTGTGCCTGTGTTGGAATTCAACAGACACTGGAATGGAATGGCTGCCATACATGTAGAGATGCTGATTTAAATTTTTTTTGGAGTGGTCTCTATTTTTTTCCAGAGCTGTATATATACAGTATATATATATATATATATATATATATATATATATATATATATGCAGCCTTATTATTGCTCATATTATTCTTAAATTATTATTGTTAATATTACTGTTGTTGATTTTATTATTTTATGATATTAATTTTATTAACGATATTACTATTTTATAATGATTTTAATATTATTGTTATTGATATTATTAATTTATCATGAAGTTCATATTATTGTTATTGATATTATTATTTTACAATGATATTATTATTATTGTTGTTGATATTATTTTATAATGATGTTAATATTATTGTTATTGATATTATTTTATAATGATATTAATATTATTGATATTATTTTATAATGATATTAATATTATTGTTAGATTTTTTTTTTATAATGATGTTAATATTATTGTTATTGATATTATTTTATAATGGTGTTGATATTATTGTTATTGATATTATTATTTTATAATGATTTTAATATTATTGTTATTGATATTGTTATTTTGTAATGATGTTAATATTATTGTTATTGATATTATTATTTTATAAAGATATTATTATTATTGATATTATTTTATAATGAAGTTAACATTATTGTTATTGATATTATTATTTTATAATGATGTTAATATTATTGTTATTGATATTATTATTTTATAATGATGTTAATATTATTATTATTATTTTATAATGATGTTATTATTATTGATATTATTATTTTATAATGAAGTTAACATTATTGTTGTTGATATTTTATTTTATAATGATGTTAATATTATTATTATGCTATTACTATTATTGTTGTTTTTACTCTTGTTATTGGAAGTGTTCTTAGAAAACAGCACGATAATATGTAATAATGCTCAAGCCGCTATCGATACACCTGAACATGGCATTTTCCCATGATGGAAAAATACAATAAAACATGGGAATTCCTCAGGATTTTTTTTACAGTCGATTCTAAAGCAACTTAGGCTCAATGAGTGTGAAAATAAGCTGAAGGCTTCTCACTCGTGATACAATTAAGGGTTCTGAACGTCGCTCAAAATACCCTCTCCCAGCACCACTGGGCACGGTGCTACATGGCACACATATCTGATAAGTAACGACCAAACATATCGGCTACAGACAGACAGATAGACAAGCAGACAGACACCAAATTGCGTACGTATTTTATTATGACCAGTAATACTCGCTCCCTTCGGCAGGGATCAGTGGTTAAACCACTTGCACTAATCCACATATACAGACAAAAATTGCAAGTCATCTCCCCAGATTGACAGCGCCGTTTTCCATTCTATGTTTCTTTTAATATAGCTATACACACCTACCTTGGGGGGTGGGGAGGGGGGAGTGGTGGGAGTGGTGGTGGTGTATGTGGGGAAAATATATTTTGTGTCGTGGCTAGTAATCCCCCTCCCTCCAGCAGGAGTTTCACATGTACAAGCGAAAACCATAAGTGTTTTCCTCACCCTCGCGGGAGGAGTTGGAGGTTGGGGGGGGGGGCAGTTATTTTGTGCCCATGACCTGACACTGCGTATCTCCATTATGTGCGCAAAATTTGGTGGAAGTTGGCATAGCCATAATTACCTCCACCACCGAAGGTGAAGGAGGTAATGTTTTCACCCCTCTCTGTCCGTTTGTTACTTGCAAAATCGAATTATTTTTCAAGTATATTGTTAGTCGATTTTGTTTATTCTGTATTTTTTTATTTTTTTGTCAGACAAACTTGTCTGTTTTTCTATGACAGACGTCTGTCTATGATACAGGTCACAATTTTAAACCAATCTTCATGAAACTTCACCACATGGTGGAGTTTGGCATAAAGAGAAGAGTTTATTGGTTTTGAGGTCAAAAGGGCAGCAACTAAGTGGTATTCTAAAATCCTCAATTTTTCATCCCATTGACTTGAAATTTAAAGATTTGCACACAGTTCACGGAATTCAACCACCAATTACTCTTGAGGTAAACATAGGCCAAAAGCCTTTTTTGCATTTATAAAATTTTTAGTGGATTTTGCGAGTATCATGCTCTGCACGACGCATTATTATGATTGATTCGTAAGTATATTGATGACTTCCGTCCTCGTGTTTGTGTGTTTGTTTGTTTTTGTAGGCACGATAACTCGAGAACGGAAGAAGCTACAATGTAAAATTACACCACGTGATTCGAGGAGGTGATGGCTAGCGCTGATTAGACTTTGGTCAAAATCGGTCAAAGGTCAAGGTCACAGTGAGGTCAAACATAATTCCGTAAATTCATGTGGAGAAATGGAGTATTTTGCTTCGTTCGACGTTACGAGTTCGTTTTAACTTCGATTTTAATTTGTCTTCGGTTTTTGCGATCGTTAGGACGCTTAACATGGTTGTCGAAATTCTGGTAAAAATCGGATGTTTTGGAGACGTTTTAAGATTGTATAAAAAATATTTCACTCGCCGCGTCACGGCTCGTCACGTGCACGCGCGCTCGAGCAGAGGCGTCATTGATTCACGTAAAGGTTTTGCGTGTGCGCGCTGACGGCATTTTCGATAAAGATGTGTGTAAAAGTCATTTTTAATCCCAATAAAGGTTATCGTCGCATGCCTGACTCGCTAAGCCGTCGGATTATGTAAAGATTGTTGGGTGATGGCTGAATATTACGGTTTTGTGACTTTGATAAAATAATATTAATAATTGCGTGGAGAATTGGAGATTTTTGCTTCGGTCGACGTTACGATTTTGATGGTTGGTACAGAATCATCGTAGAAACTTCTGGTTTGCGTCGCTACCTTCTCTAGAGACAGAAGCTTTTATTAGACAAGGTCAGAGGTCAAGTTGACGATTTCGTAAGTACCAGTTTATGACTGCTTGTTCTTGTTTGTTTGTTTGTGTACAGGATATCCCAAAAAGTTATGGACAGATCCGGATGAAATTTTGTGGACAGGTTCAGTGTGTGACAAGGACGAACTGATTACATTTTGGTGAAGATTCGGATCCGGATCCGACTACTAGAATTTTTTAAGTTATTCTTCACCATTGAGAGATCAGGCTAAACTAATATATATCACAATATCTCAAAAAGTTGTGGAGAGATTCGGATGAAACTTGGTGGACAGGTTCGTTGTGTGACCCCGACGAATTGATTCACTTTTGGTGAAGATCCGAATAAAAAAACTGGATACAAGAATTATTTAATTTTTAAAGTGATTCTTCACCATAGAGAGATCGGGCCAAAAACGATACATAGCAGGATATTTCAAAAATGTATTGGGCCCGATATGTTCTCGTGGATCAGGTATTACATGGCGGAGGTATATGCACTACCGAGTGCCCTTCTCATTGATTATATTATTACCACATGTCAATATACACATGCATACAGAGAATTGCCTTATTTTATTTATATGGTGGGATGCTGGCTACCTCGGAAGTTGATGGCATGATAAATACATTTTTAAAGAAAAGTTTCTGGATGACAAGCATTGTAATTTCCTTCCTTGAGCGATTTCATTTCCAAACCTTGTACATTAGCTTTTACCAAGTACACACTAATTAAATCTCACATCACAGTTTCATTGAAGCCCAGGAATTGTGATGAGCCAAGAAGATGCTGGAAATCTGTGAGAATAGTCCGCAAGCCATTTGCAAACTATATGAGCATGAAGAATGGAAGTTTTATGATGATGAAAGTGTAGCAGTGCCAGGGTCTCGACCGACTCTCTTTTGTCTTTCCAGTGAATATAAATAGCTTGGTAGAGTGACAGGGTTTGAGTTGCAACTGAAAGTCCTGGTCGGAAAAAAAATATACACGTCCAGTCTCAATGGAGTTGTGTCATTCAAGAGAGAAAGGCAGCTCTATGGGTTTGTCAATAAATCAAAAGAGAATCCTCTTGGGTTTCTATGATACTCAAATATTTACTCTCACCAGAGGAGAGGATACTGTATTCCATTTGGGTCTGTTTATTTGTGTCTGTCTGTCTGCCTGTCTGCACAAAATGTGCTAACAGAGGCTACAATTACCACCTAGTGGTAGTCAGTATTACACGTTATCTTTTTTTAACCGTGTACCTCCATAAAGTACAATATCTACAATGAAAATGTGAGTACGTCTATAAAGTATGTACAATTAGAATGTTGAGCATGTTTAATAACGTAAAGTACAAATTACAATGAAAATGTGAGTGTCTATAAAGTATGTACAATTAGAATGTGAGTATGTTTATAAAGTATGTACAATTAGAATGTGAGCATGTTTATAACGTGTACAATTAAAATGTAGATGTCTATAAAGTGTGTACAAGTTAGAATGTGAGTAGTTTATAAAGTATGTACAATTAGAATGTGAGATGTTTATAAAGTATGTACAATTAGAATGTGAGTATGTTTATAAAGTATTAACATAGAATGTGAGTATGTTTATTAAAGTATGTACAATTAGAATGTGAGCATGTTTATAACGTATGTACAATTAAAATGTGAGTTTGTCTATAAAGTATGTACAATTAGAATGTGAGCATGTTTTAAACGTATGTACAATTAAAATGTGATTTGTCATAAAGTATGTACAATTAGATGTGAGCCATTTTATAACGTTGTACAATTAAAAATGTGAGTTTGTCTATAAAGTATTTACAATTAGAATGTTGAGCATGTTATAACGTATGTACAATTAAATGTGAGTTTTGTCATAAAGTATGTACAATTAGAATGTGAGCAGTTTATAACGTATGTACAATTAATATGTGAGTTGTTATAAAGTATGTACAATTAGAATGGAGCATGTTTATAAAGTATGTACAATTAGAATGTGATTATGTTTATAAAGTATGTACAATTAGAATGTGAGCATGTTTATAACGTATTACAATAAAATGTTTGTCTATAAAGTATGTACAATTTGAATGTGAGCATGTTTTACAAAGCATGTACATTTAGAATGTGAGTATGTTATAAAGTATTACAATTAGAATGCTGAATGTTGAGCATGTTATAACGTATGTACAATTAAAATGTGTTGATCTATAAAGTATGTACAATTAGAATGTGAGTATGTTTATAAAGTATGTACAATTAGAATGTGAGCATGTTTTAACGTATGTACAATTAAAATGTGAGTTTGTCTATAAAGTATGTACAATTAGAATGTGAGCATGTTTATAAAGTATGTACAATAAATGTACAGTAAAGTATGTACAAGTAGAATGTGAGTATGTTTATAAAGTATGTACAATTAGAATGTGATATGTTTATAACGTATGTACAATTAAAATGTGAGTTTGTCTATAAAGTATGTACAATTAGAATGTGAGCATGTTTATAAAAGTATGTACAATTCGAATGTGAGCATGTTATAAAGTATGTATAATTAGAAAGTGAGAATGTTTATAAAGTATGTACAATTAGAATGCGAGATGTTTATAAAGTATGTACAATTATTGTGTAGTTTGTCCATAAAGTATGTACAATTAGAATGTTGAGTATGTTTTAAATATGTACAATTAAATGTGAGTTTGTCTATAAAGTATGTACAATTAGAATGTGAGCATGTTTATAACGCATGTACAATTTAGATATTGCGAGTTGTCTATAAAGTATGTTACAATTAGAATGTTGAGTATGTTTATAAAAGTATGACAATTAGAATGTGAGCATGTTTATAAAGTATGTACAATTAGAATGTGAGCATGTTTATAAAGTATGTACAATTAGAATGTGAGCATGTTTATAAAGTATGTACAATTAGAATGTGAGCATGTTTATAAAGTATGTACAATTAGAATGTGAGCATGTTTATAAAGTATGTACAATTAGAATGTGAGCATGTTTATAACGTATGTACAACTAAATATGCGAGTTTGTTATAAAGTATGTACAATTAGAATGTGAGTATGTTATAAAGTATGTACAATTAGAATGTGAGCATGTTTAAAAGTATGTACAATTAGAATGTGAGCATGTTTATAAAGTATGTACAATTAGATTGTGAGCATGTTTATAACATTGTACAATTTAAAATGTGAGTTTTTCTTAAAGTATGTACAATTAGAATGTTGAGCATGTTTATAAAGTATGTACAATTAGAATGTGAGTTGTCCATAAAGTATGTACAATTAGAATGTGAGCATGTTTATAACGTATGTACAATTAATATGCGAGTTTGTCTATAAAGTATGTACAATTAGAATGTGAGTATGTTTATAAAGTATGTACAATTAGGATGTGAGCATGTTTATAAAGTATTACAATTAGAATGTGAGCATTTTATAACGTATGTACAATTTAAAATGTGAGTTTGTCTATAAAGTATGTACAATTAGAATGTGAGTATGTTTATAAAGTATGTACAATTAGAATGCGAGCATGTTTATAACGTATGTACAATTAAAATGTGAGTTTGTCTATAAAGTATGTCAATTAGAATGCGAGCATTATAAAATATGTACAATTAGAATGTGAGCATGTTTATAAAGTATGTACAATTAGAATGTGAGCATGTTATAAATATGTACAATTAGAATGCGAGAATGTTTATAAAGTATGTACAATTAGAGAATGCGAGTATGTTTATAAAGTATGTACAATTAGAATGTGAGCATGTTTATAAAGTATGTACAATTAGAATGTGAGCATGTTTATAAAGTATGTACATTAGAATGCGAGTTTGTTTATAACGTATTGTACAATTAAATGTGTGAGTTTGTCCATAAAGTATGTACAATTAGAATGTGAGCATGTTTATTAAAGTATGTACAATTATAATGTGAGCATGTTTATAAAGTATGTACAATTAGAATGCGGGTATTTTATAACGTATGTACAATTAATGTGTGAGTTTGTCCATAAAGTATGTACAATTAGAATGTGAGCATGTTTATAAAAGTATGTACAATTAGAATGTGAGCATGTTTATAAAGTATGTACAATTAGAATGTGAGTGTTTATAAGTATGTACAATTAGAATGTGAGTACGTTTATTAAGTATGTACAATTAAAATGTAGCATGCTTTATAAAGTATGTACAATTAGAATGTGAGCATGTTTATAAAGTATGTACAATTAGAATGTGAGCATGTTTTATAAAGTATGTACAATTAGAATGTGAGCATGTTTATAAAGTATGTACAATTAGAATGGTATTTTTATAACGTATGTACAATTAATGTGTGAGTTTCATAAGTATGTACAATTAGAATGTGAGCATGTTTATAAAGTATGTACAATTAGAATGTGAGCACATGTTTATATTTATAAAGTATGTACAATTAGAATGTGAGATGTTTATAAAGTATGTACAATTAGAATGTGAGCATGTTTATAAAGTATGTACAATTAGAATGTGAGCATGTTTATAAATATGTACAATTAGAATGTGAGCATGTTTATAAAGTATGTACAATTAGAATGTGAGCATGTTTATAACGTATGTATAATTAGAAAGTGAGAATGTTTATAAAGTATATACAATTAGAATGCGAGTATGTTTATAAAGTATGTACAATTAGAATGTCAGTATATCTTTAAAGTATGTACAATTAGAATTCGAGTACATCTCCAAAGTATGTACAATTAGAATGTGAGTACATCTATAAAGTATGTACAATTAGAATGCGTGTACATCTACCAAGTTTGTACAAT
The DNA here is from genome assembly GCA_035128595.1 of Eptatretus atami. Lineage (NCBI taxonomy): Eukaryota > Metazoa > Chordata > Myxini > Myxiniformes > Myxinidae > Eptatretus > Eptatretus atami. The sequence goes on along the minus strand of CM068954.1, from coordinate 54,980,636 downwards.
TAGAATGTAGTACATCTATAAAGTAATGTTATGTTTGTGGGGTATATGGAGGAATTTCATAAGAAAGATCTGAGTGTATAGTCGCTTGGTCCGTGGATGTGTAGGAGACATCTCAATGAAAATTAAGTTGGGAAACTGTGAGAGCTTAAGCGTTATATGTCACGCACCGGGGAGGGGTTGGGGGGGGGGGGGTGATGCGGAGTTAATTAGGTAAGGATTAAGGTTAATTTCTCCCAGTATGTGATTGCCTCCTGTGACATTTTCCTTTGTTTTTGCATTTCCAAGTCCGGAGATAAAAAGGAATCACGTCCTTAAAACAATGACAACCGAGCTGCACGTCCAAGCAGGTAAGAAACCCGCCTCCAGGAATGACATCGAGCAAACCACACCCCTGGAGTAAATGATGGATGGGCATGATGTCAGAGAGGAAGGGAAGTTAGGTTCAGATCGCAGACAGAACAGAGAAGAAGGAGCGGGACAGAAGCGAGTGAGGCAGGAGATTGCAGTTGGAAGAGAAGGGCATTACGGGTGGCTTTCCCTCGACACAATAAAGAAGGCTGCACAATCCTTGTGTTCGTGCTAAGACGAATTGGCTCGCTTGGTGGAGCAAGACGCAGGCCATTGACTGCTGGCTGGGTCATGTGAGACCAGCCTCGAAGCCTCGTGTTGTGCCATCGGGGAAGGAGACGGTGTCATTCTGCAGAGAGCAGTGGCATTGGCAAGTGCGATTGACGAAATAAGCTGCACAGCGGTTTCTGAACCCTGGTGTTGAGTATCACCGCCCAAATTGCCTCCTCACCATTTCCCACCCAGAGAGCTGCTGGGCACCATTTTGAGCACATTTTCCCGTGCAGTGAGGACGCGATATGGCGACCTTCAAGCTTCAGAAACACACCCCTGGGCACACAGCTAAGTGTCAGGATAAAGGAGAGATTTTTCTTTTATTATTCTGTCTCCTTGTCTGTATTGAAATGTTTGTGGAGGCACCGCGAAATTAGATTTAGTTTACCCCACGTTCCGTTTTTATTATTATCTTTTGAATTACCACCATTGTAAATATTTGATTTATTTTCATTAAACCCCATATTTATTTAAGTTGCTTGTGTTGTCCACTTGTTGTGGCTTTGAGTATAAACTTGTGTGCCTCCGTCCTCGCCACCCTCCCGTCCCGCACGCACCATAATCTCCAAGAATCTCGGATGTTCGCCTCCAAGGTAGAACCATTCAGTTATCCGTCCAGGCAGGGGCTCACCCCCTGGACACGACAGTAAGTACAATTAGAATGTGAGTTCGTCTACAAAGTATTACAGTACAATTAGAATGCGATTATGTCTATAAATTACATACAATTGGAATGTGAGTACCTCTATAAAGTACGTAATTTAAGAATGTGAGTACGTCTATAAAGTACGTAATTTAAGAATGAGAGTATGTCTTTTAAGTATGTACGATTAGAAAGTGAGTATGTCTATAAAGTATGTACAGTACAATTATAATGTGAGTATGTCTATAAAGTACATCCAATTGGAGTGTGAGTACCTCTATAAAGTACGTAATTTTAGAATGTGAGTATGTCGATAAAGTACATACTTTTAAAATGTGAGTATGTCTCTGAGGTACCTGTACAGTATTTCACATGAATGCATCTTTAAAGTACGTAGTATTAGAACATGCATATGTCTAGAAGGTATGGAATGTGAGTACGTCTATAAAATGCATACATTTACAACATGAATCTATGTAGTAAAACCGAAAATGTCTGTTTGTCCGCTTTATGAACCTGAACCTATGTTATCGATGCATCGTCTACACAATATACAAACCAAACAGAGCAGCACACAAACACCACACCAAATACACCCACCACACAAAACAAGTCCTGGCAGGGGTCTGCCATCTCCGATTGCTGTTTGTCGTGAAGTTACAAATAGAAATGCAGGAGGGGTTGAGTATCGACTGTGGGTCCTGGATTTGTACAAAGTTTCTGGACTTTGTAGAAAACTACAGCACTCATCAATTTGGCTGCCCGCTTAGCCCAGTGATGTGCGTAATGACTACCCCAGGGACATGACGACGTGGTTATTATTTGTGCAAGTGGGGTCTATATAAGGAAATCCCAATGTTAACTCAATAACTCATGGCCACTGTTATATAAGCAGAAGCACAAACTGTTTTCAGCATCAACATTCATAACGAGTATTCTTTTCAAACATGGAATTGCCACCTTTCTAGTCTTGACATCTTGCATTTACATGTAAATCAATAAGGAAAAAAAAATACCCAGCATTAATAAAACTCAAAAACACAATTTCCGGTGCTTTATTAAACCCGATGCTCGTTTTGACATATTAAATGGAACTGTACTTGTCATTTACTAAAATTGTTATAATACTCCTTTGATGGAACACAGAACCAGTTACAACCATAGTTTTTTTTTGTTTTTTTTTACATTAACATTTTGATTAACCCTTATGTAAATACATTGCTGTTATTCTTTAGATCAGCAAAGCAATCAATGTTACTCATTAAAATGATGTTTTTGAGGTGTTATAAAATGTATTATTACCTCCACCACTGAAGGTGGACGCAGGTTATGTGTTCACAACTGTTTGTTTGTCCGTCCGTCTGTCTGTCTGTGGGCAGGATATCTGAAGAAGTTATGGACGGATTCAAATTAAGCTTGGTGGACAGGTTGGGTGTGTGATGAGGACAAATTGATGAGATTTTGGTGAAGATCCAGATCTAGATACTCGAATTTTAAAAGTGACTCCATCTTGACCAATGAAAAATGGGGCCAAAAACGATAAAGAGCACGATATCTCACAAACGTTATTGACGGATAAGGGCGAAACTTGGTGGATGAGTTGGGTAGGTGACAAGTACAAGCCGATTCGGTTCTGGTTCAGATCCGGATGGAGATCCAGCCAATCGGTGGGATACGAAACATGAACTGTTCAGCCTGGCAGAGGTATGAGCTCCACCGAGTGATGTTCCAGTTCCACGTATTAGATATTACCTCTTGAGTGACCAACTGCCATCATGTTATGCTATTGTGCCGAAGTGATGAAAGAAGTGAAAGCTCCCCATTCATCCGCTAAACCTCTTTTAGGGGCCATATACATATTTTACACATATGCAAAACAGCAGAGTTTTTGGCCTCCTTCGCATGCACTCTTTCAATATGTTGCTCTTCCCTAGCTACCCTCCCCTTTCTCTACTCTTCTTCTAAGTCCTTCCCTTTTATGTCTTAAGAAACACTTGTGCAAGGTGATGTGACCATTACCCTTTGCTCCTTTTGGGTAGTGGTCCAAGGTACTGCATTATAAGGCTGCCCAGTAGAAATATCCACACTCTGAGATGGAGTAGCAATCTGTTGAAGATTAGTATTAGTCAGAAACATCCAGGATTTGGCAAAAGTACCAACATTTTCTGTCAAAAATTTGGACTTTCACTCCGACCACCACCGTGCTGCTGCTCGTGGAGATCTCCAAAATCCACCCAACCATCATTTTTCTCCTATAGTCTTCCAATTTTTCCCCCTTTTTCAATTTTCTCTCCACCTCCCTCCTCACACACACACACACACACACCACACACACACGTCTTCCACTGTGCGGGCGGATTAGCAAAACTGTAATCACGTCTATGGCTAAGGGTGGGGGGGGGCTGGAGACCCCCTAGCCCCCTCCTTTTCATTGTGCCACTGAACCAAATAAATGTTACACCGACCTCTTTGATGAGACAGAACAGAGAAGAAACAGTCGCTCCAGGTACTTTTTATTTTATATTTTGTTTCCTTTAATGTTTATAGATATATCACCTCCAAGGAATGTTTCAACTGTTAAAAAGAGTAGAACACACATGTTGAGAATGTCCAAATGGGATTAAAGCCAACCCTCCTCCCTTTCAATTTTCTCTCCACCTCCCCCCCTCAACACACACCACACACACACACACACACACACACACACACACACACACACACACACACACACCATAATTTCCATAGTATGTATATTCCCTTATGATGCGTGGTGCCATTTCAACTCAGTCACGCCTGTGCTTTAAGTGGTGGTAGACGTATACATTGGAAATAAATATATCCAAAGCATGCTTGGATTGGAAAACTGAAAATGTCAGTAAGATAAATTGGAAAATTAAAGGTTCCTTTTCATTTGAAAGGTTAACTCTGTCCCTTTTCGGAGCAATTTCTTGTTTATGCATGTGCACACCTGCCATCCTCCCAACAGTGATTATTTTGTGTGTTGAGGCTCTCGAGCCGATATCAACCCCCCACCCCCCACCCACTCCTGTTCTCACCCCATGTCTGTGCCCTCATGAGAAAGAAAGATTGATTATCAACAACCAGTTCACGAAGGTTGTTGTTGCTACTTTACAAGGAGTGCAAGGCCCAAGTACACATACAAACACATAACTGTATTCTTATTGAAACTACCAGGGACCTGTGGAACATCTGTGCTCTGTAAAATGTGACTTCAAATCCTCAACTCTTCCCACCCCCCTCACAGACAACAAGTTGTCAATCCCATCCCACTCCAACTTCAAACCCCTCCCTACCCCTCACCACAACTCCTCAACCCCACCCCCCACCGATGGTCCTCAACTGCTCCTTCTACAAGCCTGAACCTCCTCCCAACTGTGTCCCATCTTTGCTCTCCCCAACCCTCCCAACCCCAACTCTGTCTTCCCCTCCTCACCCTCCCCCTACTCATAAAAGCAAATGGACATTCCCACATTAAATCGGCGGAATATTTAACGCTCTCCGCTCCCCGATCATGCTATCACCTATTTCGCAGAAACCCGTCACAGTCGCCTGTCCAACTCATAATTCCACAAGATATGTGGAAACCCCTTTGCATTGTAACTCTCAAGTGACCACGAGCAGGCTAATTGTGCCAATAAATGACCCAAACCCAATTATCTTCTTCCTGATGCACGTATACACATTGTTAAAAGTAATTAAAATAATGACGGACGTTTTCTTTCACAATGTCGCGTGATTGACAAAGACAGACAAAGTCCTCAGACAAAGACATGGGTTTTTTTTCCCCCTGGTCAAGTTGTTGAAGAGAAAATATTCAGAAATAAAATCAAGGACTTGCAGAACCTCTTGCGATAAAAGTTCTTCTTGAGAGAATGGCACACAGTTATTTGAGCTGTGTTTCGCCAACAGAACACTGCCTCGATCGCTAGGCCTATCTTCACAAGGCCCGTGACGCTTTAGTCATTTTACACCGAAGGGAAAACTTATCAGAAAGGCATGGCAATTGTGAATACGAAAGCTCCAAAGATGTCTTTGGCTTCGCATAGCTGTAAGCACCAACATGGAGGCCGTATGATTTTTCAGGTTGAAATTATATCGATTATTTATATCCTGTGTTTGTGAAGCAAAAAGTGGGGTAAAGCAATTGGTTCACGTCCGTCTGTCCGTCCGTCTGGGTGTAACTATCAGTTTATGATCGAATAACAACTTATTTAAATTGAATGTTATATTTTGGACACAAATCGGAACATTAAACGGAACAGAAACCTGCCGTTTAATAGTACTCTGTGTCTGAATTTGTCCCGGTTGCACATGCGCAGAGGCGTGGGATAATTATCTTGTTTGCCTGCCTAGAAATCAAACAAAATTGAAAACCAAAATCGTAAGTTGTCCATACCTGCATGGGATTCCAAACAGGGTAGGGATGGATAGGCCAAAATGCAAATGGCGTCTTCTGTCATCGAGCCGGCAAACTGGGAGCAACAAATCCCATTAATTGCCACATCTGATTGGGAGCAACAAATCCCATTAATTGCCACATCTGATGTAATTTAAATGCTCTAGTGATGGCGAGGAGCTCCATTTGAAACTGTTTGTTCAATATACGTAGCTTTTTGAAGCCTTGGCTTTGTAATAAAAAAAAAAAAGTGTTGTCAAATCCAGTGTCCAATCGCGAATTAATAGTAGGATTCCAAACAGGAAACTTACTGTTGTTTTAAGGACATCATAAAGGACACATACAACAGGTACGAATAACTCATGTAATGCGTTAGATAGGGTGGTGTAATCGACACTGTATCAACAGCGGTAAAACAGGGTTAAATTCCGGACTTTATTTTGTAGGACTTTTACAATCTTGATTTTATTTAAATTGAATTATATAGATGGATACTGCAGAACAAAAATCACCTTCTTGTCACTTCCAAAACCCTTCCGTTTAGCAGTACTTGGACATGTTAAATGGGGTGGTATATAAGACTGCGTCAATAGTGCTACACTTCTGGAATTCAAAACATAATCTTTAAAATCACTATTTTTTAAAAAAAAATTGAAGTATATACCTGAACACGTACTCACGTGTTATATGAACTCTCATTAGAAGTAGTATTCACATGATGATAAAGGAAATGCAAAGCATGCCAGTTAAGCAACATACCTGCAGGTCGAAAGGTCCACAGTCTTAAGGAGCATTCGGGTTGCTGGTTCTCCAGTTCAACATACAGCACACTTCATTTGAGATTATGCTCAATACTTTGTATGGTATGTATGGACATCCCAGGAGGCCGATGTTCTGTATCTCAGCCATTGCTATATATCAAGCCAGTGCTGCATCCAAGAATGCTTTGAATCTGATCTGATCTGCAGTACCCTTTTTGACCATCCTGGTTGATTCAACAACAATTGGTATGAAAGATGTTTGTGTTCCACAATCTTCAAATTCGATTTCTAAATCCTCATACTCAGAGAAGGTCTCTGTTTCGTTCAACACAATATTTTAATCTGATGGAACCGCAACATCTGAACTGGAAAGAATAGTTTTATGTTGTTTGTCTTTGACCACAATGTCTCGCTTGTTCGTATTGATAGCTTTACGTAAATCTGCCATCTGCATACCCCATAGGATGGTAACTCCTTGGTTGCCTGTGACCATCTGTTGTTTATGCCGCAAACATTTGTCAGGAACTTTAACTTTGTTGTGTTTACAGGTGCACCAGTGAATATAACTCACAACTCTGTCATGACGGCTTAGGTTGGTGCTATTACCTCTGCCACCAAAGATTGACAGAGGTTATGTTTTCACCTGTCTGTTTGTGAGTAGGATATCTCAAAAAGTTGTGGATGGATGACAACAAAACTATGTGGATGAGTTGGGAAGGTGACAAGAACAAGCTAATTAGATTTTGGTTAAGATCCGGAAACAGATCAGCCCTATCGGTGGCATACAAAATGCAAATTGTTCAGCCTGGCGGGAGTATGCACTCGAACGAGTGCCGTTTTGGTTATTAATATAATTATTATTCAGTTATTTTTCTGCAAGAGTGAAGTTCATGGAAGAGCAATGTGAAATTGACATTGGGGTAATGGGGAAAGATCTGGGCATAACTGGCAAGGGGATAGATGAACTGGAAAGGAAGAGAGAGGGAACGAGAGAGAGATGGGGAGGAAACACTGAAAACAGCAAGTAAGAGGGTTGGGTTAGGAATGGTTAATAGGGATAATAAAGATCATTGGGTCAGGATTGGCGGATGACACAAAGTGGTGGTGCACTGCACGCTTGAAATCTCGGAAGGAAGTGTGGGGAAAATGACCTCCGGAAGGTGGTTGTAAACTAACTAGAAAAGTGTGAAACAATGGTGTTGTCGTGTGCAGTCAGCCTGGGTTTTGGAAGTTTAACCAGGAGGAATTACTCAAAGAACGCATGCATCCTGAAGTTGCTGACAAGGGTTGGAGGACTGAGAGAGCAGAGGAGGAAATGTTGGAGAGTAGACGGTAGAAAACAGAGAGATCACTGACCTGGCTGTGATAAGAGGAAAACAGAACTTGTGCTTCGGCCTCATCATGGGAGATTCCAATAATTTTGAGAGCTTTATGTTCCACTGAATCCAGAAAAAAACAGATATGATGCTGAAACACCAGCCCATAGCAGAGAGCAGTACTCCATTGAGATATGGACAAAGGTCTTATCGACTGTGAGCAGCTCTGATTTTCCAAGGAAAGACATGGATGAGAGAGGATGCCCAATCTGCAGCTGGCTTTGTAGGCCAACTTTGTTATGTGGTCAGCCCTGGAAAAGTCATGGCTTATGATGAGGCCCAGAAGTTCAAGAGACTTAACTTCTTCCAGTGGATGACGAAGGAATTTGTTTTTTTGGATTTGTTTGACAATCATTCTGAAGTGATGGGGGAAATGCTGTGGGATTTTCCAGGATTGAAGGACATTTACATTTAACAAACCAGAGTCGAATCCTTTCCAAATCAACAGCGAGCGAGAGACATAACACGCATGCCGTGTCCATTGCAGAAGTATGGGAGGACTGCATGACACAATGTTGAGTCATTTGCAAAAAGGAAGAGAGGGTTTTCCAGAGCATTGGAGAGGTCGTTGATGCAGATGAAGAGCAAGACTGGGCCCAAAACATTGGCCCAGGGAACTCCAGCCTCCACTGGGAGAGGGGAGGAGAGAGTTCCATGATGGCAACACATTGATTGTGTGAGTGTTAGAAGTCAAAAAAGCAGGAATGAAGGCGGCCTTCTGTGCCACAGGCAGAGAGCATGGCAAGCAAAGCCGGATGCCAGACTGTCGATTACCTAATATATTGTTACGGCTCGAGGTTCGGGGCTCGCCACAAGGGAAAGCACTCGAGTTTCTCCTGAAACCCGGTTCTGAGGCTGCCGATCACAGATAACCCCATGGTCCAATGGGCTGTAGTTCTTATGCAGCTGTAGCCACTTGACTTAGACGACCGGCCTAGCAGGGTTACACTTCGATACCTTTCTATGAGCACAGCAACCTAACTAGAGGCCACACCCTCGGCACCACATCTGGTGATCTTCTGCCGAGCGGAACAGATAGGTACAGCACCGGCTAACAGAGCAAACCAGGTGGGGAATCCTCTCCAGCGGCCCAGATATGCCAGCTGTTAGCGACTCCGTTTGTGCTAGGCCCCCATGTCCAGCAGCTCCCCAACAACCGAACGGTGTTCTGGGCTTTCCACACTGCCCTCCTCCTTCTTCCTCCCATGAGCTTTCTACTGCAAGGATGAGGACCAGCTCCGAGCTCATTTTTCCTCACGGGATCTCGTCTTTTTCCATCTCCTCTCGTGCACTTCTGTCCTCTTCTTCTTCATACGGCTCTTTCCCCGTCCCATACTTTGTACTCTTCCTTCTTCCTCCCACTCTGCTCGTGCGCGTCTCCTGTCCTCTTTCTTCATTCTCTCACTGCCTGTGCGAGTCTCCTGTCCTATTCCTCTTAGTATATATTGCTTTTTCCCGTCTCGGTTCATGCGAGCCTCCTCCTCATTGGTGCACATCTGATGGGGGCAAGCCCATGACGCAGCCTGTGAAAAATGCCGCGCAATTTTGAGGGAACTTATAATGCAGCCCACGCCGCTCTCTTCACGAACCCAAGGCCGCGACGAGAGCCCCCATCCCCTCCCTCGCCCGCAAGCATTCATTTGTGCAGTCCTGCACTGTGCCATGCTTGCGAGATGTGCCGCACCCCACCTTGCACGGGAAAAGCACCGTACCTCATGCCACGGACATGTGAGAATGCACAGACAATCGAGGTGAAGGTAATCCGATCAGCCCAAAAGATTAATGAACCAAGCAATGCGCGAATGGAGGGAAAACTGAGAGGAATTCCACCGGACTGAGGGACAACCGAACGGCTGCGGAGCCAAAGGTGAGACCGATGGGGTGAAGGAGGGATTGTTTACATGATGTTTGGTGAAGGGGAGGTTGTTGGTGGATTGAGAAAGGGGGAAGTGATGGAAAAAAAAACACAGGTGGGACCACATGGCCATTTGTTGGTGGCAGTCTTCATGACCAAT
>CM068954.1:54929459-54956796 GCA_035128595.1 Eptatretus atami | reverse complement strand
TCATTCAGCCTGGCCCTGCAACTCTGGTCAATGGTTTCCAGTGTCTCTTGAGAGACAAAATTCTTCTTCACCCTACGGTGAGTTCCAATGCATCCACCGGCAACATCAAGGACGGTGGTCTTGAAGGCACTCTACAACTCTTCAGGATCTCCCAAAGCACCCAGCCCCCCAAATCTCCATTCAGCTTGTTCGCAAACTCCTCAGCTACCCTCTCATCCTTGAGATTGCCAACATCCAGCCTCGGCTGGGATGGTACCATTCTCCTGGATTTAAAGGCCCAGTCACACTTTGACGTTTTAGCCAGCGATGGCAACGTATTAAAAATGTATGTAAAACGCTGGCTTACGTTGAACTTTTGATGTTTTTTTTAAAGATTCGAACGTATTCATAACGACTTGGTCTTATGCATAACGTATTAGTAATGGACACAGAACGTTTCGTTGTGTTATAGCTAACTTATACCAACGAATGCTGAACCTGTTGTCGGCCTTCACAACCTATGCCCAACGATAGTCTAACTCATGCATAGCACGCTGCACGCATCGCCGAGATGACGTGACGTAGCCTATTAAAAGGCTGCCGCACAACGATTCAAATCATAACCGCCGCAGAAATGGAAGTGTCAACATCGCAGTCACACTTGGCGATCTTGCCAGCGTATGCCGACCTCTGAAAAATGGGTCTAAAACGCTGGCGCACGTCGAATACGGTATGGGTAAGTTTGGTATACGTGAATAAAACGCTAAAGTACGCTATCATACGTCCTATTAAGTGGAGTACGTCTTGTAATTTTAAGCATGTTGAAAATTTTACGACGTACTTGCCGTATGACACACGCTCCGCATGCGATGGGAATAAGTTGTACGCACGATATGCGATCGTTGACACACATCGACACACGTTACTTGTAAGGTGCTCATAAGTCGAAACAGTCAAGGTAATGGTTAGCGTCAGTGTTCCAGACTCCCGGTTTTTTTTTTTCTTCGGTATGACGGTGTTCAGTGTACAGTGGGTTATGATTTAAATCGTTGAGCGGCAGTCTATTAATTATATTATATTACAACCGCACTAGAAATCGAAGTGTCAACATCACCATCATACCGAAGGAAGGAAGAAAAAAAAATTTAAAAAAAAAAAACCAGGGAGTCTGGAACACTGACGCTAACCATTACCTTGACGTGTTTCGACCGATGAGCACCTTACAAGTAAAGTGTGTTGATGTGTGTCAACGATCGCGTAACGTTAGTACAACACGTAACTCATAGCTTAGAAATAAGTTTCGGGTACGCTAAACATTACCTCGACGTGTTTCGACTTATGAGTAACTTACAAGTAACGTGTGTCAACGATCGCGTGACGTGCCACCAACTTATGGCGAGCGTTATGTGGAACGTGTGAGTCATACGCTGGCATAAGTCGTAAAATTTCAAGCATGGAAAGCTTTGAGGACAATCGAAAAGTACAACGTTTAAAGCCAGCGTGCAACGACGTATGGCAGTGTTTTTCAGCGTGCTCTCAATGTTATCAAAACTTACCCATAACGTATTCGACGTGTACCAGCGTTTTAGACATTTTTTTCAAAAATCGGCATACGTTGGCTAAAACGTCAAGGTGTGACTGGCCTTAACATGCAACTTAAGAGTTGCTACAACATGCCGGTGGTCAGTATTGAGGAACTGAGCTCCGGTAGACCCTGCGGTTCTGGATATCCTCCAGCGACCATCAACGAGCACATGGTCAATCTCCTTTGCCACACCACCAGCGTTGGAATACCAAGTCCAGTGATGGCTTGTGGGTGCTGAAACCATGAACCAGCCACCCTAAGTCCATGACTTCTTGCAAAGTCAAGGAACTTAGTGCTATTCTGGTTCATAGTTCCTGACCCATGGGGACCAACACATGTCTCATAACCATCCCTACAGTTCCAGTCGATGCATTGAAATCCCCAAGACTGGAAGTGATCTCGTCGGGGCACTGATCAACCAAGACTCGAGCGTGGCGTAGAATGCATCCTTCACGGTGAGATCACTCACCTGCAGTCGGAGCATAAACAGAGACCAGGGAAATGACACCTAAGGAGTGACGAATCCTTTGTCTCATAATACGCTCGATGACCGCTGTTACCTCAATTATCATTGGAGTCAATTTATTGAACACAGCTACAGCAACTCCTTGGGCATGGTACCATCAGAGCGACCAGACCAATAGTCGGTGTAACCACCCACCATGATCTCTCCGCAATCCGGTCTCCGAACCTCAGAGAGTGCTGCAATACCCATGTCCAAACGCTTGAGCTCAGATGATAACAGAGACAGGTGATCATCCTCTCTTTGGGATAGGACATTCCAGGCACCCACCCAAAGGGACCGCTTCTGGTTAACCCAAGGAGACCACCATCTGGTGGATGACACCTCAGCACCACTCCGACACACTCTCCCGCAATCTGACCCAAGAATGTTACCCCGTGGTTTCCCTCCTATCATCAAAGATTGGGGGTCCCGAAGGCTTTGCCCCAATCCCGTCATCCGGTGAGCTGCCCTGCGAAGGGAAGCTGCACAGGAGGTACTCTCACGGAGTGGGTTTTCAGATATTTTTTTTTCATGCTTTGAGAATGTTTTGCGGAATGAAGGGTTTTACGGTAGCTGGAGTGCAAACCCTGCCACCAACCTCCTAATAAGAAGTAACCCAACTGCAGGAGGACGTCCATACACACAGTTGGGAGGTTGGAGGAGACACACAAATCCATCTGTTATTAAATTAAGTTTATGGTACATTCTACCCCTCCCTCACTCAATCCTGGCTTTCGTCTCAGTCCACGATGTGGATTACCACCACTGAACTGAAAATAAATAGAATGCTCATTGCCATTCACACCACACACAGCCTGGTGTAGCTACCGGACGCCATCTTGGTTAGCACTCCATGCTGGGTGAAGGCGATTTCCGTTAAGCGTTTGCACGTAATGTAGAACGAAAACGATGGCGTTTTTTCACCTTTTGCGGTAGTTTTGAATAGTAAACTTTATCATAGTAACTACAGCACTTTCCTTTTCACAATAACGATCGAGAACAAATATTGGGAGCGTGAAGAACTCGTGTTTTAAGTAAGCTTTAGAATATGAAGTTTATGAATGTTTTGTTTTGAATGTTTTGAATATGAAGTCTGCCCGTTTATTTCACTATTTTATTTTTTTGGTCAAAATTGAAAACATGAATTTACCTGTCGTTTTTTTATTACGTACCAAAAATGATGCAAATCAAAGTGTTGAACTATCACCAACTTTATGTGTAGTAATATTCAAATCGTTGGCAGAGTGAGCAGCCGAGAGAATGTGCATGTCTGCTGTAGTCAGGGTGATTATAATCAAGGTGTGTGCCGTCCCTCGGATAGACGTTCACCTGGACGCCCCATCGCACACTTGCCAGCTTCCAAGCTGTTTGGTTGAGTCCACATTTACGTTTGATTTCTTTTCATAACAAAACGATTAATGTTTGATGTATTTCTTAATTTTGGGTTGCGTGCGCTAGCCCAGAGACAAAGTAACTTCCTTGTGTTGGAATTACCATCCTGGCTTCAGCAGTTGTTGAGGTAGGTCGGGCTACAGTTTTACATTGTTTTGAAAGGGGACCAAGAAGAAGTATAACTTGATTAATTTACTTGTACTTTAATGATGTATTTTGGCATCTTTTTAAGTCTTGGTAGTTCAGAAAATGCTCGAGAATAAAAGTTGTGGCTTTTAAATGCTCGTGACTTCACTCTCTGGTAGTTTATGAGCGCATCATTGTGTACACATTTGAATGGGCAGCAATTTTTTCCCGTATCGTCCATCTATATGAAGTACTACCTTCTCCATCCATCCATTGGGACCATACTCTGTGCAGAGCGTTGGTGCTGCCGAAGCAGTCTCCTTGGCTATTGGGCACAATCCTGGACGGGTCACCACTCCGACGCAGGATACCAGCAAGCTGGCACTCATTTTGCCAACCTCGGAAGGATGACAGGCAGATTCAACCCCACCTGGTATTAATTCAACAGCAGAGGGGGATTTGAACTCAGGATCCTAGGATCCCAAACCCACCACCCTAACCATTAAGCCAACACCAGGCATACCTTCTCCATGATATGGTATTATCACATGAAAGGCAAAATGATGCTGCAACAGGTGTCTCTGTGCATGCACACCGCACATTCTGGGGGGTGGATTACGTCATTTTGAAAGTCCCCTATTTACAGGAAGTGCAGTACAAGTTAAATATCTTGCCCCAAGCAAGGAATGTATCCAGAGTACTGGCACACACTGACCTAATATTTTCAAAAGATACCGTGGGATATTTAATGGCTTTACCTCCGCAGCTCCAGGATAGGATGACCTACTCCAGGATGCAGTGGCTCTTCGGCACATCATCAGAATGGCAATTTTCGAGACTACACAATGACAAGCATGCTTCGAGTAAGCCACCCTCTGCTGTCACTTTATTTTAGTGTTGTTTTAAAAAAATCTTACTGAACAGCCTTTGGGAGCTGCATTTCACCGATTTTCACTTTGATACCAGCCAATCAGCTTCCATAAAACCACGTCAGGACATTTATGCTCATAATATGCAAGTGATATTATGTACGAGTATAAAAGCCCCTCACAAATGATGGGTTGGAATTATTTAAATCGAAATATTCAGAGACTGCAAGATATGTTTCGAGGCAAGAAAAAGCGTTATTTTAGACGACTACATGTACACATGTGATCCTATTTCTTTATCCTCTGGGATGTTTCATTTCGACAGTACAACCTCGTGAGCATGCCAAAGTCTGAAGCCTCGGCCTTGCATCAGATGTGCATAGATCTTATTTATTTATTTCGTATACATCCCATGGATGTAAATGAACACTCGTTTTACTCTGCGCACATTGTACATCACGTGGAGTGAACTTCACCTCTCTACGCCTTGTATTGTTACGAATCTGGAAGCCATTTGCACACAGACAGCAGTCCCCAAGCTTAGTTATTTCGATAAGTATGTGTTTATAGTTAGGGCCCCATCCCCTATGTCTAACGGGAATTACATGTGTGTGCTGCGAAGTTTCTGTGTAGTTAATTTTTTTTTACATCAATCCCATCCACTTCTTCGCGCACTGACTCCATTGCCCATGTGTTTATGGCTGAAGGCATGGGCGGAGCCTCCATCGCATCAGATCGAGGCTCCGCTCCGAGGAAGGGCATGGAGCGTTTCCTCCAGCCAATGGGCGAGCAGGGCCGAGGCGCTCCGGCCAATGGGAGGCCAGAGTGCCGAAAACTACGACAGAGCCTCTTCGGGGGATGGGCCTCCGAGACGCCCCGACACACCCCCTGAGACGCCCCGTCCAATCAGGAGGCTCATCACCTAAGGGCCGACTCCGCCCCAGCCAGATGAAGTGTTCGCCCCGTCCAGAGGGAGGGGAGTGTGAGTGATCGTGTCCATTTTTTACTCTAGGAAGAGTGTGAGAGCAGTGATCGCGGCCATTGCTTTTGGTCTGCGATCGTGGTCTGCAGTCGTGGTCTGCGGCCTTTGGTGGGACTCCTCGTGGTGGTGGTGGTCGAGCAGCCAGGATCCTAAGCTGAGGATTTCGGGTCGCGGGTTCGAGTCCCACCGTGGTGGGTTGGAGTCGGTGTGACCGCACGAGGAGGAGAGGTACCCGGCCAGGCTGTTCCCCCAGCTCACCTTCCCTCTAGAGCCGAAGGGTCCAATTAACACCCGACGGGGTCCATTTCTTTTGGGTGTGTGACTGTGGGCCCCGTCTTTAAGTATAATTTTTTATGTGTTTTCTTTGTACATTATTTGCATTGTTATTCGGTTGTAACGCTGCTCTGTGTCTCCCTTCCCGATTATTGCCCCCCATTATAAATAAACCCCCAATTGTTAAATGTTCCAGTTCGTTGCCCGTGTTTTCTTCCATTGACCCAGCACGGTGTGGGCTTGAGAAATAGTGAGGCCGTCGGTGCCGTAAGTTGTGATTGGCTCTGACGGACTTTGGTAATTCCGCACGGTTATACCGGACCGAGGTCGCTAGAGCGACCCGGTTCAACAGAGTCTGTCAAGGGTGTGACTTCCCCGGTAATTAGACGACGTGGGTTCTTAAGTGTTTTGAAATTAGCCAATTAACCCTACCCCACGCCGTCGAAATATTGGCGACCACGGTCCACTAAGGGACCCGTGACCTTTCGGACTTATCCGAGAGTCACGACCTAAATTCCGGGGTGTTCGGTGGAGACGACCCTACTGCTCCCCCTAGTGGTCGTTTATCGCCACCGAGCCCTGGCCCACAACAGTATTTATTGTTATTTTTTATAAACGCTTCCGTACACCGCCCTTGAGGCCCGGTTGCAAGTCACCATCTACAATCCCAATAGGAGATGTTAATTACTCTTTTATGAAAAATGTTTTTCAAGTATTTTTGTCCTGAAAAATAGACCTTCATGAACACACTGTCGTTTTAAAAGATTGGCCTTTGAAACCTTACTTATATCGTCCTTATGAATGGAGAGACAGACAAACACCCAAACACACAAACGCACACTATTTTATATCGCCAGATCTCATTTTATTATAACTTGTGAATTTCAGTCAATGTTGATTTGAATCGGCCAATTGTACCTGTTTATTATTAATAAAGATGTTCCAGGTAAACAATAATTGTTTATGTGGCTTATAGGGTCGAATTAAGATGCAGTCTCTTGATTGTCACGAACCGTCTTGGAACTACATCATTAGAAGCCCCATCTTTATGGAACAATGTCCCACAGATAATTTCAATGTTTATGATTTCAATAAAAAATAAAAACAATAAAAAAAACCGTTTATTGTTATTTCACAGACTCAAAGATACGATTATCAACCTTACATCATGATTAATCTTGGAAGTTGAAACTTATTGATTGATGTTATCTTTTTCCTCCATCAAACTCCAGAAGAGACTGTGGCTCTGAGGCTGCAAGACCTGATGGGCTGTGGGAGTGTTGTCGAGAGAAAGGAAAGGTGGGAGGGGGGGCACTGTAGCTATGGAAACATGTTTTCTGAAACCCAGAAGATGGGAACAGGCTGCTGACGATTTCTATTTCCCTGGGGACTGAGACCTAATATTAACCTTTCTTTGCTTGATCCTTCCTAATCCTTGTCAGTAAATGTAATGCCTTTTGTCTCTGAGCATACCTTTAAATAGATACTCGTTCATAGGATAAAAGCAAACAAAAAACGGAATGAATAATGGTGAAGGTAACATTTCTAACGTAAATTTTTGCTAGTTCCAAGATCTCCAATTTCTAGAAGAACAAAAAGGAATCTCAATGCGTGTGTGTATGGATGTAAGATTTATATTTCCACATAATCCCATTTATGGATTTGATTAATTATATTATATACTGGGCTGGCAGGATGGTCTAAATCTAGTGGTATGCACACTCACCTCTAAGCTGTCTATCCTGAGTTTTAATCTCGAGCCAGCAATCCACAGTCATCCCGGTGTCTCATCAATGTGTGTGCCATCCCTCGGATGGACGTAAAACTGGGCGTCGCATCTGCAGGCGATAGTTGGTAGACGTTTAAGACCCCACGGTGTCGTTCACAAAGAGTCGGCGATCTTTCGCCGACACCATGGACAAATTCCAAATTCCTGCCCTAACTACTGCTGGGAGAGGGATGGCAAACCACCCAGCACGACCCTTCCCAAGAAACAGCTTCAGCAACACTGAAGCTCTGTAACAAAATATGGTACATCAGAATCAGAATGATATATTAGCATATTGAAAAATATACAAACCTTGGCTTGTCTTGTACTTTTATATGTATCTCCTTTGGAGAACCTTTTGAATGGAACATGTCTAACGATGTAGAATCTTACAAATGAATGCACGCAAAACTCATCATTGTGAAATTAACAGGGTTAGAAGCAGACATATCCTGCAATTATCAATTATTGACTTTACTAACTTGGTAAAACTGCCCTAGATGGCTCCAAAAGGAAAGGAATGCAATATTTGTCAACTTTTAAAGTGAATAGCACCTCAGAAATATCCTTCACTGGGCATTGGGGAAAGAAAGCTTATCAGCAGGATAAAGACACTTGAGAGGGGTCATCCATCTGGGGATAGCAGGAATGATGATGGCAAGCTGGTTTGGGGAGACGAAGCAGAGAATGAAGGTGAAATGGGAGAGAGAGGAGGAAGGTTGGTGCAGAACAGACTGGAATCTGAGAAAGAGAGATAATGGGGAGGTATGAGAAGCAAAGGAAGAAAAAAAAAATAGGGGTTGCTTTGTTGTTAGGCACAGAGGGCTGGTTGTATGGGAATGTCAAAGAGATGGAAGATGATCAAGAATTGAGAGAAACAAAAATCCCAAAGGGCCTTGCCAAATGAAGAGGTTTATTGAAGATAAACGAGTTAAAAGCTCAGTTTGACATTTCGGTAACAGATTTCAAACCGTCTTTCAGCAAACACGATGCATTCATAATATTCAGCCTTTCACATACTCACCAGTGGGGTGGGACCGCAAATGGATGCGGGATGAGACACCCACGTCATTAGCCCAATTCACCAGTCGTGTGGTGAAGAGCAAGTGCAAGTTGAGCAAAATATGTTCCTCTTGTGCACTCTTTTCTAAACACTTAAACCACAGCGTATACCACATCACAGACATAATGGTGTATTTTTGATAAAACTCGTGAAAGGCTATACTTCAAATGAACCAATGATAATTGCTGACATTCCTCCATCCCACAGGAGACATTCTTTAACTATAGTTGGAACTCTTTGAAAATTCAGTCAAGCATGGAAGAAGTGAACATCAGGGTACACTTCATAGGCATATTTACAAAAACTAGGATAATGTCCCAAAGAAGATGTGACAGAACATTTTATCCTTGCCAAGTGTTTTTTTTGGCATCTGATAGGGTAGACCCACCTTGATGGTAAAAAGAAAGGGGCAAGACTGGAGAAAGACATGAAACAGCTTCCACGGGAATGAGGAAAAGGGTATAAATGAACAAAGTTTGGCCCTTAATATGGATCCAGGCGGATTATAGAGCAATGTGTCATTATCAGCCAAAGTCCAAGCTCTTTGATGAATCTGTGTGCCATGATATGTGGCTTCGGGAAGGATAGAGTATAAAGCACATGCAGACAGAGTCTAAAGATGAGTTGATCTAAGATATACAAGGGCCTTCATGGCTTTTAATGACTTGGCAATGGCTTACTTGCTACAACATTCTGTGTTAGACATCATCGATCTGGACCTTCATGACACTGCATGGTCAATCCAGACAGGTGAAATATGGACATCCTTCCTGATGCTGTTTTGAATGTCACTCTTACATGATGGCTTTGTTTGTCAGAATTAAACCCTGAAAACCCCAAAAACCTTGACAAGGCAGAGGATATGCAGATATGAAGAGCCCTGTTTAAAAAATTTTTTGAAAGATTTGATTCTTTATCTCAAATCAAAAGTGATTTTTGCAGTTATCCAGCCTGTACATCGAAGGACAAAGTATTACATGGCATGAAAGCGAGTTCTTAGCCAAAGTGGAGCAAATTATATCAACAAAGAACAATCATAGATTGCAGACCCTCGCCAGGACTTGTTTTGTGTGGTGTATTTTGAATGACAAATAAATGGAAGAATGTAATAAATGAAAGGTCATTGATTGTAAATGAAAGGTCTAAATAGTCGAAAGAGCAAACGTCTGTAAAGGCATAAATGTCATAATGTGTACAGGGTCTGAATTGTCTGAAGGGGTCTAAAGGGTCTTAGAAAGTCCAAAAATGGTCAAAGGGGTCTAAAAGGGCATTGAAGGGTTTGAAAGGTGTGAAGGTCTAAAGGTCTGAAAAGGGGTCTAAGGGGTCCTAAAAGGCCTGAGTAGTCTAAAGGATGTAATTTAAGATCTGAAGGGTCTCAATTGTCAAAAGTGGTCTAAAGGGTGTTAAAACATCTAAAAAGGGTCGAAAGGTCAAAGGGGATATGCAGCACAGTGCACTACACGTAGAGCACAGCGTTCACGTACAGTGCAATGTTTCTCTTTGTCTTCAACAAGGGATCTCATGTCCCATCCCATGATCCTTATCTCCATTTGTAAAAGTCAGGAATCTGACTTCAGAAAAAGTCAGGAAAAGTTTCATGTCCTTCCCTTCTATCTCTCCTCACACCGCCATCTCAATGCTTCCCCCTCACCCCACCTCTCAAATCTTCCGCTGCATCCCAAACACTCAGTCCTTCCCCTGCACCCCTCGCACAAACAAACTTCCCCGCACACCACACACTCAAATCTTCACCCACCCCACCCCCCCCCCACAACACACCACCACACATTCCCACACCACACATACTCAAATCCTCAACACAACCCACACACTCAAACCTTCACTGGCATCCCACACATTCAAACCCACCCTCTCAAATCTTCGCGCCATCCCAAACACTCAGTCCTTCCCCTGCACCCCTCGCACAAACAAACTTCCCCCACACACCACACTCAAATCTTCACCACCCTCCCCCTCCCCACACACACACACCAAATCCTCACCCACACCCCACACACTCAAACCTTCACTGGCATCCCACACATTCAAACCTCCCCCCACACCCCAGACACACAATCCGTTCCCCGCACCCCAAACACATAAACATTTCCCTCCACCCCACACACACTCAAACCTTCCCCTGCACACCTCACACTCAAACCTTTCCCCGCACTCCACATACACAACCATTCTCCCACACGCCACACAAAACCTTCACCCACACACCACACACTCAGACATTCCCCAGCATCCCTCACACTCAAACATTCCCCCTCACCCTACCTCCCAAAGCCTTACCTTACCCATGCAAAGCCTCTTCTCCCATCCTGCACTCTTCAAACGCCTCCTCACCCCCATCTCAAACTGGGTGGACCTCAAACATCCGGGGGCCCTGCTCCAACCTGACAGATCCCTCCATCAAGGCCGCTGATGATAAACCAGATATCAACTGTTTAGCATCCTCCCACAAGATGACCCTGACTCCTTAGTGTCTCTCCCCGGGTATTGCATCCTCTGATTTGATAGGCCTGAACCACGTCCTGGTGGCAGAGTTGACACTTTGCATCAAAAACTCAATTTATCACTGTCTCTTTACTGATCTTACACCCCCATTCCCCAGGAGTACCTAGGCTGCAACTTCCCCTCCACTCACACCTCTTGTTCAATTGTGTGTTGTACCGTCCTCCTAATAGTGATGACTCCATTTGCATTTCCCTCTCAGACAACATGGACAAACTTTGAATCACTCATCCCAACTCTCTCTTCCTCATATGTGGTGATTTTAATTGTCACCTTACAAATTGGCTGGGTGTTGGTACCTCTCTCTCCAGCAATGGCACTTCTGCAAAGGACTTCTGTGACTCCATGGGTCTGACTCAATCTGTGAACTTTCCCACCCGGATTTCTCCCAATGGCAAATCTTCCCTCCTGGATTTGGTGATGACCAACTTCCCCGCTAATGCATCTTGCTGTTCCTCTGCCCATGATCTGCCCAAAATTGTTCTTGTGATCATGTGCTGGTGAAGGTCAACATCTCTCTGGCCATTCTCAGAGAATAGTTTCTGCACCGGCGAGTCTGGCAGTGCACGCAAGCAAACTGGCAGGCACTGCAACCAGCCATCACACCAGGACTGTTATATCCACTGCCACTAATATTAATTTAGCCTGGGAATTCTTCCAGAGAAGACTGCTCTCTCTTATACACAAATTTATCCCATCTCGTCTTCAGTTACAGTGGCCTGTTCGGGTTTAAGCCCTCCAAAGTTTCCACATTCTGATGCTACCTGAGATTATTTCATGATGCTTTCAAAAAGTTAATATAAAGAGTCTTCACAAACTACTGCAAAATGATAAAGCTAAAAAATGCAGATAAAATGTGAAAAAGCTTGATTAACAGAGAAAATCAGATGATTCTCAGTTACAGAAGTATTCAAACCCTTGACCTAATTAACCCAAAATCACATCAAGAGCAAATTATTTACTTGAAAGGTTACGCAATAAGTATAATATGGTTCACCTGTATGTATTCAGTGGTTTAACTTAAAAGTTAAGCTCCCATACTTATCTAAGGGGTTTTAAGGTGCAACTCCCTTGGTCAACCAACAAGGCAAACGTGAAGACCAAGGAGCTTTCCAAAGAAGTCAAACATAAAGTGGTGGAGAAGCACCGTTCAGGAAAGGGTTATAAAAAAAAGGTTCTCAAAGTCACTCATTATCCCTTTGAGTGTGATGAAATCCATCATGAAGAAGTGGAAGATGTATCATACCACCCAGACTCTACCCATATCAGGTCGTCCATCCAAACTCAGCAGCTGGACAAGCAGGAAGCTGGTTTGGGATGTCACTGTAAATCTAACCATGACTGAGAGATCTGCAAGGCTCTATGTCTGAGATGGGGGGGTCATTGTTCATCAATCAGCAATATACCGTTCCCTTCACAAAGGTGGCATCTATGGACAGGTGGCAAGAAAGAAGCCATTGCTGAAAAAGACACATCTAAAAGTTCGTATGGAGTTTGTGAAAAAGCATCTTAATGATACTGTAGGTATGTGGAGAAACGTTTTGTGTTCAGCCAAGATAAATATTGAACTTTGTGATTTAAATTCAAAGCATTACATCTGGAGCAAGCCTAAAACGGCACATCACCCAGTCAACACCATCCCCACTGTCAAGCATAGAGATGGCAGCATCATGTTATGGGGCTGCTTTTCTTCAGCAGGGACGAGCAAGCTTGTCAGAATATACAAGGGGCAATGGACAGTGAAAAGTACAGGAGAATCCTTGATGAAAACCTGCTTGAGTCAGCCATGAATCTGAAACTGGGTAGGAGATTCACATTTCAGCAGGACAATGATCCGAAACACGAAGCTAAAACCACACTGGAGTGGCTGATTAAGAATAAAACAAGAAGACGACGTCGTGCAGGCATGATACTTGCAAAATTAATAAAACAGATTTGACCTCAAAAATAATTGGTGGTTGAATTCAATGATCAAATATGCAACTCTTCTTCAAATTTCAAGTCAATTGGATGAAATTTGCCAATTTTAGAAAGTCGGCCTATGTTGTCCCTTTGGCCTATGTTGACCTCGAAAATAATTGGTGGTTGAATTCAGTAACCTGACGTGCAAATCCTCTTCAAATTTCAAGTCAATGAGATGAAAATTGAGGATTTTACAAATCTCACCTAAGTTGTTGACCTTTGGCCTATGTTGACCTTTTTGGTCTATGTTGACCTCAAAAATAATAGGCTTATTTCTTACGACAAACTCTCACATGTGGTGAAGTTTCGTGAAGATGGGTTGAAAATTGTGAAAATTGTGACCGAACCATTACGCCACCGGGACGAGTAAATCATTCCCAAGACGGGATTGTTATTGCCATGAATTAGACGCACGATGATGAAAAGTAAACTGTCAGGAATGAGACAATTAGAGTGGAAAATCCCATGACACCACATATGGAAACATACAAACTGTGCATGTCAACAAATGAGTCAACTACGAAAAGAGAGTGTAACCTTGCTTCCTATTGGTTGAGAGCGTTGGATGCAACATGATATCAAAAACATCTACTGGGTCGAAACAACTGAATTTTGTTTTTTTTTTACACATTATTGTTCAAACCGCTGAATCGAGAATTTTTGGCGGAATAATCTATTAGTGTCATCTATGTGCAAACGTCGGGGTGGGATTGGTGATAAATGGAGAAAGATAATCATAAAAGGACTCTCAGGAATTGTGATATTAGAGGGAAGCAGGGAAGGGGTATTTGATGAGAGTTGGGATCAGAGGAAAAATATGGTTGGAAGGAACGGACGTCCAATATACAGGGGGCTGCAAAAGTAGGTATACAGTATGAAAAACAAAACGTGCGCACAAAACGTATTTTATTGATTATACAAGCATATCAATAATATAACATACCAATAATAAACATATCAATAATAACATACAATATAAACATATCATTAATAACATATAATAAACATATCAATATACTATATATCAATAATACATATCAATATACATCTATCTATAATTCACAATCTCTGTGTGTCTGTCTGTCTGTTTGTTTGTCTGCGACGCCGTTTCTCGACGACCGCCGGTCGAATCGGATTGAAACTTGCCAGGAATATTGCCGGGACCCGCAGATGTGCCTTTTCGAGGTTTGATATCGATCGGACAAGCGGTTCCCAAGTTACGGCCATTTTATTGCTTTTTGTGTTGAAAGGTGTATATATGGCAGCTGAAGTGTCGTTCACATTCTCACTTATCATGCCATTTTTTCCCAATTATTATAACCGGACGATACCGGTCCGATCGATTGAAACTTGCCAGAATATTGCCGGGGCCGCGGATGTGCCTTTTCGAGGTTTGATATCGATCGGACAGCGGTTCCAAGTTACGGCCATTTTATTGCTTTTTCAGTGTTGAAAAGGTGTATATATGGCAGCTGAAGGTGTCGTTCCACATCCTCACCTTATCATGCCATTTTTTCCCAATTATTAATAACCGGACGACCACCGGTCCGATCTGATTGAAACTTGCCAGAAATATTGCCGGGGCCGCTGATGTGCCTTTTCAAGGTTTGATATCAATCGGACAAGCGGTTCCCAAGTTACGGCCATTTATCTGTCGACCAATGACAGGACACGGTGCTATGACATCAGAATGACGTCACATTAATGTTTGTTTATTATATATTTATTTTTTAATTTTTTGGGCACGTTTGACGTCACAATTCTTTTTCTTCTTCGTTTAGTATGACGTCACAATCGACACTGGGGACCTGAGTATGTGCTTATTATTATTGTTGTGCTTGGTAGACATTTGTAAATACATTTACAGAGAGAGGGGCGAGAGAGGAGGGGGAGAGAGGAGAAGGGAGAGAGGGGGGGGGAGAGAAGGGCGGAAGAGGGGGGGAGAGAGAAGGGGCGAGAGGGGGGGGGGGAGAAGGGCGAGAGAGGGGGGGGGAGAGAGAAGGGTGAGAGGGGGGGAGAGAGGGGGGAGAGAGGGGGGGCAAGAGGGGGAGGGAGAGAGGGGGGCGAGAGAGGAGGGGGGACAGAGAGGGGGGAGAGAGAGGGGGGAGAGTGGGGGGGGGGCGAGAGAGAGGGGCGTCACAATTCTTCTTCTTCGTTTGATACGACATCACAATTGATGCTGGGGACCTGATACTGCAGGCACGAAGCTGACATACTGGCACGCCTACGGCCCGCACTAGTATCAATAATAACATACCAATAATAACATATCAATAATAACGTATCAATAATAACATACCAATAATAAACATATCAATAATACATACAATAATAAACATATCAAAAATAACATCTAATAATAAACATATCAATAATAACATCATAATAACGTATCAATAATAACATACCATAATAAACATATAATATAACATACCAATAATAACATATCAAAAATAACATACTAATAATAAACATATCAATAATAAATACCAATAATAACATATCAATAATAACGTATCATAATAACATACCAATAATAAACATATCAATAATAAATACCAATAATAACATATCAATAATAACAATATCAAAAATAACATACTAATAATAAACATATCAATAATAAACATACCAAAAATATTAAAAATGGTAATAATGATTTTAATGAATTAAATGAATCCTAGCACCACGATTATAATACTGGTAATACTGGTATAATCCTTACTGTATACCTACTTTTGCAGCCCCCTGTATGGAGAACATAGAGGGGGATTGGTTACAAGTATTCATAAAGATCAACTTAACCCCACCCCAAGCCACCTCTTTCGACCCTTGCCCTAAAATTCCCCCTCAATTTCTCATTTATATTTATGGGTTTTTACATCCACACGAAGGTGGGCGAGGTTATATTTTTCACCCCTGTATGTTTGTCTGTCTGTCAGCATGATATCCCAAACAGTTGTGGAGTGGATGGATTAGGACAAAACCAGGTGTATGAGTTGGGTAGGTGACAAGAACAAGCTGATTAGATGATGGAGGTCCACATCCAGCCAATCAGTGGGATACAAAACCTAAACTGTTCAGCCTGGTGGAGGGATGCGCTCTTCCGCGTCCCGTTCTACTTTGTTGTTGTTGTTGTTGTTGCTATATAATTATTTATTTATTTCTCCATTTCTGTCTCTTCCCCAGTTTCCCTTTGACTTCTGTGATTCAGTTCGTGGCTGTATCTATCCTGTTCACCCCGGTTCCTCCCCATGCTCTCATTCTTCCCCCATGTCCTTTATTCCTCCAAGTCTCCCTTAATTTGTCGCTCTACCCAGATGCTGGTTTATCCCTCCACTCAACTGTTGGTGTGCCCACCCCCCTCTTTCCATTGTTCTTGTGGTTCTGTTGTGTCCAAGTCCGTTGTCTGTTCTAGCTCCTCCACGAGCCTCGACTCTGCATACAAAAAAGTATATAAATATTTATTTAATGGCCACTAACGTTTTTCCTTGGCTGTTCAAAGGGGTCCACTTGAGCCGTGAAGACAACAGTAATCACCAATTAAAACAACAACTTGTGCCTCTTACGAGAGCTCATTGTTTATGAATCAAATGTTTATTAAAAGGTCTGATTGATACAACATCAGCTGCAGATAGAAACACAGCTTCGTGTACACCTGGAGGCAGTCACTTTGATGAATGAGTTACCACTATGATGATGGATGGCAGAGTGTAATCGCGCTCACCTTTGAGCTGTCTAGCCTGGGTTTGATTCTCGACACAGGTACAAACTGTCATCGTGGTATTTCGCATGCAGGTGATGCATCAATGAGTGTGCCGTTCATCAGAAGGACGTTAACCTGTAGAACCCATGCGATCACACTGGTTGTTGTTGGACGTTAAATATCCCACGGTGTCTTTCGTGAAGAGTGTGTGAGTTATCGCTCGTAGCCTGACCAAAATCAAAATTCCTGCTTATAAAACTGTAGGTAGCCGCTGATTTGGTTTTCAGGGATATCCCTTGACACCAGGTTACCCTTATTACTATCTCCGAGTGTAGTTGCTGTCTGGTCGGCATCAGCTCTTACTCAACAAACAAATTCAAGTTCCCAGGTTGTTTGCATGTCAGATGTGAACGGCTGCCATCGACCAAGAGGAGTAAGTAACAATGATGCCCCTTTCACTTTCGCAAAGCAAACAAGAGCGGCTCAAGCTCGAGAGCATATACCTCCACCAGGCTGAACAGTTTACGTTTTGTATCCACTGATCCACTCTGATAACCAACTCATCCATCAAGTTTCGTCCAAACCCGTCCTTAACTTTTTGAGATATCTTGCTATATATCGTTTTTGGCCCTATCCTAAATTAATCAATTAGTCCTTGGCACACACCAAATCTCTCCACCAAATTTCGTCCAAATCCATCAATAAATTTTTGAGATATGTTCACAAAAAACAGGCAGACAGGAGGTGAAACCATAACCTCCATCCGCCTTCGATGGTGAAGGTAAATATATCCATGCTAACCATGCACCTGAAATAAAACTACCCACTGCCATCGCATTGTCTCAATGCATGACAGGTTCTCATTTCTGTGCAATTACCTGACAATAAACTTAGAATATATTTTACATTGGATAATGGAGATGACAATTCCTTGGTGAACAATTTGGCTCTTCTTCTTGTATGTGCAGCACATGGCTGCAGTAGCATGATTGGCTGTGACGCAGCGGTACCGCTCATAGAGGAGGCCCAGATTTAACGTCCATCCGAGGGATGGTGCACACATTGATGCCTCGCCCCAATTTGCGAAACACCAGAATGAGAATTTAGAGCTGGGTCGAGAGTCAAACCCAGGCCAACCATCTCAGGACATCATCAAGAGAAGGAACGTAGGACAATGAAGCTGTGACGTCACAATGATGAGGTTTAAATAAAGACAATAGCGGAGCCATGACTGACCTCCAGAGATCTTTGGGGCTGAACTTTCAAACTTAGAGCTTGAAACATCAATCCAGGTGGTCCACTCAGTGGATGAGCCAAGCCTGGATCAACCTGTGAGCTTTAAAGGAGCTCTTATGATGTGAGCATTTGGGTAAAAAAAAAAAAAATCCGAATTTGATAATCAGTAACTTACTCTGACAATTGTGCTCTTTTAAACCCCAAGGAATCCATTATCGCTCACAAAGGGAATAATGTATTCCACTTATGAACTGTATAATGGTGTGCAGCGCAAGTATACGTGCATAGAGAAGTAATGAATGATGAGAGGGCTGATGTGTTCGGATAGGGAAAACAAAACTCGTTTCATGATCCACAAGTTTTATTGTTATCACTTTACGTATAGAAACCATGCTCTGATATTGGACACTTTGAGATACCCTGGATAAGCATTCGAATTTTTGTTAACTATCTCAAATACACAGTGCATCCGTGTGTATGTTGACGCATTTGTCAGTTTGAGTTCCAAGTGTACATGGAGCCTCCACGTAATGCGAGAAGAAACTTTACCAAAAGCTAGAGATACGATGGACGTTCAAAACTTTCCTGGAACAAGATACGATAGTCCAAGACTCGCCAACTCGTCACATTTTATTTCCCATGGATATATGTAGGCCTTACTGTGCATGTAATTTATTACAGCAAGGAAAATATTTATTACCTCCACCACTGCTGGTGAAGGAGGTGATGTTTTAAC
Organism: Eptatretus atami; assembly: GCA_035128595.1. Lineage (NCBI taxonomy): Eukaryota > Metazoa > Chordata > Myxini > Myxiniformes > Myxinidae > Eptatretus > Eptatretus atami. The sequence continues at coordinate 54,938,094 of CM068954.1, read as the reverse complement.
CATTTTCTGTCTGTTTGTCTGTCTGTTGGGTCGCCGAAATAGGTGACCCTTATTGTCAGTAATTCTGTCTGTGTTTGGATGTTTGTTTGGATTTTTGTTCGTTTGTCATCAGCATAATTGGTAGTAAACGTGGGCGGATTTGACCAAACTCGGTGGTAGGTACATCTTATGACCAAGTGCTTTGGAAATTGTGATGGTTGCTAGGGACGCTTCGGTTCCCTAGCAACAACCGAAAAACCTTCAAAATCGGTACCGTTCACGACGAAATCAATTCTGAAAGCCATTATCCCACATCGGGTTATGAAATTTGGCACGAATGATCTACAGGTGATGCTCTATCAAATATATTCCGGTTTTTGTGATATATGGAATACTTTACCCGCACGCCCCCTACAATTAGGGTATGCGCGAAAATTGGCGAAAATTGAAGGCCCCCTACGACCAGGTGAGTGCATCGATACGAATGAAACTTTGCAGGTTCATGGTACTCAATGAGTACTACAACTTTGCCTCAGGACATATTGACCGATTTCGCTTAGGTCAGGGGTCAAAGGTCAATTAGTGCAAAAATCGATATGTGAGAGCTGGAGGTGCCTTCGCGCCAAATGCTACTCTCCTAGGGTTATGGTCGGATGGTCATGAAAATTCACACTAATCGTCTGGAATACATTGTGCACAAACCATCGAGCCGGATTTTCAATTTAGATCTTTGTTCACCCACAGCACCTCCTCGAACTTTGGGGATTTCCGATTTCAAACCGCATTTTCGGTACTTTTCATTCAAATGGATACCGAGTAGTTATCAGTAGATGGAACTGGATGAGATTTGATATGCATAATCTTAAGGTGATTCCCTATCCGCTATTGACATCCATTTTGCTCTATATCTTATAGTTTCCATGCTCGGCGACCCATCGCCGCCTACCGGCTTGTCTGTTTGTTTATCTATTTGTGTACAGGATATCTCAAAAAGTTGTGGACGGAGCCTGATGAAATTTGGTGGACAGGTTCGGTGAGTGACAAGGACAAAGCGATTCCATTTTGGTGAAGATCCGGATCCGGATCCGACTACTAGAATTTTTTAAGTGATTCTTCACCGTTGAGAGATCGGGCTAAAAACGATATTTTGCACGATACCTCAAAAAGTTGTGGACGGATTCGGATGAAACTTGGTGGATTCATGTGCGTGACAAAGAAGAATTGATTCGATTTTGGTGAAGATCCGGATCCGGATCTGGATACGAGAATTATTAAATTTTTTCAGTGATTCTTCACCATTGTGAGATCAGACCAAAAACGATATAGTACTGCATGTATATCATGATATTTCAAAAATGTATTGGGCCCAATATGTTATTGTAGATCAGGCATTACATGGTGGAGGTTTGTGCTCTACTGAGTGCCCATCTAGTTTACTAAGCATTATACAGCATAAGTATTTGGTATATATTGACAAATATACACAAGCTAGCGTTTCTTGGACTACTGTGAGTATCTTGTTGCGAGAACTGCCTCCGTTCTAGTCTTGCACCCTCTGCTGTTTCCGTGCTTTGCTCTCCCACCAAAGGTTTCTGCAGGAAGCACGCGGTACACCACCCTCAACCCCCTTTTGATGAAACTACCTAAATCTCGAATCAATACTCACCTCCACTCATTCATTCCCATTTTTTCCCACCTGTGGAACCAACTTCCTCACTCTCTTCATTCTCATTCTTCCCTCCAGATCTTCAAGACAGCTGTTCACCACCATCTCAGATCATCCCTCATCCAAAAGTATGATCTTTTCCACCTCCAATAACCCATCCCCAAACCCAACTCTTTCCAAGTTTCCAGTTTTTCCTTCCTGAACGTTTGCTTCTGGATCCATCTTGTCCACCCTGAGCATCCTCCTCGACTCCTATTTCTTGCCCACAATCCTTATTACACCAAGTCTCCATCTATTTTGTCGGTCAACCTGCTCTTCGTGAGTTTTTCCATCACTTTTGACCGTTCCTTTGGTTCTGTTGCATCTTCATCCGTTCTTTTTTTTCTAGCCACTCAATGAGCCTCGACTTTGTAACCTATTTTATAAAACGTTTTGAACACCCTTCGAAAAACAAATTGAGAATTTCAAATTTTTGTTTGATTTACGCTCGAATTTGTTCTTCTGCAATATGTCGACAGATCTACCACCATTATCGGACAGATTATGCAGCAGCGGTGCTCAAGGAGGAGTAAAGTTGCTCTAGTTTTCGAATCCGGCACAATTTCTGCAACACACGCTTCTACACGGCTCAACGATTGGGAAGAAAGCCATATGGGATTCACACACACAGTACAAATCGGCCTTTCAGGTGCTTCGCAGGTCAGCAACGCTGCTCGGCAGTACACCACCAACGAAGGAAATGCGGAGCGAGATCAAATATCAACCGTCGGAGTAAGGTGCTCTGTCCGCAAAATCCCGCAGCCACAAAGCAACTTTGTACTTGCGGAATGAGGAAAAACAATCCTGTGCAATGTAGCTGTGTGCCAGCTTTCTTTGCTCTTATCTCACGAAGAAGCCACGAGCGTGTTCCATCGAATATGATGTTGTTTTGTGCTTTTGTACAAGCACCAAGAGTCAGGACTTATGCCCCGATCTAGTCAACAACCTCGTCCTTCACTGTGCGAAAGACGTCATTTCACTCTCCTTTATGAGGTATTCAAAAAGTTATATGAACCGGCTCCTCACAATAGTCCAAAGGCACACCATATATATATATATATATATATATATATATATATATATATATATATATATATATATATATATATATATATACACATATACATATACATATATATACAGGTAATGTACAAAAAAAATGGAAACACCTGGGTAAATGAGGGATACCAAGTATATTGAAAGCAATGGCTTCCACACAAGTATGTGCCATGTATTCATTAAGCAAATAACATCCCAGCATACTTAGTCTCATGCATAAAAATGATGCACAGGCCTGTTTGCCAATAATTATGGCTAGCATGGCTGCAAGAGGAGACCTCGGTGGCATTGAGAGAGGGGTGATTGTTGGGGTGTGTTTGGCAGGAGCTTCAGTGACAAAGACAGCTCAACTTGCTGATGTTTCATGAGCAACGGTGTCAAACGTGATGTCGGCATTGAACTCTGAGGGAAAGACATCGTCAGCAAAGGGCAACAGTGGGCGGAAGCGCATACTCCAGGATCGTGATATCCATGCATCAATTTGAAGTGCAAGGCAAAGCAGGTGAGCAACTGCAGATCAATTGACCGAAAATTTCAACCTGGGGAGCGAGCAGACAGTTTCATCAAAAACGGTCAGCCGAGAACTCCACAGAGTGGGATACCATAGTTGGGTTGCAGTACACAAACTGCTCATCACACCAGGTAATGGACGGTTGCGAGTCCAGTTGTGCAAAGAGCACTGGCAATGGACTACTGAGTAGTGGAGAAATGTGACGTGGTCAGATAAATCATCCTTCACCATGTTCTCAACAAATGGACCAGTGCATGGGTGGCGCCAATCTGAAGAACACTACAACCCTGAGTGCTTGTTTCCAACAGTGAAGGGTTCTGGTGATTCTGTAATGTTATGGGGCACATTTTCCTGGCATGATTTGGATGCAGTCATTCTGCTTGGAGGGGTGTCTTCCAGGAAGACAATACCCCCATCCAAAGAGCACATGTGGTTGCCCGGTGGTTTTATGAGCATAACACTGACGTTATCCATATGTCATGGCCTTCTCAGTCACCAGATCTGAACCCATTCGAGCGTTTATAGGATATTCTAGAACGACACCTGAGACAGCATTTTCCACCGCCATCAAACAGTTGTGGGTTAATTTACTTTCTCGTGGAATAATGGTGCTGAATCCTTCCTAAAGAATTCTAAAGACGTTGATGAACTCTACGAAACAGCGCATACAGGCCGTACTGGCTGCACGAGGTGGCCCAATGCCATATTTCGTGGCTTTACATTGGTGTTTCCATTTTGTTTGTTTTTTTACTAAATATATATATATATACAGGATGGAGGGAGAGAATGGACATATGTACATCTGTATATATATATATATATATATATATATATATATATATATATATATATATATATATATATATATATATAATGTCGATCTCTACTTGATGCCTTCACAACTCGAACAAACATGGTGAATACCTGGTCGGATGGACCTTATTGTGTTTTTTAAAGAATTATTGATGTTGAAGTGAGAGGTGGATTGCAAATGGAGATTGCACAAAGCGATCCTTGCACATTTTCAATGGATAAGACATCTCCCAAGACACCCACCGCACGGCACCGCGGGACCCAATAAAGGCGGAAACGTACGTCAAATCAATGTGAGATTGAAAGCACGTGTACTTTTTCCTGAAAGGAACAGCTTGGGGAGTGCTCGCCAAGTAGCTTAAGCACTCAAGCTAGCACTCCAACAAAACGGTCGACATGAAACGGCTCCCTTGGCATGCAATTGGCAATCACCGAACCCTCATATTAAACATCCACCCCCGAGAGACGCCCAAAATGTCACATATGTCCGAATTGGCCAAATGAAAACTTTTGTTTTCGGAGTCGGAACTGCTTGTAAGTTTGATTCTGGAGCTTAAATTTTGTAACTTGTTTTAGTTTAAGAGATACTCGTGGCGATCGCATATGTGGAAATAAAATAAAGCAATAAACGTTGATGTCTCCAGGCGTTTATAAGCACTGCAATGTACCCAGTGATTTGTTGTTCTGATGAACAGCTTGTTCATAGTTGCGGCCTGTTCCAAGTCAAAGTAAGGGAAGGTTGAGCAGGCCAAAAAACATGGTGGCTTCAGACCCCAGTGATGTCACCCAGGAAACACCTTAAGACCCCAGAGAGCAAGGTGGCCGAGGATCGCCTAATGAATGATATAATTAAATAAGGCCGTTAATTATCTTCAAAAGGGGTGTTTTAATTATCCCAAACATCCGATTTTCACTCTTCTACTTCCTCCGAGTTTTCTTAGTATGCGTGCAAAGTTTCAGGCTGCTAGGTTTTATGGTTTTGAAGTTATGGAGGACACACACACACACACACCACACACACACACACACACACACACACACACACACACACACACACACACACACACACACACACACACACACACACACACACACACTGTATATGCATATCCTGCGTAATCCTGACACAGCTGTAAACTTTCATCCTGGTGTTTCACAGGTAGGGTGATTCATCAATGCGTGTGCTGTCACTCCATGAACGTTAAACGTGGCGTCCAAATCTGCCGGCATTAGTTGGTGGATGTTAACGATCCCATGTTGTCCTTCGTGAGAGTCAAGCTATCGCCAGCACTCTGAAAAATTCCAAATTCCTGCCTTGATTTCTTGTGTCAGATATATACATATGTATATATAATATGGACACTAATATATATATATATATATATATATATATATTATATATATAATATATACTGTAATATTTTATGACACTATTTATATTATATATATTATATTATATATATATATATATATATATATATCTGTATATATTTATATGGATACTATTTTATATATATATATATATATATATATATATACTGTATATATTATATGGACACTATTTTATATATATATATATATATATATATATTTATATGGACACTATTTATATATTATATATTATATAATATAATTATATATATATATACTGTATATATTTATATGGACACTATTTTATATATACTAGTACGGCCCGTAGGGCGTGCCGTGGTGAGTGCCATTATGGTCAGCCCTCTCTCGCCCCCTCTCTCTCTCGCCCCCTATCCCCCTAGTCTCGCCCTTCTCTCTCCCCCCTCCTCTCTCGCACCCACTCTCCCCCTCCTCTCTCGACCCACTCTCACCCCTCTCTTGCCCCCCCTCTATCCCGCTAGTCTCGCCCTTCCTCCTCTCCCCTTCCTCTCTCGCCCCCACTCTCATCCCCCTCTCCGCAGATATATGGCCTAACTTGGGAACTGCTCGTCCGATTAATATCAAACCTCGAAAAAGGCACATCCGGGGTCCCACGCAATATTCTGGCAAGTTTCAATCAGATCGGACCGTCAATCATGCAAAATAAATAAAAAATAAATAAATAAACATTAATTGTGACGTCATTCGTGACGTCATAGCACCGTGTCTTGTCATTGGTCGACAGATAAATGGCCGTAACTTGGAACCGCTGTCCGATTAATATCAAACCTTGAAAAGGCACATCAGCGGGTCCCAGCAATATTCTGGCAAGTTTCAATCAGATCGGACCGTCAATCGTGCAAATAAAATAAAATAATAAATAAATAAATAAATAAATAAAATTAATTGTTTGACGTCATTCGTGATGTCATAGCACCGTGTCTTGTCATTGGTCGACAGATAAATGGCCGTAACTTGGGAACCGCTTGTCCGATTGATATCAAACCTTGAAAAGGCACATCCGCGGTCCCGGCAATATTCCTGGCAAGTTTCAATGAGATCGGACCGGTGATCGTCGCGTATTAATAATTTGGGAAAAAATTGGCATGATAAGGTGAGAAGGTGGAACGACACCTTCAGCTGCCATATATACAATTTTCAACACTGAAAAAGCAGTAAAATGGCCGTAACTTGGAACGCTTGTCCGATTGATATCAAACCTCGAAAAGGCACATCTGCGGGGCCCCGGCAATATTTCCGGCAAGTTTCAATCAGATCGGACCGGCGGTCGGCGAGAAACGGCGGTCGCAGACAGACAGACAGACGCACACACACACACACACACACACACACAGATTGCTGGAATTATAGATATATATGGACACTATGATATATATATGGACACTATTTTATATATATATATGGACACTATTTTTTTCTTTTTAATTATATCTACTTTGATTTTTATTCAAAAATTTAACATTATTGTGTCCTGCACGAGGAGTATCTCATTTGTATACCTTTTTGAACACCCATTGTGCATATCACACATCCATATGAGAACCTCGAGAGCTCATTAACGACATTGACAGTGGAATGTCAATGTTGGGTTTTTTTTCATAATTAGTGTCCTTATACCGAGCTGTTAGCTTTATTTGCACATCAGTGTTACACATGTATCATAACACGTTGTGGAACCCATTTGTTAACCATATTTAAAAGTTGAAAATCAAACTTACAATTTATTTAAAAACAAATAAATAAATAACCATGAACAACGTCCTGAACACTCCCAAAGAGAATTGCTTGGTGAAACAGGAAAACCACTCACTTCGATCATCACATCTTGTCACATCAACTGGACTATGCAAATGATGGTGGGCAAAAAATGATGTTTTGCATACAAAGTCGAGGCTCATGGAAGAGAGAGGTGATACAGGGATTAATTAGTAAATTCACTGATAGTGGGGTAGTGGGAAAACAAGTGGATGCAACAAGGAGATGAACGAACAGAATAAGAAGAGAGGGAAGGAAACGTAGCAACATGCATGTAGAAGAGAATGGTTAGGGGAGAATTAACGAGGACACGAAAGATCACAGGTAGGGTTCGAGGAAGGCAAGAGATGGTGGTGATGCACTGCAAACTTGAAGCCCAGGAGAGAAAAGTGTGATTGAACAGACTGAGTAAGGGGGTTCCAAAAAGGGAAAGAGGAACAAAGAAATGGAAGTGGGTGGTAAGTCTGTATTTTTGGGAGTTTTACAAGGAGGGTGTTGCTGTCAAAATGCATGTGACCTGGAGGGACTATTGAAGGATGGAGGGATGAAAGAGCTGATGGAGCAAGACTGAAAGAGAGGCGGTAGAAACAAAGGCCACCAATCTGTCTGCACTGAGACAACAGTATGTCCTGTGCTCCTTCTTCTTCTTTCTGTGACAAAGGGATAACTCCTGAAACAACAGCTTGGCTTTACTTCTCCTGGTGGTTAGGATACCTTCATTAACGTTTTGTTGATAAAACCTATCGTTTGAACTGTCCGATAACACAGACTGACACTCGCCTTCACAACATCTTGTATTCTCATTAAATGCAGGGAATCTGTTAGGGAGGGACAAAATACTGCACAGTTGACTACCAAGATGGGGTGTTACCAAAGAGAGGTCAAAGCTTGCTTTGACCTCCAAGAAGAAACATTAGGTGATGTGGTTTATCGTGGTTTAATTATTCTATATTACATTTCACAACAGTGATTTGCAATGTATTATTGTAATACTAATATATTCATTATAATATAAGCAGGCTCACTCGGTCGATTAATGGATGATGTCATCATTTACATGATCTAATTCTTCAAAGTGCAATTACTGCGACCAGCCTGGGGGCCTTTCCACTATACCCACTGGACTGGGGCTCATTGTGTGGGCGGTTATGCTTCTCTGAATGACTTTGAAGCTGATGCTGCCGGTGGTTTAAATGGCTAAGGTGATCAGATATTGCATGCGGAGAGTGCACAAGTCAAGAGGACAAGGGTCAAGCCAGGTTAACAAAACATAAAATCCCGGGTTTAATGTTCATATGGTTAATTTGAACGCATCATCGAAACAGCAAGACATCAATGAGTGAGCGTGGATTGTAAGGAAGCTACAATATAACTGCTGAGCTGCAGCTCACTCTCTGCATCAC
>CM068954.1:54863223-54893945 GCA_035128595.1 Eptatretus atami | reverse complement strand
TGCAAATGGAATGTTGCATATACGCGGATAGGGAATCACGCGGTTAAGATTATGCAATCAAATCTCATCCAGTCCATCTACTGATAACTACTCGGTATCAAATTTGAATGAAAGTACCGAAAATGCGGTTTGAAATCGGAAATCCCCAAGTTCGGAGGGTGCTGTGGGTGAACAAAGATCTAAATCGAAAATTCCGGCTCGATCGTTTTGGTGCACAAGTATTCCCAGACGATTAGTGTGAATTTTCATAGACCATCCGACAATAACTCCCTATGGAGTGAGTAGCATTTGGCGCTGAAGGCACCTCCAGCTCTCGCATATTATCATTTTGCAATAATGACCTTTGACCCCTGACCTAATGGCGAAAATCGGTCAATATTCCTGAGGCAAAAAGTTGTAGTACTCATTGAAGTACCATGAACCTGCAATAGTTTCATGTCGTATCGATGCTCTCAACCTGGGTCGCTAGGGGCCTTCAATTTTCGCCAATTTTCCGCGGCATACCCTAATTTGTAGGGGGCGCTGTGGTAAAGTATTTCCATATATCATCAGATAAATCGGAAATATACTTTGATAAGAGCAGTCACCTGTATGATCATTCGTCGCCAAAAATTTCAAACCTACGTGGGATAATGGCTTTTCGGATTGATTTCAGCGTGAAAGGTACCGATTTTGAAAGGTTTTTCGTTTGCTAAGGGAACCGAAAGCGTCCCTAAGCAACCATCACAATTTCCAAAGCACGAGGTCATAAGATGTAACCTACCACCCGAGTTTGGTCAAAAATCCGCCCACTGTACTACAATTATCTGAATGACAAACGAACAAACACCAAACAAAAGACAGAATTACACTACAATCAAGGGTCACCTATTTCGGCGACCCCAACAGAGGACAGGGGAGAGCTCTTGCCTGAAAAAATCCCTGCCCTGAAATCTTTACCATATAGGCAGGCAATAATGCCGCACAATGATGCATGCATTTTTAGAGCACCCTGGAATGTATGACATCACAAACTGAATTTTTTTTTTAACGTATCCTTGTTTTTTTTTTCTTTCTGTTTAGCTTTATTTTTTTGTGGTGTTGGTTGTTGGCCTTTGGGGTGGTGTTGGAGTTGTTCTTTGTTGCTTTTTCTGGGCATTGTGCTCATGGTTCGCAGTATAGCTGAGCTACAGTGCCAGTCTGGCGCGTTTTAACTACGCATCCATTCTTGATTGAATGGGGGGGGGGGGGGGGGGATGCCATACATACAAAACTGTCGCCTTGGATTTTTCAGCGGAGCCTTAACGGTGGAGTGGCTTGTAATTTCGAGAGCACCTTAAGCCAGCTGTCTTGTGTGCTAGCACTTGTTAAAAAAAAAATTCAGTTTGTGATGTCATACATTCCAGGGTGCTCTAAAAATGATGCATCATGTGGCATTATGCACTGCCTAATATGGTAAGATTTCAGGGCAGGGATTTTTCAGCAAGAGCTCTCCCTCTGTCTCTCTGTTGGGTCGCCGAAATAGGTGACCCTTGTTGTCAGTAATTCTGTCTGTTTGTTGGATGTTTGTTCGTTTGTCATCAGCATAATTGGTAGTAAACGTGGGCGTTTTGACCAAACTCGGGTGGTAGGTACATCTTATGACTCGTGCTTGGAAATGTGATGGTTTGCTAGGGACGCTTTGGTTCCCTAGCAACAACCGAAAAACCTTCAAAATCGGTACCTTTCACGTGAAATCAATTCCGAAAGCCATATCCACGTAGGGTTGAAATTTGGCACGAATGATCTACAGGTGATGCTCTATCAAATATATTCCGATTTTTGTGATATATGGAATACTTTACCCACAGCGCCCCCTACAATTAGGGTATGCGCGAAAATTGGCGAAAATTGAAGGCCCCTAGCGACCAGGTGAGTGCATCGATACGAATGAAACTTTGCAGGTTCATGGTACTCAATGAGTACTACAACTTTGCCTCAGGACATATTGACCGATTCGCTTAGTCAGGGTCAAAGGTCAATTATTGGCAAAAATTGATAATATGCGAAGCTGGAGGTGCCTTCGCGCCAAATGCTACTCCTCCTAGGATGGTCGGATGGTCATGAAAATTCACACTAAATCGTCTGGAATACATTGTGCACAAACGATCGAGCCGGATTTCGATTTAGATCTTTGTTCACCCACGCACCCCCTCGAACTTTGGGGATTTCCGATTTCAAACCGCATTTTCGGTACTTTTCAATTCAATTGATACCGAGTAGTTATCAGTAGATGGAACTGGATGAGATTTGATATGCATAATCTTAAGGTGATTCCCTATCCGCTATATGACATCCATTTTGCTCTATATCTTATAGTTTCCATGCTCGGCGACCCATCGCCGCCTACCGGCTTGTCTCTCTGTCTCTCTGCATGATGCAACTCATCAGCCCTTCCATCACATCATTTGTAGGTATCTGTGTATCAATATTGGAGTTCATCGAGCGTTTCCTTTTAACTTGGAAGTTATCATAAGAGGGTTTGTTATGCACCACATGTCTCCACATGCAGTACCACGGACCACCACCACATGGAGGGTTGGTAACCGCGTACCCCTTCGTAACCGAAGGCAATTCACATGGAACATGTGGAGCACCTGTCAGTTTGTTTACAGTGCAGAATCTGCTGCCCAGACAGCAACCACACTCTAAGCCTAGATGTCAAGCAGTATAACCCAGTGCCAGGAACACTGGGCTGTCAGAATGGCTTAGAAGGCCACCACACTCCCCTCTGAGTACTATTAGTCTGGGTTTGAATCTTAACTAGCAAACTGTCATTCTGGTGTCTCACGGAAGGCGAGGCATCGATGTGTGTGCCGTCCCGGACTGGCTGTCCAGTCGACTACAATGAGTTGCTGGACATTAAATATCCCATGGTGTGCTTTGCAAAGAGTAGGCGAGCTATTGCCGACACCATGCAAAATTACAAATTCCTTGCTGACTACATGGGGCACTGCATCAGTGGTCTCTCACCCTCTCCTCCCCCTGAGCCAATGATGCTACTCCAGACATGTGCTGCATACGAAAAGATGAAGAAACCTTCAAGAAGACCAGGAAACATGCTACCACATATTTGGTGTCAGGAATTTGGTCAGGGTGCTGAGATAACCCGCCCATTCGTCAGTCTTCACGAAAGACACTGTGGGAATTTTGATGCCAACTAATGTTTGCAAACACGACTCTAAATGTTAAGGTCGATTCCAGGGATGGCACTCACATTGATGAATCACCATGCCTGTGAAACAGACTGGGCGAACAGTTTATAGTTGAGTCAGGATTCGAACCCAGCCTAGACAGCTACTCCTCCTCCTTCGATCACAACACGAAGCTTATGGAGCATCATTGGCTGAGGGTACAGCATGCACTGATGCAGGCCCCTCTTACCAGTACGCTGGTACTCATTTCACGACCTCAAGGATAACAGGCTGAGTCAACCCCACCTCCATCCATCCATTGGGACAATACTCCGTGCAAAGCGTTGGTGCTGCTTCAGCAGTCTCCTTGGCTATTAGGCACAATCCTGGACGAGTCGCACTCCGACACAGGATACCAGCAAGCTGGCACTCATTTGCGGACCTCGGAAGGATGACAGCAGAGTCAAGCCCACCTGGTGTTAATTCAACAGCCGAGTATGATTTGAGCTCAGGGCCCTAAGATCCCAAAGCAGCACCAACCTAACTCGCTAAGCCACACCAGGCTTAGCTGGACATGTTTAGAGAGAGTGCACACCCGTACCTCGAGGCGTCTGGAGCCAAGATTGTGCAGGCTGGTCCTCAGATGAAACAGTCCATATATGGTCATGTGGATTTGGAAATGGTCAGTCTATTACATTCTATAGGGACAGATACCTGATTGCATACTGGTTAGGCCTATCCTCAAAATGCTGTGTGTGTGTGAGGCTGGTCATGACCTCAAAAATTCTGTGTGTGTGGAGGCTGGATCATGACCTCAAAATCTTGTGTGTGTGTGAGGCTGGATATGACCTCAAAAAATGTGTGTGTTGTGTGTGTGTGTGTGTGTGTGAGGCTGGATCATGACCTCAAAAATGCTGTTGTTGTGAGGCTGGATATTGACTCAAAAAAGCTGTTTGTGTGTGAGCTGGATATAACTCAAAAATGCTGTGTGTGTGAGGCTGGATCATGACCTCAAAAATGCTGTGTGTGTGTGAGGCTGGATCATGAACGTCAAAAAATGCTGCTTGTGTGTGAGGCTGGATCATGACCTCAAAAAGTGTGTGTGTGTGTGTGTGTGTGTGTGAGGCTGATCATGACTCAAAAAGTGTTGTGGAGGGCTGGATCATGACGCCAAAAAATGCTGTGTGTGTGTGAGCTGGATCATGACCTCAAAAATCTGTGTGTGGTGTGAGGCTGGATCATGACTCAAAAAATTCTGTGTGTGTGTGAGGCTGGATCATGACCTCAAAGGTGTGTGTGGTGTGTGTTGTGTGTTGTGGTGAGGCTGGATCATGACCTCAAAAAGCTGTGTGTGTGTAAGGCTGGAATCATGACCTCAAAAAATGCTGTTTGGTGTGTGAGGCTGGTCATGACCTCAAAAAATGCTGTGTGTGTGTGAGGCTGGATAGACCTCAAATGCGTGTGGTGAGGCTGGATCATGACGTAAAAAATGCTGCTTGTGTGTGAGCCTGGATCATGACCTCAAAAAATGTGTGTGTGTGTGTGTGTGTGTGTGTGTGAGGCTGGATCATGCACCAAAAAATGCTGTTGTGTGGGCTGGATCAGACCTCAAAAAATGCTGTGTGTGTGGTGTGAGCTGGATCATGACCTCAAAAAATCTGTGTGTGGTGTGAGGCGATCATGACCTCAAAAAATGGTGTGGTGTGTTGTGGTGTGTGTGAGGCTGGATCATGACCCAAAAAATGCTTTTGTGTGTGTGAGGCTGGATCAATGACCTCAAAAAATGGTGTGTGTGTGTGTGTGTGGGTGGAGGCTGGATCATGACTCAAAAAATGCTGTGTGTGTGTGGGCTGGATCATGACCTAAAAAATGCTGTGTGTGTGGTGAGGCTGGATCATGACCTCAAAATGCTGTTTTGTGTGTGAGGCTGGATCATGACCTCAAAAATGCGTGTGTCTGTTGGGAGGCTGGATCATGACTCAAAAATGCTGTGTGTGTGGGGACCATGACGTCAAAAAATGCTGTGTGTGTGGAGGCCTGGATCATGACTCAAAAAGGCTGTTGTTGTGGCTGGTCATACTCAAAGAATGCTTGGAAGATGTGACATGTAATCTTCATCAAGAAGGTGCAGTAGACACGTCTTCGCAATGTCGAGTATTTAGTAAATATTGTGAATCTCTTGTGGAGAAATTGGAAAGGAGGCAATGAGAAGGTTTTTTTTTGGGGGGGGGGGTATGGATGAAGATGGAGTACATCATGAATGTCCTCTGGTGTAGTGAGTCACGTGTATAAGTTACGTAAGCAGCATAAAGGAGGCATAGAACGGGCGGGGGGAGGGGTCAATAAACAGCGGAAGATTTACGCAAAGCGTCGAGAGCATCAACAGACCATATTTCTAGCCCTGCCGCAACCCCAGAACAGTGGCAAAGGACAATGAGGAATGGAAATCGGTAATGTTCTGTCCACACTTCTCTCAGAGTTCACACGGAGGTGAAACTTGGGCCACTTTGACATACAACACCTCAACAACATTTGACACCTGGGGAGAACAGTGGAAAAGAGGTTTTGAGGTGATGGACAACGGGAAGCACATCGAGAAGTGTGCGTGGGTGGTAAAGGGGCTTGAAGGGAGGACAATAAATGTGCCATATTCCCAATGTAGTCATTACATAGCATCAGGAAGGTGTATCCATTGCCTCCTTTACAATTTCCCAACAAGAGTTCCATATTTACAAATACTCGGACATTGCGAAAAGACGTGTTACTGCACCTTCTGATGAAGATACAATGTCACATCTCCAAGCATTCTTGGGTCGAATGATCCAGCCTCACACACACACAGCATTTTTTGATGTCATGATCTCAGCTCACACACACATGCATTTTTTTGACAGTCATGAATCCAGCCTCACACACAAGCATTTTTGAGTCATGACCAGCTCACACAACCACAGTGTATCCGCATTTTTTGAGGTCATGAATCACCTCACACACACAGCTTTTTTGAGTCAATGATCCAGCCTACACAACACAGCATCTTTTGAGGTCATGACCAGCCTCACACACACACAGCATTTTTTGAGGTCATGACCAGCCTCACACACACACCATCAACACACACCATTTTGAGGTCATGATCCAGCCCACAACACACACAGCCATTTTTTGAGGTCATGATCAGCTCACACAACACACACACACACACACACATTTTTTGAGGTCAATGACCACCTCAACACACACACAAAATTTTGAGGTCATGATCCCAGCCTGCAACACACACACAGATTTTTTTGAGGTCAAGACCAGCCTCACACACAAGCATTTTTTGAGGTCATGAACCAGCCATCACACACACACACACACACACACACAACACATTTTTTGAGGTCAGTCTCTCACACCATAGCAGCATTTTTTGACGTCATGATCCAGCTCACATCACATGACAGCATTTTTGAGGTCATGATCAGCCCACACACATACCAGCTTTTGAGTCATCGACCAGCCTCACAACCAACGCATTTTTGAGGGTCATGACCAGCCTCACACCACACGCATTTTTGAGGTCATGATCAGCCTCACCACACACACAACACACACACCATTTTTTGAGTCATACCAGCTCAACCACACAGAATTTTTTGAGGTCCTGATCCAGCCTCACACACACACAGAATTTTTTGCAGGTATGAATCCAGCCTCGACACACACACAGCATTTTGAACGTCAGACCAGCCTCAAACCAGCAGCATTTTTTGAGGTCAAATGATCAGCTCACAACACACACACACAAACACACACACCATTTTGAGCAATGATCCAGCCTCACACACAAGCACATTTTGACGTCATGGATCCAGCCTCACACACCCAGCATTTTTGAGGTCATGATCCAGCCTCAACAACACAACATTTTTGAGGTATGATTCAAGGCCTCACCACAACACTTTTTTGGAGGTCATGACAGCTCACCACACACGCATTTTTGAGGTCATGATCACCTCAACCACCACACCACACACCACCATTTTTTGAGTCATGATCCAGCCTCAACACACAGAATTTTGAGGTATGATCACCTCACAAACACAGAATTTTGAGGTCATGAATCAGCTCCACAACACAAGCATTGAGTAGAGCATAACCAGATAATGCATCAGGTATCTGTCCTATTAGAATGTAATAGACGACCATCCAAATCACATGACATAATGGCTGTTTATCGAGGACAGGCCGCACAACGCTCTTGGCTCCAGACGCGAGACGGGATTGCACTCTCTCTAAACTTCCAGCGTGCCTGGTGTGGCTTAGGGTAGGGTTAGGGTGCTGTTGGGACTTAGCCTGAGCAAACATACTCGCGTTGATATTAACACCAGTGGGCTTGAACTCTGCTTGGTCATCTTCCGAGTCGCAAATTGAGTGCCAGCTTGCTGGTCTGTGTCGGAGTGGCGACTCGTCCAGGTTGGCTAATAGCCAAGCACTGCTGAAGCAGCACCAGTTGCACGGAGTAGGTCCCAGGGATGGATGGGGTGGGTAACTCAGCCTTTATCCTTTGAGGTTCGGTGAAATGAGTAACACGAACTGGTAAGAGGGGCACTGCATCAAGTGGCATTGTGTACCCTCAGCCATGATGCTCCATTAGCGTCGTGTTGCATACGAAGGAAGGAGAGTACTGTCAGGCTGGGTTCGAAATCTGACTCAACTAATAAACTGTCGTCCCTCTGTTCACAGGCATGGTGATCATCATGTAGTGCCATCCCTGGAATCGACCTTAAATAGAGTCGTGTTGCAAACTTAGTTGGGCATCAAAATTCCAACTAGTGTTTTCGTGAAAGACTGACGAATGGGCCGGGTGTATCTCAGGCCCCTGACCAAATTCTGACACCAAAGGGGTAGCATGTTCCTGGTCTTCTTGAAGGTTTCTCATTTTCGTATGGCACACATTCTGGGAGTAAAAGCAGCAGGCTCAGGGGGAGGAGGGGGAGAACCACTGAGCAAGTGCCCCATGTAGGTCAGCAAAGGCATTTGTAATTTTTCATGGTGTCGGCAATAGGCTCGCCTACTTCTTTCAAAGCACACCATGGGATATTTAATGCAGCACTCATTGTAGTCGACTGGACAGCAGTCGAGGACGGCACAACGACTCGATGCTCGCCTTGCCTGTGAGAACACCAGAATGAACAGTTTGTAGCTAGGTAAGATTCAAACCCAGACTCAGATAGTTCTCAGTAGGGGAGTGTGAGGCCTTCTAGTCCATTCTGACAGCCCAGGTTTCCTTGGCACTGGTTATACTGCTTTGCATCTAGCTTAGAGTGTGGGTTGCCGTTGGGCAGCAGATTCCCTGATTCCTGACTGTAAACGAACTGACAAGGTCTCCACAATGTTCCATGTGAATTGCCTTCGGTTACGAAAGGGGTACGGGTTTACCAACCTCCATTGGGTGGTGGTCTACATATGCAGCGCTGTATGCTCTATATCTTATAGTTTCCATGCTCGGCGACCCATCGCCGCCTACCGGCTTGTCTCTCTGTCTCTCTGCATGATGCAACTCATCAGCCCTTCCATCACATCATTTGTATAGGTATCTGTGGTATCAATTATTGGAGTTCATCGAGCGTTTCCTTTTAACTTGGAAGTTTATCATAAGAGGGTTTTGTTATGCACACACATGTCTCCACATGCAGTACCACGGACCACCACCCACATGGAGGGTTGGTAACCCGTACCCCTTCGTAACCGAAGGCAATTCACATGGAACATGTGGAGCACCTGGTCAGTTTGTTTACAGTGCAGAATCTGCTGCCCAGACAGCAACCACACTCTAAGCTAGATGTCAAGCAGTATAACCCAGTGCCAAGGAACACCTGGGCTGTCAGAATGGCTTAGAAGGCCTCACACTCCCCTCTGAGACTATCTAGTCTGGGTTTGAATCTTAACCTAGCTACAAACTGTCATTCTGGTGTCTCACAGGCAAGGCGAGGCATCGATGTGTGTGCCGTCCCTCGGACTGGCTGTCCAGTCGACTACAATGAGTTGCTGGACATTAAATATCCCATGGTGTGCTTTGCAAAGAGTAGGCGAGCTATTGCCGACACCATGCAAAAATTACAAATTCCTTGCCTGACCTACATGGGGCACTGCATCAGTGGTCTCTCACCCCTCCTCCCCCTGAGCCAATGATGCTACTCCCAGACATGTGCTGCATACGAAAAGATGAAGAAACCTTCAAGAAGACCAGGAAACATGCTACCCACATTTTGGTGTCAGGAATTTGGTCAGGGTGCCTGAGATAACCCGCCCATTCGTCAGTCTTCACGAAAGACACTGTGGGAATTTTGATGCCCAACTAATGTTTGCAAACACGACTCTAAATGTTAAGGTCGATTCCAGGGATGGCACTCACATTGATGAATCACCATGCCTGTGAAACAGACTGGGACGACAGTTTATAGTTGAGTCAGGATTCGAACCCAGCCTAGACAGCTACTCCTCCTCCTTCGTATGCAACACGAAGCTTAATGGAGCATCATTGGCTGAGGGTACAGCCATGCCACTGATGCAGTGCCCCTCTTACCAGTACGCTGGTACTCATTTCACCGACCTCAAAAGGATAACAGGCTGAGTCAACCCCACCTCCATCCATCCATTGGGACCATACTCCGTGCAAAGCGTTGGTGCTGCTTCAGCAGTCTCCTTGGCTATTAGGCACAATCCTGGACGAGTCGCCACTCCGACACAGGATACCAGCAAGCTGGCACTCATTTTGCGGACCTCGGAAGGATGACAAGCAGAGTCAAGCCCACCTGGTGTTAATTCAACAGCCGAGTATGATTTGAGCTCAGGGCCCTAAGATCCCAAAGCAGCCACCCTAACCCTAACCGCTAAGCCAACACCAGGCTTACGCTGGACAGTTTAGAGGAGAGTGCACATCCCGTACCTCGAGGCGTCTGGAGCCAAGGCGATTGTGCCAGGCCTGGTCCTCAGATGAAACAGTCCATATATGGTCATGTGGATTTGGAAATGGTCAGTCTATTACATTCTAATAGGACAGATACCTGATTGCATAATCTGGTTATGCTCTACCTCAAAATGCTGTGTGTGTGTGAGGCTGGATCATGACCTCAAAAAATTCTGTGTGTGTGTGAGGCTGAGAATCAGACCTCAAAAAATGGTGTGTGTGTGTGTTGTGGTGTGGTGTGTGAGGCTGGATCATGACCTCAAAAAAGGCTGTGTGTGTGTGAGGCTGGATCATGACCTCAAAAAATGCTGTTGTTGTGTGTAGGCTGGAATCATGAGCTCAAAAATGCTGTGTGTGTGTGAGGCTGGATCAGACCTAAAAATGCTGTGTGTGTGTGAGGCTGGATCATGACGTCAAAAAATGCTGCTTGTGTGTGAGGCTGGATCATGACCTCAAAAAATGGTGTGTGTGTGTGTGTGTGTGTGAGCTGGATCATGACCTCAAAAAATGCTGTGTGTGTGAGGCTGGATCATGACCTCAAAAATGCTGTGTGTGTGTGTGAGGCTGGATCATGACCTCAAAAAATTGTGTTGTGTGTGAGGCTGGATCATGACCTCAAACTGGTCGTTGTGTGTTGGTGTGTGTGTGTGTAGGCTGGATCATGACCTCAAAAAATGCTGTGTGTGTGTGAGGGCTGGATCATGACCCTCAAAAATGGTGTGTGTGTGTGTGTGTGTGTGTGAGGCTGGATCATGCACTCAAAAAATGCTGTGTGTGTGTGAGGCTGGATCATGACTCAAAAAATGCTGTGTGTGTGTGAGGTGGATCATGACCTCAAAAATGCTGTTTGTGTGTGAGGTGGATCATGACCTCAAAAATGCTGTGTGTGTGTGTGAGGCTGGAATCATGACCTCAAAAAATGCTGTGTGTGTGAGAGCGCTGATCATGACGTCAAAAATGCTGTGTGTGTGTGAGGCTGGATCATGACCTCAAAAAATGCTGTGTGTGTGTGAGGCTGGATCATGACCTCAAAGAATGCTTGGAAGATGTGACATGTAATCTTCATCAAAGGTGCAAGTACACGTCTTTTCGCAAGTCCGAGTATTTAGTAAATATTGTGATCTCTTGTTGGAGAAATTGGAAAGGAGGCAATGAGAAGGTTTTTTTTGGGGGGGGGGGTGAATGGTGAAGTGGAGTTTCATCATGAATAGTCCTCTGGTGAGTGAGTCACGTGTTATAAGTTACGTAAGCAAGCATAAGGTAGGCAAAGAAGCGAGGGGGGGGGTCAAAAAACGGGAAAAGTTTCACCAAAGCAGTCGAGAGCCACAGATCCATGATATTACTCGACTCTGGCAACACCGAAAGGTGCAGAAAGGGGACAATGAGGAATGGAATCGGTCACATGTTCTGTCCCACTTCCTCAGAGTTCACAGGGAGGTGAATTGGGCCAACTTTTGCAGTCCACCTACTACATTTGCACTGGGGAGAACAGAATGGAAAAGAGGTTTGGAGGTGATGGGAGCAACGGGAAGCACATGAGGTGTGCGTGGGTGGTAAAGGGCTTGAATGGGAGGCAAAAATGTGCCATATTCTCCAATGTAGTCATTACATAGCCCAAAAATTTGTAAAGGTGCTGGAGGCCCAAAACTCTCAGAAGAGCACTGGGGAACTCGTGACAAATTGTGAACGTTTCCATGGCTAAGGACCAATATTGAATCACATCAACACTATAGTCGGGTGTGAAAGCTTCTGCTCAGCAGCCATGGGAATCGAAGCCACACAAGAGAGAACAATGTCGCAACAAGGGTTTTACCCACTCCACCACTAAGCTATTCCTTGTAAATGTGTTTCGGTCAAATCAAGTTGAGGTTCAACTACATGCATGTGTGCAAGGCTGGAATTAAACTCCATTAAGGTATGATTCACCATTTCAATTTGTTTCAGTGTTTCGCCTTATTGGGGGAGACGTCTTCATGTTCAGTGTTATGTTTAGTTGTTTGTTGAAACCATCATTGTTCGAGTCTTTATGGAAAGGACGTGAAAAAACATGAATGTTTTTAGACGTTTTCGTGTGCACTCAAATCGAGCACCACTCTGTACGACCAAGCATGCCTTTAGGTTAAGCGGTTATGTTCTAGCTTTATTGAACTGACATTTGCATTAAAACAACTTCATTTGTATGAAGTTGTAAAAAATTTCTGCTGAATGTAATAAAGACTATCCATTTCCAAATCCACATGACCATTTATGAACTGTTTCATCTGGGGACCAGTCCTGGCAGAATCGCCTAGGCTCTAGGCTCCTAGAGGTATGTGCACGCTCCTCTAAGCTGTCCAGCCTGGGTTTGAATCCCGATGTTTCACAGGTAGGATGATTCATCAATGTGTGTGCCGTCCCTCTGATGGACGTTAAAGCTGGTTGTCCTGTTCGTTGACATCAATTGGGCGTTGAAGACCTCAGGGTGTCCTTCATGAACACTGTAGCCATGCAATAAATAGCATGCAGTGACTGCATGCTCTTACCTGAATAATGTTATAAATAAATAAAACCCCAAAATGGCCACATCGGTGCCATGTTCAGTTGGTGTACCAGCCACCGATGATTTGCTTTTACAGACTTCTGACATGTCGAGCACACAATTAAGCCTTTAACAGGCACATTATGACACAGGCAGTTTCTGGCAGAAGACGTTCGCACGATTGTGCTGGCAATGTTGTTGTGCCATATTGCCTTTCTTCCACCAACTAATCCTGATGTTCCATACCCTGTTTTGAGCATCAGTGCTGCCAAAGCAGCTCATTTGCAAGGGTTATACTGGGTGCCTTCCCAGCAGTAGATAGGGCAGGAGTTTTGGGCATGGTGATGGAGATAGCTCGCCTACACTTCACGAAGGACACCGTGGGATGCCTCCATCAAGTAATGCTGACAAAAGGGACGCCAGTTTAACGTCCATTCGAGGGACGGCGCATGCACAATGATGAATCACCCAGTCTGGTAAATACCAGGCTGACGGTTTATCGCTGGATCGGAATTCGAGCACAGGCTAGACATCTTAGAGGTGAGTGTCCTACGTCTAGGCCATCCTGCCAGCCCCCACAATTCTGTAAATGTGCAAGGGTAACAAGCTCCAGGCAGAAATCTTTGCTATTTGATCTGAGCTTAGAACGATGGATGGGTTTGGGGTAACATCATCAGTTTGCTCTGTCCCAGACAATTTGGCAGCTTCAACGGTGCTGGCAAGACAGGCAGAATCTCATTCTCTTAAAAGGCAAGACTTGGAAATTAAATGATATTTTTGCTTTCATGCCATGAGCACACACAACATAGCAATTGTTTACATGTTATTACAATCAGATTTGCTGTACGTGTAGTTCATAAATACTGAATGAAGTATGTACACAGCCAATACACTATTTGTGAATTTATTTATTTATTCATTCATCCCACCTTGGTTCACAGGTAACAGTTTGTGGCTCAGGTGGCATACAGATTGGTAACAACCCTCAGAGTGCAATATTGTGTCGTGTAAACGAGGTATCGATGTATCTTACAAATTTTGCCTCACCTATTCCCGAAGGGATGGGAGAGGGTGTTGTAATCGGTGTTTGTGCCGTAAATAGTGCCTGGGTGTTGTACTTCAACATTGCACATCCAATCAGCCCGAAGCACAGTTCAACAAAGTTGTCTAATGTAACCATAACTTCTTTTTGTACATCTAACTTAACCATTATTGATTTTCTAATTTAAATGTGGATTTTCTCAATGTTATCCATGCCAGTTCTTGAGTGTGTTTACCCACACAGGCTATGGTCTTAGGTATGCTGCAAGGCCGAGGGGCTTGGCCGACATGCCCAACAGATCTTTGATATGGTTCAACAAAGTTGTCTAATTTAACCATAAGTTGATTTTATATCTTTAATGTGCATTATGTCCAAATTAGAAATGATCAATCGCTTTTTAAAAATAATTTGTGTCGTCGCTTCACTATGTCTGTCTGCTCGTCTATGTGTTGTTACCCCCGTGCACGCAAAGCGAAAAGCAGGCTTAAGCAATTGGTTCACGTCCGTCCGTCCGTTTTAGCAGTCTATGATCGAGGAACAACTTATTTGAATCGAGTGTTGTATTTTGAACACAAATCGGAACATGAATAGGAAGACAAAGCTGCCGTTGAACAGTACTTTGTCTCTGAAATTTGTGCCGACTGCGCATGCGTAAAGATAACATTTTTACTCTGTCTGCCTAACTGGCAGTGAGATAAAATTAAAAAATCATTCCAAACAGGAAAGTTACTGTTTTAAGGACGTTATAAAGGACACAAACAAGAAGCACAAATAACTAAGGTCATGCGTTTGATCGGGTGATTTAATAGACACCGAGTAAAACAGTGGTAAAACCCGGAATTAATTTATTTATTTGCCTTTAAACCTCTTTTAACGTTTATTTAAATGTAATTACAGACTTAAACACCGGAGAACACAAATCGCCTTCACAATTCTTCCAAGAACCTCCAGTTTTGCAGTACTTGGACATGTTCTACAGGGTGGTGTATGTAATAGGAGTTGTCAATCGCAGCCCTTTGGGAAGTGGACGTGGCCTGTGAAGAGGGTGCAGTATCGGGGTGAAGAAGAGACCGCCGATATGGCTACGTACAATGCCGATTGATGCTGTGTTCTATGGTGATCAACAAAGCCTCCATCTCAAAAACTGGGACTCAACGTCATCTCAGTACAGCGTGCAAGAGTAATGTATAAGAAGTGTGCCGGGTATCGTGTTCTATGAACTCTCTAGTTCTCAAGGAACATAATTTTCTTATCTCTACTCCTTGTGGAGGACGTTTGTCTGTGTGTGACAGCTGCTCATTCGCATAAAATTAATTATAAGAACAATAGTTGGAAAGGTTACCTTTTTCTAGATATAAAACATTACTGACATATTTTCATGATATAGATAATGTGGGAAATTATTAGGTGATTTATTAGCCTACAACATTCCCGAAGGAACGAGAAGGATATTGTATGGTGCTGTGTGTCACTGAGTGAGTGAGCGAGTGAATCTGCAATGGTTCTCAGATCCACTGTAGTCTATAGACCCCGGTGCCTGGCAAGGCTCTGCAATGTTAAAAGCTCTGTCTTGTTAATACTGTGATTATTTCTCGATTCGAGATGTAAAGGAAAGATGGAAGAAAACATGGGGGGAAATGAATAATGAAAAGCCCTTTCGGATGAATATAGATCCCACGTAGAGGTTTATTATTCGGATGATCAAAATGACTGAATGGAGTGGCCTGTTTAGCATTCCTATTTGACCCATTGGTGTCATGATGGTCCAAACCTATGTTCAATTCCCCTCTTCTACAAGTATTTGTCCATTGTCTACTAAAGCAATTCTTATTAAAGTATGCTAACGTCTTTGTCCTACCTATGCTTTAATCACGACGACTACAAGCCTTCAATCAATGTACACATGGCGTCAAAGCACGATTGCTTTAATTGTCATCATTTTGTCTTACTAAGCGATACTTTAAAGTTTGTTGATACTGTTATCGAAGCTTCTTGAAGAGTGGAGCAGGGAAAAATGGATCAGCAGATAGAAAGTGTGCCAAAGGAGAAACAGGTAGATGAGAGCACACGCATAAGGATAAGGGGAGGAGTGGTAGGTAAGAGGAGGACAGGATCTCAGCAGGTGTAGTGAGAGTCAGAGGTAGCTATGAGAAAGCCTTGGGGTGGTGGCAAGCATAATGCTTGAAGACCTGGAGGCAAACGCTCAAGAACAGGGGGATGAATGAATTGAGCGGAATGTTAAGTTTAGAGTTGAGGAATGTAAGGAAAGGATTTCTGGTTGAACCCATGCAACTTGGAGGGGGTAGTTAGTTGTTGGGCAGAGGGGAGAGAGAGAGCAGGAGCAGCCAGAACAGAAAGAGCCTCGACAGGGGCATAAAACCGGTATGACTGGTACGGCCATGACCGGACCACTGGCTATAAAAAAAACAAAAAAAAACAAGTGTTCTCATTCTTGTCGTTCTTCGACAACGTTATACAACCGCCAGCAGTAGACAGTTTAATTCAAACTGATTTAATGGCACGAAAGATGCAGCAAACTGACATGCAGCTGGCACCCATCGTTATTTTGTCATTGCAGAGATTTAATACTTCAATCGATTTCAAACAGCCAAATCTGTTTGGGTGTTTTTCACGTTTCTAACTGTGCATGCACCAAAAGTGAAAGCACTGAACGCATGTGACACGTGAAACGTTAATTAAAGTACAGAAAAATTGAAGTATTGTGCCTCAGTTCCACTGGGCTTGCTTCCGGTGAAGCCGTATTTGTCGTTTTCGTGATGCAGCGATCAAATAAAAAAGCAAGCCTCATACCAAATCGTCAAAGATGCTTGCCATCATTCTTGAGTACCATTCCAGAATTCGTACTGTTGATTTGCTACAGCAGCCAAACATTGATGTTGTACCATGGCACACGCACTTTAAGCCACTGTCAAACCTTCCTGTTTATCGTCCAATGTTAACAGCTCAAGTGAAGCAGCACCACCACAGGAAGGGTGGTATAAAGTTGTCTGGCACAACAAGAAGTGCAACCGACGATGTATCTGACTCAGAAGGACAGCATTCATTCGCCTGACCCCTGGATGTTAGTGATACTCCATACCATCCAAGATCGAGATCACACATAACTTTAAAAAAGCGCAGTTTTTTGGAAAACTAAATTTGTACAGCGGTCGTTTAAAGCCAGATGTTTTGAGGAGTTTCCAGGGATCCGCTGGGATAAATCAACAGAGAGTCTTCTGACACACTTGCACCCATGCTTTCACAGCCCAGCTCTTGCAAGCATGCCATGGTAAGCCTGCGTTCATCACAGTTGCCTTTCAGAACTGGAAGAAGACAACTCATGTTCTGTCAAAGTAATAGTTGTCTTGCCAAAAGGAAGTTGTGGTGAAACTCGTAATTTTTCCAGCAAGAACTACATTCATTAATGGACTTACTATGGATCGGCAGGGAAGAGGCATGAAAACCTCTTGTTAATTCTGTTTGCTGTGAAGTTTCTAGGATGGCAAGACCTTCCTCTTTGTGGCTCAGACAATGCAGAGAGAGTGATAGGAAGTTCTCGGCTGCTGAGCCTCTTTTGTGAGTTTCATTCCAATTTTCTGCAGTGGTTAGAAATGCAGACAAAGACATGTACTAGAGCAGAGATGCAAAATGAAATGCTGATATGTATGACATCATCTTTTGTGTGAAATGACAGCAAAGAATGGTGAATGAAAAGTTATGATCATGGTGGACGAGGACAGCAGCAGCACAATGGAACAGTGTGCTTTGTTCTTTGTTGGGTCGATGGATATCTCGAGCCACATGAGAATTTTATTGGGTTGTGTCGTATTTCCACTGCCGACGCAGCCACAATTGTTGCCATCATCAAATATGCCATGATCCACATGAATTTAAAGATGGATAACGAGAGAGACCAATGTTATGATGGTGGAGCCGTCATGAAAGGTC
Organism: Eptatretus atami; assembly: GCA_035128595.1. Taxonomy (NCBI): domain Eukaryota; kingdom Metazoa; phylum Chordata; class Myxini; order Myxiniformes; family Myxinidae; genus Eptatretus; species Eptatretus atami. The sequence continues at coordinate 54,876,324 of CM068954.1, read as the reverse complement.
ATTGTAATGGTGTAGCCACCCATTTGCTACCCATTTTGCACCATCCTCTTTACACATGCTGTGATCACCATTGTCTGCAGCCTGGTGTTGGCTTCACAGTTAAGGTGGCCGTCTTAAGATCCTATGGTCTTCAGTTCAAGTCCCTGTTGGGCTGTTGAATCAACACCAGGTGGGGTGACTCAACCTGTCATCCTTCTGAAGTTGGTGAAATGAGTACCAGTGCACTGGGGCAATAACCATTCAGGGTAACCTGCGTCGGAGTGGTGACCCATCCAGGACTGTACACCTTGCCAATGAAACAGTCTTGGCAGCCCTATGTGCCTTTTTGGCACAAAAGGAATGGTATTATTATTATTAATGTTGACTCAGCCTGTCATCCTTCTGAGGTTGACAAAATGAGTACCAGCGTGCTGGTAACAGGGGCATTGCATCAGCGGCACAGCTGCACCACCAGAAAAATGATGCAGCCAAGTAGCTACAGGCTGCATAAAAATAAATAAAAACCATTGTCTGCATCTGGCCTGCAAGGATATTATAAGGCAAGTCAAATATGTAAAAGATATACTGGCCGCAGCATTTGAGCTCAGCCACCTTGGGAAATACTCTGCTAAACAATCATCAGAGAACAAAAAGTTGAAGCAAGATGTTTCTCCTGGGGGAAGCTGGCTTTCCCACATCAGACCTAGAATGTTAGACAGTTAGACCATCGGCACTGCGGAGCATTCTGACAAACTGCAATGTTTAACATCAAAGCCTCGATTCATTAAATGAAACTGCCAAGCATGAACTTGGCTTCTCACCACCTAGCTTCCTTTTTGGGGTAGCCCTGAGTAAAAATGCTCTAAGCTTCATTGAGAAATTAGGTCAGGTTCCACAGCAGTCAGCCAATCAAGAGCATAGCAGACAATGGATGCGCTCTCCTCAATACATAGTGATGCTTCGTTTGAAATTGTCTGATCATCCATCTTGGACAAACAGCAATCATTTGATGTCAATGAACTACTAGTAACGCGTCGTCACAAAGTGCCAGCTTGGTTGCGTGAAGGAGCAAGTGAATGATCAATCCCAGTTTCTGGAGAGGAATACCATGCACCAGTATTCCTTGCAGCCATTGACTGAATAACCCAGTTTTGTAAGACCGATTTCATCAAGAATGCCATCAGCAGTATTGCAACCCTGACAGTTCCCTGTTAAAAGCTGTAAATGAGTAAAATTTCCAAGCAGAACTCAAAGATGTCAAAACACTTTATGGATACGATCCTCGTCATACAGTCATCAGTCTTAAGAGCACGCTTCACCACCAACATCAAACTGAAGACTGAAAGAAATGCTGGATTATAGCGGTCTCTTGACAGTCTGTCATGTCTGAGGTGTTGTCACTGGTAGAGCTCATCTTAGTTGCACCTGCCACAAATGCAACAAGTGGGTTGTTGTTGTTCTCGGCACTTCGACATTCTAAGACTTATCTTCGGTCTACCATGACGCAGGACCGTCTGAGCCATTGCGAAATGTTACACATTTTGAAGGGAAGAGTGTGATGTCATAATCTTGACAGATGTCACAAATGCCTTTGTTCAAAGCAAAGAGCATCACAAGAAACTGTTGGCAAGTTTTGAAAGTCTGGAAAAGATGGCTCATCTTGCCTGCACGCTGTAGGTATGTGATCAGCATTATCTCATCGAATTAGATGCATAAATATTTGCATGAAACCCGTGAATAAAGTTCATGATGCAAAAGAGTACATTTGTACATCTTCTATTTCACGAAACACACCTTTCCACCGTTATCATTGCTTCCATTTAGTGCACAAATGTCACTATCTATGAATGCATGCGTGATTCTTTTAACAGTAGTAAAAATGGTTTCAGGTTTTTGGAGGTAACTGTGGTTTTCTTTGTGACTTTGCTCTTGAATTGATGCAAAAACTCATCCTCAGCATTGCAATGCACTGCACCAATTAACAGAACCTTCCGACACCCCTGATGAGCATATGCAGTATTCACATATAATTATGAACATAACACAATTGTATAGTAACCTTCCCCAACCCGTACTCAACCTCAAATAGATGAAAAGGTTCCAATGTTGGATTATCGATATGTCCTTCCCATTGGCAGGCAAATTGGCACATTTTTACCCTTTTAGCCAAAAAAAGTTGGCAAACCACAATGTTCATCAAAAAGTTCACCGCAAGACAAATAAAACAAGTAATAAATAATGCCCAAAACCCCCCACTCCCTGTACGTGATACAGCAAGGAAACCATGAAAAATTGGTCCTAATTTGTTGGCAATCAAATCCGAAACTATACAACTGAGAGGATACGATGCTGTTGTTTAATTGTCATTGAACCACTTTCAGGCATCAATATCTTAGGATCTTTGATTAAACTTACTGACATATATAACTATTTAATGCCAAGTCAATGAAATCCCTTCATGACTGACACCACTGAAGGTGCACGGAGGTTATGTATTCACACTGTTTGTCTGTCTGTTTGCAGGACATCTCAAAAAGGTATGGATGGATTCAGACAAAATTTTGTGGACAGGTTGGGTGTGTGACGGGGATGAAATTTATTAAATCTTGGTGAGAATCCGGATCCGGAAAATAGATTTTTAAAAGCGATTCTTCACCGTTGAGAGACGGGGCTAAAACGATATATCGCAAGATATCTCAAACTGTTGTGGACAGGTGATGACAAAACTTGGTGGATGAGTTGTGTCAGTGACGAGAACAAGCCGATTCGATTTTGGTTAAGGTCCAGATGCAGTTCTGGACTATCAGTGGGATACAAAATGTAAACGACTTATTGCATCTCTTACAGCAGAGGAACTTCTTATTTGTGTGTTACTGGCCGAAATGTTGAATCATTCTTTGTTCAATTAAAAGGGAGGAGAACTCAAACCGGATTCACGTGATATTACTCCCAACCACAAATCTCGACGTAATTCACGATAATATATATTCAGCCAAAGAAGCGCACTGACCCAAGACATGATGCTGGCGTCATGTGCATTATGCCGACATATCACATCCAAACTAGGAGACATCCTTATGGCACGTAAGCCTTTGCAGGCTGAGATTTAAAGTCCATCTCACTGTAATTCACTGTCTGTCCATCTGTCTGTTCCCAGGTACTGCAAAAATGGCTGAACTGATCGCAACCATTTTTTGGGTGTGTAATCCTTGGAGTAAAATAGGCATAAATATAATAACATGACCACCTTGACGGCTCCCATAGGGAGCGGGTGCTTCTAGTAGTCACAAATAGACGAAAGCAAAGATGTGATGTCAATTTCGATTTCACCCTTGTTGTGGGGGCTCAACAGGCCAACATACTGCTGATCGTTTATTCATGACCATATTGGCTCATTCATAAATTGAATCGAACTCCCTAACTTGAGGCAGCAGGGCACAAATTGAGTCCCATCAGAGCTTGCTGCACGACCTGCCAGCAGCAAGTGTCGCCTGCCACGTGAGCACATTGTCTCTGTCCTGCTGATCACCAGTCAGGAGGATTGCAGTCAAGAATATTAAAATCAACCAAAGAAGCACACTGATTCTATGACAGCGTTGACGGCATGTGCATTGTGCATGACGTCAGCTTAATGACAGTTTCTACTCTCCCAACAATGGATGGAGCCCCTCAATATCAAACATGAGATCAGGGCCATCTCTCTGGACATATCTCGAGGTTTCGGTACAATCTGGCATCCTGCCTTGTTCTCCAAACTGTCTGCCAATGGAATCCAAGGTCGACTCAACTCTTGGATTACTGACTACTCAACTCTTGGATCCTGCAAACCCTCCCATATGCTTTCCCAACAACCCTCTCAAAGAGTTTCAGTCACTCAAACTCAGGTCTCACTCTCAGCCATGATCTCTCTTGGGCAAGCCACATTTCAAAGTTGGCCTCCAAAGCCAGATATCGATTGCACATCCTCCATCATGCAAAGTCCTTCCTTAACACAGCTGAGCTCCTATCCACCTACAAGGTTTTCATCCACAACTTGATGGAGTGCTGCTCTCCCCTCTGCGCTGTCGTCACTGCCTCGCATCTTGCACAGCTTGATGCCGTGGAAACCAAAGCTTTCGAGATCATTGGAATCTCTTGTGATGAAGCTGAGTCTAGGGGCCGATCACTTCACCATCGCCGACAGGTCAGTGGTCTCTGTCTTCTTCAGCCTCATTTTTGGTCTTGCACATTTATTGCTGAAAGGAGGAACGTCTCACATTTGTTGCTGCATTTTCTTCCCTCTCCGTGCTTTGTCCCCCCCCCCCCATGCTCAGTATCTGTTAGGACACACGCGGTCCATCAGCAACCCCCTCCTAGCGAAACTGCCTTAAAATCCAAAACCACTGCTCACCTCCACTAATTTGTTCCTCTTTTTTCCCACCTGTGGAACCACCTTCAACATTCTCTTCAATCTCATTCTTCCTTCCCAGTCTTCAAGACAGCTGTGCACCACCATATGAAGTCATCCCCCATCCAAAAACCATGATCTTTTCTCCACCCATTAAATCACCCCTGCCATCCCAAAAGTTTGCTTATGTATTCATTGTATCCACTCCTTGCGTTCTCCCCTACCTCTCGTGACCTGCTTCCCTTGTTTGTCCATCTGTCCACTTTCTCCCTCCACCCTGCTGTTGGTGTTTCAGGTCATGCAGCAAGTGCTGTGATGGGACTCAATTTGTGCCCTGCTGCCTCGTCAAGTTGGGGGGTTTGATATACCTCACTAATGATACCTCATAGCAACAGCAGCTGAAGCTTTCAGCTGTTGTTCTTATTCAAAACAAAGATCAATTTGGTCGTAAATTTACCAAGATTCATGGAGTACAATACAACATTTCATATTTGCACACTATTATTGCACTGACATGGTGTAAACACTCCAGGACAATTGGATCCTAACACATCATGACAGAGGAAGCTGTCAAGATCATGGGAGTTGCATCTGAACGAACTCCACAATGTCCTTTTATCTCTGGTCCCAGCCCATAGACATGTTGCCAACAATGGCTGTCCATTAATTCTGCCCAGCTGAAAAACATTAAAATAATGACATGTTATATATTGATTCAAATTATCAGGCAAGTGTATTATTATCGCAGGAAAATAATAGTTCTGGTTTAATCATGACTGTCATTCATAATCGACAACTGCAGGTGGTAACTCACACTTACCAGGCACAAGGCAGTGAGTGTTCTGCAAATCATAATAATCAAATGAGAAACTATCACAGAGGAACAACAGGGATTTGAATAATAATTTCACATTGCAGAGAAGGCAAGCTGAAGCTCTTAAAAAATTTTTTTATAGGGAAAGAGGCCTCAGAATATATATGAAGGCAGCTGATTGAATCTCTGACGGTGTGTATTTTGGTGCCCAACAAGGTCTGACTTAACTAAAAACTGCCATTCTGATACAGTGCTAACATGTGGTACCAGATTGTAAAGCACACAGTCTTTGGAAGGGCATGTTCGGTCTGTTCTGTCTGCAACAGTGAGGACAGAAATTATCTTATGTTGTAAGATTAAGCCTTTGGGCTGATACCTTGGCCCAGAGTTCAAGAAAGTAAAAAATAATTTAAAAAATCACCTGTGGGGGGAAGGGTAAGATGGGGGTGGGGGGGGGGGTGGATGGTGAAATGAAACCTCCAGTCTCCCTGACCTGAATTTTAAATCTGATGTAGAGTGTTAACACATACTGAAAACGGTACTGGCTTTTCTAACCAAAGGAAGATGAATAAAAACATTTAAAGACATTCCAGCAAACATTGTGTTTTGTATTTTAAGAATGTTTTATTCATATCAATATTTTATATATATATATATATATATAATATATATATATATATATATATATTATTATCCAAACATTTTAAAAACAGGTATCTATACTAATAAATGGCAATGTGTGTGTGTGTGTGTGTGTGTGTGTGTGTGTGTGTGTGTGTGTGTGTGTCAGTGTGTCTCCTCCATAACTCCAAAACCATGAAACCTCTCAGCCTGAAACTTTGCGTACACACTAAGGGAACTCCAAGGAATGCAAGAGTGAAAATTGGGTGTTTGGGTTAATTAAAACATCCCTTTTGAAGATAATTAACGGCCTTATTTAATTACATCCTTTATCAGACAATTCTCGGCCACCTCGCTTTCTGGGGTCTTAACGCGTATCCTGAGTTACCCCACTGGGGTCTGGAGCTGCCATGTTTTTTGGCATGCTCCACCATGCCTTGACCTGGAACAGGCCGCAACGATTTCTGAATGATCAAGTTTTGTTCTTTTTCACTTTCCTCCCTAATATTATCGAATTCCTGTTCATCATAGCTACAAATCTCTGGGTACATTGCAATGCTTATAAACGCCTGGCGACGCCGGCGTTCGTGGCTTTATTTCATTTCCGCACATGGCATAACCTCGATAGTCTATTAAACTAAGCTGGATTGCAAAACTTCACCTCGAGAATTGAACTTGGCAACAGTTCCGACTCCTAAAAAAAGTGTAAATTTGTCCAATTCTGACATATATGATATTTTGGGCGTCTCTGAGATGCTGTGTGATTAAATATGATGGTTCAGAGATTGCTATCGCTTGCCAATTGAGCTGTGCCTTATCAACCGTTTCGTTGGAGTGCTTAAGCCACTTGGCGAGCGTGATACAATATTCACATTGTCAATGAATACTGTATGTCGATCGACTTAAACAATGTTCAGGAGGCACTCACCTTCGTTGACCCCACGTTGTTCTGTGGTGTATCGGGCGATGGCTGGCTTGTTTAAAATTTGCAATTTCCCCTTTTTGTATGATATTCTTTTATTAATTATACGACCCATCACTTCGGCATAAATAAGTACAAATGAAAAGAACAAGGAAACGTTTCGTTAACGTCACAGGATAGCCAAGAGGTGCGCCACCCTCGCTCTAAGCTGTGTAGCCTGGATTTGAATCCCAACCCAGCTATAAAATATCATCCCGGTGTTTCACAAGCCGGGTGATTCATCATTGTGTGTGCCCTTAAACTGGACGTCACATCTTCCAGAATACTTCCCCTCTCTCCCCCTCTCCTCTCCTTCCTTCCCATATCTCTCCGCTCTCCCTCTCTCACCCTCTCTCTTTCTCTCTCTCCCTGTTTCTGTCTCTCCCCCGACCCATCCCCCTCCTCTCCTCTCTCTCTCCCACCCCTATTCCTCCCCCCTCTCCCTGCCTCTCTCTGAACATATCTGGATGGTGGTTATGTCGAGATGGTGGTTACCTCTGCACGCATCCACATGGTAGTTATCTCTGCATGTATCTGGTGTTGGTTATCTCAGCACGTATTCGGATGGTGGTTATGTCCGGACCGTAGTTATCTCCATATGTGTCTGGATGGTGGTTATCTCCATACATGTCTGGACAGTGATCATCTCCGCACGTATTCAGATGGTGGTTATCTCCACACGTGTCTGAATGGTGGTTATCTCTGCATGTAGCCAAACAATGGTTATCTCCACACATATCTGGGCAGTGCTTATGTCCGGACGGTGGTTATCTCCATGTCTGGTGATGGTTATCTCTGGATGGTGGTTATCTCCATCTCCATACATGTCTGGATGGTGGTTATCTCCACAAGTATCCAGACAGTTGTTATCTCCTTGCATATCTGGACAGTGGTTATGTCTGGACAGTGGTTATCTCCATATATGTCCAGACGGTGGTTATCTCCATATATCTCCAGATGGTGGTTATCTCCGTACGCATCCAAATGGTGGTTATTTCTGGATGGCCCCTCCCCTCATGCTGCCTTACCTTTCTCTCCCCTCATGCTGCCTTCCCTTGCCCTTCCCTCACGCTGCCTTCCCTTCACCCTGCCTTCACTCCCCCATACCTCCTCACTCTCCCACCCTCATTGTCCCCCCTCCTTCCTTGGTCCCCCACCCCTCGTCAGTCTCCCTCTCTCCTCCACCCATTTCTTTCCCACCCCCTCTATTTCTCCCCCACCCCTTAGTTTACCTGTCATCCAGACGGTACTTATGCCTGGACGGATCCTCCCCTCACACTGCCTGACCTTGCCCTCCCCTCACGCTGCCTTACCTTGCCCTCCCCTCCTTCCTCACTCCCCATCCCTCCTCTCCTTCTTACGCCCCCCCTTAATATTCCCGTCAGCGAAGCAAAGGATTGTATTTGCTAGTTCTCAATAATGAAAGAGTAGGATAAGAAAACAGATAAGATCGAGTGGAATCCCTCGTTAATGGGACTAAATAATAAAATGCCGACCTCACATTTATTTAGTGAGTACAGCGGAAATTTCAAACAAGACCTCAGTCAACATATTGTTACGCGGCCGGGGGTCGGCCGCGAGCCGACCGCTCTGATGGAGCCTCGAGCCGGCTCGGCCCGACCGATCGCCCGGAATATAGGTCGCCGCCTGGATAAGTCCGAAGCCGACGGGTCCTTGTGCAAGAACCGTGAAGGGCCAATTTTTCCACCACGTGGTACAGGGTTATTTGCCAATTCTTCAAAATACCTAGAGACCACGTGGCAATCTACCGAGCCTCCACACCCTCGCCGGAACTCGTACGAAACAAGCTGCTTAAGCGAGCCTGTCCCGTGCGCGATTCCGAGCGGCTTAATCGCCGAGAACCGTCGGTCCGAATGTCCCCTTATGGCGGCCCAACGGCTTTCTAACTACCAACAGACGACATGCTCAGTCAATGAAAGAATCGACGCGACGAGCTGAAAACATTTAACAATTGGGGTTTATTTATACAGTAATCAGGGAACTAGGGAAGCATGCAAGAGCAGAACTATACCGAATACAATAAATGCAATCATTTACAGCACACAAAGCACTTAACAGTTCTCTACTTGTTAGAAGGGCCCACGGACACACATACGCACACACACACACCCCCAAGAAATGGTGGCTGATGCCTTTAATAAGGACTTCAGCTCAGAGGGATAGATGAGCTGAAACCCAGAACCTATCTCGAACCTCTCCACCTCGTGTGGTATTCAAGCTGTTCGGACACGGGCTGCAGCGAGGGCGAGCTGGATCCAATCGCCGTGAGCCGCGATCGTTCCCGAGCTCAAGCGGATCCCCTCGCGCTCCAGACCACGTGCTGGTGAGACAAAACACCGAGCCTTCCAGAAGATGCGTCGCTTTCCAAGTAGAGCCAGCCGAACCAATATGAGGCCACAAAGCAGAACAAAGGCCGAACCAAGATAACTCAGAACCAGCACGACCCTTTGAACCACCGACTGCACAGCCAACTCGAAGAAGCACTAGCAGAAAAACAACCTCGAACCAGATCGAGCCCTTGAACCAGGCCGACACTCATTCGACCACCAGGCCGAAGAAGAACCACGACAACCCGAACCAACTCCTCCGATGAACAACTCTCCAACAAGAACCAAGAACCAGACCCCCCAACAAGACCCCAGAACCCAACTCGAGCCAAGCAGAGTGTCCCTTTTTTATTCCTATCGGCCCCCTTCCCCGCTCCCGGCGTGACTCATGCCCTCGTGCTCCATCCCCCGCTCAACCGCGGGTGGGAGGAAGTTGTTTACGTCATGAATCACGGGACGGGAGGGCTCTTCATCCTCTTCGCAGAAGAGGGGGAGGGGCGTCTTCCTTTGTGTTGTGATCAATCCCTAACTATGAAATTGATTCACAGCGCATTTAACCGATTTCTGCCCATTAAACAATGGAAGGTGAGCTATCTATAGAACATGCACTTATCAACATAACTGAGCTAAAGGAACCTGAATGATGAGTGCGATCGATTTCCAAATTCGTAACAATATGATGATGTACTGTACTTACCTTTGCAAGGCGTTTTGAAAAATCGAGAAAGAACAGTTTTGTGGGGCCGTTTCATTGCAACAATCACATTGCTTTGAAAAGCAACGATCACATTGCTATTATCATGGTTCCAGAAAGTGGCAAGTCGATCTCCAATGTACAGATCAGAGATGTATCGCATTCTGTAACGTAACATTGCACATATATTATACTGTAATGCAATAAATCAGTGAAATTCGACTTCAACATTGACCCACATTGTTGAAAATTCAGTGAAAACATTCCTTTAAATTACAGTTGCCAGAAAAAGAACAATGTCAGACATGCGCATGCAAGCAAATTTGGAGAAACTTTTTTTGTAAGCAAAGTAGAGGCTCATGGAAGAGATGGAACAAAGAACGGAACAGAACAAGAACATTAACCAGACTCGGTGTGTAATGGTTGGAATGTCTGTACTGAGTCTGGGAGCTCGGTGGTTCAAACCTGACTCTGGTTGAGTCATACCAAATACAGTATATGTGCTATTTGCTTGATGCTCAGTGTTTAAATGATAAAGAACAGAAACAACCGTGGGTTGTCAACCATTGGGCAGGTTTGATGAGTCAAATGGCCTTCTCCTTGAAAGGGAACTCATATTATGGTGAACGCAGTGGAAAGGAGAAAAAAAAACACCAACACTAACAGCATGGCAGAGGGACACCTGGAGGCAGAATGGGCTTTGACAAGAATGAGATCACAATGAGTGGGTGGATGATGCAGAGGGTAAACAAGCTGTACTCAAGCTCAACACCAAGAAGACGAAGGGAAAACTGGCAAAGAAACAGAAATGGAACAAAAAACAAAAAAGAGGGCGAGGGAGAGGGAAGAGAAAGCACAATAACTTGAATGGAAGGAGTGTGGATGAGGAGGGTTCATGATGGTCGAAAATATCATGAGTTAAATAGGAGAGGACCTGAGATGGTGGTGTACAGCCATCTTGAAGTTTTGGAGGCAAGAATGGGATTAGACAGACATACGAAGTTTGTTCCACAGGTGAAAAAGAAATAGAGGAATAAATTAGTGGAGGTGAGCAGTGAGCCTGGATTTGGGGCATTTCATCAGAAGCGGTTTAATGGAAGATTGTATTCACCATGAGGAAAACTGGGCAGGGGGGATAGTGCAAGAAAATGGCAGATTGTGATGCAAGATCAGGAGGGAGGCTGTAGAAGACAGAGGCCACCAAAATGTCGGTGATGTCACCGATGTGAGAGGAACAGGCCTGGAGACTCAGCTTCATCACAGGAGAATCCAAAGATTATGAGGGCCTTGGTTTTCACAGCATCAAGGTATACATGTTGTGAGGCAGGGGCACCAGCCTAAAAAGGAGAGCAGTAATTCACGGGACTGTGGATGAAGACCTTATTAACTGATAAAAGTTCAAATTTGCAAAGGAAATGCTTTGCATGACAGAGTATACTCAGTCAGTGGTTTGCTTTGAAGGCCAACTTGGATATATGGTTTGCCCAAGAAATATATTGGCTCATTGAGAGGCCCAAAATTTGAGTGACTGAACGTCAAGAGGTTTGTTAAGGAAGTAGATGGGAGTGTTTGTCAGGTCTTTTGGAAAGATAGAGTGAGTGTGAGATTTATCAGGGTTTAACTCTTGATTCGATCAGGGTGTGCAGAGAGGGAAGAGGTTGCTGTCCACCTACCTTAATGATGAGAGATGCTACGGCAGGGAGTGGAGTCATCAGCAAAGCTAAAAACAGTATTTTTTAAATATACTTGGCAATTTTAACTTTTTTTTACTTTGTATTTAACATGTAGCTTTTTTTAACCTCCGCCACCGAAGGTGAAGGAGGTTATGTTTTCACCCCTTTCTGTCTGTTTGTCTATCTGTTTGTGTACAGGACGTCTCAAAAAATTGTGGATGGATCTGGATGAAATTTTGTGGACAGGTTGGATGTGTCACAAGGACGAACTCATTAGATTTTTCTGAAGATCCAGATCCGGATCCACTACTACTATAATTTTTTAAGTGATTATTCACCATTGAGAGATCGGGCTAAAAATGATATATAGCACGATATCTCAAAAAGTTGTGGACGTATTTGATTGAAACTTGGTGGACAGGTTGGGTGTGTGACAAGGACGAAGTGATTCGATTTTGGTGAAGATTCGGATCCGGATCTGAATACGAGGATTATTTAATTTTTAAAGTGATTCTTCACCATTGAGAGATTGGGCCAAAAATGATATAGTCCTGTATAGCATGATATTTCAAAAATGTATTGGGCCCGATATGTTCTCGTGGATGAAACATTACGTGGCGGAGGTATGCGCTCTACCGAGTGCCCTTCTAGATTTTTATTATTATTTATTTTTAGCGCCAGGAGAGCTACTTGACAGCGATTCGGTTTACTTTTTAGCAATCCTGCAGGGACCCAATGTATGTCTAGATGTACCTGCAAAATAATAAATGAAATGAAAATAGATATAGAGACAAAACAGGATTTTGTCTGTTACATGCGGTTTGTCTGACCGCTGTTTCTCGACAACCACTGGTCCGATCTAATTGAAACTTGCCAGGAATATTGCTGGGGCCCTGTGGATGTGCCTTTTCAAGGTTTGATATTAATCGGACAAGTGGTTCCCAAGTTATGGCCATTTATTTACCAAACCAATGACAGGACACGGTGCTATGACATCACAATTCTCTTCTTTTTTTTCTTTTTTTGGACGTACGGCCACGCACGTACGAGCACGCACTAGTTTTAGAATGATTACAATTATCTGAAGACTTGAGTTATTACTGTAAAAAAAAAATAAAAATAATCAATGGCAGTGAATAGAGAGATGCTTCTTTTCTCATGGCGTACACAAAACGGAATTGTCATCGCTTTGAAAAGGAATTTAGTATTTTGTGAAAAGAAAACGGAAAATTATGAGCATTAAGGAAGTAAATGATTACATCAAGTTCATGAGATACAATGAGTCCTCTTCTTATTTTTTTTTCTTTTTGATCACATTATCGAAGCTCGAATGAGAGCTAACACACAACACACGACACACAACAAGGGGTGCAGGAGATGAGGGCGGGAGAGGGAAGGACAAAACAGTGGGGAACAGAGACATCAGGAGATCTGTGGAAGGGAGAGGGATGAGGCGGGGTACACGGGGTATACAAGATTGACATTACAGGGACTTTCAGGACCTTACACGACAGGGACCTTTTGGGAAGGAAGACAGGGAATTTGAAGGACGTTGGTTTGGGGTGGATTAACAGGGGAAGAAAAGATCGTGGTTTTGGATGGGGGGAGATAAGAGGTGGTGGTG
>CM068954.1:54766841-54831112 GCA_035128595.1 Eptatretus atami | reverse complement strand
TATTTCACTTCAAAGCGATAAAGACAAAACAAACGTGGAGAAATGTTCACACTCAGAGTAATGTATGTGTGAGTGAGTGATAGGTGTGTGGGTGTGTGTGTATATGAAGACCACAAGGGGAAAACCAGAGATGTCACTTTTTATAAATTTCAGGGTTATTGCACCTGCAATGATTGGGCAACATAAGGTTTCCTCTCACAATATAACTTTAACAAAATAACCAGGGGTGTCACATAATTTATATGGTATAAAGTTTAGCCGTGCAATGAAAAACAAGTGTTGTCAAAGCTGAACAAGTAGAAACCCAGAGTTGTCAGTACTTTACTCCTGGTTATCTCCTTTCATTCATGTTAACTGTTCCACATAATATTCAGAGTTGAGAAACTAAAAAATGAAAGGTTGTAAAACTTTCACAGCATAAACTCTGAGCACTACAATAGCCTATTTGTTATATCATGGGCTCTCGTAGTTGGTGCATATGTGGTTCAAGCCTGGTCAAACCTTTATTGTGACTTTATGGGACCACGCCATGGCTTAATGGTTAGCGCGTCTGAGTACCCATCTCATTCGATGTACCCACCGCCCAATCAACCTGCTTAGGTATATGAGGGAGTCACATGAGGTGACTTCGGCTATCGCGGGGGTGGTTATCCTTGTTTCCTCCCGGTTTCCATCATATTAAGTAGTACGGAGTAAGAAATGGAGAATCCATCGTCATAATAAGCGAAATACCCTTGAGTATGGTGTTGAACACCAATCAAACAAAAAAAATAAACCAATGAACCCGTAATCTTGCCAAAAGGTGACCACGGTGTGACTTCTTTAAGGTACACAGGTGAACAGAGCTGCTATCCACCAGGAGCGACTCCTTGAGGAATATCTCCCTACGAGAGATTCCGAAGAGAATGGTTCTACAGAGTAACCATGAAAAATATGCGTTTGCCTCATAACGTCACCAAATGACATGCATAATGTCTCAGCTTGACATATCTAGAAAGCACTCATCGAGGTGTTCAATTTGAGGTACTACACGATATGGTTCCTAAAACTTGAAAATTTGACCTTGGGGTCAAATATGTTTGACCTAGGGCTAACCATGAAGGTCAAGGCAATCGCCACCAAAAATTAATCAGCTGAGCGCCAGAACATGAACTATATTCCCATGAAGTTTGAAGACGATCCGATCAAAATTACTCAAAAATAAGGGTTTCGTCGACTCCCCTGATTTGCGACAAAGTGACCTTGACCTTTGACCTTGACCTTCAAAATTTTATGCGCTGAAAGGGACCTCTATAGGCCTCTGATTGCGAAGTTACAAAAATTTCCAATGATAACTGTGCTCTGCAGAATTTTTTATACGTGATTACAGACAAAAAAAATAATAAATAAAAAACACAAGCTGACTAACATATCTTGCAAAACTTCGTTTTGGCAAGATAACAATGACCGTTTAATGTTGAAAAAAATAATCTGTGATCACCAAAGTCATGTATGTATGCTAATAACAACAAGCATGAATTTGCTACACATCCTGGGTTAAAATTGCATGGCAATTATTAAACAAGGGAATAACCAGTGATGTCAGTTTGCAACATTGATTCGTTCTTTGCTCTTAAATTAAATAACACAGAAGCTTGGCAAATGCTACATGCTTAATTTGATCGGCCAATGATCACTCTTCCTTTTACTGGAAAAGAAATCTATATGACAGTTATTAAACAGTCCACCAAAGTCTTGAAACTTTGTTTTCAGTTCTTCAAAATTGACTTATCCTGACATCTCTGTTTTCCCCTTGTGGTCTTCATATATATATACATACATATACATACATATATACTATATATACATATACATATACATACACATATACATATAATATAAACATATAGGGTGTCCCAAAAAAATATACAACTTTTAAAATGCTTCGTTTGATCAAAAAAACACAGTAATTTTGTCATTAATGCTTCATTTCTTGTTGCAGAGACCCTGAAGTTTATTTTGATACCAAACAAGCGCCAGAAAAATGCCAAGACTGACCGTACAACAACGGACGAAAATTGTTGAACTTTGGCACCAGACGAAAAGTGTCATACAGGTGCAACGTCTTTACTCGAGACATTTCGGTATCCTACTTGCGCCATGTACCAAACTTCGGACAATAAAGTGCACTAATACCCCAAGGAGACTATTGATGGGGTCTGGACCAGGAAGTAGTACCTTATTTAGCAAGACTTCACGATAGGTAGCACTGCCGTGGAACACCACACAAGTATTATCTGGTTTGCATGGAAGGAATGCAGCAAAATGAGGAATATGCCATCATGGTCATTTTGCCTCTGTTCCTTGTTCAAGAGGCTCAGCATGTCCTTTAGAAAAGAGTTCAGCCACAAAGTCCATGCACTGCTGTTTAAGTGCTGGTTTCTTATCCAGAAGCTTGCAAAGGGACTTTAAGCATTTGATTGCACAGGGTTGATTGTCTGGAAGTTTAACATCGTCTCTGAAGGGTATCGGAGCCACACAATTGCCATTGTCATCCCTGATGAATTCATCCTCAATGGTTGCAAGAAAACAGTTGACTTCAATGGAGCGAGCCAGCTTGTCATCATTCCTTGTTCACTGAAAGATGTCACTGCCGACCCCATCATCGTAGGCTCTGTGGTCGCAGGATCACCCGAAGAGCTGACCTGAAGGTACGTGACAATGTGGCGGGACGATGTCCTTGACAGTGACATGATTAGGGCATGCGAAGCAGACTGATGGTCTTTAATTGTCAAGAGTGTCGGTACAATAGGCCTCCACCCGCTCAGGGATTTGGATGCTGTCCAGACATACATCGCCAATTATCACCCATCCAAGGTCCATACGCTGTGCCCACAGAGCATTACGTGGTCCATTCCGAGATTCTCTGACCTTAAGCAGCAGAAGAGCATCTCGTCCAATTAACAGCAAGATGCTCACTTCTGGGTCAGGTTCGGGAAACATTTCAACGATAGGACGTATATGTGAGTGGAGCTTTGCGACCTCTTGTGTTGGAATCTCGGAGGAATCACAAGGAATGGCATTACACTCGGTTAGCTCCAGGAGTGGCAGGTGGATAATTCCATTGAAACATTTGATGACAAGATTGGTGACATGCCTACCACTTGCTGTCATAGTTCCAGAGCAGGTTTTGAGTTCATAGGGGACGAGATTATTTGGCACATTGTGGCCCAGATATCGATTTCACTGGTCATCCAACACAGCATAAGTTTTCAGAAAATTTTTCAGGATTACCAGTGTGATAGATGAAAACAAGATAGATTTTGGAACAGGACCTTCCTCTGGATCCACTCTGACTACAAATGTCCGTACACCTGTTAGTCACCGAGGGTCGCTCCTCGCCATGCTTTGGAAGGCCATTCGATACTCTCTCAGGGTTTGAAGAGTCGCTGGTAAATTGCCGCCCTACCGGTCCATCGAGGGTAGCAGAACTGGCATTATGAAGTGCTGAGCAATGACGGGTGATGTCATAGTGAGAACATCGCAATTTTACTTGACACTCCTTGGTTGAATGGTTAGTTGACAGAGTACATTTGGTGCATATTTACCATCGGTTAAGAAGGATGAATCTGGATTGCCAAGTTTTGCTTTAAGTGTTCTGCAATGTGCAAAAGGATGTTTGGTCCTGTGAATGGGGAAGAATTGTTGCGGATCTTCCATTCAACGATGAGTGTGCTGATTTTCAGAAGGCGACGTGTTTGTTGCGGTCAGTTGCTCGACAATCTGTGGCAGCAGTTCTGCCATGACTTCGGTCTTGCTTACTCTGACCCTTGGACGAGTGCCTCCAGTGAAGGCAGACATTCTGTTCTTCGTGGTGAGTGGAGCTTTCACCTTAGCAGATGAAGAATGTGATCCATCATATATCCCGAGGAAACCATCAGACTGAGGTCATTTTGAATCTTTGCATTGCGCCAAATGAAGGATGCGAGTACTGAAAATGGCAGTAAGGTGACATTGTGGGTTCCTTTATCCTTGAAAGCCTGCATCCTCCAACGATCCCCAAGGTCAGGTGGAAGCTTTGCTTTGAGTGGTTTCAGGAACAGCGATATATCCAAAGTTGCAAGTCCGGGAAGGGAACCATCGTTTTTGGCAGCCTCTATTTCCTCGATGGTGTCACTAAATTTCTGCAAACTTGAGGCAAAAGTTCCAGCTTGTTTAGCAATGATGGTGTAACTACTTCATCGCTGCCGAATCTTTCTTGAAGGCAATTCCAGACCTGCTCTAAACTGACATCATGGTTAGAAACGTAGACTTGATTAAGGTGCTCTATGAGTGTTTTGGATTCTGAACCATCAGCCATATGTTGAGCCATGAGGTTAAGCTGTTCATCGGATGTTTGCGGTACTCCCCTGATCATATTCTGGAAGGCCGCATGCCATATCCTGAATTTCTCAGAGTTATCGGCAAACACAGAAGTCCTATTTGAAAAACAAGGTTTCCCGAAAAAACGAAATAGTTTACACTGTCCTGGCATGCAGGGGCAATCATTGGTTTGGCATTGATTTGATGGCCCCTCTTTGGACTTTTCTGAACCCCAATAGGTGGAA
Organism: Eptatretus atami; assembly: GCA_035128595.1. Classification (NCBI taxonomy): domain Eukaryota; kingdom Metazoa; phylum Chordata; class Myxini; order Myxiniformes; family Myxinidae; genus Eptatretus; species Eptatretus atami. The sequence goes on along the minus strand of CM068954.1, from coordinate 54,826,526 downwards.
TGGCAAGACAACTTGGTTAAATTGTTTTGTTGCGGATGTTTTTTGTGGGTTGTTTACGTCCTTTCAGCAAAGAGCCATAATGTTAAGGGTAAAATCAATGGGTGGTTTGCCATTTGGGATTTTTGGTTGAGAAATAACCGAATTTGGTTTTTGTTTTGGTTTTGGTAAAATCCCCCCTGTGATGGGTGAACAATAAAGAAACAGTATACATGGAAAGGATTTTACAAAGCGTCCCAAATAACCGGAGGCCAAGGGGGTTTTTTGTGGGACCTCAACAAGCCTTCAAAATAACGGAGGCCCAATGTTTTAAAACACAGTGGGGGGTCCGATGGCGCCAGCAATTGACCACTTAGCCAAATTTGGGAAGAAAAGAATAAAGGTTTAATTGTGTAAAAGGCCATCAAAAGTTTTTGGTTAAATCCTGGTGAGGTTGCCATGAAATAAGAAACCCAAGGAGCTGGCATCAAATGTTATACTGAAAACAGACCAAGAAATTTTGCCCTGTTGAACCCACGTTTTTTTTGAATGTCCCGATGAGTTTTCTCCATAAAATGCTTGGGGTGCTGCGCAGCATTGGGACGGCTTTGGCGAAAAGGGAAGTTTCCCCCTTGTTCCCTGAAATGACACTTGGTTTCGTGTGACAGAGCCCTCGGTCCAGCACGTACCCGGTAATCTTTTGGTGGAATACCCTTCAAATAATCGTCTTCAAATAAAATGGGTGGGCAAACCATGGCAATTCAATGGAAAAACAGCGTTCGCCCACCCTTTCTTTTCTTGCAAAAAGGTGGTAGGGTTTTAAATCCCCAGTTTTTGCTGAAAAATGGTTTTGTTGAAATCCTGCCCCGCCGAACACAAGAGCACGTCAGAACCATCGCTTCCCAAACAGCTTTTAAAACCATGGGCCAAAAGCCCCTTATTTCCTCCACTTCCCAAAGCTTGTTTCGAGATGTAAATTTTGGTTGGCTGCATAGCTTTTCAATTGTTGGCTGCCTTCTTGTTTTCTGGCTTTTTGGGCCTTGGTGCACCGTTGCCCTTGCTTCGAGAAATCACCTTCTTTGGTTTTGCTTTGCATATGTAGCTTGGCTTTTTGCCCCTCTGGCCCCTGTTTGGCCCCCCTGCTTTGAGAAAATCACTCTGTTGCTGTTCTAGATTACTCCTTTGTTTTGCTGTTTTTTGGCAAGCACATCAATCATTGGTTGGGCAATCTGTTGCCTTTGAAGGTAGCCATCAAAAGCCTTTCCAATCCCAAATTTAAAGAACTTCCCATGGCAAGCCTCTTGCCAGAAGGTCTCGGCTTGCTTTTTTCTTGCTTTGACCTCAATATAGGGAAAGGAAGAACCTGGGGAATTGATTTGGAACCCAAACCCGGGAAAGCCAGCAAACAGACCCCAAAAGGAATGAAGCGAGGCTTGAACATGGGCTGCCTTTTCTCGATGACCAACAAGAAGCCTGCCAACAGACGTTTGTAAAAAGCCAGCTCAAACATCGGCAGGGCCCTCTTTTTTCCTTCCTTCCTGGTGGTGAAAGGCGAGCATGGGGAGTCCAAGGTTTTTTTTTTTAAAACAACCCTGGAATGGCCTTATGGGGTTGGGTTTTCCTGGATTCCCTTGAAATAGGAATGGTTTTCCAAGGCCAATAAGAAAAAGATCCCAACCTTTATTTAACACATCCGGAAACGCACACTTCCAAGTGAAAAAACAAATTAATACATTTTTTAAGAAAATGAGTTGGGAAAAAATACCAAAACCTAGAATATCTTTTTTGGTTTTTGGAATAAGTGTCCGGAACACTGGGAAAAAATCCAAAGAACTCACGTCCAACATGCCCATAAATGAAAAATAAAATAAATTGAAAAAAATCCATGTTTGGAAACGCCCGAAGACATTGGGAAACACAGTAATTCGTTGGGTGGGAAAGGACAAATCGAATTCCCTGATTACAAATCAAGTTAAAAAAAAAATTTCAATAGAAACTATCGCAGAAAGCCATCCATAAAATTGAAAAAAGAGATAAAAGGAAAAAAAATATATTAAAATGAAAAATCAAATGCAGGTGAGCCGACCCAAGCAATGGGGAAAAGCCACGGCTCGGTAAATTGCTTACACAAATATGTAAATACACCCTCACTATTAATAATATAATTAAAACTTTTCCCTTAAACCACTGATTGAAGGCTTTGAATGTTCCCCCCCATCGGCCCGCACAAATTACTGTTGCCTTCCATTGTTTTCCCTCCGGGGTCGCTCCACATGTTTTTTTCATTTTTTAAATTTTTCCTTCCATTTAATGGATTGTTGTCCCAACGATCTGTTATTTTCCAGTGGACCGGGCTTCCGATTTTTCCCATCGGCAAAGCAAAAATTTTTTCAGCTTCCTAACATCACCCCCAAAGGTCCCCCGAAGCTTTAATATCAAGTCCAGTTTGGGGAAGTCAAGGTCATGAATCGGTGGAGTTCAGTCCCAGTGAAAAGGTTCAGTCAAAGTGGGGTTTTGAAGGAAGGTTTTAATATAATTAAGATTTAATATATATAATGTATACAGTATATACTATATATAATAATATATATATATATATATATAATATATAATTATATAAATATATAAATAATATATTTGGGTTTAAACGGGCCCCTTTTGTGGAAAATTTCGAAACCATCAAAATAAAGGGTTCCCCCCCGTTAAAGGTGGGAGAAAAAATATAATTTTTCCTGAAAGTAAACAATGTGTAGTTAGCCCAAACCCATTGTAAATAGAGAGGGAATAATGTGAATTTCCATTGGGCTGCGGATACTTTTTTTGATTAGGCCGTTTTTCTGTTTTTTCTGCTTTTTTATTTTTTCCGAAACCAACAACGCCAACCAACAAACTTTTCAACGCCAACCATCAAACGCCCAACCCAAGCCACCAACTCCCAACAACGCCCAGCCCACCCGCCACTCACACCCACGCCACCATCCTCAAACACCGCTACCCTACACCAAACGAACGCCATCCTCAGCGGTCCCCTTTACGGTAACGGACGGGGTTTTGCCACCCGCGTTTTGGGCAAGCCCCGCCCCGAACCGCGGAAGGGGAGGGGAAGAAAGGGGTCCCCCAGGGCGGGGACGCGCCCGTTTTCCCTCCGCCTTGTTTTTTTTCCTTTCCTTGGGCCCCGGCGCCAGAAATGGAAATTCGCCTCCGTCCCCCCCACAAAGCCGCAGGTTTTGGGGAGGGGGAAAACGAGAAAGGGGGAAACTCCCCCCCTTTTCCTCGAAGCGCCCTCGAAGGAAAGGTTGAAGCCCCGAGGAACCGGGGCGTGGCCCCGCCGGGCGGCAATAAAGAAGCGGAGGCCCCGAATGAAGGGTTTTTGGGGTTCTTTTGGGTTTTTTTTCACTGGCCTCGCTCCCGGTTTTTTTTCGGCACGGAGAGAAGGCTCGCGGGCCCCACGGGCGAAGTGGGGACGGTCCCGCCCCGAGGGACTCAACCACCCTCAGGGGGAAGTTCCCCCGAAACTTCCATTTTCTTTTGGGGGTTTTTTTTGTTGGTGGAAACGTGTGGTGGGTGTGGCGCGTGTCCTTCCGTGAAGTAAAGGAATTGGTTTGTAGTGGTCCCGTGTGTTCGCGGGAAATTCGTTTTTGGTTAAGCCTTTCTTGCCATTTGGGTTGGGGGGTTTTTTTTTGTCCCTTTTTATTTGGGAATATATGTGCAATTTGCCTTTATTCCTGAACTGTTTTTGGCCTTTAATGGTGATGGCTTAATTCCGTTGTCCCCGTGTTTGTAAAAAAATAAAAATGTGCCCTTCTGTTTGAATTCCTTCCCCGTTTTCCGCTTTTGGCCGTCCTTCCCTTCGTTGGGTTCTCCAATCTTTTTGGGTTTTTCACGTAAAGGGGGTTTTTTGAGTGGGGGCGCCGGGGACCCCGCCGATAAAATTAATCAAGGAAACCCGTCCAAGGCCCGACGAATAACACCGCTCGGTTTAAGCGTTTTAAGCAATGGGAAAAAACGGGGTTCCGCTTTAAGCCGGCCCGTTGGTCCGAAGTTTCCCGGCCCTGTGGGCCGAGGTAAAACAACACCCTCGTTAGTTTACCCGTGCCCGGGTTATTTTTTAGGTTTCGACCTTTCCGGGCGGATTCCACCCTATTCCGCGCGGGAGATGCGGACCCCTGGGGTTTTTGTGGGTTGAGCCCCCCGCGAAAGGTCCACCCGTGGGAACCTGGATCCCGCCGTTAAAGCCGGGAAGGGGTCCACGACTTGAAATTGGTTCCCGTCCGGTGGGCCGAAGGCGGTCCCGCCGAATTTCGAGGTCACGTTGGCCGGATCGCGACGCCGAAACCGGGCGGATTCGCAAACAACTGGTTTGTCCCAGATGGGGAATTTTTTTCCTAATCCCTCCCCGTCTCCCAAGCTAAATTTCATAGGGGGAATCGGGTCCAGAAAAGGGTGGAGAGGGAGCGGACCCCCCCGAATTCCCCCTCCCCCTAAAAATTACGAGCGATTTAAAAAATTACCCTTTTACGTGGAAATAAGAAATTGGCCCGGTCCTCAAGGCGGAGCGGGTGCCGGGGGGTAGGAAAAATAAAAATATGTTTTGTTAGTAAAATGTAGGATCCATGGGGCCCCGGATGGTAAACTATCTTGTTAATGTTTTGAAAATCACGGGGGGAGGCCTTCAAAAACCGACCATTCCCAGAAACGGACTTTTGCCCCCGGCAAAAACCTGAATCCGCATATATGGGCGGCGCGAAAATCGCCTCAGCGCAAAGCACGGAGCCGAGGCGGCTATTTAGGGGCTCTCTGCCGAATGGGGCGCTGGCAATGGGCGCAACCACGAGGCCGTGGAAACTCCCCAGTCCCCACCGGTTTCCCAGCCACGTGGGTTCCCCACGGCATGGTGGCCATGGGCAGGGGCGTGGCAAAAGGGATGAAATTTATGCGAGCAATTGGGCAGGCTTTCCAGGCACAAATTGGGGGGAATGGTTCCCTTGGAAAAGGTGAAGCCATTATGAAGAAATATAATTCGAGGAGGTTTTTGCCAAAAAGTGGAAGTTGGACGAGTCCAACGGCACGCAGGACGAGCCCTTCAGAAAAATTACGTGTACGGGGGACAACAAGCGATTGAGGAACGATTTAAAACTGGAAAACGAATTACGGTGGGCAAAACATGACCCTTGGCCAAGCAGAGTGACCGAACTATGTGGGGAAAAAAAAGAATTGTAGTGTTGTTTTTAAACCCGTCCCAGTTGGAATATGCGAAGAGAAACTGAAACAAAAAGAATAGAGAACCGCAGAATTGGTAAAATCTCCCAGAATAGGAACATTGGAAAGGAAGAAATGGAAAACGAGCCTCGAAAACGAAACAAAGGAGCCACGACTGGAATAAAAAACTAATGGGAAAAATTATTTGGAGGAAGCAAGGGTTTTCAAGAACTGGAGGGAAAAGGAGTGAGGGGGAAATACAAGTTTGGAAGAGAAAAAATGTGAAACATGAATGGGGAAGTTGGGAAGCAAATTGAAAGGAAAGAGATAAAGAAACGGCATCAAAGGAAAGGGAGCCAGAATGAAGAAATAAAAGAGGGAAGAGACAAGCTGGGAGGAAAGGAAAGGACGAAGAATGCCTGGAAAAGTCCCTGAACAGTTTCCAAAACACTGCAGGGAGAATTGAGGGGAGAAGGAGAAAAAGAAAACAAAGCTAGAAAGTAGAAAAAACGCACAAAGCAAGAGAGAATGGGAACTACCTTGAAACGCAAGGAGGTTAAGGAAGTTCAGTTGAAAGAGAATCCTGGGAAGGGAGAATAAGAAATGGAAAGGAATGGGCAAGAACAAAACTAAGAAATCAGCAAAAAAGGGACGAATTTAAGAGAGGGACAGCAGTGGAAGAAGAAGTGAATGAAGTGAAGAAACAGCAAATTGAAGGGAGGAATTAGAAACAAAACTCCCTGAAGAATACTGGAAAAACGAAAACAAAGAAAGAGGATTACAAGACGAACTGAAAGTGTTTAAAAGAAAGGAAGAGAACAGAGAGAAACGTTAAGAACCCCACACGGAGCCGAATGAATTAGGAAAAGACAACAAAGTTTTGGAGGTGGCGGAAGATGAGAAAAGAATTTAGAAAAAGAAAGCTTCTGAGTTTAACTAAACGGCTGAGGATGTTTTGAGAGAGGGAAAAGAACGAGAACGAATAAATGAAACGTTAGGAACCAACACGTAACAGAATCGACGCCTGGAAGGAAGGCCAGAATTAAGATGAAAAATGCAAGAAGAGTAAATGATGGGAGGACGATGAGACAGAAGAAAGAAAATCCGATCAGATGGAAAAGGAAAACCACGGAGATTCAAGAATGAAGGAACAGAGAGCCTGAAAGAAACAAAGAATTATACAGGGAGACGAAGTCAAGCCAACTGAAAGAAAAAACGAATTTAAACAGAACAGAGAAAAAGAAGACAGTGAATTAGAAAACTGAAAGAGTAATGAATTTAAAATTGGAACGACAAAACGAAAAAATATTATGAATACGAGGGAGAAAAGTGAAGGAGCAACGAATGAAGCAGGAAAGGGAAAGAAACGGAGAATTGAAGGACCAAACACGAGATTTGGAGAGGGAAGAGCCCGAGAGGAACAATGGGATTAGAAAAAAGGAAATGAAGCTGAGAGTTTGGACCAATTGAAAGAAAGGCGAGGCCTGGGATGGAAGAGATAAGCAAGAACACCGAATGAACACAAAAGGGAATTAATACCACATAAGAAAACCATGGAAAATTGGAGAAAGGAAAGACCAGGAGATAGAACACAAGGAAGAAAATGGGAAAGCAAAGCACGAAACAACAAGAGAGATTAACGCAATTGAAAAACCTGAAGATGGAGAAGGAAGGACAAGCCAAGAGGAAACCAAGGAAGGGGTAATGAAGAGAAGCAGGAATGAAAACAAGGAAGGAATGAAGCCAATTGAAGAAAGAATGAGATTTGGGAATGAAAATGAGCAGGAAGAAACGTGGGGGAAGGAAACAAAAAAAACATACGAGTTGAAATTAAAATGATTGGAAGGAGAGATAAATTGAAAGTCCAGAGAACTGGAAAAAACCCAGAAAAGAAAGAAAAACTATAAATGGTTTACAAGACAACAGGTGGAAAAGGAAATTGGGAGGAGGAAAAGAACAATACAAGGAACGGAAAGCCAAGATAAGGACGCGGAAGATCTGAAAGAAGCAAGGAGTGGAACAAGGAGGGGAAAGGACGGGAGCGACTTTTAAAGGAGAAAGCCAAGTTTTACTAACGTTAAGAAAGGGAAAGAACCGCCGAAAAAAGAGAGTCTAATAGACACGAGAACAACAAGAAACTAAAAATTCAGAGAGGGAGGTAGAGAAGTTAGAGAGAGATTGGCCACGATTAAAAGACCGGGTTTTTAAAGGGACCCATTAAAAAAACACAACACACAACAAGTTTTTTTTAAGCGGGCTTAATGGGGGTGAAAGCCCCCTCTCGGCGGAGCGTGTTTTGGAGGACCCCCGGGGGGCCCCGAGCCAAGCGGGAAATGGCCTGCCCCCTCCAGGAACGAGGGGGAAGGGAGGTATGGCCCCCCTTGAGGCGAAATCACGACAGGTGGGTTTTCGGTCCCCGTGCCCAAGCCCGGGAAGTTTTTTGGAAGGGAAACGAGTAGGGCCCCTGTGGGAAAAAATAGGTGCACGTGCAGCTTGGGAGGTTTAAATAGAGGCCCCCGGGAAACCACTTGGTGGGGAAACCACGAATCCCCCAGTGTTTGGGTTTTGTTCCCCGGGTGGGTTGGGTGTGGTTGCCAAGGGGTGGGTGGGAGGCGCCCCCGTGGTGGGTGGAGAAGACCCCAGGTGGTTGAGTGCGCCCCCGTGTGTGGGAATTGAGAAAAAAACCCAGGTGGTTTGAGTTTTTTTGCGGCCCCGTGGTTTGGGGTTGGGATGAGAACCCGCCCCAGGTTGGTGAGTGCGAACCTCCGTGGGTTGGGGTTTTGGGAGTGGGGTTGTGGGTTTGGGCATGGTGTGGCCGGAAAGTGCCCCCGTGCCCTCCAGCCGGTGGGGCCCCGTGGTGTGAAAGGGCCCACCGCAGGTGGATGAAGGCCCCACCGTGTGTTGAAGGAGCCCACGTGGGGTGAAAGACCACGGGGTTGGGTGGAGCGGCGTTGTTTTTTTGCGCCCAAAACGGCAACGTGTTTGCGAAGCCCCACGGTGGGTGGGGGGAAGAATGCCCGGTATGTGAAGGGGAAGGACCAGTGGGTTGTGATTTTATGTTTCCCCGCCGAGGTGGGGTGTAAGGGAGATGGAGGTCCGGCAATGCCCGTGAGCATGCCCCACCCAGCGTCTCCCGGTGGTGAATGTGAGTGTGTGGAAGTGGAAGTCCTGTTGGGCGTTCGTGGAACAACGCAGGGTTGGGGGGTGGGCGTGGGTGGAACGGAGAACGACGGGCCCGACAGAGGGACAACCCCCGAAGAAAAAGCGGCCGTAGTTTGTTTAAAATGGGGACCGTGCCGGGTTTTCCACCCAGCGGGCGAGGCGCCGGTCCCCCCCCGTGCTGTTTTGGCAAGCGTACGAGGGCCCCCCACTGCCCCCCTCGCTTGCCGGGAAGTGGAGCCCCCCGGTCCCCCCGGAAAACAGCCCGCGGTGGAATTTTGCCCGATCCCCCGCGGACCGGACAAAAGTTTTAAGGCAGGGGTAAGAAACGGATTTGGGGACCGGAAATGGGGTTTTCTTTTTTTCACGCGAGCGTGTGTTTTTAGCTCCAAACGGGGCAGAAGCAACATGGTTGGTTTCGCTGGGGGGAGCCCCCCGGAAGTGCCGAAGGGTCTTGAGTATTTTTGGGGGGTGCGCAGAAGGGGGTTACGTCATGGCTTGCAAAACGTTTGGGGTTTGGAATTCCGGCAAAAAAGGAGGGGGTAATCCCTGCCGGAGGGGTTGCCGTCCCCAAAAGAAAGGGGACCAAGGGTAACCGTGCCAAAGCTGGCATGACCCGTTCACGGGCCAAGGGTGCAAAGTGGGGGCGCGAGGGCTGGGTTGAGTTGGCCCGCGCTGAGGTGGCGCGCATAATTTGGAAAATAACAAAAAATTAACGAAAGCCAAGCCCTCGCTTTCCCGTGGTGAAACAGGTTCCGGGTAATGGGGTGGAAAGACCACCCCTGCCCCGGGCAACAGGATAACAAATAGCCTAGGGGGAAAGGGGTTAAGCCATAAGTTTTTAGACCGACTTCATGGGGGCCAAGGGGTAAAAAAAGTCTTAGAGTACCCGTGGAAAAAATTGGAATTTTAGGTTAAGAGGGACAAATTGGGTATCCCAGAATTTTAAAGGAATGGGGAAGATGGGAATTATTTTTTGAAAGACAGTTGACAGACTTTTTTGGATTGGTGGTAAAGAGGGGAAAACCGTTAGCTTTAAAAAGCTTTAGGTAGTGGTTTAAAATTTTGGAAACCCTGGCTAATAAGATAAGGGATACGTGGGAGCACGAGTTTTTAGTTTAGGGGAGGTAGTTTAGAAAGGAAATGGGGCAGAGTTTTAAGGCGTGGTTGAGGTGGGGTGTTTGAAAGAAAAAGTTTTGGTGAAGGTTGTGTGGAAAAACGTGTTTGAGTGAGGTGGGAGGCCCAAAGGCGAGGTTCTGTGTGGTGGAGCGAATGTGGAAATTGCCAATGGTGGGCAGGATGAGTGGGATGGGGGGAGGGAGTGGGGAACCTCCCGCCCCCAAGGGGACCCACGGGGCAGTTTGGGTAGAAGTGGGAAAGTTTTAGTGGGGTTTTTAGTTTTAAATTTGGATCCCAAAAATGGAAGGTCCGTTTTTTTTTTTGGTTGGTGGGGAGTGTAGCCTCCGAAAACCTGGGTTTTTGGAGGGGGTTTGGGCCAAAGGAGCCCCTGGTTTGGGACGGGGCTGGGAGCGTGGCTTGCGAACGGTGGGAAGTATCGCTGAGTGGGGTAACCCGGGCCAGAACCGGGCTAGTTCGGGCCCCGTGGGTTAGGGCCCAAGGGGCCCCAATGGGGGGCCGGGTTTTTTTAGCGTAGTGGGCCACGGTGCCCCGCCCTTGTGCGGGGGCCCCGGATAAGCCGTCCGTTTAGCCGCGTGGCCAGTGGTCCGTGGGCCAACGGTGGGACCCACGGAAAAGGAGCCCCCGGGGCGCCCAAAAGCCCCTGCCACGTGGTGGCGTTTACAAGGGAAGTTTGCCCCCAATGGGGGGGCAAACTCCCCGTGGTTTTTTTAGGAAGCCTGGGTAAAAAAAGCTCGGAAGGGGCGTGTAAAAAGTGCCACCGGGGGGGTGCCCTCGTTTTATTGGTGGGAATCCGGCAGCAAAGGGGTTCGTGGCCCCCCTGCCAAAAAGGGGAGCACACGCCGTTCCCCAGCCCCAGAAACCGTGGCCAAGGGGAAACGAGGGGAAAATTTTGAGGGCCCCCGAGGCCGAAATTTGGAAGAGGACACCAACACAGCGAACAGGAAAAAAAAATCCCTGGGTTTTTTTTAGAACCATTAGATTTAAGCGGAGAGGCGCCCTTTGTTGGAAAAGCCCCCCGGGGTTAAAGTTTGTTAAACAGTTAAATGGTTAGGGGTTAGAATTAGGAAAGTGGTACCCCTCCCGCACTCCCATCCTTTCGATCTCCAGTTGTGGGGCCCCGCTGGACCCACAATTTGGGTTTTAGATGCTGGGGAAGGATCTTGGGGGAAAGGCCTCCCTGAAGGCCCTTTCATTGGGCCCCCCTCGGACAAAAGGACGCCTAGCCCTCCCTCATTCCCCCTCCGGGAAAGGGGAACGTAGGGTTTTGGGGAGTTAGGGCTTAGGAAGAGAATAGGGTTTAGCCCCGAACAAGGAAACCCGATAAAAGGGTTTAGGGGAAGATTTATGTGGGGAAAGTTGAAAGTAAAAGATTAAAACAAACAAACACAAAAAAATTTTAATTTGGGCTAATAAATTTTGTTTTTGAAAACCAAATTAAGGGAAGTGGGTTATGAAAAACGAAGTGGCAGGCCAAAGGCGATAGGGTTTTGGGGAGGGAAAGACAGTAAAAGTAGGTCCCCGAGCCCGGCCCCTTCCCCTTTGCCGAGTGGCCAGCCACCCACCGCACTCCCTCCCACCAACCTGTACTGCAAGGCCTGGTGGGCCGCGCCAACTTCAAATCGCTGGCTTTTTGTTTTGTTTACTTGCAAGGCCTTGGTGGCCCGGCCCGGATCGAAACTACGGCCTTGTTTTTTTTACTGCAAAGCCTGTTGGGCCGGCCGGATCGTCTGCCGCTGGGCTGTGGGCTGCAAGGCCCTGGGTGCCCGGTCCCCCGAATCGTTTGCGGGGCCTGGTTTTCTTTCCCAAGGCCTGTTTGCCCGGCCAGTTCGCCCTGCCCCGGCTGTGGTTTGCCCCTGCCGCGCCTGGGTTCTGGCAAAGGCCCCATGCCCCTTGGCCGCCTTTATCCCTTTGGGGCCCAATGCCCCATGGCCCACTTGCCCACGTCAATCAGTTTTTGCCCCCCGTTCTTGGTTCCAATTTTTTGCTTTTGCCCCCCTTGTTTTCATTGCCATGTTGCGCCAGGAATCCAACAAGCAAACAGTTGGCCAAGCTGCAGGAACTGTTCCCCCCCCTGTTTGGCAAGCCTTTGCAAACACGGGCCCCTGCCCCCAAGTGGGGGCGCCCCCGTGCCACCGGTTTTTTTTTCTTTTTGACTTTTTGGCCCCTTTTTTCCTGCCAAGAAGTGTTTTTCAATTGAATTTCCCCTGGGCCCCATGGGGGTTTAAGTGGGTAAAAATTTATAGGGTTTTAGGGTGTTTAAAGTTGGTTGTTATTTGTAAAAAATATGAGTTGGTTGCCCCCCGGCATTGTTATTGTCCCTTAGCCGCCGGAATTTTTTAAATTTTAAGTCCCCCCGTCTGAAATGGAGTGGAGTTTGTTTTTAGTTAGTTACTCCACCCCTCCAGGGTTATTTTTTATTTTGGGGGACCGAAACCATGAAATGTCCCCCGCAACTCAGGGATCCAAGGTAAAACGTACTAGGGGAAGAAACCTTCACAACTAAGTGGCAACAAACGATAATTTGAAACGACTCGGGAAACGAGTCTGTTTGGTAAAAAAGGGGAGGGGGTAAGTTGTTTACCGGCTTGGTGGAAATTCGCCAAACCCATGCATAAAAGGCCCGTAGGTTGGAAGATTATTTTCTGAAGTTTACATGTTGGTAGTTAGCCCAAAACCCATTTGTAATAGGGGAATTAAATGGTGATTTCATTCGGGCTGCCCGATTACTTTTGAAGTTTTTAAGGGCGTTTTTTTCCTGTTCCTTGCTTTAATTTTTCGAACCCAACAACGCCAAACCACCTTCAACGCCAACCACCACCGCCGAAACCAAGCCACCACGTCCAACAAGGCCAGCACGCCACCTTCAACAAAACCACGCCCCATCTCCCAAACCACGCTACCTACAAAACCAACGAGCCATACCTCAGCGGTCTAACGTAACGACCGGTTTTGGCCGCGTGGCCCAGCCCCCGTCCCGAACGCGAGAAGGGGAAGGGGGGGAGAAAAAGTCCCAGGGCGGGGGAACCGCGCGTTTTCCCCCGCCTGTTTCCTTTCCCTTTGGCCCCGGCCGCCAAGAAATGAATTTTCCGGCCCTCTCGTCCCCCACAAGCCGCAAAGGTGGGGAGGGGGAACGAAGAAAGGGAAAAACCGGCCCCCCTTTTCTTCGAAGCGGCCTTCCGAAGGAAAGGTGGGGAAAAGCCCGAGAACGGGGCGTGGCCCGCCGGGGGCGCATAAGAAGCCCCGGAGGGAATGAGGGGGTTTTTTTGGTTCTTTTTGGGTTCTCCTCCTGCTCCGCTTCCCTGCGGTTTTCCACGGGAGAAGGCTGCGGGCCCACGGCGGAGTTGACGGTCCCCCCGCCGAGGGACTCAAACCACCCCAGGGGGGGAAAGTTTTCCCCGACCCTCCCAATTTTCTTTTTGGGGTTTTTTTTTGGTGTGGGAACCCGTGTTTGTGTGGTTGGCACCGTGGTCCCCTTTCGGTTGAAGGTTTAGAAATTGGGTGTTAAAGTGGGGTCCCCCGTTTGTGGTCCCCCCACCCCGCGTAAATTCGGTTTTGTAAGCTCTGCAATTGTTGGGGGTTTTTTGGGTTCCTTTTTTATTTGAAATATTAAATGTGCCCCAATTGCCTTCAATTCTGAACTGGGTTTGGCTTTAATTGTGGTTGCTATTCCGTTGGTCCCCGTGTTTTGTTTAAATAAAATGTTGGGGGCCTTTCTGTTTGAAAAATTTCTTTCCCCCGTTCCCCGCTGCTCGTTTTCCTCCTTCGTTTGGGTCCCCTCCATCTTTTTTTTAACGTAAAGGGGGTTTTTTGAGTGGGCGCGGGACGCCCGATAAATTAATCCAAGGGACCGTCCAAAGGCCCGACGATAACCCGTTCCGGTTTATCCCGTTAAGCATGGGAAACGGTCCCCTTTAAAAAGCGGCCCCCGTTGTCCGGAAAGTCGGCCTGTTGGGGCGAGGTTACAACCCCCTCGGTAGGTTAACCCCGTTTGGCGGTATTTAGGGAATATCGACCCTTTTTCGGCCGATACAACCTACTTTCCGCGCGGGTAGAATGCGGAACCTGGGGTTTGTGGGGTGAGGCCGAAAAGGTCCAGCCGTGGGAAAACTGATCCGGCGTTTAGCGGGAGGGGTCCCAAAACGACTGAAAATTTTTTGTCCCGTCCGGTTTGGCGAGGGCGGTCCCCCCGCTGATTTCGGTCCAACCGTGGGCCCCGATCGCCACGCGAACGGCCCCCGCGAATTCGCAAACAATATTTTATATATTATATATATATAATATTATATATATATATATAAATATATATATATATATAATTGTTTAAACGGCCTTTGGTGGAAAAAATTTTTTGGCCAATAACAAACCAGAAAAGTTCCCTAAGTTTTTTAGTAATAATCGATAAGTTTTTCAAATGTTTGTAGTTTTAGTCCCAACACCATTTTGGGGTTTTAAGAGGGAAAATATGGTGTTGGATTTTCATCCGGGCCCCTTTGGCGACCTTTTTGAAAGTTAGCCATTTTTCTTTTTTTTCTCTATCGTTTATTTTTTGGACCATAAGCCTGCCCAACAACCTTCACACCACCACCTTCGGCCCTCCTTTTACCCCACCCAAACTCCACCCCGCAAACTCGCTTTCACCGCCCATTTCCTCAATGGAACGCCCCGCGCCCAACAACCAAACCACCACAGCAAAACCACCCACCACCTTTCGCCCTTTCTCCTTCCACAAACCTCCACCAACCACCAGTCAACAACCGAATGCCGTGCCCTTGTCCAAAGGGGCCCCCGTTTTAGGTTGATTCTTGCTGAAACGCGTACGAGCCGGCGGGTTAAAAACAATGGTTGCCTTTTTAACGGAAAAGGGAAATTCGGATGCAGGAAAGAGGGCCTCCCCCACCCCTTTTTTCCGCCCGACCAATTGCTAAAACGTCGGGTTTTGGGTTGTGGCCCCACCCCCCACGCGATGGCATGTGGAAACCTCCCCTTTTAGGAGGAAATTCCCCCGGATCAGGAGAGGCTCACGCCCCTTTTGCCCAACCAAAATTGGCTTGAATGGTTCCCGGGGGTGTGGCCCGCAGCCCGCGAGATGCTGGTTGGAGACCTCCCCTTTAGGAGGAAATTCGGATCAGGAAAGAGGCCCCTCACGCCCCTTTTTTTTGCCCGACCAATGGCTTGAACGTCCCGGGTTGGGGCGGTGGGCCCCCCGGCCCTCCAAGCCGCGGTTTTTTTTGAAATCACGAATTCCATAACACGCCTCCTCCTCCGGTCCTATAAAGAGCGAGCAACAAGCCGACTCGCCAACCGGGGTGGGTTTCCCGTGGTGGGAGTGTCCCGAGTTTTGGGGGGCTGTGGTTTTGGGGTTTTTTTTTTTTTGTGCTGAGCCCTGGTGGGCGGTTGGCTGTTTTTGGCCTTGGTGGCTTGGGTCCCCCGGTTCCAAGACGAGGGCAAAAATCCGTGGAGGTTTTGTTTCGTTGCCCCAGGGGTCGAGAGAGAGTTCCCCCGCGGAAGTGGAAGCAGGGGGCGCGGGAAAAGAGGAAAACTCAAGGGGCCCGAGAGTTCGCCGGAAAGTCCCCGGTGCGGTCCCCGAGACCCCCGCTAGCGGAACGAAGCGTCCGCCCATTTTTCCCCCCCTCTTCCCGATCCCCCGGAGGCCACAAAACAATTTCCCCCCTCCATCCGCGCCTGAGATAGGCCGCCAGTAAACCAAATCTGTTCCCCAACCCAACCGTGGTTGGCCCCGACCAAAACCCGTGCCTGCCCCCGCAACGCAACGCCAAAAGGAAAAGCTCACCCGACATTACCAGGGGGCCACGGAGTTTCAGGCGCCCGTTTAACGCGGGAACATTTGCGGCTTAGCCCCCGCCATCTGCGCCACGAGGGGCGCGGGTAAAAGAAACCCCTTCGGTCCTCAAAATGGGACCCTGGCCGATCCAAAAACCCAGGTCCCACAATTTTCAATTTTTGGTCCCACGGAACCTTGGTCCTGGGCCCTTCCTTTGGGGCCCTGTGAGGGTGGCTTTGGTATTTTTTCCCCTTTTGGGCTTTTTGGTGGGGTAAATGTTTGGGTGGGTGGTGTGGTGGGCAAACCAGGTCCCCCCCCTATTAAAGTTAGAACCCGTATAGGTTGGCTTTTGTACAAAATTGGCTTTTTATTTGGTTTTTTACTCTGCGTAATTGGGCCTCTTTGGCCCCTTTGACTTGGGTTGTAAGTGCCATTTTTTTGTATGATTGTAAATTACGTGCTTTTGTCCCTTGCGTGCGAATGAAAAAGTTTGCCCTTGTCCCAAACTGTTTTCCCCCCGTTTTGTTTTTTGGGTCTTTCCCTCTTGGTTTGGAAATTTTCCAATTCTTGCATAAGGTAAGGGAATTGGGTAAAAAGTGGGTTTGAAAAACCCGAATAAGGTTTTAAAAAACTGGAACCGTCCGGAGGGCGGGCGGGAATAAACTCCGCTTCGGTTATCCTTCCTTTTAGCACGGAATTGAGCCGCTTAAAGCGGTTTCGTGTCACGAAGTCGACCCTGCGGCCGGTGGTTTACAACTCCCTCGGTAGCTAACCCCCGCGCGGTTAAACTTAGGTATTCGAACCCAATTTCCGGCCCGATTCACCGTATTTTCCGCGCGGGTTGGGAAAAATGCGGGACCTGGTTGTTTTGGTGAAGGTTAAACCCCCACCCCGTTGGGACTTGGGGGCTTTTCCTTGGGCGGTAAAGTTTTCCCCCCAGGAGGGTCCCAAACGACCTGAATTGGTCCGTTCCGGTTGGGGGCGACAACGTCGCGATTTCGAGTTTTAATTGGTGGCCCCGATCGGTACCGCCCGGGCAGCCGAAAATTCCGTAACAATTAATTATATAATTATTATATATTTTGTTTAATGGGTGGCCGGTGGGCCGTCGGGGGCCGGCGAACCGACGCCCCGGAAATAGATTCGCCGCCCGGATAACTCCGAGTCGACGGGTCCCCCCCCCTTTGGGTACAAAGAACCGAAATTTACACCATGGGCCAAGGAACCAGTGGGGTAAGGGTCCCCGAGGGGCCCCCAAATGGTTCCATTTTACCTAAATTACCACGGTTGGATCCCAACTACCGGGGTTATTCATCCATCGACGGAACCTTTCATTACGGAACAACCGCCCCGAGGCGAGCCTGGTCCCCGTGCGGTTGGGGGCGAGCGACCTTTTAAATTCGCCGAGAAAAAACCGTCCCGGGTCCCACAATGTTCCCCCCTTTTTACGGAAAAAGCAATGGCTTTTTCTAACTCCCAAACACAACGAAAAATCGCTTCAAGTCACAAATGGGAAGATCCGACGGCGACAGCCCTTGAAAACATTTAACAATTGGGGGGAAAATTTTAATTAATAATAATGGGAACTAAGGGAAGCACCGTTTAAAGAGCAGACATTTTTTCTCCCCGTCCTATACAAATGCAAAATGCAAAAGAATTTTTTTTAACAGCAAACAAACAAAGCAATTAAAATTTTCCTACTTATTAAGACGGGCCCACGGACCACAACGTTTTACACCACCACACACCCAAGGAAAATGGCCTCCGAGCTCCAAGCCTCGGAAGGCAGGGTGGACGCCTGAAAACCCCAGGAGCCCCTATCCTCGAAACCCCTCTTCCCAACCTCGTTGGTCTTCAAGTTTTTGGTTTCGGGTCCCCGGTCCCAGCGAGAGGAGGCTGGGAAATCCCAAACTCGCCGTGAAGCCTTTCCCCGAGCCTTCCCCGCGAAATCCCTCCCCCGTGGTCTTCTCAACACGTGCTGGGTGAAGACGAGTGCCGATCCCTTCCCCCGTCCGATGTGGGCTTCCCCCGAGGAACCACCCTCAAAAGAGAGGCCGAATTGAGTTCCCCCGCACCCAAGCCCGGGGAAACCAAAACGGAACCAAAAGGCCCTTTTTTCCACGAACACGAAGAAGAAGCCCAACTTTTCGCAGCTCGAGCCGAGTAACCTGCTCAACTCTCTTCCAAACAAGGCAGCTTGAAGCAAAAAGCTTTCAAAAGCCTCCAACCCTAACCAGTGTCAAGCAGGACCCGAAGGTCTGCTGAACAACCACTCCCCCCACTCCCCTGCCACTCCGGACACGAACAAAGAAAGGGATTCTCTTATACTTATCCACCCTCCCCGCGCCCGGCGTGACTCATGCCTCGTGATCCATCCCCCGCTCACACACGGGTGGGAAGGAGTTGTTGACGTCATGAATCAGGGACGGAAGGGCTCTTCTTCTCTTTCGCAGAAGAGGGGAGGGACGTCTCCATTGTTCGCTCCCAAACTATTAAATCGATCCGCAGCGCATCTAATCGATTTCTAAACATTTAAACAATGGAAGGTGAGCTATCTAGGAAACAAGCACTTATGACATAGCTGACTAAAGGAACCTGTATGTTGTGTGCAATCAAATTCGTAACATATATATATATATATATATATATTATAATATATATATTATATATATGTTACGGCTGTGGAAATTACCAACCACCATTCAGGTCCGTAGGTGAGGTATTTCTGAATACATGTATAGTTAGCCCCAAACCCGTTGTTTAGAGGGAATTTATGTGATTCATTCGGGCTGCGATCCTTCGAGATAGCCGTTTTTCTGTCCTTTCTTTAATTTGAACAACAACCACCAACACAAGCCGCTTCTCAACAACCGCGCCACCCCCACCATCCACGCAGCCACTCTTCGCCCTCGCCGTTCAACAGGCTCCGTGTGGCTACGATCTCCGCAGAGCTAGCAGGAGGATGCACACGTTTACGGCCTGTTTTTCCCGTCTGGCTTCTCCGCGCTTGGCGGAGAGAAGCGAGGGGAGGGCAGCTCGCCGCCGATTGGCGGATGGACAGTGTGAGGCGGTAGGGTGAGGGAACGCCCCTGTTCCAGAACCTCTCGAAGGAGGGTGGAGCCAAGAACGGGGCGGGCAGCGGGGCGGGGCGCCGGGGTATAAGAGTCGGAGGCGCAGGAGGCATTCTGTCTCTCTTGGGGTGTTCTCTTGGGTCGGCTCTCTTGGTTCGGTGTTCTCAGTCGGCTCTCTCTTGGCTTGGTTCGTCTCTCTCTCAGTTGGCTCTCAGTCCGGTGTGTTCTTGGTTCGGCTCTTTCTCAGTCGGTGCTCGTCCGTGGCATCGAGAGGCCAGCACGAGCAGGCACGAGGCACGCCGGAGAGACCTCGCGACCACGCTCGAGCACGGAGTCACGGCCAAGCGGGACCACGTCGGCGGACGGTCGCCAAGGACTCGATACGACCAGGGAAGTCGCGACTTCCATTTTCTTTGGGTTTTGTGTGAACGGTGTGTGTGGCCGAGTCCCGCAAGTAGAACTGTGTAAGTGTGGCCGTGTGTTCGCGTTGGTCGGTCTTAACTCTTTCTTTTATATGTCATTCTTGCTATAAATACATGCTTATGTGTGCTTTTCGTGTGTTGTGTGTAAATAAAATGTGTGCTTGTGAATTGTTCCCCCGTTTCGCTGCGTCCTTTCCTTTGTTGGGTCTCCATCTTGCTTCATGTAAGGGGTTTGAGTGGGCGGGATACGCCCGATAATTAATCTGAACCGTCAAGGCCGACGATAACACCCCGCTCGTTATCTCTGTAGCACGGAGGCGACTGCTTGCGGTTCGTGTCCGGAGTCGACCTGTGGCGAGGTACAACCCTCGGTAGGTTACCCGTGCGGGTATTTAGGTATATCGACTTTGGATTCACCCTATTCCGCGCGGTAGAATGCGGACTGGGTTGTGGTGAGGCCGAAAGGTCCACCCGTGACTAGATCCGGCGTTAGTCCGGAGGGTCACGACTGAATTGTCCGTCGGTGGCGACGTGCCGCGATTCGAGTTACGCGGTCGTTCGCAGCCGCGGCGGGCGCGAATTCGCAACAATATATATATATATATGTATATTATAAAAGACAAAGATCCACACACATTTCTCATCTATGAATGGAGGCGATAACCAATTATCTCTGACCAAATCAATTAACCAGGTGCCCAGGATATATAAAAAATATATATATATATATATATTTATATATTTATATATATAATATATATATAATTATATATATATATATTGACATTGTCTGCACTGTCATGATGATTCGCCAATAAGCAATGAAACTGGTCCGGCAGCTGAGGGGGTGTTTCCATGTATGTACTCCTTGTGAATGTCTTTGCAGCTGTTGAGGAACTCTGGGAAGGGTTTGAAACAGCAAAGAGCTTTCCTTGTGTAGGTCTTCTTGGGTTGCTATATGCAGCTTCTTCGGCGAGAAGACCATGAGAGAAGTCAATTTATATATCGTCCTGAAATACAACCGTCGCTTCACTGATGGGAATATTAAGTGCGGGGAGAAAGAGGGAGGAGAGGGAGGGGTAGACAGAGGAGGAGGGAGTGAGAGGAAGGGAGGGGAGGTATAAGGAGGGAGAGAGGAGGGAGGGAGAGAGAGGAGAATGGAGGAGGGGGTGGGGAGGGGAGGGAAGGGGGAGGAGAGGAGTGAGTGGAGGGAGAGTGGATGGAGTGGAGGGGGAGAGAGAGAGGATGGAGAGGGGAAGGGTGGAGGGATAAGGAATGGGGGGTGAGAAAATGGGGGTTGAGAGGGGTTAGGGAGAGAGGATGGAGGGGGAGGGAGGAGTGTTGGGGGAGCTCGGAGTGGGAGAAAGAGGGGACCTAGGAAGGGGGTGAAGAGCGAAGAAGGGGGGGTGGCGGAGCAACCTCTCATCAATCGTCACTCTACACTCTGTGAGGGAGGGTGGGAGCAAGGAGGATGGTGGAGAGATTAGAGGGAAGTGGGAGTGGAGGTGGGTTTGGGAGGCAGTAAGCAAGAGGGGGGTCGAGGGAAGGCAGCGTGATGGGAAGGGAAGAAAGCATGAGACAAGGGAAGGTAAGACGAGTGAGGGAAGAGAAGGGAAGGCAGTGTGAGGGAAGAGGAAGTGAAGGAATCATAAGTGGCGGAGAAGGAAGGCAGTGTGACGGGCATGGAAGGAAGGGCGATAAAACGTACCAAAAAGCAACATTTTCTTTTAACCCTGGTTCTATAAACCGGGTGGGAGCATTTAAAACCTACTCTATCTACCTGGCAAAGTCCTGCGTGCATGCATACACTCTTGGTCTGCTCACCGATTCTGAATACATGCCACAGTCACGCTCAAGAGAGGAGAAGGGTGGGGGAGCATGGACAGAGATGAGAGAGAGAGACGAGAGAGAGAGAGAGAGAGAGAGAGAGAGAGAGAGAGAGAAGAGGGGGAGAGGAAAGGGGGAGGGGAGGGGTAGAGAGAAAGAGAGGGATCGGAGAGAGGGAGAGGGGTGGGATCGGGGTGAGAGAGGAAGAGCGGTAAGAGAGGGAGAGGGGAGACAGAGGGGAGGGTAGAGTGCAGAGGGGGAGGTGGGGAATTCCAACAGATATGACATCCAGTTTAATGTCTATCCGAGAGATGGCACACACGTTGATGAATCACCCTGCCTGTGAAACACCGATATGACAGTTTATAGATGGGTCGGGATTCGAACCCAGGCTAGGCAGCTTAGAGCGAGCATGCGTACCTCTCAGCTACCCTGCCATGATGTGGCAATTCATTGCTTTGTAACTGAAAACATTTTTTCTCATTGTAATGATCTAATTTATTGTGCCTTCTTCACACCGGAGATGTTCACATGGACAACCACACCGCGACATCTCCATGGAAGCTTGTAGAGATTGAAGCTTGAAGAGCACTCCAGGCAAGCACTCCAATGACATGGTTGAAGAAACTTCTAAACAGGAAACGTTTAGTTTTTTAAAATTATGTATTTATCTATGCCGAAGTGACAGGTCATATAATGAAAACAGATTGTACAAAAAGGGAAAACGTGGTGTAAAATGAAATTGCACATTCTCAGTGAGCCAGCCACCGTCCGGCGCACCACAGAACAATGAGGGGGCTAACACAGGTGAGTAGTCCCTGAAATTTGTTCAAGAAGATTTATATACAGGAGACCCTTCTATAAGCAGGAGATGCATTCCCGTGAAACACTGTGTTATCTCAAAACGTGTTATGGGGCAATATTTAACATGTAAAAATCTGGGGTATGTTCCATACAGGGAAGATTTCAACCTTTTAAGGTTGAAGACCTGCATAAAAACCTCAAAAAATCAGTGAACAATGCATAAATAAAACATATAACTAATAAAAACATTAAAATGAATTACGCTTAAGTGTTGTCATGAATGGGGTTGGATACAGTACATATTGCTTGTGGCAGACTGTCCAGTTGAGGTTGAAGAATCAGAAGATGAAATGGAGGCTGATTCACTTGGGATTTTTTTGAAGAACTTCATAATGGAGACGTGAGTAGCTGCCTTTATTTTATGCTCGTTGACCTCCTTGTAACATTGCAGGACATTCTCCATCTCCCTCCGCACCTTGGAACTTCTCATGCAGTCAGGATCATGTTCATCAAAGGTGGCCATGGCTTCATCTGCTCCCACCTTTTAGGTGGGAAAGCTTTAGCCATGACCTTTGTCGTGTGGGATTTAACAGGCACAACCTCCTCAGGAGTTGATTCTGATTCCTCTCTGATGCAGTCCTCCTCCAGAGCTAGAAGATCTTCATTGCTCAGATCCTTCCTGTGTGAGAGAAACAAATCCTCAACATCATCTTCGTCGACCTCCTCAAATCCCACTTTCAGGGCCATGTCGACAATCTGTTGCCTTGCTTCGCTGACTTCAACCTCCATGAAACCTATAAACTCAATCACTGCCTCAGGCCAGAGTTGATGAAGATGAAGATGATGGAGATGAAAGTGCGGCTGGGCATGCATTTCCAATAAAGTTCAGTTTCATCGAGGTTAAACACCTGGCTTGGTGTGTAACCTACATCCACAATCACTGATTTGAAGACAGCGCAAAAATTTTCGGCAGCAGCATGATCTGCAGCAGCAGCTCCCCCAATCAACTTGAGATTGTGGAACACATGGCGACTCTTAAAGTGCTCGCACCACCCATCCATCCATCCATTGGGACCATACTCTGTGCAGAGCGTTGGTGCTGCCTAAGCAGTCTCCTAGGCTATTGGACACAATCCTGGATGGGTCGCCACTCCCACACATTATACCAGCATGCTGGCACTCATTTTGCCAATCTCAGAAGGATGACAGGCAGAGTCAAACTCACCTGGTATTAATTCAACAGCCGAGTGGGATTTGAACTCAGAACCCTCAGATCGAAAGCCCACCACCCTACCCATTAAGCCAACACCAAGCATATAATTAAGCCAACTCCAGGAACCACCCATGACTGGTATCTAAAGGCACTGGATCATTGGTATCTTTGGTTAGATCACCATATAAACTTCTCGCCTTCTCTTGAATGACCATTCCAGACAAGTGCATGTTCTATTGGTTCTGATGCTCTATCCACGTGGTCAGCATCTTCGCCATTTTCTCAATAACATCGGGCTCAGATCTTGCAGTTCTGGTAACACTGAGATTCGTTGTTTTGTGAGTGCTCTTTCGGATTTTATCACGATTGTCACAAATGGTTCTCACTGCAGAATCACGAAGTCCCATCTCTCTTTGAATATCAATGCTGTGCTCACGTCTATCAAACCGATCTGAAACTTATAATTTCACCTCCAATTCATAAGACTTTCTTGACTTATTCTTCACTTGATCATTACCTCCAATGCCACGTGTTACATGCTTTGCAGCCATAGTTTCGGCCGCTGTGAGTGAACGACTCGCTCAGAATGACGGAGGAGCACAAACGACTCACTCAGAATGACGGCGCAGGAACACCAAAAAAGGTGTTATCAGAACACGGGTGATATGAGGGTCACCCATACAGTATTCAGTGATAATGTGGATATTGTAGAGCACTCGCCAAGTGGCTTAAGCACTCAAGGAATCACTCCAATTAAATGGTTGATAGTTAATGAATGGCTGGTTTGGCAAGTGATTAGCAATACATCGTTTTATTAAATACCTCCCGGAGTCGCAGAAATATCAAATATGTTTGAATTGGACAAATGAGCACTTTTTCTTTTAGCAGTCAGAAGTGCTGCTAAGTTCAATCCTTGAGCTTAAATTTTGTAATTCAGCTTAGTTTAAGAGATTCTCGAGGTTATGGCATGTGCAGAAATGAAATAAAGCCACGAACGGTGGCGTCTCCAAGCGTTTATAACATTGCAATGTATCCAGCCATTCGTAGGAATGATGATCAGGCATTCGATAAAATAAAGTGAGGATGGTGAAAAAAAGGATTTATCATCAATAAATCATTGCGGCCTGTTCCCTGCCAAGGCATTGTTGAGCAGGCCCAAAAAAAATGGTGGCTTAAGACTCTTGCGAGCTGACAGAGGGCTGACCAAGATGGCGTACCTAAATCTTCGTAAGACTTATTTTTGGTTTTTCGTGATGAGTACCCCCTAAATTAAATTAACCCAAACACTCAATTTTCATTCATGCACCACCTTGGAGTTTCCTTCATATGCTTGCAAAGTTTGGGCCGCTAGGTTTCATGGACGGAGAGACTGACGGACGCACACTGACATTTATTATTATAGATGGGTCTTCCACTCACAGTGGAATCACATGAAGTTTCATATCGATCTGTTGAGTGGTTTCGGAGAAGAGGATTTTTAAAGGATTTGTGTTTTTTTATACAATATGGCTACCCGGACCACATGACCGATGATCATAAATTTAAAACCCGACTAAAAATAACTCACCAACTCTTCATGAAAGACACTAGGATCTTTAATGTCATAACTAATGTGAGCAGACAGGCTACCCTGCTTAACATCGATTTGAGGGTTTATCCATCAGTTTATAGTCGGGTCGTGAATCAAACTCAGACGAGACAACTCAAAGGTACTCGTAAGTCCATTACATCTGCACTATCCTGATAAGCACCCATGTGCTGACACTGCCAACTACAATTCTGGTTCTGGCTCTGTTACTGTGCTCTGGAAAATGCTGAAAAGTCGTTGTGCCTGAGAACCTCTTTATAAATAAAAATCAAGTGAACGCTCAAGTGCTGCATAATTTTTTTTTCTCTTTCCACATGCAATTCTCACAAACGGGGTATGCACTGGTCTTCTGAAGTCAAAGTGCCATTCCTTCACAGCACACTCGATACGAGGCTATTTACATATTACATACCCCAAAATTGATAAACTTTAATCCTTCCAATTCTTGATCATCCTTCACCCAAGTCTCCCTTCCCGACCTTCCCCACATCCCCTATCTCATCACAAATGTATTTGCCTTTCTTCTTCACCCCCCATACTATAATATATTCCCTCTCTCTATCTTCACCTTCTCATCCTTTGAGCAATTTTATTTTATCTTTCTATCTTTACCCTCCTGACTGGCTGAGTGACTGTTTTCTCCATTGACTGGTGTGGTTTGATTCCCTTGGCTGTTCACTCACACCAACTCGCACTTGGCCAAGCATGTCGAGTATGCCAAACACCTCTTGACATGAGTTGACGGAGGCCTTCATCCAGGAATGGACTCAAATCAGCAGGTTCGAGGTTTTTGGGGTCCCTCCAAAACCCTTCCCAGCCTTCCCTGTTCCACCTTATGCATGCGTACAATGCAATGGGCTTTGAGGTGCCCACCACAAACTAAGCCATATACTCTTGTACGACGTTTATGTGAAATATAGGATCTGATTCTCGAACCTCTATCTTCTCGGCAAAAGCTAAGCCATGAAAAATTACATCTCAAGAAGCATTCTTTCACACGAATAGGGTATAATAGGATTGTGGCAATTGTTTCACCATATTACATGATTATGGGCAAGACTGGGTGCGTAACAGAGCAGTACATATGAAAAAGAATATGGTCACCACGAAGGTAATATAATTGGCTTGTAAATTCACCAAACAGTTTGCCACCCTGGAGGAGAGGTGGCGGTTTAACCTGACAATGATCACAAATCAAGTATGTTAACAGCTGTACAGGGAAGTATGCGTTTGCATGCAAGAGACATTCAATACCCACAAGCACATTTTGTCCTGTAGAAATAAGTGGCAGTAGCCTTTCCATTCAAATTTACGACTGACTCGATGATGGGAGTGAAATTACAAGAGTGCAACGGCTATGTGCAAGAAATTCTGGGTACAATCCGCAAATGCAATCCAAGTCATCTTATAGTGAACCCTCCCCTCCATCCGTCCATCCCCTCCACCTTCTCAACACGTTCCATCATTGATGCTGTGAAAACTTGGTGACATAAAAGTGCAGGTGCTGATACTTCATACAAAAGGATATAATCATTTGATCTTAATATATATATCAAAGCTGCAAAAGTAGCTTGAAGATGACATATACATTTTTGAACATGCTCACAAACTGTCTGCACTTGGATCAGTCTTTTTTTTGTCCACCGCCCCTCCGACAAGGTTGGAGGCGGGGACATTAAAATAAGCTCCGTCCATCCGACCGACCGACCGATCATCCGTCCATATACTTTTGTGTGCGAGATATTTCAAAAACCGTTGAACATTTCGCTTTCATATTGCAGACATCTATTCCTCATGACATTATCTCAACCTGATTAGATCAAGGCTGTAATTGCTTGAATTATGTTGCCATGGCAACCATCTCCGTAATTTGGCTTGTGTACGATATTTGGTGTGTGTGTGTGTGTGTGTGTGTGTGTGGTGTGGTGTGTGTGTGTGTGTGTGTGTGTGTGAACCACCCAAAAGGTGGGGGACCTCGAGTGTCAGTTCCTTGTTTCAATAGTCTTGTATCAAATACTTTGTTTTGCTTTGAAGTTAATTAACTCCAAAGCAGTCCAAGACTTGTGTTAATGTAAGCCTTTGGAAATTTCGTAGACCACAACACATATGGCCTTTACTAATTTGCACATCCTATTTATACCTTTATTTCTACCTCTGCTTCTTTCCTCATTTTGTGTGTGTGTGTGCTACCCTTGCTATCATGGTGTTAATCAGCTGTTAAAGCAATTCTGGCCTTGCATTAGATTTTTATCACCTGTTTTGTGTTGTGTAAGAAGAGAATTTGAAAGAGGAATTAATCCGGTAATGAGTTAATCTGTTCGCAAATGTCCTTTGACTGTACCATACTTCACCTTTTGGGTGGTAATTTGTATTACTGTATTAGATAAAGATCTCTCTACAAATGTGACATTCTCTTTGACATGTCTTCCAAGACATAATATTCAAGCTGTGTTTTTTCCCCAACGGGACTGGGGGGAAAACATTATCCTTCGTCGTAGAAAAAAGCGGTGTGACCCACTTTTAACCCCCTCCTCTCCAATTTATTTTTGAAGTATCACTTCCATAAGGGAAGTATTACCATTTTTCTCCGACGAAGCATAATGGCCAAAACCTCAGCCTCACCTTGTTTCTCAAGATGGTAAACATACACTTTCTCCACTCATAGTTGGGAAAATCCATCGTTGCCTTCTCGGCCAAGGCAGTCCGTCGCTTGCATTTACCAAGACAAGTATTTCTCACAGTATACAAGCAGCCTATTGGCAAGCCATCCGTGTTAATCTAATTTTTGTCTTACTGGTGATGCCTGAGAGCAAAAACTGTAAGAACTGCTTGCAAGTCCATACATTTTGGTTTTAGGGAAAAGGCTTGGTCTTTTGGCTGACATTCATGTGCTTGGCTTTGTTCTAATGGTTGGATTTTTTTTCCCGTTTTTAGACAAAAAGGTGTTCCTCAACAGAGGAACATCAGCTTTTAGTATGACAGTGCATTTTGGCCTGAGGACCAAGGTGTATGTGCATTGCCTTTATAAGCTTTTCAGCCTTGATTGGCCATGTAGTCATTGGGCTAAAGTACATGCTAAGCCTGTTTTGTGATATTACATTTTTCTTTTTTTACCTTTATTACATAAGAATGTTTTTCAATAAGAGAATGAAGCTTTAAAATGCTGCCTTAAACACTGAACACATGGGCTTATTCTCTTATTGTCTCTGTCTCTGTCTCCCTCGCCTCCCCCCCCTCTCCCTCCCCCCCCTCTCCCCTATCCTCCACCCTCTCTCCCCTTTCCCCATCTCTCTCCAATCACTACTCCCCCTGTGCACACTGCCCTCTCTATCTCCTCTCCCCCCTCCCAATCTTTCCCCAAATCCCCACTCACCCCCCCCCCCATGCCATCTCTCTGTCTCTCTGTCTGTCTGTCTCTCTGTCTCTCTCTCTGTCTCTCTCTCTCTGTCTCTCTCTCCTCTCTCTGTCTCTCTCTCTCGCCTCTCCTCCTCTCTCTCTCTCTTCTTCTCTCTCTGTCTCTCTCTCTCTCTCTTCTTCTTCTCTGTCTCTGTCTTCTGTCTCTCTCTCTCTCTCTGTCTCTCTCTCTGCTCTCTCTCTCTCTCTCTCTTCTCTCGCCTCTCTCTGTCTCTTCTCTCTCTCTCTGTCTCTCTCTCTCTCTCCTCTGTTCTCTCTCTCTCTCTCTCTCTCCTTCTCTTCTCTGTCTTCTCTCTGCTCTCTCTCTCTCTCTGTCTCTGTCTCTTCTTCTCTCTCTCTCTCTGTCTCTCTCTTCTCTCTCCTCTTCTCTCTCTCTTCTCTCTCTCTCTCTCTCTCCTTCTCTGTCCTCTTCTCTGTCTCTCTCTCTCTCTCTCTCTCTCTGTCCTCTCTCTCCTCTCTCTCTCTCTCTTCTCTTCTCTCTCTGTCTCTCTGTCTCTCTCTCTCTCTCTCTGTCTCTCTCTCTCTTCTCTCTCTGTTCTCTCTCTCTCTCTCTCTTCTTCTCCTCTCTCTTCTTGTCTCTTTCTCTCTCTGTCTCTTCTCTCTGTCCTCCTCTTTCTGTCTCTCTCTCTCTCTGCTCTCTCTCTCTCTCTGCTCTCTCTCTCTTCTCTCTGTCTCTCTCTCTTCTCTCTCTCTCTCTCTCTCTCTCTCCTCCTGTCTCTCTCTCTCTCCTGTCTCTCTCTCTCTGTCTCTCCTCGTCTTCTCTGTCTCTCTCTGTCTCTTCGTCTCTCTCTCTGTCCTCATCTCTCTCTCCTGTCTCTCTCTCTCTTCTTTCTCTCTCTCTCTCTTCTCTCGTCTCTCTCTCTCTGTTCTCTCTTCTTCTCTCTCTCTGTCTCTCTCTCGTCTGTCTCTCTCTCTCTGTCTCTCTTCTCTCTCTCTTCTCTCTCTCTTCCTGTCCTCTCTCCTCTCTCTCTCTCTCCTCTCTCTCTCTCTCCTCTTCTCTTCTTCTCCTCCTCTCTCTCTCTCTCCTCCTCCCCCCCCCTCTCCCCATCCTCCACCTCCTCCCCTTTCCATCTCTTCTCCAATCCACTACTCCCCTGTGCACACTGCCCTCTCTCTCTCCCCTCTCCCCCCTCCCACTTTCCCCAAATCCCCCACTCACCCCCCCCCCCCCATGCCCTCTCCATATATTTCTCTTCTCTCCTCTCTCTCTCAAGCTCTCCGCTTCTCTTCTCTCTCTCTCGTCTCCATCTCTTTCTTTCTCTTTCAGCTGGGAAGAGCAAATAGTCTGGGTATAGCAGACAATGATGAATTGCAGAGCAAACAGGCAACACTGACAGCCATGGCCGAGGGCTAAAGAGAAAGCATGGAACAAGTCAGAGAAGGAAGCAGTGGAAAAAAAAACATCTGTAGAAGTTAGTATCAGGAATCACCACCCAAAATGTGGTCGGAAATAAGGTCAAGACAAATAGAAATTGAGAAATAAAAATCTATCCAAAGACAACAACTTCCAAGGGGAAATTTGCATGCTCTGCATTTTTAGATATCATTATTGAACATGTGTTTCTGCCTTCGGGTTTCAACAGCAAGACAAAATCAGCGGAAAACCCCTACAGGAGGTTTTTGTGTGTATGTTAGCAGCCATTGCTGTCAGAGTGAATTCACATCGTCGCCAGGGGAGAGGAAAGAGAAACTGTTTTTATAGCCCAACCTAGAAGAAAGGGTGGGTGGGGTGGGAGGCAACGGTTTAGGGAGACAGAGAAGCAAACCAGGGGGATCGAGATGGAAAAAGTAAAAGGAAAATGAGATGAACATTGAATTGGTCCATCCTGCAAGAACGTAATTATCCAGCCAAGACCGGTTGCCTGACCATTGCAAAATTGGACAAATGTCCACTAAAACAGCCGTCTCATTTACTTGCAGGTATTCATCACGGTTGGACTGATGTTGCACTAATTTATTCTTTATGGATGAGTGTGATATATCAAGCTAAGAAAAGAAGAGATACAGAGCAAGGATTATGAGAGAAGAATAGGAAAGGGCTCGGGTTATGGAATAAAAACGGTTTCTCTTGGTCTATAACTTGGCATGTCCGATGTCCCCCTCACTGAGTAGAGGCAGAGAAAGAGCAAAAGCAGGAGAGAGTGAGGAAAGAGAAACTGTTTTCCTTGTTCAGTTAGGCTGACAAGTCTGGCAGGCAGATCAGGGAAACGAGGCAGAGGTCGAGAGAAGTAAAGGGTGTGAAAACAGAAGAAGAGGTAAGGAAGAGGAGGAGAGAAAACGAGATGGAGGAATAGTGTGTGGAATTAAGAGTCGTAAACTATTCCAAAGCGGGTGATCACGTAAGAGGATGACAATTAAATGAACGAAAGAATATTAAGCTAAAGAGTGGAAACATGCAAGGGGGTATAAACACAGGCAGACAAGCACATAGACAAACAGGACCTAGAGACGGTGTCCGGCTGTAAGTTTTGGGGTCGAGGGCAGACATCTGGATACAAGCTGGGACAGCCTCTGCAGAGAGCAGTTATTGTATTGGGCCCAAGTTTGAGGTCAGAGGCTCATGAAGAAGAAGAAACATCATCATGCAGTCGGGTGTGTATTTACCTATTTAATCGCCAGAGACGTGGTGGAAACCCCCAAAGGACGTCACATCAAAGACACGAGAGCAGTCCTGCTTGCAGCGGACACCTAACACCTTGGATTTCTGGGGGGGAAAGAATCCACGTCTTGCTAGTGAATTTAAACTTTTAAAAGCTTTGCATTAATATATACTAGCATAACCCGCGCTCTGCGCGACATGTTGGGGTGGGTGTGTTTGAGAAAGGAACTGATTGCAGAGTATCAGTAGTAATTTTACTTTAATGCAGTAAGTGGAATACGATTTCACTGTTTCACAACCATTTTATTTACTTTTTTTGTACCATGCACCTCATATGGTCTTTGAGATAATGTAAGCCGAATATCACGTTACTCGAGCGCAGAACAAAGTCGAAGATAGCGCGACACGAAACCGCAAAACTCGAAATAATATATAAGAATTTTATTTACTTTTTTGTACCATGCACCTCATATGGTCTTTGAGATAATGTAAGCCGAATATCACGTTACTCGAGCGCAGAACAAAGTCGAAGATAGCGCGACACGAAACCGCAAACTCGGAAATAATATATAAGAATTTTATTACTTTTTTTTGTACCATGCACCTCATATGGTCTTTGAGAGATAATGTAAGCCGAATATCACGTTACTCGAGCGCAGAACAAAGTCGAAGATAGCGCGACACGAAACCAACAAACTCCGGAAATAAGATATATAAGATATATAATATATATGTGCTGTGTATACATGTTGCTCTCAACTTCAATGCCTTTCCAAAAATGTCCTTTCAAGATGGAGGAAGCAATTCTGAATGATATTGACATTATTGGAGGTTCTGTTTGAAGTGAAATTAAACTCATTGTCTCAAAAAGTGAGAATTAATTACTATCCCTGATCTCTGTTAAACTTTCCAATTTCCATCCTTATATGAAGGAGAATGCACCATTAAGCAGCAAATGCAGCCTATCGGATTTGCTCACTAACTACTTTCTTGCCATTTGGTGTCCCTGATCAGCTGGCTGTCAAACAAAAATACATCACTTGCTTTTCCCAGCCAGTCATGGATCCGCACTGGCAAGTAATGGCTGCCTGCACAGAAATTGCTGGGAAATTCACCGAATTTGCATTCCTGCTTAATGATGCATTGTTTCATCCAATGATGATGTGATGATGATCTAGGAATTGTTCGTTTTTGAAATATGACATTTCTTTCTCGGTGACTGGTAATGGTCTGTACCTTTTGTGTTAAACCTGGAAGCCGAATGTGAACTGAAAGCGCTTCGTTCACAATAGCCACACCATTTGCACACTCAACAAGTGCATGTGATTCTCCTGTGTCCAAACTTATGGGTAGCTGCTGAGCACCTTCCTCAGCTTGGGCTTTCTCTCCTTGAAAGCTTCGAGGAAGAGCAAGATTTGTGTTCACCAGGTGGGAGTGTAAGGAGTTTGGAAGAGGAGTGCAAATAAGTCGACAGATTACACTTGGTGGTTGAGATGCTCATGCTGTTGTTCTTGACTGTTACTTGACATAGATGGTGAAAGGCAAATTGCAAAAAGTTCAGACGGAGTAAGATCTGACGCAAACTGGAGTAAAATCAACAAGATGCTTACCTGTATTTGGTTATCCCAAGAGCAGGCACAGTGTGTTTGCATCAAGGACAGAGACACCGATGACTTTCTAATCCCTGGACAGTCAAGAAGCAGCCTCTTTGTCGAATTTGGTTCTTGTGAAAAAGTACTGGATGAAACAGGGAAGCTTTTGGCCCACACTGGTGAGGTGTGGGCCAAAAGCTTGGATGTCAACTGACTATGCATCTCCTCCAAACACTCCATATCACCACTATGCACGTAGATGGGTCAGGTAATGAGTACAGCTCGGCAGTGTCAAATAAGGACTAATTGGCACAACAGAGGATAATATGGAGTAACAATTAATGAAAAGGAAATTAGATGGAGGAAGAGACCATTCGGCCCATCATGCCTGTGCCACACCAACACCAGTTTAAATAAATCCGTCAAAACTTCACTTCATTGGAGGAGGAGTGGGGATGAGAAAAGTGTAGCTGGCTTAGTGATGTCACAAGGGTGTTAAAATAAAGATGTAAAAAACTATTGTTTGTGGGTTGTGTTTATTTGAGGGGGGGTGGGTGGGCGAGGGCAGTTTTGGGACGAAGAATATACAACATCGACCACACACTCCCCCTTGACACGACCCTCTCAAAGACATCACACTCAGCATAGATGTGCAAGATCATCCGTCCGACACAAGTTACCTACAATCCTGCCAACATCCTGCACCTTTCTAGCTCCAATACTTCCAGGTACCTGTCGAATCCAATTTAAACTTATCTACTGTTTCTGCTGCCACTACCTTTCCAAGAGACCATTCCATCTTAACTACTCTCTGAGTGAGAGACCCCTGCCTTACTACTGTCTTAACTCTCCTCTTCTTTACTCTCAGGCTATGGCCCTGGTCCTTCACTGCCTTTGATGGTCTGGGTTAATAAGTCGTAAGTTGAGCATTATTAAGATGAACCTATACCCAGCAAATAAATAAATAAATAAAAATAATGAAGCAATGCAGGAGAAGCAAGTAACTGGAACCCAAAAGTCTAAGTACAAGAAAAAATTTACTGTAATCAAAGTTTGACCAAGAGAGAGAAAAATATGGATTTTTATTTTCAAGAAAGTAGATAAGGCTTAAGTCAATTTATCAAGATAAATGTAAGGAATTTACATTTACACAAATAAATTAAATGTTTATGGTGGGGAGAAACTTGAAAATCTTGTCAATTCTGTTGTCTCCTGCTTTTCTCTCCATGACTGTTTTCTGCTGACTGCCACCACATGGTCTCTCCCATTGTTAACTTCCACCGTGAGACCCTTTTCTCCTTTAACTCCTTGCTTCCTCATGCTGTGCTGCATCCATATGTTCATTCCCTCCTGTTTCCCCTTCGCCCCATTTTGCGGCTGCTGGTCGTTTGCCTCCTGTTGTTAAGCTCTTCAATAAGCCTCAACACCTTTGTAGAATTTAAAATAAAAATTCAGAAAGCTTTGTAGCGAGGCACTCGTGCATATTTAGAGGTCTCGTGTATTGCCAATGAGAAAGATATCAAGGTCTATTGTTTTTCTTGTTCAGGGAGTTCTCCACGTTTTGGTCGAATCTACAGCTGCCTCTTCAACCTCATTAAAGCGGAGTTTGGAAAACCGAATTCGTCACGTTTTTTCTGTTATATCTTCATCCTTGAGTTGATGTTTGTGTTTCTGTCCAATTTTCCATGTTAAATCGTATCTTGTTCTGTATTTGTTGAATTAGTTTTTGTGTTGTTCAAGGCCTACTTTAGCCTTTCCTCAGATAGCAGCTATGAAGATCCTGTGTCCCTTTTGTCTCCGCATTCCTCATATTGTTTATTTCTTCCCAAATATTTGACTTCGACATCCTCCTTCCAAATTTCTACTTTTTCCTTCTTGAGAGTTTGCTTCTCTATCCATCTTGTCCACCCCATGCACTACCACTCATTCCTCCCCACACCCATTATTTGTCCAAGTCTCCGTCTATTTTGTACTTCAACCTTGCTGTTGGTGTTCTCTCTCTCTCTCTCTCTCTCTCTCTCTCTCTCTCTCTCTCTCTCTCTCTCTCTCTCTCTCTCTGTTCCATTTGTTCTTTTGCATCATGATCCATTCAGTGTTCTAGGTCTTCCATGAGCCTTGACCTTGTATAAAAAGTGTAACTCTTAATGCAACATTTTTCATTAAAATGAGAGAAATAAAATCTGTACAAATCTTTCAGAAAAACTTCAATCACTGAAGGCAGCTTGAAGAAACACAGATTGGTCATTGTACAGGTGGATAAATAATGTCCCTCTTTCTCGTTGAAATGACACTGTATCAACAAATAATCCCAACATTGTGCAGCAGCATCAGATCACCACCTGCACTTTTTCACCACGGCCAGACTATTTGTGCATTGAAAACTGGGGACATCTTGGGAAATCATCAGCAGAACGTCTCCTCTGCACTCCATCTTTGAGATGAGCAATTCCCATTGTACTGCACCTCTGTTAGCGCACTCGCATGAAGTCAAGGATGCCATTCCAGGTGCACCAAATGTTAAATGGTATTTGCCATTATAGCATGAC
Organism: Eptatretus atami; assembly: GCA_035128595.1. Taxonomy (NCBI): domain Eukaryota; kingdom Metazoa; phylum Chordata; class Myxini; order Myxiniformes; family Myxinidae; genus Eptatretus; species Eptatretus atami. The sequence continues at coordinate 54,792,194 of CM068954.1, read as the reverse complement.
CTGCTTCCTCACAGAGCTGCAGTGGCGTTTTTCGAACTTGCCCAATAAAGGTTAAATTGATCCTTTGGGAAATGCTGGGTTTATGCCGTATCGACACTCTGCTGGGCTAAGTTCATGGAAATAAGAGGGTGGAAATGCCGGTAAGCACGTTCTGGTTCAGATATAGTTTTCTTGAAGAGCGATGTACATCCTTGATACATGTGGCATGATACAGTAGGGGTGGATTATTCAATCGACTTTTGCCACAGCTTTCAAGAAAGTCATTTTGGGGAGGTAGTAATAATAATGAAGCTTTTCCTGAGCTATTATTTATAATGATGACTTACCACTAATCCAATGCTCTTTGGACAATGACCTTTAGCTTCCACATACACCTATCCTTTCCACCAAAACTATATCCTCTATGCTTTCCAAAAAATAAGAGTAACTGCTTCAGCACAATGTAGGCCAGCAGCTGTTGGCGCGTATCATGTGAACGATAACTTGCACGCAGGATTCACTCGCAAGATGGTGACCAGATTTAAGTTATCCTCGATCTGGACGCCTATGATACAGATACATCAGATTTCATGCAGGCAATTAGATTCTTCTCCTTACAAAGGAATGTGGCTATAATAGCAGCTGTTAATATCCCTGCAGTCGTTTGCACCAGCCAGACAAAACACGACAATGTGCAAAAATCAGTCATGTTCAGTTCTTTTATCATTAGCAGGAATTGTTTTTTCCATTCATCCCACAATGGGCGCTTCAGTTTGTTCAACTCTGGCGTGTTGGCAAGCCATCAAGCAGAGAATGGTGTGAACAGGCAGAGTGTCAAAAGGGATCAGGGGATGAAACTCCCTATTTTGTGCTGCAAGCTTCCCTGAGACAGGGGAACCCTCGATTCAATGTCACACTTGAGGCACAAAGAAGTCGTTCTCAGCTTTCAGAATCGATCAGAAAGGATATTTCCTGAGAGAAGATTGCATTCTGGTTCTGAGAAAGTTGATGCTGGATAAATTAATTTTGGTCAGAAATCAATGAGGAGAGTCTCCAGGTGCAGGAGAGGTATCTTCAAATCTCCATCAGACGAATCTTCAGCATTACATGTTTAAGGGATCAAATACATATTACAGGCACACATTTCCAGACGTTTACACATCCTTCTCTTGTATCCACTACATTTCCCTTCTTTACCCTTACTCCTATCTCCTCCATACGTACCCGGCCATTCTTTTCTAGCCCCTTCTAATCGATACTTTATCACCCTCCACTTTCTCCGCTCTCTTCGAGCCTTGTCTTTCTTTTCACGAAATATTTTTTCCCAGTCTAATTCCCACCCCCTTATACACATGTAATAAACATAAGTCACAGAACTGCCAAACATCCGAGATGAAAATTTATACAGTACACAGTGAGGTCTTGAACAATGATGATGACAATGATGAATTTGAGTCGATTGAAAGTAGGATTAACACAGAATGGCCTGAAACATCATTGGGCATACATACTCATTAGGAACTTGAAGCAGAGTGACACCACAACTTATACTCACATCATTCGAGCTAAACACAATGATGCAAAAAGCCAGTACAAGACCTGATGGAAAGCTCGGTCGAAAAGATAGCAAGAATAGCCATCAAAATCTGTTTGCAGAAACAGTGTATGAGTGATGACAGCATAGCTGGCTCAGACCCTCATATAAACGGATTCATGCTGTGCTGAAAAGTTTTCAACACTTTTCCTGCCGAAATATGCATCTGCCCACGACAGATGGCAATGGAAATGCTTTTGCACAACAAAAAGCCAAGTGCGTGATATTGGACTCTCGCTGCTGGTCGACGCAGTAGCACAGCTTCAAATCCGTACATACTGCGATTTCATCTCAACACAAAAAGGGGTCTCGAAGAATGTTTTGCTTTTATACCCAGTGAATTTAAAACAAAACACATGGCAATTTTCCTGGTTATCTTATATATTCTTGCTCTGGTCAGTGTCAGAATGCAATGTGGAAATATCAGTCAGAGAAAGCAGAAGAGGCTTTGGGGTCATTGCAACTCAAAGGAGAGCCATAAATGAGAAAATGGTAGAAATACAGATCAAAGGAGGATAAGAACAAACCAATGATCCTGAAATTTCTGGATGCTTAATCAACCGAACGTGTCAGACCGTGGGTGTTGTGAAGTCGCACAGAGTGGAGCGTAGGAGCCGAATTCACTTGCTCATGCCTGTGGGTGGAGGCTTTCCATGTGTGTCTACAATCTGGCTAACACCTGCACACAACGAACATGGCTTGTCTCACAAACTTTTGTGATTGTTCCTTTAATGGCATCACTTATAAGTATCCAGATTGTGTACACAGAAACAGTTAGAACGTACATAATGTATTCATTGTGGCCAATAAACTATGAGGAAGGTCGTAAGCTAAATGATCGGCAGTTGCATTCTTCATGGACGTCTTCAGGATAGCGTCATTTTGATGCACTCAAATCTGTCCGTGGCTGAAGGATTACATCAACTGCACTCCCAGTGCTATTTCAGTGGTCATGGAAAAAAGTGGCTGAACAGGCTGAAGGATAACTCAGTGGTAGTGGAGTGCTCATCTCTGAGTTGTCCACTTAAATTGAATCACAGGTCCAACTAGAAGGGCACTTGGTAGAGCGCATACCTTCGCCACGCAATGCCTGATCCACGAGAACATATCGGGCCCAATACATTTTTGAAATATCATGTTATATATCGTTTTTGGCTCCATCTCTCAATGGTGAAGAATCACTTTAAAGATTAAATGATTCTAGTATCCAGATTCGGATACAGATCTTCACCAAAATAGAAACAATTTCTCATTGTCATACACTTAACGTGTCCACCAAGTGTCGTCCGAATCTGTCCACAACTTTTTGAGATATCGTGTCATATATCGGTTTAGCCCTGTCTCTCAACTGTGAAGAATCACTTAAAAATTCAAGTAGTCGGATTCGGATTCGAATCTTCACCAACATCAAATCAACTCGTCCTTGACACACACCTAACCTGTCCACAAAATTTTATCCGAATCCATCTAAACTTTTTGAGATATCCTGCACACAAACAAACAGACAGACAAATAGACAGACAGAAAGGGGTGAAAAGATAACCTCCTTCACCATCAGTTGAAGAGGAAATATAAAACGTCATTGCAGTGCAGTACCAGCAGGGTCAGGTCAGGTCAGGTATGGGAGCATGCGCCAGAGCAGCGCGTCGCTGCGTCTACTTTCCGCCAGTACTCCAGGAGTCTCCGTCTGGCCATCCCCCAGGCAGATGCCTGGCCCATCCCCATCTCATTGAGATGCTGATCAACCTGCTGCAACCATGAGGCACGTGGCTAGCCCATTGGCCTCCTCCACTCACGAGGCTCCCTCTCTGAGAGAATCTGGTGAGCAGGATCAGCGGCAGGAAAAAGAGCCACATGTCCATACAGCCGCAGCTGACGCTCATGGATGATGCAGATAACAAATCTCATTTGAGTCTCTCTCAGCAATCGCTCGTTGGACACAAAGTCTGAATAGCGATAGCCAAGGATTCTCCGAAGAGACCTGGTACCAAAGGAATTAAGTCTCCATCTCAGATCCCTGAAGACTCAGACTTTCGTCCTCCCGCACAGGTATGGCAGCCCCACACCCCATGATCCAGTGAGTCCATGACTCCCCAGGCCTGACCCAGACATCTGTTGATCTCTGGATCACAGCCAGCAGACACATGAATATCACTGCCAAGGTAAGAGAATCTCTCCGTGACCTCAACATTCTTGCCACAAACAGGTAGAGACAGGATAGCAGCATCCAAGATGTCAGTGAATGATTGGATCTTAGTTTTGACCCAGGAAACCCATAATCCCAGTGGCTCTGACTCCTCATTCAGCACCTCGAGGGCCCCCAAAAGGATATCCAGAGTCTCCACAAAGATGACCGCATCATCTGTGAAATCAAGGTCAGAGATCTTGACATTCCCAAATGATGCACCACAGCTTGATCTCTCTGACATCCAACCCAGAATCCAGTCCATCCAAGTGCTGAAAAGTGTGGGGGCCAGTACTCACCCCTGACGAACTCCAGTATCAACTGGAAATAAGTCAGAGGTGGTTTCACCACATCTAACAGCACTCTCAGTACCAGAGTATAGTGCAGACATCAGATTGATCAGTTTTGCTGGCACCCTACGAAGACCAAGAATCCTCCAGATAGCATCCCGATTCTCTGAATCAAATGTTTTACAGAGATCAACATAGGCTGCAAGCAGCCCCTGCAAATACTCTCATGTGCATTCGGTGAGGACCCGAAGAGCACGAATACGGTCACTCGTTGACCTCCTTGGTGTAAAGCCTGACTGCTCTGGATGCTGGTGCTGAAGCAGATGGTGGTGAACTCTTTCAAGAATTATTCGAGCAAAGACCTTTCCTGGCACTGAGAGCAGCGTCACCTCTCGGTAGTTTTTGCAGTCTTGGCGATCACCCTTCCCTTTCCAAAGAGGAATAACAAGGCCCCTCTTCCAGTCAGTTGGGATGATGCCTATGTTCCAGGCAGAGCACAGAACTGCATGCAATTACACGAGTACAGCATTTCCACCAGCCTTGAGAAGTTCAGCATGGATGCCACAGATCCCAGGAGCTTCACCGCATTTCAACCGGTTCACCGCAGCCTGTGTTTCCACAAACAAAGGTGGACCGCAGTTGATTGGAGGGTCAGCAGTAAGGATTGTAACACCCCTGACATCCAACTTGACAGCTGGTGGATCAGCCTGGTTCCTGCGCTCAAAGTAACCGGCCCAGCGGGCCTTCACTTCAAACTCCTCTGAGAAGAGCGCACCACCCTCTGCTCTAACTGCAGTACACCCAGGGATGGGCCGGGAGGAATGCAATGCGTGAATTCCCTGCAAACAGGACGAGAATCACTTGACCATAGGTGATGCTCTTCCCTCTCCCAGATTCCTCGCACATAGGCCTCCTTGTCCACCCTTAGTACACCTACAGTTTTACGCCTCAGCTCTCTGAACAGTTCAGCTCTGCCATTCAGCCTGGTCCTGCGACTCTGGTCAATGGTATCCAGTGTCCCTTGAGAGACAAAATTCTTCTTCACCCTATGGTGAGTTCCAAAACATCAACCGGCAACATCACGGACGGTGGTCTTGAAGGCACTCCACAACTCTTTTGGATCCCCCAAAGCACTCAGACCGTCCAAATCACTCAGCCTGTTCGCAAACGCCTCAGCTACCCTCTCATCCTTGAGCTTGCCAACATCCATCCTCAGCTGGAATGATACCATTCTCCTGAATTTAAGCTGCAACTTCAGAGTTGCTACAACAAGCCTGTGGTCAGTATTGAGGAACTGAGCACTCCAGTGGAAACCTGCAGTTCTGGATCAGCAGGGTCGCTGCATTCATAAAGTAGTCTTTAATAAGGGACTATCTATTTATTACGGATGCAAATGGATGGCAGAACCATTGACCTCCCCTCATGTGCACACCATGGTGTGCACCAGCCTGAACACTCACCTTCCCCCCCCCCCCCCCCCCCCCCGGGCATACGTAATAAATAAATGGCCCCAATATATGTTAAACAGTCAAAGTGTCAATGCATCTTCATTTCCATCAGATATGAAGCTTTTGGCACTCACAATCAATACTGCTCGATCGCATAAGCTCACCGGATGAAAGTCGAGGTGAACTAAAAAGTATGACTTGCTTGACTGGCCTATGAAGACCTCCCTCAACATTGTTCACTCTGCTCAATTCAATGACATTGGAGGCCATTGGACTGCAGTAAAATTTCCAATTTAATCTCTACATCTTGTCTTTGGTCTACCCTTGCTTCTTTCAGGGTCGTATTTTTGTCTTCTCGTATCCACGGTCTTAGTTTGCTGGTTTGTAATTTTTGTTGTCCATTGGTTGTCCGTTATTCTCGTTAAGTGTCTAGCCCATACAGGTTGTTTGATTGTGACCATAATGTAAAGGAATTTTGTTTTTTTGTCTGATCCATCCGTTTCTCTTATGCTCCCTTTTCATTATGCCAAGACAGCATCTTTTCATGGCTCTTTGTGTGGTGATCGATTTTTCTCCAGATTATTTGTTCGAAACCATGCTTCCACTGCCAAATGTCATTGCTTGGAGAAGAGACTGATTGTAAACTTTCCTTTTCAGATTCAAGGGCAGTTTGCTTTTCAACACATTTAAAATTGTCCAAATGCAGCCCAACCTGCTCCAGTGTGTCTCTTCACTGCTTCAAACTGATCACTTTAACTTGTTTGAGTTGACCGATGTAAATAATATTGCAATATTGCAATTAAATTTACATTTACATTTGGATGGAAATCAAACCTAAAATCATTGAAGTCTCAGTCTGATATTCATTTTGCTAAACTACTGAACCACCAAATCACCTGATTGTTGATCACTTTATGGTGACCTTTGTGCCTCTTTAAAAGCTCTAGTCAGATAAACACACAATGTGATTACATAAGATGTTATCTACTCACCTGTACACCTTGCACATGCCCTGCAGGTGCTGAGAGAAAATCTGCACCAACAGTTAGAATTGCAACCCCATGAAAGCATCTGAAAAAACACATCTTCCTCTCCCTCCCACCCCTCTCCCCCTCTCTCCCCACCCCTCCCCCTCTGTTAAGGAGACTGTTAATGATTGACGGTTTAGTTTTGAATCGAAAAGCACTTCACCATGGTGTAGCATGTATAAAGCAGATTCGGAGTGAGCCACCTGGAGGGGTGCAAAGGTCACTGAATATGCGAGCACATGTGCATGAAAGCAGGCCTTTGTCATGTATATAGCATGGGTTTTAAATGCTCCCGCCTGGTTTTACATAGAACCCGGCAATTAAAAAGAAAATCTTGCTGTTTGGGCATGTTATAATGCTCTTCCCTTCCCCTCCCCTCATACCGGCTTCCCTTCCCCCGCATGGTGCCTTCCCTCCCCAACCCCTCATGCTTACCTCCTTCCAAACCCCCTCCCCTCTGCACCCCCACATACATCTCCACACAGTCTCCACATGTTGTTTTAACATACCCCATTTTGTTTGATCATGCACTATCCTGTGTATATGTATATGTATATGTATATGTATATGTATAGTATATTGAAAAATTACAGGCCCAGAACTGGAATCAAACCCAGGTCCTCTGGCAAACCATACCAGTGCTCTGCCATCTGAACTATCTGGGCGACCTACCAGCTGAGCAACACAATTCTTCTACATATACAAGTGCCACTCTCTTTCCTCCACTGCTTCCGGGGCACTCGCTGCCAACCATTGGAGCAAGCAAGAGCTCCGTGCTCTTGAGCAAGCAAGAACAGCTCCGTGTCATGATTGGGCTGTGAGGAGGACCAATCAGCGTGAGATTTGGGATGGATTTAATAAAGAGAGTGGGATTGCAGGGTGGATTTGCTTTTGGATTGGATGTTTGGGTCACAGGTTCGGTGTCATGTATTCCATGTCTGATCCGGGTTTGTGTACTGGGTTTGGCCTTTGCACCCACGGGTAGGGGCTGTGGGTGATTGAGTAATCCTCGATAGGCAGCATGCAGGTCGACATGATGGCTAATGGATCCTGTGCCTGAAAACCATGCTTCGATAATTTCACGGCTGGCCCGGGCGGGTGCCGAGGCTTTCACTACCATGTTTTCCCACGCGAAGGTGTGATGTGGATTGTGACAATGTGCCGCCACCAGCGAAAGCTTATCTCCATGTGCTGCAGCTTGCTGGTGCTGCATTAACCGTGTCGCAAGTCGTTTGGCCCACATACAATAGTTGGCATCACAGTCTCGACGGCAGATTTCGTAGACCACATTCATCTTGTCGAGTCTATTCACCCATTATTTGGGTCTTGAGAGCTGCGCGCGGAGTGTTGTCCGAGGTTTGTGTGCGACCCAGATTCCAAGCGGTTGCAGCAAATGGTTGGCAATCTCCGAAGTATTGCCGATGTACCGATGTACCAGTTCCTCAGGTCATGATGTGGGTGCCCTCCTCCTCCAGCGACAGGACCGAATGAAAAATATGTCTCCTGAGCTGCCTATTTTTAGTTATTTACTTTCAAATATCCATCATAAAATTACAGAATTTCCAGTCTTCTCCTCCACCCCACCCCTAGTCTCCTGTTTATTCAATACATCCCCTTTCATTCAACTCTCATTACTTATATTGCCTCCTAACCCCCTAATCTTTACTCCCCAGTCTTATCATACTCCCTGAAACCATTTCATCTCCTTTCCTTTCCGTTTTCAAATTTTGTTTCCTCAATAATATGAGATTGCACTCCCTTACAAGGAACTTCTACGTTCACTTGTATATAAGAAGAGGCCATAAGGCCCATCAAGCCTGTTCAATGGTTGTCAACCCAGGGTTGGTTGTCTGTGATCTATCCTTTTAAATGTAGATTTTCAAGCAAGGAAGCAACACAAACCATATTTAAAGTTATTGTTATCACTCGGCTAGGGGTCGGCTTTGAACCGTTGACCTTCCAGACTCAGAGTAGATGGTCTTACCAACCCCCAAAACCTTTCTGCCTTTAATGTTACACCATACTGTATTATTATTTTCTTGTTACTTGATTCATAAAAAAATGAAAGGGTTATTTAACCAAACTGAAATAGAATGCCATTTAGAATCACCTTTGTTCAGAATTTTTTAACAACTCTTGAAATTGTCACTATTTTGCATGCAACGACCACAGCATAAGCAATCGGGACTGAATCACACAATGTCCACACATACACTTGACTGATTCCAACATACTCTCATGTCCATTTTTACTACATGTCTTTTCCAAATAAACTTATATTGTGCGTTGTAAAAATGAATAATGCGGTGAGATCAAACTTTTACAAGCAGAATCATAAACAACCGTTCATAAATCTTTCAAGCTCAACAGTAAAAAGAATCTTCAACAACCATTCTCAAACTTGTCAAGAAATGTTTATGCAAGATAAATATTTGGTAATCTTCTACTGGTATTTATTTTATGTTTTTGACGACTGTATTTAGATCGGATCAACCAGAGATGTGTGAAATATAATTTATGTGGAGATCGATTGTTATTTTGGCATATTATTATTGCCACATGAATTGAATTGTCCTTATGTGATTGATAGTGACTTGTCCCATTAGAGTTGATAAAATGTAGTCATGTGTCTCTCCGACTCTCTGGAAAATCCTCTTTATCTCTTTGCTGATGACTCCACCCTCTGCCATACCATCTTGTCAACCCTCAGATCGGCAAGCCGCACCTCTTCACTCTATGCAACCTGGATGAAATCACAAGCTGATCCAACCTTTAAGCATGTCTGTCAATTCTGACAAATCTCACACTCTCACGATGTCTCTCCGAAAAGCCATCTGAACCCCCCCCCCCCATTTACTTTCTCAACAATTCTCTTCAAGAAGTCCTATCATTCAAGCTTCTGGGTCTCACTATATGCTATGATCTTTCCTGGGAAAGCCACATTTCCAAGCTAGCCTCTAAAGCTAGTCGCCGACTAGGCATCCTCAGTCGTGCAAAGTCTTTCCTTGGCACACCTGAGCTCCTAACCACATACAACACTTTTGTCAGCAGAATGATGGAGCACTGTTGTCCCATCTGGGCTATTGCTCCTGCCTCTCACCTTTCTCGGCTTCACGCTGTGGAAACCAAGACACTTAGGATCATTGGTATCTCCCACGATGAGGCTGAGTCTTTTTGTCTTTTCACTCTCTCTCATCACAGGCAGTCGCTAGTCTTTGTCTTCCCCATCTCCCTCAGGCTTCACCCCCCTGCTCTGTCTGCGACATGTCCCCCCCCCAAAAAAAAATTCCGCAGGGTGCTCAAGGTCTGCCAGCAACCTCCTTCTGGTAAAACTACCAAAATCAAGAATCACTGCTTATCCTTCACTCTTTCATTCCTCTTTTTCCTGCTTTTGGAACAAATTCACACTCTCTTCAATCCCACTCTTCCCTCCAGGTCTTCAAAACAGCTATTCACCACCATCTCTTATCTTCCTCCATCCAAAACCATGATCTTTTCTACCCCCATTAATCCACCCCAAACCCATCTCATTCAAATTCCCTGCTTTCCTTTTGAAAGTCCCTGTCATGTAAGGACCTGAAAGTCCCTGTAGTGTCCATCTTGTTTAATACATGCCATCCCCATCCCTCACCCTTCCACAGATCTTATGTCTCTGTTCCCCACTGTTTTGTCCGTCCCTCTCCCACCCCTCTGTCTCCTGCTCCCCATTATCGTATGTTCTGTATGTTAGCTTCTCAGACAAACCTCGACATTGTTTGCAAAAAAAAAAGTCAAAGTAAATCCATTAGCCGCCGGGAATGTAAGATGCGCACTTCCACAAGGCTTCTGTAGAGATAGGTTGTGTTGGGCCAGTGCATTGGCGGAGCGGAAAATAGGTCGATTACTTCCGCCACCGAAGATGGAAGGAGGTTACGTTTTCACCCAGGTCTATATCTTTGTCTGTTTGTGTGCGCATATCTCAAAAACTGATGGACGGATTCGGATGAAATTTGATGGACGTGCTGGGTGTGTGACAAGGAAGACAGAAATATACATTTACATTTACAGAAATATACATGTGACAGAAATATACATTTATATATATATATATATATATATATATATACTATGTAATGTATAAATATACATATATTTAGTATATATATATATATATATATATATATATATATATATATAAATAAATGTATATTTCTGTCACATGTATATTTATGGATACATATATATATAATATATATATATATATAATATAATATTATATATATATATATATATATAATATATATATAACCGGGCGTAGTGCGTGCGCCTGAAATCCGGCGACTCGGAGGCTTGGGTTGGAGGATCGCTTGAGGACGAGAGCTCTCCTCTGCGCTGGCCGCACTATGAGAGGGTGTAGGGCAGCTCAGAATCATGGCGAAACCCAATCCTTATCCCTGTGTCGTAAGAGGCGACCAGGGTTTGCGTCAGGCAAGGGCATCCGGCGTAAAACCTATGCCAAATCATAATGCGGACATCCGCTGTGGCAACACCTATAATTGGGAAGCAGCCGAAATGAAGAAGAAGAAGATATATATGTATGATGTGTTACATGTGTGTATATATATATATAATATATATAATATATATATATAATATGTATATGCATATATAATATATAAGTGTGATATATAATATATGTATATATATGTTATGTATGTATGGTATAATATGCAGTATATGTATGTTATATACCAGTATATGTAGTATATATATTATATATATCTATATAGTATATATATATATAAATAATTTATTATATATATATTATTGTTGCGGGCGGATGTCCCGGTGGCGAGAAGACCTCACTGGTGGGGCGAGTTACGTCGATCCATGGACTCCTCCGGCATTGTAGGCTCATCGCTTGGATAACCCGCGAGCCGGCGGGTTTGTTTAACCAACGTGGAACGCCAATATCTCAACCGCGTGGCGTAGGGTTATTTGTCTAGATAAAATGTACCTAAGTAACCCACGTGGTGTCGGCCTCCCCGGGGATCCATGCCCTCGGAACGCCTGGCCGAACTGGATTCACTCTACCAGCAGCGGTAAAATTACACCGACTGACTAACACTCTGCCACCTACCTTTCCGGCTCGGATGCAGTCAAGCGGGCCTGCCCAGGACGTCCCGGATGCAATTGTCCGATTACCGGGGATAAAACCCCGCCTAAACTCAAATCCGAACCATGCTGGACCAATGGAAGAGAGGACGGAAACGGACTGGGGACATTTCTACAATTGTTTATTTACAATAAAAAGAAAAAGACACAAGGCAAGACTTATCGTGAATATACAGGAAATATTTACAATGATCCAAAACACTTATTCAGTTCTACTTACAAGACGGGCCCACACGCAGACACACACACAAATGAAAATAAACCCAGAGTTCTTTATTGGACCCTTGCAGCCGAGGAGAGAGACGAGCTGTGGGTCAGAGTCCAGCTGGGTACCTGACCGTCAAAGCAAGGGTGTGCTCTGTGGTGCGGCACCTGACAATGGTCGTTGGTTTGGTCCCCAGTCGCACGTGTGGGACTCGTGGTACCCCACAGAGGAGATTTTCTGTTTTCTGATCTAATGTCTTAGTTCTGTATTTTGATTAGTTTGGTGTTGTTCAAGGGAGCCTACTTTAGCCTTTCCTCAGATGCAGCTATGAAGATCCCTGTGTCTCCATCTATCTACAGTCATGCAATCCCCCTTTTCCCAAATATTGTTTTTAATTTCCTTCCAAAAATTAATTTTAAAAAAACCTGCCATCGACATCCTCCTTCAATTTCTACTTTTCCTTCTTGAGAGTTACGCACATACTCACCACATCCCTTGCTCCACCCCATGCACTACCACCATTCTCCCACCCATTATTGTCAATCTCCGTCTATTTTGTACTTCAACCTTGCTGTTGGTGTCTCTCTCTCTCTCTCTTCTCTCTCTCTCTCTCTCATCCTTCTCTCTCGCCCTCTCTCTCTCTCTGTTCCATTGTTATTTTGCATCATGATGCCATTCAGTGTTTTAGGTCTTCCATGACTTGACACTTGTATAAAAAAGTGTAACTCTTTAATGCAACATTTTTCATTAAAATGAGAGAAAATAAAATCTGTACAAATCTTTCAGAAAACTTCAATCACTGAAGGCAGCCTTGAAGAAACACGATTGGCATTGTACAGGTGGATAAAATAATGTCCTCTTCTCTCGTTGAAATGACACTGTATCAACAAATATCCCAACATTTGTGGCAAGCAGCAATCCAAGATCACACCACTATGCACTTTTCACCACGCCAGACTATTTGTGCATTGAAAACTGGGGACATCTTGGGAATCATCAGCAGAACGTCTCCTCTGCACTCCATCTTTGAGATGAGCAATTCCATTGTACTGCACCTCTGTTAGCGCACTCGCAGAAGTAAGGATGCCATTCCAGGTGCACCCAAATGTTAATGGTATTTGCCATATAGCAAGCCGACCTGCTTCCTCACAGAGCTGCAGTGGCGTTTTTCAACTGGCCCAATAAAGGTTAAATTGATCCCTGGGACAAATGCTGGGTTATGCCGTATCGACACTCTGCTGGGCTAAGTTCATGAAAATAAGAGGGTGGAAATGGCCGTAAGGCACGTTCTGGTTTCAGATTAGTTTTCTTGAAGAGCGATGTACATCTTGATAGCATGTGGCAATGATACAGTAGGGGTGGTATTATTCAATCGACTTTGGCCACAGCTTTCCAAGAAAGTCATTGTGGGGAGGTAGTAATAATAATGAACTTTTCCTGAGCTATTTTTATAATGATGAACTTACCACTAATCCAATGCTCTTTGTGGACAATGACCTTTAGCTTCCACATACACTATCCTTTCACCAAAACTATATCGCTCTAAATGCTTTCCAAAAAATAAGAGTTACTGCTTCAGCACAATGTAGGCCGCAGCTGTTTGGCGCGTATCATGTGAACGATAACTTGCAGCAGGATTCACTCGCAAGATGGTGACCAGATTTAAGTTATCCTCGATCTGGCCGCCTATGAATCAGATACATCAGATTCATGCAGGCAATTAGATTCTTCTCCTTACAAAGGAATGTGGCTATAATAGCACTGTTAATATCCCTGCAGTGTTTGCACAGCCAGACTAAACGACAATGTGCAAAAATCAGTCATGTTCAGTTCTTTTATCCATTAGCAGGATTGTTTTTTCCATTCATCCCACAATGGGCGCTTACAGTTTTGTTCAACTCTGGCGTGTTTGAAGCCCACAACAAAAGGTGTGAGACAGGAGAGTTGTCAAAAGGGATCAGGGGATGACAACTCCCTATTTTGTGCTGCAAGTCTTCCCTGAGACAGGGAACCCTCGATTCAATGTCACACTTGAGGCACAAAGAAGTCGTCTCAGCTTTCAGAATCGATCAGGAAAGGATTTTCCCTGAGAGAAGATTGCATTCTGGTTCTGAGAAAAAGTTGATGCTGGATAAAAATTAATTTGGTCAGAAATCAATGAGGAGAGTCTCCCAGGTGCAGGAGAGGTATCTTCAAATCTCCATCAGACGAATCTTCAGCATAACCAATGTTTAAGGGATCAAATACATATTACAGGCACAACATCTCCAGACGTTTTAACACATCCTTCTCTTGTATCCACTACATTTTCCTTCTTACCCCTTACATCCCTATCTCCTCCATCTACCCGGCCATTCTTTTCTAGCCCCTTCTAATCGATACTTATCACCCTCCACTTTCTCCGCTCTCTTCGAGCCTTGTCTTTCTTTTCACGAAAATAATTTTTTCCCAGACTAATTCCCCACCCCCTTATACACATGTAAATAAACATAAGTCCACAGAACTGCCAAACATCCGAGATGAAAAGTTTATACAGTACAAAGCAGTGAGGTCTTGAACAATGATGATGACAAGATGAATTTGAGTCGATTGGAAAGTAGGATTAACACAGAATGGCCTGAAACATCAATTGGGCATACATACTCATTAGGAACTGAAGCAGAGTGACACCACAAACCTTATACTCACACTCATTCGAGCTAAACACAATGATCGCAAAAAGCATAGCAAGAGCCTGATGGAAAGCTCGGTCGAAAAGATAGCAAGAATGCCATCAAAATCCTGTTTGCAGAAACAGTGTATGATGATGAACAGAATAGCTGGTCAGACCCTCATATAAACGGATTCATGCTGTGCTGAAAATTTTCAACACTTTTCCCTGCCGAAATATGCATCTGCCCACGACAGATGGGAATGGAAATGCTTTTTGCACAACAAAAAGCCAAGTGGCGTGAATATTGGGACTCTCGCTGCTGGTCGACGGCAGTAGCACAGCTTCAAATCCGTACATACTTGCGATTACATCTCAACACCAAAAAAGGGGGTCTCGAAAATGTTTTGCTTTTATACCCATGAATTTAAAACAAAAACACATGGCAATTTTTCGCTGGTTATTTTATATATTCTTGCTCTGGTCATGGTCAGAATGCAATGTGGGAAATATCAGTCAGAGAAAGCAGAAGAGGCTTTGGGTCCATTGCAACTCAAAGGAGGCCATAAATGAGAAAAATGGTAAAATACAGATCAAAGGAGGAATAAGAACAAACCAATTGATCCTGAATTGTCTGGATGCTTAAATCAACCCGAGTGTAGACCGTGGGTGTGTGAAGTCGGCACCTAGAGTAGACCGCGACTCAGGCGAGCCGAATTCAACTGCTCAATGCTGCTAGGGTGCGGGCTTTCTGTGTCGGTTATGGATCTCACCAACGATGGCTTGTCTCATCAAACTTTTAGTGATTGTTCTTTAATGGCATCACTTATAAGTATCCAGATCCTCGTCGCTGAGTGAACGTCATAAGAGATTATTGTGGCCTTATAACTATGAGAAGGTTGTAGCTAATGATCGGCAGTTGCATTGGTCAATGGACGTACTTCCAGGATCGCCGCCATTCGACATAGCCACTACACATCACCACTTATGTCGATACGGCTGAAGGAATACATCAACTGCACTCCAGTGCTATTTCAGTGGTCTGGAAAAAAGTGGCCTGAAACAGGCTGAAGATAACTCAGTGGGAAGTGGAGTGGCTCATCTCTGAGTTGTCCACTTAAATTGAATCACAGTCCAACTAGAAGGGCACTTGGTAGAGCGCATACCACGCACGGCAATGCTGATCCCGAGAACATATCGGCCCAATACATTTTTGAAATATCATGTTATATATGTTTTTGGCTCCCATCTCACAATGGTGAAGAATCACTTTAAAGATTAAATGATTCTAGTATCAGATTCGGATACAGATCTTCACCAAAATAGAAACAATTTGTCATTGTCATACAGCTAACGTGTCCAACTCAAGTGTGTCGAATCTTGTCCACAACTTTTTGAGATATGTGTCATATATCGTTTTAGCCGCTGTCTCTCAACAGTGAAGATCACTTAAAAAATTCAAGAGTCGATTCGGATTCGGAATCTTCACCAACATAAATCAACTCGTCCTTGAACACACCCTATAACCTGTCCACAAAATTTTATCGAATGCCATCTAAACTTTTTGAGATATCCCTGCACACAAACAAACAGACAGACAAATAGACAGACAGAAAGGGGTGAAAAGATAACCTCCTTCACCATGCAGATTGAAGAGAAATATAAAACGTCATTGCAGTGCAGTACCACGCCAGCCGGTCAGGTCAGGTCAGGTATGGGAGTCATGCGCCAGAGCAGCGCGTCGCTGCGTCTACTTTCCGCAGTAACTCCAGGAGTCCTCCGTCTGGCCATCCCCCAGGCAGATGCCTGGCCCATCCCCATCTCATTGAGATGCTGATCAACTCTGCCTGCAACCATGAGGCACGTGGCTAGCCCATTGGCCTCTCCACTCACGAGGCTCCCTCTCGAGAAGAATCTGGTGAGGCAGGATCAGCCGCAGGAAAAAGAGCCACATGTCCATACAGCCGCAGCTGACGCTCATGGATGATGCAGATAACAAATCTCATGTTGAGTCTCTCTCAGCAATCGCTCGTTGACACAAAAGTCTGAATAGCGATAGGCCAAGGCATTCTCGAAGAGACCTGGTACCAAAGGAATTAAGTTCCATCTCAGATCCCTGAAAGACTCAGACTTTCGTTCCTCCCGCACAGGTTATGGCAGCCCCACACCCCATGATCCAGTGAGTCCAGACTCCCAGGCCTGACCCAGACATCTGTTGACTCTGGATCACAGCCAGCAGACACAATGAATATCACTGCCAAGGTAAGAGAATCTCTTCGTGACCTCAACATTCCTTGCCACAAACAGGTAGAGACAGGATAAGCAGATCCAAGAATGTCAGTGAATGATTGGAATCTTAGTTTTGACCCAGGAAACCCATAATCCCAGTGGCTCTGACTCCTCATTCAGCACCTCGAGGGCACGCCAAAAGGATATCCAGAGTCTCCACAAAGATGACCGCATCATCTGTGAATCAGGTCAGAGATCTTGACATTCCACAAATGAATGCACCACAAGCTTGATCTCTCTGACATCCAACCCACGAAATCGCAGTCCATCCAAGTGCTGAAAATGTGGGGGCCAGTACTCACCCCTGACGAACTCCAGTATGCAACTGGAAATAAGTCAGAGGTGGTTTTCACCACCATTAACGCACTCTCACTACCAGAGTATATGCAGACATCAGATTGATCAGTTTTTGCTGGCACCCTACGAAGAACCAAAGAAATCCTCCAGATAGCATCCGATTCTCTGAATCAAATGTTTTACAGAGATCAACATGGCTGAAGCAGCCCCTGGCAAATACCTCCCTTTGCATTCGTGAGGACCCGAAGAGCAAGAATACGGTCACTCGTTGACCTCCTTGGGTGTAAAGCCTGACATGGCTCTGGATGCTGGTGCTCAAGCAGATGGTGGTGAACTCTTTTCAAGAATTAATCGAGCAAAGACCTTTTCCTGGCACTGAGAGCAGCGCACCCCTCGGAAGTTTTTGCAGTCTTGGCAATCACCGTTCCCTTTCCAAAGAGGAATAACAAGGCCCTCTTCCCAGTCAGTTGGATGATGCCTATGTTCGCAGGCCAGAGCAAGAAACTGGCATGCAATTACGAGTAAGCATTTCCAACCAGCCTTGAGAAGTTCAGCATGGATGCCAACAGATCCCAGGAGCTTCACCGCATTTCAACCGGTTCACCGCAAGCCTGTGTTCCACAAACAAAGGGTGGACCGCAGTTGATTGGGGGTCCGCAGTAAGGGATTGTAAACCCCTGACATCCAACTCGACAGCTGTGGATCAGCCTGGTTCCCAGCGCTCAAAGTAACCGCCAGCGGGCTTCAACTTCAAACTCCTCTGAGAAGAGCGCACCACCCTCTGCCTCTAACTGCAGTACACCCAGGGATGGCGGGAGGAAATGCAATGCGTGAATTCCCTGTAAACAGGACGAGAATCACTTGACCATTTAAGTGATGCTCTTCCCTCTCCCAGATTCCTCGCACATAGGCCTCCTTGTTCACCTTATACACCACAGTTTTACAGCCTCAGGCTCTCTGAACAAGTTCAGCTCATGCCATTCAGTCTGGTCCCTGCGACTCTGGGTCAATGTAATTCAGTGTCCGCCTTCAGAGACAAAATTTTCTTCACCCCATGGTGAGTTCCAAAACATCAACGGCACAATCACGGACGGTGGTCTTGAAGGCACTCCACAACTTTTTGGGATCCCCCAAGCACTCAGACCGTCAAATCAACTCAAGCCTTCGCAAACGCCTCAGCTACCCTCTTCATCCTGAAGCTTGCCCACATCCATCCTCAGCTGGAATGATAACCATTCTCCTGAATTTAAGCTGCAACTTCAAGTTGCTACAACAAGCCTGTGGTCAGTAATTGAGGAACTGAGCACTCCAGTGGAAACCTGCAGTTCTGGATCAACAGGGTCGCTGCATTCATAAAGTAAGTCTTTAATAAGGGACTATGCTATTTATTCACGGATGCAAATGGATGCAGAACCATTGACCTCCCTCAATGTGACACACCATGGTGTGCACCGCCTGAACACTCACCTTCCCCACCCCCCCCCCGCCGGGCCATACGTATAAATAAATGGCCCAATATATGTTTAAACCGTCAAAGTGTCAAATGCCATCTTCATTTCCATCAGTATGAAGCTTTTGGCACTCACAATCAATACTGCTCGATCGCATAAGCTCACCAGGATGAAGTCCGAGGTGAACAAAAGTATGACTTTGCTTGACTGGGCCTATGAAGACCTCCCTCAACATTGTTCACTCTGGCTCAATTCAATGACATTGGAGGCCATTGGACCTGCAGTAAATTTCCCAATTTAATCTCTACATCTTGTCTTTGGTCTACCTTGCTTCTTTCAGGGTCGTATTTTTGTCTTCTCGTATCCAGGGTTTAGTTTGGCTGGCTTTTGTAATTTTTGTTGTCCATTGTTGTCCCGTATTACTCGTTAAGTGTCTAGCCCATACAGGTTGTTTGATTGGTGACATAATGTAAAGTAGAATTTTGTTTTTTGTCTGATCCATCCCGTTTCTCTATGCTCCCTTTTCCATTATGCCAAGACAGCATCTTTTCAGGCTCTTTGTGTGGTGATCGATTTTTCTCCCAGATTATTTGTTCGAAACGCATTTTTGGCTTCCACTGCCAAATGTCCATTGCTTTGGAGAAGAGACTGATTGTAATTTCCTTTTCAGATTCAAGGGCAGTTTGCTTTTCAACACATTTAAAATTGTCCAAATGCAGCCCAACCTGCTCCCGTGGTCTCTTCACATGCTTCAACTGATCAACTATTAACTTGTTTGAGTTGACCGATGTAAATAAATATTGCAATATTGCAATTAAATTTAGCATTTACATTTGATGGAAATCAAACCTAAAAATCATTGAAGTCTCAGTCAGATATTCATTTTGCTAAACTACTGAACCACCATATCCACCTTTGATTGTGATCACTTTATGTGACCTTTGTGCCATCTTTAAAAGCTCTAGTCAGATAACACACAATGTGATTAACTAAGATTTATCTCTCACCTGTACACCTTGCACATGCCCTGCAGGTGCTTGAGGAAAATCTGCACCAACAGTTAGAATTGCAACCCCATGAAAGCATCTGAAAAACACATCTTTCCTCTCCCTCCACCCCTCTCCCCCTCTCTCCCCACCCTCCCCTCTGTTAAGGAGACTGTTAATGATTGACGGTTTAGTTTTGAATCGAAAAGCACTTCACCATGGTGTAGCATGTAATAAAGCAGATTCAG
This sequence comes from Eptatretus atami, assembly GCA_035128595.1. Lineage (NCBI taxonomy): Eukaryota > Metazoa > Chordata > Myxini > Myxiniformes > Myxinidae > Eptatretus > Eptatretus atami. The sequence goes on along the minus strand of CM068954.1, from coordinate 54,772,390 downwards.
GAGTGGCCACCTGGAGGGGTGGCAAAGGTCACTGAATATGCCGAGCACATGTGCATGAAAGCAGGCCTTTTGTCATGATATAGCATGGGTTTAAATGCCTCCCGCCCTGGTTTACATAGAACCCGCAATGTAAAAGAAAATCTTGCTGTTTGGCTGTTATAATGCTCTTCCCCTTCCCCTCACCATACGGCTTCCCTCCCCCGCATGTGCCTTCCCTCCCCACCCCTCATGCTTACCTCCTTCCAAACCCCCTCCCCTCTGCACCCCCACATACACTCACAACAGTCCCACATGTTGTTTTAACATATCCTCCATTTTGTGATCAATGCACTAATCCTGTGTATATGTATATGTCTTGTATATGTATATGTATAGTATATTGAAAAATTAGCAGGCCCAGAACTGGAATCAAACCCAGGTCTCTGGCAAAACCATCCATGTGCTCTGCCATCTGAACTATCTGGCGACCTACCAGCTGAGCAACACAATTCTTTACATATAAAGTGGCCACTCTCTTCCCCCTGCTTCCGGGGCACTCGCTGCACCATTGGAGCAAGCAAGAGCCTCGTGCTTTGAAGCAAAGCAAGAACAGCTCCGTGTCAGATTGGACTGTGAGGAGGACCAATCAGCGTGAGATTATTGGGATGGAATTTTAATAAAGAGAGTGGGATTGCAGGGTGGATTTGCTTTTTGGATTGGATGTTTGGGTCCACAGGTTCGGTGTCATGTATTCCATGTCTGATCCGGTTTGTGTACTGGGTTTGGCCTTTGCACCCACGGGTAGGGGCTGTGGGGTGATTGAGTAATCCTCGATAGGCGCAAAATGCAGGTTCCGACATGATGGCTAATGGATCCTGTGCCTGAAAACCATGCTTCGATAATTTTCATCGGCTTGGCCGGGCGGGTGCCGAGGGCCTTTCCACTACATGTTTTTTTTCCCAACGCGAAGGTTTGATGTGGATTGTGACAATTGTGGCCGCCACCAGCGAAAGCTTATCTCCCATGTGCTTGCAGCTGCTGGTGCTGCATTAACCGTGTGCGCAAGTCGTTTGGCCCCACATACAATAGTTGGCATCAAGTCTCGACGGCAGATTTCGTAGACACATTCATCTTGTGAGTCTATTCACCCATTTATTTGGGTTTGAGAGCTGCGCGCGGAGTGTTGTCCGAGGTTTGTGTGCGACACAGATTCCAAAGCGGTTGCAAGCAAATGGTTGGCAATCTCCGAGTATTGCCGATGTACTCGATGTACCAGTTTCCTCAGGTATGCTGTGGGTTGCCCTCCTCCTGCCAGCGACAGGCGAATGAAAAATATGTCCTTCCTGAGCTGCCTATTTTTTTAGTTATTTACTTTCAAATACCCATCATAAAAATACAGAATTTCCAGTCTTTTCTCCTCCACCCCCCCCTAGTCTCCTGTTTATCAATACATCCCCTTTCATTCAAACTCTCATTACTTATATTGTGCCTCCTAACCCCCTAAAATCTTTTAACTCCCCAGTCTTATCAACTCCCTGAAAAACCATTTCAATCTCCTTTCTTTCCGTTTTCAAATTTTTGTTTCCTCAATAATATGAGATTGCCACTCACCTTACAAGGAACTACTACGTTCACTTGTATATAAGAAAGAGGCATAAGGCCCATCAAAGCCCTGTTCAATGGTTGTCAACCCAGGTGGTTGTCTGTGATTATCCTTTTTAAATGTAGATTTTTCAAGCAGGAAGCAACACAAAACATATTTAAAGTTATTGTTATCACTCGGCTAGGGGCGGCTTTTTTTAACCGTTGACCTTCCAGACTCAGAGTAGATGGTCTTACCAACCCCCAAAACCTTTCTGCCCTTTAATGTTAGCACCACAACTGTATATTTTTCTTGTTACTTGATTCATAAAAAAATGAAAGGGTTTATTTAACCAACTGAAATAGAATGCCATTTAGCCATCACCTTTGTTCAGGAATTTTTTAACAACTCTTGAATTGTCACTATTTTTGCATGCAACGACCACAGCATAAGCAATCAGGACTGAATACCCAATGGTCCGACAACATACACTTGACTGATTCAACATATCTCCCATTGTCCATTTTTTACTACATGTTTTTCCAAATAAACTTATATGTGCGTTGTATAAATGAATAATGCGTGGAGACAAAACTTTTTACAAGCAGAATCATAACCAACCGTTTTCATAAATCTTCAAAGCTCAAAACAGTAAAAAGGAATCTTCAACAACCATTCTCAAACTTGTCAACAAATGTTATGCAAAGAAAATATTTGGTAATCTTCTACTGGTATTTATTTTATGTTTTTTGACGACTGTATTTAGATCGGATCACCAGAGATGTGTGAAATATAATTTATGTGGAGATCGATTGTTATTTTGGCAATATTAATTATTGCACATGAATTGAAATTTGCCTTATGTGATTGATAGTGACTTTCCCATTAGATTGATAAACTGTCGTCATGTGTCTCTCCGACTCTCTGGAAAAATCCTCTTTATCTCTTTGCTGATGACCCCACCCTGCTGCCATACATCTGTTCAACCCTCAGATCGGCAAGCCGCAGCCTCTTCACTCTATGAGACTGGATGAAATCACAAAGCTGATCCAACCTTAAAGCATGTCTGTCAATTCCTGACAAATCTTCACACTCTCACGATGTCTCTCGAAAGACATCTGAACCCCCCCAATTTTACTTTCTCAACAATTCTCTTCAAGAAAGTCCTATCATTCAAGCTTCTGGGTCCTCACTATATGCTATGATCTTTCCTGGGAAAGCCAACATTTCCAAGCTAGCCTCTAAGCTAGTCGCCGACTAGGCATCCTCTATCGTGCCAAAGTCCTTTTCCTTGGCACACTGAGCTCCCTCACCACTACAACACTTTTGTCAGTAGAATGATGGAGCACTGTTTTGTCCATCTGGGCTATTGCTCTGCCTCCACCTTTCTCGGCTTCAACGCTGTGGAAACCAAAGACACTTAGGATCATTGGTATCTCCCACGATGAGGCTGTCTTTTGGTCTTTTCACTCTCTCTCTCATACACAGGCAGGTCGCTAGTCTTTGTCTTCCCCCATCTCCCTCAGGCTTCACCCCCCTGCTCTGTCTGCGACATGTCCCCCCCCAAAAAAAAATTCCGCAGGGTGCTCCAAGGTCTTTGCCAGCAACCTCCTTCTGGTAAAATACCAAAAATCAAGAAATCACTGCTTATATTACCTTCACTCTTCCATTCCTCTTTTCCTGCTTTGGAACAAAATTCCCACACTGCTCTTCAATCACACTCTTCCTTGCTCCAGGTCTTCAAACAGCTATTCACCACCATCTCTTATCTTCCTCCATCCAAAACCATGAATCTTTTCTACCCCATTTATCCACCCTCAAACCCATCTCAATTCAAATTCCCTGCTTTCTTTTTGAAAGTCCCGCTGTCCAATGTAGGACCTGAAAGTTCCCTGTAGTGGTCCATCTTGTTTAATACATGTACCCTCCCATTCCCTCACCCTTCCACAAGATCTTATGTCCTCTGTTCCCCACTGTTTTGGTTCCGTCCCCTCTCCACCCCTCTTTGTCTCCTGCTCCCCATTATCGTATGTTCTGTATGTTAGCTTTCAGACAAGCCCTCGACATTGTTTTGTCGAAAAAAAAAGTCAAAGTAAATCCATTAGCCGCCGGGAATGTAAGATGGCGCACTTCCACAAGGCTTCCTGGTAAGAGATAGGTTGTGTTGGGCCAGTGCATTGGCGGAGCGGAAAATTGAGGTCGATTACTTCCCGCCACCGAAGATGGAAGGAGGTTACGTTTCCACCCAGGTTATATCTTTGTCTGTTTGTGTGCGATATCTCAAAACTGATGACGGATTCGGATCGAAATTTGATGGACGTGGCTGGGTGTGTGACAAGAAGACAGAAATATACATTTACATTTACAGAAATATAACATGTGACAGAAATATAACATTTATATATATATATATATATAATATATATATATATATATACTATGTAATGTATAAATATACATATATTTAGTATATTATATATTATATATATATATATATATATATATATATAAATAAATAGTATATTTCTGTCACATGTATATTTATGGATACATAATATATATAATATATATATATATATAATACTAATATTATATATATATATATATATATAATATATTATAACCGGGCGTAGTGCGTGCGCCTGAAATCCGGCGACTCGGAGGCTTGGGTTGGAGGATCGCTTGAGGACGAAGCTCTGGCCTCTGCGCTGGCCCGCACTATGAGAGGGTTAGGGCAGCTCAGAATCATGGCGAACCCAATCCTTATCCCTGTTGTCGTAAGAGGCGACCAGGGTTGCGTCAGGCAGGGCATCCGGCGTAAACCTATGCCAAATCAGTATGCGGATCAATCCGCTGTGGCAACACCCTAAATTGGGAAGCAGCCGAAAGAAGAAGAAGAAGATATATATGTATGATGTGTTACATTGTGTCTATATATATATATAATATATATAATATATATATATAATATGTATATGCATATATAATATATAAGTGTATATATAATTATGTATATATATGTATGTATGTATGTATAATAATGCAGTATATGTATGTATATCCAGTATATGTAGTATATATATTATATATATCTATATAGTATATATATATATAAATAATTTATTATATATATATTATTGTTGCGGGCGGATGTCCCGGTGGCGAGAAGACCTCACTGGTGGGGCGAGTTACGTCGATCCATGGACTCCTCCGGCATTGTAGGCTCATCGCTTGGATAACCCGCGAGCCGGCGGGTTTGTTTAACCAACGTGGAACGCCAATATCTCAACCGCGTGGCGTAGGGTTATTTGTCTAGATAAAATGTACCTAAGTAACCCACGTGGTGTCGGCCTCCCCGGGGATCCATGCCCTCGGAACGCCTTGGCCCGAAACTGGATTCACTCTACCAGCAGCGGTAAAATTACACCGACTGACTAACACTCTGCACCTACTTTCCGGCTCGGTGCAGTCAAGCGGTTCCTCAAGGACGTCCCGGATGCAATTGTCCGATTACCGGGGATAAAACCCCGCCTAAACTAATCCGAAGCTCATGCTGGAACAATGGAAGGAGAGGACGGAAACGACTGGGGACATTTCTACAATTTGTTTATTTCAATAAAAAGAAAAAGACACAAGGCACAGACTTATCGTGAATATCAGGGAAATATTAACAAATGATCCAAAACCTTATTCAGTTCATAATTACAAAGACGGGCCCCACCGCAGACACACACACAAATGAAAATAAACCCAGAGTTCTTATTGGACCCTTGCAGCCGAGGAGAAGAGACGAGCTGTGGGTCAGAGTCCAGCTGGGTACCTGACGTCAAGCAGGTGTGCTCTGTGGTGCGGCACCTGACAATGGTCCGTTGTTTGGTCCCAAGTCCCAACGTGTGGGACTCGTGGTTCGGGCGGAGCACGGTGGGTGAATAGCGGGGTCCACGGAGGGGGTCAGGGTGCTCTTTTCCCTTTCTGTGTAGAGGGCCAG
>CM068954.1:54740967-54754321 GCA_035128595.1 Eptatretus atami | reverse complement strand
AAATCACTTAATCTCACCAAGTCATTCGCGTGAGTCTGGCTTGGATAATTTATTAATTTATAAGCATTTTTCATATTAATATTTTTTGCTATACTATATTTCTGTCGTGGAGGGTTTTTCGGCCCCTGCCGGGAAACTCACGCCACTCTTCCATGCGGGTTCATACTTGTCGAGCACAGTACAAGTTGCAAGGTCGTGTGAAAAGAGTTAGCAAGTTTGTGGAAGCCCGAGAAACTGGAAACCGGGAGAGTCCCGCTCGGCACGGCCGCGGTGCGAGAGGCGCCGGTTGGATGATCGTGAATGGGGGATGGGATGGTTGTTTAGATGGCTTGTTAATATGTAACAACTAACTAAAAGAAATCGCAATGCCGTTTGATTCCCAACAAGACAAAAGGAAGGGGATCTGATAAACATCTTAAGACAAATAACTGACTTTGGGACATGTATGTGATGCCAAATGGTTTCAGATCCGTAACTAATATGTATATATGTAATTGTATATATTTGTATTTTTAAAAATTTATATAATGTATACTTATATATATATATGTAGGTATATATATATTGTATGGTATTATATATAATTAATATAATATATCCATATATATCAATTATATTGCTTGAATTATCATGGATATTCTGTAACATTCGATCCCACAATGGTGCACATGTCCCACCAGCTGCCATTAAAAACACAGGCGATACGAGTCTGCCAATAGCTACTATCCGTATAGCATCATTTCGGTATTCATTTTAGTAAACTTCTCAGCAGTATATGAGCGTTTTCTTTCCCCGAAAAAAGAGGCTGCACATGTTATATAAGCTCCCTCGCAGTCATGCAGCACGATACTATAGGAAAAGCAATCATGATGAATCTATTCCATTTCTGAAATCGACTTTTCTGTCTATTCTGGTGCCATAAGGTGATTTGGTCAGAAATGCGGATTTGGGTATCATAAATTTCCCTAATAACAGGATCCTGTCACATCCAGTGGCAACATGGATAGGCCCTATGTCCACATGTAAATAAGTAATTATTAAAGCTGATCAGGGGTTCTGGTGAGGTTAAAATACCTTTTATTTGTGTTTTTTTTTACATATTTATATATACTTTATAAAATTGATTTTGTTATTTTCTTGAATGACTAAAACGTGACATGAATTTGTTGCAATGTTATTGTACAATATGCGCTGCTGCACAAAAGGGATACATTCTCAGAGTGAGTGGGTGAGTGGGGGATTGTTCCAATGACTGCCCTTCACCTCTCTTAAACGCTGCGCTTGTCGACCATAATTTGAATATTTATTGGTGTCAAGAAGCAAATGTAACAAAAAAGTTCTTCTTTTTTCCTTTATTCCCCCACCTTTTTAATTTAAAAAATGAATATATACAAACCAATCTGCGTTTGGTCATATAAACTTCCTTTGCCTACAGTACACCTAATTCATCCAAGGTTCTACAGTATCTTAAACTAGTTTCTGAATATTTTCTAGTTATAAAAAAACTTCATGAGTTTAGTCTCAGATAGGTGTTATGCCATCACATGTTTATTTGCTTTATCTATAAACTACATGTGTTATTAAAATTTAACAGATATTACTGATTTGTAAAGCAATCACAGAAATACAACTTTAATTCTCCAGTCCACTCAGAATAATTTTCTCTTATCAGGTCTATAAGCATCACATTAATTAACTAACATCGACTTCATATTTTTCAGAACACTTATCAACATCATCCTTTTGTCCTATCTCTGAGGGGTACATGAAATTTGTGTGACCATAGTCTTGTAACAATATTCTTCATGCAATAGCAGGCAATTAATTACAATTTTACAATAACCATTTTAATACATGCAGTTAAGTTCAAGGAAAGGTACGACAAGATCTTCACACCTTTCTTCAATCTTGAGCCAGACTGAATTCACTTCCTTTGCAGAGTCCAATCAGATAGTTATAGTCTAATTTCAGGAAACCCTTCACAAGGACTTTGAGATTTGCCTTAATTGTCAGAACTCTTGTATACTGGATCTATCATTTTAAGATTTTAAGATTCTAGCCACACCAACTGACAATAAGAACAATTCCAGAAATCCTCAAGCAAATTCGTTTTTTACCTTTCAGTGCTATTAAATCTATCAATTGCTTCAAATTTTGGCTTTTACAGCGGAACGAATTTTGATACTCAACATGACCAAGCAATCATCTATGCTCCCAATTTTTTTGTGAGCACACTTGCAGTTGAAATTCACCCTCCTTTTGGCACGGCTTGAATACATGGCACACTCGGCATGGCTTGGTTGTTTACTCAGCTTATTTAAATGGTGTTCTAAAAACCAACCCTCCCTTCGGGCACCCGCACAGTCTCCGTTCTTGGCTCAGTTGCGTATGTATTATGTAGACGTTAAACAATTAATTTCAAAGATTTTTGGGCTGTAAACCAGTGTGATGGCATCATCAACCACAGCATAACCATCATCAGGTACACAGGGTAAACAAGATGGACACTAAGGGACTTTCAGAAAGGAAAGCAGGGAATTTGAAGGAGGTGGTTTTGGAGTGGATATTGTGGGGTAGAAATAATCATGTTTTGGATGGGGAAGATAGAGAGATGGTGGTAAAGAGCTGTTTTGAAGACCTGGAGGGAAGAGTGGAATTGAAAGAGACTGTGGGAGTTTGTGAAATGAAGACACTCGTGTTCCAAAAGTGGGAAAAAAGAGGAATGAAGAAGTGAATGTGAGCAGTGATTCTTGATTTTGTATTTTTACCAGAAGGGGTTGCTGGGCGACTTGAGCGCTGCGGAAATATGGGTGGGGGGACAATCTTCAGACAGAAGGGGTGCCAGGCTGGAGAAGAGACAAAGAGAAAAAGAAAGCCACCGACCTACCGGCGGTGAGAGAGAGAACACAAGACTCAGCCTCATCATGGGAGATACCAATGATCCTAAATGCCTTGGTTTTCACGGCATGAAGCCGAGAAAGTGAGAGGCAGGAGCACCCAGACAGAGAGCAGTACTCCATCAGCGGGATGAATGCTTTTATGTGGTCAGGAGCTCAGGTGTGCCAAGGAAGGACTTTGCACAATGGAGGATGCCCAGTCGGCAACTGCTTTGGAGGCCAGCTTGAAATGTGGCTTTCCCAGGAAAGATCATGGCAGATTGTGAGACGTAGAGGCTTGAATGAAAGTACTTCTTTTCAGAGGATTGTTGAGAAAGTAGATGAAGGGTTTTCCCAGATGGTCCTTTCGGAGAGACAAAGTGAGAGTGTGAGATTTGTCAGGTGTAAGACATGTTCGATGTGTTGGACCAGCTTGTGATTTTATCCAGATCTGCAGAGAGTGAAGAGGCTGCTGCTCCTAGCATAATAATTTACATTATGAAACTCGCAAATACACCCATTGCTTCGCTGACCAAAATACTAAGAGGGGAGGTGAGTAAAGAGTGGGAAAAGAGGAGAGAGGCAGGGAGAGAGGGAGGAGGAGGGAGGGGCGGCGAGGAGGCGAGGGGGGTGAGAGAGGTGGGGAGGGAAGACGTGTGAGGTGAGAGGAAGGGAAGGCAGGCATGCGGTGGAGCATTATTTACTACCCGGACAGTCCAGGACAAACACTGTCCGGATATGTGCCCAGAGAACAAACACCGCCCGGATTGCGTGTATAGCCAAGATGCCATAGGGCATGAGGTCAAGCAGTAAATGCGTTAATCATAATAACCTCAATGAAGCTAGTTCAATTTTGGCACATTCCTAAATAGGTATATCAGCCTTAGTTAAATAAGACTCACTATTTCTTAAATGATAGATTTCACAACAAGATTTGGACACTTATTTAGCCCGGAATGATATCCGATCCTCAAAACCGAAATATAATTTCGATGATAACTTTAATTCATCTGTGAAAGTACATCGTAGAAAATCGTATCATATAATGCATGAAATCACTCCAAGCTCACAATTTGAAAACTATAGTACTTCAAAAGTGATGTATACCAGCGATTATTGCTATGATGACACGCATTCGATTATATGAGTGAGGAAAGTGAAAAATTATAATTATACTTGTGTTTTCCTGTATTCATCACATGCTGCTTTAATTGTTTTAATCTTGCTACTTCTGCTTTTAATAGTATAAAATAAGGTGTTACTTTTGTACTGGAAAACAAATTGACTCAGTAAAATGTCCTTACAGTCTTTTGATCTCCATATGATGAATGATGAATATACAAGCAAGATAAAATTGTATCTTACTAATCTTATGTGCTTTAATCTCACTGAAATACATATAACAAGACTGGGATCTCCAATGGTTAATTGAAATTTCCCAGCTACTAGAGAAGAACACATTGCTGGTGCCTCATTGTGAGCAGAAAAATCACTCCTGTTCTGTGTTTTGTCCAAACACTGTTATCATGCTCTTCCTCAAGCTGACTGGTGTTCACACTATTTCATGCTTGTTAGCCCTCCTTGTCTTTTGCTGTACAGAATAGTAAATAAAGATAATACTAATGTGCATTTTGACGAGAAAATATCGTGTTTGATTTGCTTGTCCGTTTATCCTCTTCCCATGCGCATAATTTGTTGTTAATTATTGTTAATGTTGCTGTTAATAAATGGTTTCAGACTCCTGAAGAGAAACTGAATTTCTTCCACATCAGACACAAGATGGAAGGCGAGACAAATGATTTGCATGAGAATGAAGCCTGACATCATTGTCACAAGAAGTGCATTTCACCTGGGCAGTAAAAGTGTCTGCTGGATTGCTTTGAAGGCTATCTGAGGCTATTCTCACTAACCTGATGTCACCTATACAATAATTGATGGAGCAGTTGCCATCCAATGTTAAAGCCAGGAACTACTAATATTTGATGAGTATGCTACATGTATTCATCCTCATGCAAAACACAACTCAAACAAGTGCAATGCTTGATCTGGTGCAGGACAGGTATGGTCAGACAGTCTAAAAGGTACAGCTAGGCTAAACATGGGAAGGGGAGCGCAGATGTGTCACTGGTTCTGCACCATACTGGAAACTGGCAGAGTTTTTGCATGTGGAAGAAAATGAAAGAACTCTTGATTCCTTTCAAGGATGTCATCAACTCACTAAAGGAAAAGGATAAGGAGGTCATAGCCACCGATGGGAGCAAGTCCTTTGTGTTCCTGCTCGAGAGATCTTGTCCTCACTGGTGCCCATGCAACCATGAAAAGGCAGAAACCTGCTTGCTGCTCCATGCTTGGCATGCATCACAAAGCCAACCAGAAGATACTTTCACAACACTGTAGACACAGATGCTGTGGTCTCGCCATTATGGTTTCCCAGAAATTGCCTGTCAATCTGAGCCCTGGGTGGCCTGTGGATTGGGGAAGAGGGAAGGCGGTCTGGCTGCACAATAAATAGCTGCTGCTATTGGCGAGACAAGTCACTTGCCGTTCCAAATATTCCATGCAGTAACTGGCTGTGACTGTGTCAACGTTTGTTGGACATGGCAAGAACTGCCTGGGCAGCATGAATGCCTTGAGAGCTTACTGATGCCTTGCTTAGTCCAGAGTAGATGATAAATGGGGTTTCTGGAGCCCATTCAAATGAATGGGAAAAGGGAAAACCTTTCTGACTCAAGCCCAAAGCTCAAAAATGGAGACTGATTTTCTCCCAACCTATCCCTTCCCTCCCATACAAGCAAATGTAAAATTGAGACTATGAAAGATTGAGCTTACTGATTCAAGCACTTCTTCCCCCACATAATCACAGTCCTTTTATATTTTATTCACTCCCAAAGAGTGAACCAACGAATATTTTCCCATGTTCTACTTTAGGGATAACTCAATTTTATTATAACATTCATTTCCATCGAGTATATTACAAAGAATAACTTGGAACTTGGTTTCTGGTATAAGTATCTTTGTTGAGCAGAAATGGAATGATAAACTTCTCTTTAATGCTCTTATTTTTCATGGTCTTTCCCAAATTCAACATTATGTTTATTTTATGAAAGTTTTTCTCAAAAGAATTCAAAAGCAAGCTGTTTCATTTTCGTGTGAAAAATGAGTCAGTCTGGAGTCAGCCAAAGCCTGCCTCGCCTGAACCAAGCCAAAATTTCGGTCAATTCCTATGTGAACACACCCTGAAAACCCCATTGTTGTGTTATCTCCCATTACGTCATCAACAGGAGGATATTTAAACCAACTTTTGTGCCGAGTGTGTTTATTTTTGAATATGGTTAGGGTTAGGGTTAGGGTTAGATTTGGTGGGTGGGATAATATTCTTCTTTACGAGACTGATAAAAATTGTGTAGGTCTTCTTGGTTGAATGAAAAAGACCATTATATCCTAAATCACACATATTATCCTCCATTTTCTCTATTCTCAATTAACTATTCTTCCTTCTTTTAAAATTCAATACCAAGCAGATAATTGAATTTAATAAGAAAAGGTGTATGGTTTGTTGAACCAGGTGTTGTGGTTGTAAATTCTACTCCTTTTACAAAACGTGGTCGTTTTATTTAAGGATATATATTGTGATAAATCACTTAATCTCACCAAGTCATTCGCGTGGTCGGGCTTGGATAATTATTAATTTATAAAGCATTTTTCATATAATATTTTTTGCTATAACTATTTTGTCGTTCAGCCTGTGCCTTTGTGTAATAATTTGATAAATCAATATCAGTTCTTGGATACACCAAAGAGAGAACCATCTTTTCCCAACATGTCATTTATATTAGATTAAAAATAATGTCATAAAAATTTTAATTTCTGTTGAGTTGAAATAACATATGGAGACATAATTGACCAAACACTTGGAATTTAATTATTGGACTTGAAATGTTTGATAAACACATTTGAAGAATTTTATGACTTCAACAGGTGGTGGAAGACCAAAACTATCAAAATAAATATTTGTCTTGACTATTTAAAATACAAACCCAATGAGAACCGTTCCCATTATTGTCTTCTCAGTTCATAATAATATTTTTTGTATGTTTAGACACGTTTGTTTAATTAATCTCTCATACAAATATCACATTATGAATTTTTAATTTCTTAACAATATTTGAAAAAGTTCTAAATTTGATGTTGTATTCTTTCCAAATTTTTAAACACTCATCAATGCTCATTTATTTATTAGAAAAGATATAATCCATTACCCCTTTTAGTTAATTTTACACCTGCTTGTGTGATAGAAGAAAGCATATCTCCAACTAACATCTCACTTTAACAGGCAGACTTTCAAGATTTTCAAAAATCTACAATTACACCATTTCCACTAATTTGTTTCTCCAACTTTGTTATGTCTTTCCAATTATTTTTGAGCCCGGAGTTGAGCCTTCTTTCTTGGCAGTTTTACACGCTGCTGAAATACACGCGTAAATGCTCCAGCCACAACTTAAACCAGCAATAAAGGAATTAGAAATGAGAGAAATCCTCCACTCCTCTCTCTTATTGAATTTTCTTCAACATTGGTTTTGACATTTTAATTTTAAGTGAGCCAGTATCGTTCAAGATTTCACATGTTCTCTTGTGAGCAAAACATTAATTCTTACTGCTCTTTTCTCTGAATTGTATGAACGTTAATCAATACAAGGCTTTTGATTTTGAATACAAGATGAATAGTTCATGAACGATTGATTTGATTAACATACACCCAGTTGGCACTTTACTACTCATTTATTTATCAAAAAAATTATGTGAGACTAATCAAAACACATTATCTGTATTAATCTGTAATTCTGTTTCTACAAGCAAACAATATGTATCAACTTCTTCACTCTCTTCTCTTTTCAATGTATAGGGAAGTATCCACTCGATTAGACTTTATAGTTTCCTTTGAGCACTCAGGTCATCGCATAGATTGTATACAGACTTTTAAATGCTGTCATATCCAAATTGGTTCTTTTTTTCCATTCTTTCACACACCTTTTGGTAAGACTTGTATGCTTCACATAATCATTTTTTCCCAATTAATTTCCAATCTATCTCGTGGAAAAAATGTTCATCTGGAGAAACCGGAAGTTGTTTCACCTCAGCATTATCACTCAATGCATTATTCTTATCAAAAGCAGTATCACCATCTGTTTTTTTTTTAAATGAGCCACAGATATTGTGGCTTTCCTTCCAGAAACACCCAAATTCCACGTGTAAGTGGTTTGGTTCAGTTTAACATGTTGGATCTTCTTTGAAGGTATGATACATTGAGTGGTTTCTTTGAGTTAAGTCTTCTATTCAACATTCCTCTTCTGTTTTAAGATTAGGAGTATATTCACTAATATACCAACTAATTTCATCAATTAGAATTTATTCTGATCAGCAAAAGCTTAGCACACCAAAAGCAATCTATTTCATTATCATTCCTTGCAGTTGAAATCTAATTTTAAGACCATTCAGAACTTAATCATGATCACAAAATCCAAATATACCTTTAAGAAGAACTGCCACAGTAAAACTATATCTATTTTGTTTCATCATTATACATTTTTTCCTTTGACTATATCCAGGGTCTGTGTTTGTTCCCGTTGCATATCAGGAATAAAACCTTCGACAGCCCCCTTTCCCATTCTATAATAAAATGAATATAGTGTAAATTTCATCATTTCAGATGTCGCAGAGACATACTAAACCGCTTCAAACTTCTTGTGTTCCAATATACAAACGAAACCCATCAAACATTTTCCAGAAGAAATAATTTACGAGTGGAGCGTTTGTGGTATTCCACAGCCTTAGTGAATGTAAATTTACACAACAAGAAAATTTTCCGCTACATTCAATAAGTTTGTTGATTATTAATTTCAAAACTTTTTGTTCCATTGTATTCCAGTCTGTTCCAGTTATGGCATTTACCCTGAAGTAGTCTTCTTTTTTTAGAAGAGTTGAGATGACAATGGTATCATCAAATCATAGATACTATCAATTGCTTCCATACTTGTATTTATTGAAGAAAAAGATGTTAAAACTTTTGAAACCCTGACCCAAATATTTGAATTATTTTCTGTCATTCTTGGGAGACAACTGAGTTTTGCCTTTCTTAATTTCTTTTATTGCTTGCAATTTATGAGATTCCTTTTGGGCATCTTTTAATACTCTTATAAGCACCTGCTGCATTTTCCACAGCAAGAACAGTTGAACCAATTAAGTCTTTATGTTAAGAATATTTTTAACACCCCTTTATCTCTTAGGTTATAGTATCCTCACCAAGATACATACCTTCACCTTTGTAGTATGGGGAAAGGAACATCCAACCCCCTGTAATTATTTTTGATTTTCCCAACTCGTGTTTCTCACAAATAACCATCGTCTTTTTTATTGGAAAAACTTAATGTCGGTGAATTCTGATGGATATATAATTTCTCCATTAAAAGAAATCATGCGATTATCTTGGTCGTTATCCTAAACTTTACTCTGTATGGTTTTTTCCTGACACAGGAAAATAACCAGATTTTTGGGTTCATATTGAATTTAATACCAATTGGGGTTGAGTATGCACTGAATGAAAATATTGCATTTGTTCTTATTCCATCATTATAAGCACCATCAATAAATCACAGTGAATTAATACCGAATTTATTCCTGAGGATATTTGAATGACTTATCAGTGTAAAACGTCCCATTGGTTCAATCTTTTTTGAGGAGAAACCCAATAACTGTCTAAATGATTATCAATAGTGAAATCAACCTTGTAGTTATTTTAAGTTTAATCGTTGATTTTGAAGTGTGTTTTTTAATATCTATAACAATATGTTTTGGTTCATCACCCTGTTCTTTCATAAGAACGAACAATTTCGGAAGATATTTGAGAAATCTCATATGCTCCGGGTGAAACTGTTATCGTTTTGTATCCACTTCCCGGATTATAACTAAACGTCATTTTCTCGTGATATTAAATAAGGTATTATAAGTTTCCATGGACAATAAAGACGCCTCATTCTTTTGTTGCGTCAAGTTGTAGTGGGTATGGGAATGAAGATGTGTGGTTCTTGTTGTGAATTAAAACTTAGATTGTGCTTCTCATCTTATTTAATCTGGTATAAAATGTCTTTGTATTGACATTTATTAATTATTTCATGTTCATCACTGGTCGAAAATGGCTGATGCTTCAATAAAACAATTGTTATTTCCAGCCTTCTTACTACCGAACAGCAATAACAGTCTATTAACTAATTGTGATGGTCATTTGGAAGAAAACTAACACCTGAACCAAGCCTACTTCAAGCCTGAATAATGTGTTTCTCCTTCTCATTCTTCCTACTTTTACCAGATAGCCTAACCCTATAATTAAGAGAGTCCAGCAGATCAATATATACTCCATCATCCTTATTTCATATCCAAGGTTTATCAAAATACTTTGATTCATCCCTCACAGTTGAACCTTGTTTTCCATCTTTTGTTGAAGAAACATTAATCTCGGAGTTAGTTTAACAGGGGGTTGAGCAGAACTCAAGAACCTTAATTCATCATTAAATATCAATCCCTTTTCTTGAAACAGATGAAATATTGCTGGTTGTTCTGTTGGATTGAGTCCTGCTTTGGTTTTTGAATCCGCTAAATATTCATTGTTTGAAGAGCCTTCACAATATAATCAGGGGGTTGATTAATCTCTTCCAGTTGTTGAAATAATCCATCATCATATTCTAATTCTCCTACATGCTCTATTCTTCCTCCATCATTTGACTGAAATCTTTTAACATTTGAAGTTTTTTCGGAGTATATTCTATTGTGGAACTGTGGAAGCATTTAATCTTTTCTTGGGAAGTTTTTTAAAGTGGTTTAAAAAAATTCTCTTGTTTTCTTTCAAATGCTTCTTAACCCGTTAGTTTCTGCCTGCGTTTCTTCTATATGTCTTCCTGGTGTTTTACAACTTTTTGAAACCAACTCTTGATGCTCCTTAAATCTTCTTGCTCTTTCTTTCGCATCCATTTATTTATGGGAAAATATCATTCACTGAATTATGAAGGTCAACAGGGAATTTTTCCTTTTCTTCATCATTAAAGTAGATGTGTTCAAATAAATCCTTTTCTTTAAATATTTCATCAAATTCTTTATTAACATTAATACGAGTTGTAATTTCTTCTTCACTAATACTTGTATCTCTGCTTTTCAAACGTTTGTGTTGAGTTCTTCATCAACATCAAAACTGAATGATAAAATGTTAACCCCATTACCACTCAGATGTTTATAATTTTGTCTCATTCCTTCTGGATTAGTTTCTAATATCCAAGACCACCAGATTTTAGTTTCTTTAGCTCACTCTTACACTGTGAATATTTTGTTGTACCAAGAGAAACCTCCTCAAATATTTGACCTTCATTCCTCAATCGCATATGTTCCTCGACTGAAAGATAGTAATAATCTTCACCTTCTACTTCTCCAGGTCTATTGCTCGAGTTTGCTGATACAAACGAACTACATGGTGCTTTTTAAGCAAATTTACAATATTTTCATTTGTACTATGCAAGAACCTTGATTTATGAAAAATTTTCCAGAAGCAGATTTACCCACAAGATTTATAATAATAGTTGTCATTTATATATGTAATTGTTTATAAAATAAAAATATATCTTTCATATCTCATCTTGTTTCACACAATATATTTTTATTTTCAGTCATGTGCTTCATATAATTCCCAAATTCCTTTTTATTACATAATGTAGAACAATT
This sequence comes from Eptatretus atami, assembly GCA_035128595.1. NCBI lineage: Eukaryota > Metazoa > Chordata > Myxini > Myxiniformes > Myxinidae > Eptatretus > Eptatretus atami. The sequence goes on along the minus strand of CM068954.1, from coordinate 54,742,682 downwards.
GTCTCTCCAAAAATTGTTATATCTTTTGAATTTAACTTGAATAAAATAAAAGTATTAGCATTGTTTCTTTTGAGCGACGAGGGAGGTGAAAGTATGATTGGCTAAGATAAATACAATTACAAGAAGAATGTCTCCCTCTTGTGTGGGAGCTATCAATTACCGTTTGGTTTCTCTCATTAACACAATCATCAAAGATAACGAGGTTCTTTTTTGATTTATCCAAATCTTGTGGAGAAGGTATATCATCCGTATTATCACTAAGAATACAAGTTATCAGCTTGATTTCTTTTTATATCTCTGTGTATCACAAAATAGTTGTATTATATCTTCAATGTTGTAATCATTTTGTTTGTTTTGAAGTTTAAATATACCGATTATATCTTCTTTTGAGACCAGCATTAAAACCTTGTGAGAGTAGTTGATACTCAGGTTGAAACTTGACTTGTGAAAATTATTTAATTATCATAATCTAAAAAATTGGGAGTAAAGAGCATCTTTAAAAGTAAGCAGGTTTTTCCACATCCGCTTGAACAACTATGAGACATCTTAATGAATTTGGAAGATTTTTATGGTTGTTAAATTTTATCTTATTTTCCAAATGGTAAAAATCATTCATTTATATATTGGAAAACAGGTTATTAAATTTTTTTAATTGGCTTTTTAGAAACGATGTTTATCCTAAGTTCAGGTTTAATTTCAAGATAATCCATTATTTTATTTATACAATATCTTGTGTTGATATTTCCCTGAAAATGACATCGTTAATAATATAAATCATCAATCATGAAACATGGTCGTCATTTGTTCAGTCCTCTTCTTGTAAGAAAAGGTGTATTATCACCATCATACTTTACATTCATTTCTGGAATCAATCTTGGAAAGTAATTCATTTTTGGTGTAAATCTCAAAGAATTATATTCTTTTTATATTTTTTATATCATTAATTAGAAGATAATCACAGAACATACATTGTTTATAGGCTTTTCACTCTGTGTTTAATCCCCGTCTTTCACACGCAGGACAATTCTCAACTTTGTCATGTGAAGAATCAAGAAATTCAAGAGCTCAAAAATCTAGTACAGTAATCCCCCGTTTCTCGCGGGGTTACGTTCCAAACCTCCCCGCGCTAAGTGAAAATCTGCGATGAATGGACGCCTCCCCAAAAAATCGATTCGTCTGGTCTGGTCGGTTTGGCAGTGATTGGGTTTGAGGTGCCGGAGATCGACTGGTCTGGTCGGTTTGGCAGTGATTGGGTTTGAGGTGCCGGAGATCGACTGGTCTGGTCGGTTTGGCAGTGATTGGGTTTGAGGTGCCGGAGATCGACTGGTCTGGTCGGTTTGGCAGTGATTGGGTTTGAGGTGCGGAGATCGACTGGTCTGGTCTGGTCGGTTGGCAGTGATTGGGTTTGAGGTGTCGGAGATCGACTGGTCTGGTCGGTTTGGCAGTGAGTGGGTTTGAGGTGCCGGAGATCGACTGGTCTGGTCTGGTCGTTTGGCAGTGAGTGGTTTGAGGTGCCGGAGATCGACTAGTCTGGTCTGGTCGGTTTTGACGTGCTGGGTATGAGCAATGCTCGTCCAACGGGGCAAACCTTTTCCTTCCGAAGCATATATCGAGCACCTTTACCTTAACCTTCTCCTGGAGCGTCCCAGGACCTTCCTCTGGCGCTTCGGTTCCTTGCCAGAAACCTTCGAAGTTGCAGGGCGTTTGGGCGCCAT
>CM068954.1:54723451-54738133 GCA_035128595.1 Eptatretus atami | reverse complement strand
ATCATGGAAGCTGTTGATATGGTTGAACAAAGTATTGAAACTATAATTAAACACACATTAAGTGAAATGAAAACTTTTAAGTTTTATGTGGAAGTAAAATTGAATATGGTCAGAGAAGGTGATGAAACTACTCCCTATATGAGGACAAACCCTCACTTTATCTCCTCATGAGAACAAACCCTCACCTTTCTCTCCTCATCATGTGCAAAATTTGGAAGATGCTGCATGTTACGATGAACTCCAGAGACAAGAACAGATGTTGATAACACTTCTAGTAGGTAGTGGATTTTACTATACAAAAAATAATCTTTTTAGATATACACATCTTAAATCAGATCCTCTTCAAGTTCTTCTTATATTGATTTACCAAAAAGAGATAAAACTTAAGAAAGCGTTTGTTAATATCAAAAACAAAGATAAATAAATGTTTTTCTATGGTCTGTTGCTTGCTCACTACTCTCTCAAACCTGAAAGGGTTGTAACATTATAAGAATACGAGACATACATTAAATGTTAAAGATTTAAAGTTTCCCAATGTCATTGAGAGATATTCCTAAATTTGAGAAAAATGAATAATCTATCGGTTAATGGTAGATCGCGCTTAACGATTAAAAACAAAGTCAGATATTTAAAATTTTCAACAACTATAAAAATGATGAAACACATTGACCTTCTCTACTTTACTTCATGGGAAAATCACATTATGTTTCATTCAAAATTTATCAACATTAGACCAAATCAACAACTATACAAGAGAAAATGTTTAAAGGTATCCTTATAAAGAGATGTCCTCAACTCCTTTAGATGCAAAAGAACGATTAAAATCAACATCGCAATATTGTTAGTCATCGTTAAATTCAACCGTAAAACTCAATTTACAAAAAAGCAGTTTCAAACATTTCATTCAAAGATTTAAACAAATCTATAAACATTCCGTTTGTGATATATGCTGATTTTGAAAGTAGCTAGAAAAGATAGATACTGTTTCTCCAAATCCCAATAAAATCATACACAAATTAAAATATCCACAAACATACTCTTGTGGTTTCTTTATTATATCAAATCATCTGTTGGTGTATGAATACAAGTTCGAACTTTATTAGAGGAAGATGCCTCAGAGGAGTTTGTAAGACGATTGGGAAAAAGACTGCATAAGACGAAGAGAAATTAATGGTGAAACCTATAAACCAATGTCATAACAAAGGGAGAGAAAAAGGAATTTTAGAAAAACCAGTATCGTCGTGCATTTGTTGAGGAGAAATTGAGGGAAGAGGTCAAAGTTCGGGATCATTGTCATCTTACTGCGAAAATAGAGAGGTCCAGCTCATTCCCGTTTGTAACTCTTAATGACCATCCCCAACTTTATTCCTGTCTGCTTCACAACAACGCTCACTATGAACCATTATTTATAATGAACTTTTCAAAGGACAATCTGGAGATATTTCTGACCATTCCTAACACAGATCAAAAATACATCTCATTCACAAAACAATTCATACATTCCCCAAAAACCCATATCAAGATTTCTTGACACATCCAAGCTTTCTATGGCAAGTCCATTGATCTAACTTAGCATCAAAATATTAAAAACTTACCGGAATCTTAAATCACATTTCTCAAATCAAGAAGCAGATTGATCTCTTATCACAAAAGGCGAACTATATCCTAAGACTACATGGATCATTGAGAAGTTGTAAAGAAACACAAACTTCCTTCAGCGGAAAGTTTATAGCAAGTTGAATAAAACTCATACTTTCGGATGAAGATTATACAAGCAAAAAGCTTTGGGAGAAGTTTAATATAAAGAATCTTGGAAGAATATCATGATGTATCTTAAAACTGATGTATTGTTATGGACTGATGTTGTTCTGATGAAACTTTGTAGAAGTCTGCTCATAAAAAATGTCTTATGGATTAGACCCACGCTCACATTACACGAGCCCCGGGTTTGGCTGGATGCCTCATGCTAAAAATGACAAAACAGATTGAATTATCAGGTATATAATATATATCTAATAATATATATATGCTTTTATGATAGAGAAGGCCTTTAAAAGAGTTAGGAATATCTCAAGTATGTTCAAGAGATATGCTAAAGCAAATAACAAATAATCTTCCTTGACTTATAATAAGGAATGAGGACATATTTACCCTATCGTATCAGATGCTAACAATTTGTATGGGGGGCTATGTCTCCAATTCTTTACCTTATGGAAAACTTAAATGGCGTTAAAGAAAAAATATGAAAAAGTTTACAAGACATTGTCTTCCAAAATAATTGGAGATAGCTTGAAGTTGGATATTATTTTGAGGTTGATTGAAATATCCAGGAAGAACTTCATAAACAAAAAAACATAAAGACCTACCTTATGCCTCTGCATAAGAAAGTCCAAGAAAAGGAATGCATTAAGTGATTACCAACAGTATTTAATACAAAGGTAAATCTCCAGCAAAAAACTGACTTTACTACATAAATGATAAAGAAAGTTATGTTTGCATCAAAGGAAACTTGAAACAATATTATTCTTGCTGGGTTGAGAGTGAGGCAGAAAAATTCATAGGATTTTAAATTTAAAACAAAGTCATTGGTTAAAGAAGGTTATAATTGTATTTATTACATGAAAAGAATTGGAGAAAGATAGCTAAAAGACACGATCTTTTGGAGAAGAGTCTTTTATAATATTAATGAATACTGCTGTTATTGGAGAAGGACTAGGAAGGAAATGTTCGATGATCGCGAGAAAATCATATCAGACTATGCATACGCATGCTGGAAACATGGCTATGCGAAACGGATTAATAGAGCCAGAGTTGGTGAATGGGAGCGGAGGTGTTTTCAGAAACTTTTGTGCGTATTTCATTGATAGAAAAGTAAAGGTCATTGATAATGTGAATGAAACCTAATTTATACTGGGACACATCACCATTCGTGGACTTGTCAACGTCTAATGTATGGACTTTACTATAATAATTTAAAATCAAAGTCAAAGGATATTATCGTGTATCTGTGTTAAGGGATATGGGATCTGGATTACCAGATTAAGTTTGTATTATGACGAAATTAAGACAAGTGATGGTATATGAGGCATATTGCATTGATAATATTGATATATATATGATACAAGTAATTATAAGTCAGTGATTGGTCTGTTGTCATCAAGAATAAACACAGAGTTTTGGTAATGCGTTTTAAAGATGAATCTTGGGTGGGAAGCGTCATGAGTGAATTTAGGATGTGAGATCAAAGTCTTTATGCTATTCGATCATTGATAATAATAACATTGAAAGGTGTCATGATAAGAAGCTAAAGGGCAATAAAGAAAAATATAATCAAGGAAAACAATAAACTTTAACGACCATTATTACAACTGTTTAACCTTAAAGAAGGAAGAGTACAGAAAAAATGAATACAATACGAAATTATAAGACATCAATTATATACAGAAGAGATAAATAAGAAAGCATTAGGAGCTTTTGCATGATAAAGACTATAAGTATTCTAGAGAAGGCAATCACCATAAGGTTCTGCCTTAGTGGTTCGTTATAAGTAGTTAAGATAATGGGATTGAGGCGAATTGTTATAATCAGCGCACACCGTGCTATATTTGATTTACTGATTACTAATGATAGAACCAAGCAATAACCAAAACCAAAGAGTGGAGATGTAAATCAGCCTTGTATTTAAATGGGGAAACATAAAAGAATGTGAGAAAATATCAAATAAGTTTCTTAATTGAAGAAATAACGACTGGTAAAATAGGATAGAACAAATAAGCGAATAAATTTAATACTAATAAGTTGGAGGATGTAAAGAAAAAAAATATCCTTAAATGGACTGGAAACTTTGATGGTTATCAATTGACATAGAAAAAGCCAATTTACTACAATCTCAAAATGTATACTGTGGCTCATTTCAGAGGTGGTCAAATAAAGACTATCAAAGAAGATATTTATACCTCCAGTTTCGCTGAATACAATCAGACGACTGGGCTTCATGCATACCAAAGAAACCAAGTTTCCAAGGCGTTTTTCTTTGTGAATTACTCGATGGAAATGAAATGTTAAAAGAAAAATTAAGTTATTCCCTGAAGTAGAACATGGGCCAAATATTCGTTGCGTTCACTCTTTAGGGTTGGAATGAAAATATAAGAAGGACTGTGATTATGTTGGGGAAGAAGCTGCTTTAATCAGTAAGTCTGGCAATCTTCATAGTCTCATTTTACATGTTGATATGGAGGGAAGGGATAAGTAGGTGGGGGAGAAAATCAGCTCCTATCTTGAGCTTTTGGGGCTTGAGTCAAGAAAGCTTTTTCCCTTTTTCCCCATTCATTGGAATGGGAGTCCAGAAACCCCATTTATGTTAAGCAATTTACTGTTCTTGCCTCTAGTCCGATCGCTGTTGTCAGAAGAGTGCGAATGAATATTCATCAGAGAGATTTGTCTGACTCTGACGCTACGACCCAATACAAGCATTGCACATGATGTCAAGAAGCCAGAAAAAGATTGTTCCAAAGAAGAGATCACAAAACAGCAATGCACCCCATACGCAGCACTTGAGAAACATGTCAAGCGACTTGCCTCCCAAGGTGGCCACATCTGGGGCCAACACATGATCCTGAGCTCTTTTCGCTCTTACCTGGGGATGGAATGAAGAATGGAGAGGAACTGTATGAGCTAAACTGACAACCCTGGCCTTGAAGCAAGAAAAGAATGCCATGAGCTGTTTGCTATGGCTACAAAAAGGGGATGCTGTAGTCTATGCTAAATGCAAGAGAGCTGCTCTTGCAGCACACTTGCCCTGTGTTTTATGTGAAGAGAGTGCTCCACAGAACTGACGTATGATGTCCTTCTCGTCATCAGAAAGTACCTGCATATCGGAACTGTGTGTAATTCTTGGTTCTCAGAAGTAAAATACATACTACACAGTAGCACCCAGAGCATTACTATGTCACTGAATCAAGCTGTACTTCGCTGCAGGTGACATGACAATCATTTACAGAACTCCTTTAGAATGTTTCTGGGCTCTGAAATATTCATGGTGGTGATGTTGTTGATTTTTACATTCCTGCCATTGACTTGCTTCTTTCTGTTAAGCACTTCTTTGGATACTTATAGTAATGGTGTTAATAAAGGTTTTTAAAAAAAAGTGTAGCATAATACACATTTTGTTCTCACACTGCCTTTGGAAGATCAGAAAATACTTGATTAATTTTTCCCGTCACTCTTATTAGCTGCCGGGAATGATGAGGGTTCCATTCCACCCTCACTTCTTGTCGAGACAGGTTGTATCAGGCCAGGTGTGATTTTTGGAGTGTAAATCCATTCATTTTTGTATTAACCGATTCCTGGTTTATAATGGCATATTATAATCTCCCTAAAGTACTGTTGTTGATGGAATGCATAATCGTAGCAAACCAGTTTGTGGTTTTGAAAGTAAACTTTCATAAAGATGGACTTGACCCGTTGAACTTGAAGCCACCCATTGTGACGTTAGTTATATCGGCGGTGTAAACCACAAAATGACATTTACACACCAGAGTGGCAAAAAACTAACGATGTTATTCACTGAGTGTAGGAGTAGTAGGTCATTCTGATTACAAGACATGAGTTTATTAAGTTATCTCAAGGAGATCTGTATACAGCTAAATATTAATCCTGTATTAAATACATATAGTTGATGTTGGATTAGCATAGAGCAGTAAACAAAATCATTAATATTGGCACATTGGTATTATAATTATTAATTAGTGTACTTTGCGAAAGAGACTTTATTGCATAAATGAAGGTTTTAATACTATAACCTGATGTATGTGTCGATGTGTATTTGCAGTATGTTGCTGCCACTTGTATTGTGTTGGCATTCCTACTCAAAACCAAAAACATTTTTATTTTAAACATTCATCAGAAACAGTCAAAATAAAGAAGGGAGAAAAGACATTAGTGTTGCTGTGCAATTTAGTGGCAACTTGTAGATAACTAGAACGGCACTTGGTGGAGCACATACTCTGCCAGGCTGAACAGTCACGTTTTGATCCCACTGATGGTCCGGATGTGCCACCCGGACCTTAACCAAAACCTAATCAGTTTGTTTTGTCACCTATCAAAACTTATCACCAAGTTTCGTCCATATCCATCCATAACGTTTTCAGCATAGCCTGTTCACAGACAGACAAACGAACTGGTGAAAACATAACCCTCTGTCCACTTAAGGTGGCGGAGTAATAAAGGCTCCATCTTGGAAATTTGATTACTGATGAATATTTTAAAAGTGTTGTTGTGAACCCAGTTGTATTTAGAAACAAAACGTTGTGGTAAATTAGTTTGTATGATATCCCTAACTGTTTACCTTTCACTATGAGTTATTTTCCATTTTATATTAAATATGAATCATATGCAATGACCACATCTCTCACTTGTGGCTCGCAACCAGGCCTTTCCACTACTCACATCAACTTTGGTTTTGTGAATTCGAAATAATAATTAAAAAGAAACAACAGGATTGCTGTAAACCATTCAGAGCTTATTAAAGAAAACTTCTGATAAATTGAAGGGGACTCTCCACCCTCAGGAACCACTTTATTCAGAGTAACTTCTGACAAATATAGCCTCACAAATACAACCTGTAAAAAAGACCTGTGTTTTTCCATCACAGGCGATTGTCAGGATTAAAAAACTTCAGCAAACAACAGAAAGGAGAGGCACTCCATTTTAAATTACATATGGTATGTGATATTTTATTCAAAGGTATTGTATATTATTTAAAGAGTGTCACTCTCTTGCTTTTAGCTGCGTGAGTTCGCCAAAAGGGTTTGTGTGTAAGCTGCAATTAAGCCCCAAGCCAATGCTTGTGATGACTTTTGTTTGACAGGAAGATATTATATCTCAAGGCAAAGGTCTCGAGGCTGGTATCAGCCCTCATTTGCTCGGAAATTGTTCCAATGTCATGCCCCGAGACTCAGTAATGTAATTTCCAGAACTGAAAAAAATTAAAGGCCAATTAAAGTTTTCTTTATTTCCAATTACCACCAGTTGTATTGATCTACTATTTTGGGTTATCAAGTCAATACCCATACATAAAGGAGGGAGGGGTTATAATGGGAGAAAAAACGGAAGGAAAAGGATAGGGGAGAAAAGGGAGGAGTATGGGAATGAGAAGAGATGAGTTAAGAAAAGGGGAGATTGAGGAGATTGCGAAGAGAGAGAGGAAATGAGGAGAGAAAATATCGAAAACAATTACCTATGATTCTGGCTTGGAAAAGTTGTTGATATTCTCACTGCATTGCTTCCATTTAAAATGATGCTCATTTTAAAAGTTTTTTTCCCAAATGGAGATAACATTAGATTTTGCATTAATGCTACCTTCTAACTGTTTTGTTGCGTATACCCTCAAAATCTGTTATTACATCATATAACATGTCAATCAGCCCAACATTTGGTTTCAAATGAAACCTAATGAGGTAATTGCATTATTTTAAACTAGAAAGAGCAATCAGAATGCAGGACCCTCACAGGCTACTTGTTTTGTGTGGAAATAAATGGAAGATTGTACTAAATGGAAAGTCATGATTGCAAATAACGGTGTCTAAATAGTCTAGTTGTATAAAGGTGTAAGTCAAAGGTCTGAAAAGTTGTAAGGTCAAAGGTCTGAAAGTTGTAAGGTCAAAGGTCTGAAAGTTGTAAAGGTCAAATGATCTGAAGGTTGAAAGGATGTTAAAGGTCTAAATGGGTCTAAAGGAGGTATTAAAGGTCAAAGGGAAAAAAAAGTGAGTATAATATCTAAAAGCTGAATTTAAGGTCTAAATGTCAGAATTGGCTCAAGGAGTCTAAGGTCTTAAAACATTGAAAAAGTGGAGAAACGGTCAAAAGTGAATAGAGAGTATTAATTGGCTAGAAAGTTGAAGGTCTAAAAGGTCTAAAGAGGGTAGAAAAGGATGGGAGGTCTTAGGGTTCTAAAAGGTCTAACAGCATTATAGGTCTTTGGGGATCTTAAATTGTCTTGGTTCTAAAGGATATTAAAGAGTATTTGGGGTCTTAAAAGGGCTCTAAAGGATTCAAAAGGGGTTTGAGTTTTAAGGTTATTAAGCTTGGGTTCTAAAGGATTTTCAGGGTCTTACAGGTCTTAGAGTCTAAAGGTAATAGGGTCTAATGTAAATAATCAATACACCGATCACAGGTCTGTGGGGACAAAACAGACAGATAAACGGACCCAAATGCAGTACCCTCTCCTCTGGCCGATCTCTTGGTGGAATGCATAGCTCCACCAGGACTGAAACAGTTTATGTTTTTGTATGGTCACTGATAGGCTGGATCTGCATCTGGATCTTAATCAGATATCCGAAAATGCAAAATCCTGTCTGCATCTGCTTTGTATTTGGACTTTTCTCTTCGTAAATGTTAAACATGACAAAAATAGCTAAATAAAATACAAAAAATTGACGAATTTTAGGTGACCTGATCTCAAACGAAATATGCGTTCAGTAACCCAATATGCAAACCCGGTTCAAATTTCAAGTCAATTTGCGTTGAAATTGATGATGTATGCAACCTTGACCTTTGACTTTTGAGCAAAAAACAAACAAAACATTTCATTCTACCCTTTTGATTGGTGAACCACTTCAGTGACACAATATGCAAATTCTTAAAATTTTCAGGTCAATTGATAACATTGACGATTTTTGTGATGGACCTTATTGACCAAATTATATTTGTTTTCTCCAGATTCTCATATAAAATTCGTGAAAATATGATCAAAGCGGCAAATGCGATTAAAAAAAAGTTATGGCCCAACCAGACACACAACACAGACACACAAATAAGTGATTGCAAATTTCCCATTTCCCGCTCTGCACGAGGGACAGGGCTAATGAGCTTCTTCTTGTCCACGTTACTCCAATCATCACCAAGTTTTTGCATAAGCAGTCAAAGGTGAGAATCACTTAAAAAAAGACAAAAAAACATAAAAAATTGTATAGCTGGATCTGGATATGCCACCAAAATCGAATTCAAATCGTCCTTGTCACACATCCAACATGTCCACCAAGTTTCATCCACATCAGGTCAATAAACATTTTGAGAAATCGTTTATACTGTATATCGTTTTAGCCCTGTATTCAATGTGTGAAGGAATCACTTAAGAAAAAAATCAGAATCCGGAATCTAAATCCGAAACTTCAACAAAACCAATCAATTCGATCGCTTGACACCCAAGCTGTCCACCAACTTTCGTCGATCCGCCATAACTTTTTAGGATATCATTGCTACATATCGTTTTTGGTCCTATCTTCTCAAGAGTTGAAGAATCACTTTAAAAATTCCCTAGTGTCCGGACTATGGATCTTCATTCAAAATCTAAAAATGCCTCCTGTCACACAACCCAAGCTGTTCACCAAATTTCATCCAAATCCATTCACAACTTTTGAGAAAAATCCGGGCCTCACAACCAAAGAGAACAACAGGTTGAAAAACATAACCTCCTCCACCTTCGGTGGCAGAGTAATAACATTGCATAAGCTCTAAAAATATAGGTTTTTAAAGTTGTGATTATTGATTTCTGTTTCTTCCTAGAATGAGGAGGCCATTTCTAATCCCATTGATAGTTTTAAACTAACACAGTAGGATGTGTCTGTAGGCTTTTATGCCAGCCTTTTGGCGAAGATCAAGTGTAGTTGTGTAACATTCTGGAGAGCCGGCTAAATACTAAATTCTCTGCATTAGTGCTGGTCGCTTGACCATTCTTGATCCATATTGTCTTTGGTGATGATGGAGACGAACAAACAGTCAATCTCCAATTGGAGATCAAACAGATTTGCCTAAAATGTTTTTATCACACCTGCAAGAAAAGCTGAGGGCTAAACATCTTTTATTATAATTTCCTTTGACATTTATTTCCTTGACATCATGTTTAAAAAAAAAAACTTTACTTTTTAATGTATGAGAGCAGATTTAATTATTTACTAAATATGACCATTTTAGTTGTCCAACTGAATCTGCGGTTAGCAGACTAAACCTGCCATGTGTAGCAACGTAGTTGTTAATGATATCATTCAATTAAGTACTTCTTGAATTTTCAGACAACTAAATTGTATCAAAACACCTTAGTTATGTAAAAAAAAAAAACCAAGTGCTTGATCAAATACAGCCCCACGCCAAAAAAGCCTTGCCTCTTTTAAACCATAAAGAAGAAAAACCTCCTCGGTTGCAACCACTTTGCGAACGATTAACCTTTATAGGTTCTCCCAGGAGTCATTGGTACAGTGTATCATTTGTATTAATGCCGTCAGTTTATTACCTCAATGAACGAAAATAGCACAGTCCCGCTGATTTACTGCTTGTCGGGGTTTGTGAAAACCCTGCCTTAAGGGACAATCATTAGCAAAGTTCCATTGTGATGGCCCCTTAGCTGGATAGATTTCCTCCCCCCCTCCTCCCTGAATACGTAGAATTTGTCCAGTGATGTGGATTTGGTACAGCAAGTAACAGGAGCCTGTGAGTAGTTTCTGATAGGAATATTCTCAGCTCACTTGAATTCAGTCCTTTGGGATCCTGTGTATAAATGGTTCTCAAAGATTAATGCAAAACAAATACTACTGAACATATGCGAAATTAACAGTATGCTCGTTTTGGGCTGCATATATATCCCATGGATAATTTACTGAAAATCAATAAACATTGAAGCTGTAAGTTTCAAAGTAGAAGGCAATGAACAGTGGAGTTTTCAATGCAAGCACGAGTTTTTCATGCATTTGCGTGGGTGAAAGGGTGGGGAGAGTGAACTGCACGAATGCCCTAGATATCTATGTTTGAGGTTCTTTGTTGCAGACAATACACTTTGAAGCTTTGTGCACAGTTCGAGTCGCCTTAGCAGAAGGATGTTGAAGTGTCATGTATTTCACAAGCAAATACTTATATATTCCCGAGTCCCTCAGCATTCTGGAGCTTCAAATATTTCCCAAAACAATGACTTTTTTTTTAAAGGGCCCTTTATTTGCTGAAGAAATAATTCACAAATAAATAAATTGGAAAATTTCACCAAGCTATGTCTTAAAACACACTTGAGAAATTTGAACTGTGAAGATATTATGATGGATCGCATGTAAGCAACTCCAGCTTATTTGTAAAAGGTTGCATACCTTGTTCATTCCGTAAGGCTGCGACAATATGTGCGTCCATTCTATTGCAAACCAGAAAACATCATCTCATGCAAATCTTCAAGGCCAACTCTCCAACCCTCTTCTTTCCTTCAAGTCATAGTGGTGCATTTTTCAAGTCTGTCTCTGGTGTATGCTCGCCATTCATACTGCTCCTTCACCTCAAATGGCTGCCACTGCAAACTCAGCCCACGATAAAGCAGAATCTCAAACCTCTGTTCTTGTCTTGTAATCTTGTGTATGCAACCCATCCTGTTCTGTACCCTCTTACCCCGACTGTAACCCAATTGTCTTTTCGGCTCTGTTCCTTCTCGCCAAGATAGGTAGAGAAAGTTCTGTTCCAGCCAATTGACCTGCTTCAGTGATGGGCCCAATGGATCAGTGGCCATTTTCTCAAATCCTGCTCTGGCCTTATTACTCGCCCTGTATGTGGTCCTATTCAGCTCTTATCCTCTTTGGCCACCTCCTCTAACGTCACTCCCATCCACATAGAAGGGTGAAAAACGATCCCACCAAGCTAACTATACACCAGTGGAGATTGCTTTCAAATTACAAAGAAAAGTCATGGAATCCATCATTGCTTTCCTCAGTGAAGTCTTTCCTGTTTTCAAACTGTATGATCTCTGACCATCATTTTGACACCGTTCCAGGTCATGCCAACTCTGAACATGCTTCTGCTTCTCTTTCAGGAATGTTAGAGCCATCAATCTTAAAGAGGTTAGACCATCTCTCTCGGGCATAATCTCAGACATTCGATACAGTATGGCGTTCTGCTTTGCTTGTCAGGTTATCTTCCTGCAACATAGCAAGGCATGCCTTCATTCCTTGAATTTTCAGACTTTCCACCATTCACAAAAGTCAAAGTGTTGCTTTAATGAAACCCTCTCCTCCCCTCTCCGAGTGGAGGCTGCAGTTTCCCAAGGGGGGCGGGGGGGGACAGTGTTTTGGACCTGGTTTGTTCCTCATCTGATAATGATCCCGATTCTCTGAGTAAACCATCTCTTCCTTTTTTGAAAACTCATATTATATCGTACAGTGCATTACCCCCATCTTCTTGTAGGCAAACAACAGCTGCCATTTCTGCTGAATTGGGTCTCGGACGACACGCCGGTTCTGTCTGTGTGGAAAGCTTCGCAGAGCAGTTTGTGTGCGAGACGTCATTCAGGGATCGCACAGCACGAAGGTCAGTGTGACAGTACGCACGCTGGCTCACATTGCGGATGTCGAAAAAGCTGATCGCTTGACGCGATTCACAGGACGATGTTCCACTTTAAATTATCAGGCAACGGAAGGGACGAGCATGTTGCAAACCGCCGACCTGGCGATGCAAGCCTATCGAGCCTTGCTACGGAGAATCCGGCAGATGGTAGGAAACATCCTCAATCGTGGGCAAAGGAGCACTAGTTAGTGGAGGGTTTAGCGTTAGTTAGACGAGCCTCATGGGCATGAGAGTTCTCCATGTGGGGCCTGTGCGGATGAGTAGTGGGAATTTCAGTTTAGAATTTAGAATGGATTGGAGGGACAATGGACAGACATGGAATGTGTAGTGGGACGTGATTAGCTACATAGAATTAAATGGAACGTGCATTAGAGTAAGGGCATTACAAGGAGCACGACTTAGTTAGGCGGGACGTAGCAAGTAGCAGCGTCATATTGTGTATGAAAAAAAATAAGAGAAAGAACATAATGAATGAATGTGGCGTCAGCGGGCCCGAGGTGATGGAGTGATTGTGTAATGCATGGTGCGAACGAATGATTGGGGGGAGAGTGAATCCACCCAAGGAACCCGGGGTTAGTGTAATGTTAGTTAGTGGTGAGTTAAATAACCAATCGGGATGTCGTTTTGTTGTTGGGTTTAAATGAAGGCACGAAACCTTTTTTGTAGGGTGCAGGCAGTCTTATTGACCAGGCTCGGAGCATGCTGTTGAAATTGTGCGCACTGAGTAGAGGGCCCCCTGGCACAAAGTCGGCCAGAGAGGCCATATGTCCAAGTGACTGAGTAGCGTTAATGGCACGGCAAGCCCATTGGATAAGGGGACCGGCAGCAACAAAATGCCACGTGGCATCGACGGGAAGCTGCAGAAGGTCACGCCAGGAAGATCCCCACGTTCATACGGATCGGTAGGCACCGGAGGACAGCCTCAGCCCGGGGCGTGCCATCGTTCGAGATTCGGCAGATGGTATCCCTGCCAAATGGAAGCCACTGCTGCCCAGCCATGAAATTGTGCAAGGCACCAGAGAATATTTTGTGGCGGGCCCAAAATTAAATCGAACACCAACACAGCGACGGGAATCATGGTGCTCGAACCGATAGTTTAAGAGGACAGGCGTGTTGAAAAGCTCCGGGCATAGATTAAAGTTTAATAAAATGTAGGATAGAATAGAAACGTGGGTACCCCTTCGCACCATCCATCTTCCGTTAAGTACATGTTGAAGACAAAAGGTCCCTCTCTTTTTGTCTAGTGGAGAATTAAAGGTGTATGTTGCCGATGTTCTTTTAGGTGGTTATTACATCCAACGAACCATCCAACAAAACCATCTAAGACCATCAACAAACAAAAACAGACAACACCATCTGAACAAGCACTATCACTCGCCTAACGGCGACTTGCTGTCCGAGGCAGAATCTTGGCAGTTCCCTCTCGGCTTCACAACTTTTAATATTTTTGATGCAGTATGGGATGCGGGGAGTGGAGGGGTTTCCCGCATGGCGAACTCCGCCCAGAAAGGCGGACCATGGGAAGCCCCGTCCAATCAGGGCAGGCATTGACGTCTGTTCCACGAGCCCCCGCCCGTTCGGTAAGTCATAAAAGTATACGCCATCCTCAGCAGAGAGTTCTGAGGGGTTCGGTCGTTGGTTCTGAGTAAGTCTCTTGGAGGAGTTCTGTGGAGAGGAGTTCTCCAAGAATAAAGTTTTTTCGGTGGAGTTCATTGGTTGGGTGCATCGTGCGGTTTTGAGCTGGAGTCTGGGCGTATCGAGTGGAAGATTCTGCATTTGGCTGGCGTTCTTTGAGTATTTCCTGGTCCCGTCCATGACCCTGATCTCTGCCCTGGGACTCCGACTGCCTCCGCTCGCGGTTTCTCCGATCGGGCACGCAAGCCCCACGCGTGTGACTGGCGGCCGAGCGCCGACATTATCAGGTGCCGGACCGTGAAGCACCCCCTCCCTTCAACGTGCAGGACCCAAGGCGAACGATGCGACCCCCAGCTCGTCTCTCCCTCTCTGGCTGCGGGGGTCTTTTCTAAATCATCTGAGTGTGGGTCTGCAGTGTGTGGGCCCGTCTTGTAAGTAGAAACTGTGTTAAGTGTTTTTGAACATTGTAAATTATGTGCGTTGTATATTCCGCCCGATAAGTCTTGCTCTGTGTCTTCTTATTGTAAATTAAATTACTGCAGAAATGTTCCCAGTCGTTTCTCCTTTCTTTCATTGGTCCAGCATGGTTCGAATCTGTTTTTACCGGGTCTTTGTTCCGTTAATCTGCTCATCCGAGCGCACGCTTTGCGCAGTTCGCTCAACTGCACCCATCTCTCTCTG
>CM068954.1:54711316-54721342 GCA_035128595.1 Eptatretus atami | reverse complement strand
TATATATATGATACAAGTAATTATAAGTCAGGTGATGTGTTGTTTTCATCGAAGAATAAAAAAGTTATTGGTAAGTTTAAAGATGAATTGGGTGGGAAGTTCATGAGTGAATTTATCGGATTGAGATCAAAGTCTTATGCTTTCACATATATTGATAATAACATTGAAAGGTGTGATAAGAAGCTAAAGGGAATAAAGAAAAATATAGTCAAGGAAACAATAAACTTTATCGACCATTATTACAACTGTTTAACCTTAAAGAAGGAAGAGTACAGAAAAATGAATACAATACGAAGTTATAAACATCAATCATATACAGAAGAGATAAATAAGAAAGCATTAGGAGCTTTTCATTATAAAATATATATTTTAGAGAATGGAATCAATAGTCTCCCTTATGGTTGGTTATAAGTATAGATATTGGGATGGGAATTTTAACAGGCTACCACCATCTTTTTACTGATTTATAAATGATAGAACCAAGCAATAACCAAAACCAAAGAGTGGAGATGTAAATCAGCCTTGTATTTAAATGGGGAAACATAAAGAATGTGAGAAATATCAAATAAGTCTTATTGAAGAAATAACCGGGGTAAAAGTAGATAGAACAAATAAGCGAATAAATTTAATTACTAATAAGTTGGAGGATGTAAAGAAAAAAAATATCCTTAAATGGACTGAAAACTTTGATGGTTATCAATTGAACAATAGAAAAACAATTTACTACAATCTCAAAATGATATGTGGCTCAGGAGGTGGTCAAATAAGAGCATTAAGAGAAGATTTTATCATTTCATTTCTGATCAAAAAAGACACTTATACCAAGAACCAAGTTCCAAGTTATTCTTTGTGAATATACTCGATGGAAATGAATGTTAAAAGAAAATTAAGTTATTCCCTGAAGTAGAACATGGGCAAATATTCGTTGGTTCACTCTTTGAGTGGAATGAAAATATAAAAGGACTGTGATTATGTTGGGGGGAAGAAGTGCTTTAATCAGTAAGTCTCAATCTTTCATAGTCTCAATTTTACATTTGCTTGTATGGGAGGGAATGGGATAGGTGGGGAGAAAATCAGTCTCCTATCTTGAGCTTTTGGGGCTTGAGTCAGAAAGCTTTTTCCCTTTTTCCCCATTCATTGGAATGGGAGTCCCAGAAACCCCATTTATGTTAAGCATTTACTGTCTTGCCTCTAGTCCCGATCGTGTGTCAGAAGAGTGCATGAATATCATAGAGAGATTTGTTACTTATGTACGACCATACAAGCATGCACTGATGTCAATGAAGCCAGAAAAAAGTTGTTCCCAAAGAAGAGATCACAAACAGCAATTGCACCCACATACGCAGCACTTGAGAAACATGTCAAGCGAGCTGCCTCCCAAGGTGGCCACATCTGGGGCCAGACACATGATCCTGAGCTCTTCGGCTCTTACCTGGGGATGGATGAAGAATGGAGAGGAACTGTATGAGCTAAACTGGACAACCTGGCCTGAAGCAGGAAAAGAATGCCATGAGCTGTTTTGCTATGGCTACAAAAAGGGATGCTGTAGTCTATGTAAATGCAAGAGAGCTGCTCTGCAGCACACTGCCCTGTGTTTATGTGAAGGAGAGTGCTCACAGAACTGACTATGATGTCCTTCTCGTCATAAGAAAGTACTGCATATGAACTGTGGTGTGAATTCTTGGTTCTCAGAAGTAAAATACATACTTACACAGTAGCACCCAGAGCATACTATTCACTGAATCAAGTTGTACTTCTGCTGCAGGTGACATGACAATCATTTACAGACTCCTTTAGAATGTTTTCCTGTGGCTCTTGAAATAATTCATTGGTGATGTGTGATTTTACATTCCTGCATTGACTGCTTCTTTCTGTTAAGCACTTGGTACTTATAGTAATTGGTGTAAATAAAGGGTTTTTAAAAAAAAGTGTAGCATATACACATTTTGTTCTCACACTGCCTTTGGAAGATCAGAAAATACTATGAATAATTTTTCCCGTCACTCTTATTAGCTGCCGGGAATGATGAGGCTTCCTTCCACCCTCACTTCTGTCGAGACAGGTTGTATCAGGCCAGTGTGTTTTTGGAGTGGTAAATCCATTCATTTTTGTATTAACCGATTCCTGGTTATAATGGCATATAATTCCCTAAAGTACTGTTGTTGATGGAATGCATAATTCGTAGAAACCAGTTTGTGGTTTTGAAAGTTAAACCTTTCATAAAGTATGACTGACCCCGTTGAACTTGAAGCACGCCATTGTGACGTTAGTTATATCGGCGGTGTAAAACCACAAAATGACATTACACACCAGAGTGGCAAAACTTAACCGATGTTATTCACTGATGTGTAGGAGTAGTAGTCATTCTGATTACAAGACATTGAGTTATTAAGTTATCTCAAGGAGATCTGTGATACAAGCTAATATGTAATCCTGTATTAAATTACAGTATAGTTGATGTTGATTAGCTAGAGCAGTAAACAAAATCATTAATATTGGCACATGTGGTATTATAATTATAATTTAGTACTTGCGAAAGAGATTTATTGTCATAAATGAAGGTTAATACTATTAACCTGATTATTGTTGTCGATTGTATTTGCAGTATGTTGCTGCCACTTTTATTGTGTTGCATTCCTACTCAAACCAAAACATTTATTTTAAACATTCATTCAAAACATTCAAATAAAGAAGTGAAGAAAGACATAGTGTTGCTGTGCAATTTTAAGTGGCAACTTTTAGATAACTAGAACGGCACTTGGTGGAGCACATACCTCTGCCAGGCTGAACAGTTCACGTTTTGTATCCCACTGATTGGCCGGATGTGCACCCGGACCTTAACCAAAACCTAATCAGTTTGTTATTGTCACCTATCAAACTTATCCACCAAGTTTCGTCCATATCCATCCATAACGTTTTGAGATATCCTGTTCACAGACAGACAAACGAACTGGTGAAAACATAACCTCTGTCCACCTTAGGTGGCGGAGGTAATAAAGGCTCCATCTTGGAAATTTGATACTGATGAATATTTTAAAAGTGTGTTGTGGAACCCAGTGTATTTAGAAACAAAACGTTGTGGTTAAATTAGTTTGATGAATTCCTACTGTTTACCTTTCACTATGAGTTATTTTCCATTTTATATTAAATATGATCATAATGCAATGACCACATCTCTCACTTGTGGCTCGCAACCAGGCCTTTCCCACTACTCACATCAACCTTTGGTTTTGTGAATTCGAAATAATAATAAAAAGAAACAACAGGATTGCTGTAACCAGTTCAGAGCTTATTAAAGAAAACTTCTGATAAATTGAAGGGACTTCCACCCTCAGGACACTTTTCATCAGAGATAACTTCTTGACAAAATATAGCCTCACAAATAAAAACCTGTAAAGACCTGTGTGTTTTCCATCACGAGGCGATTGTCAGGATTAAAACTTCAGCAAACAACAGGAAAGGAGAGGCACTCCATTAAATTACATATGGGTAATGTGATATTTATTTCAAAGGTATGTGATATTATTTAAAGGAGTGTCACTCTCTTGCTTTTAGCTGCGTGAGTGCGCAAAAGGTTTTGTGTGTAAGTGCAATTAAGCCCCAGCCAATGCTTGTGATGACTTGTTTGACAGGAAGATATATATCTCAAGGCAAAGGTCTCGAGGCTGGTATCAGCCCTCATTGCTCGGAATTGTTTTCCATATGTCAGCCCCGAGCTCAGTAATGTAATTTCAGAACTGAAAAAAATTAAAGGCCAATTAAAGTTTTCTTTATTTCAATTACCACCAGCTTGTATTGATCTACTTATTTGGGTTATCAAGTCAATACCCATACATAAAGGAGGGAGGGGTGTTATAATGGAGAAAAACGGAAGGAAAAGGATAGGGGAGAAAAGGGAGAGTATGGGAATTGAGAAGGAAGATGGAGAAGAAAGGGAGATTGAGGAGATTGCGAAGAGAGAGAGGAAATGGAGGAGAGAAAATATTCAGAAACAATACCTATGATTCTGCTTGGAAAAGTTGTATCTCACTGCATTGCTCATTTAAAATGATGCTCATTTTAAAAAGTTTTTTTTTCCAAATGGAGATAACATTAGATTTTGCATTAAATGCTACCTCTACTGTTTTGTTGCGTATACCCTCAAAATCTGTATATTACATCATATAACATGTCAATCAGCCCAACATTTGGTTCAAATGAAACCTAAGAGGGTAATTGCATTATTAAACTAGAAAGAGCAATCAGAGATTGCAGACCCTCACAGGACTTGTTTTGTGTGGAAAATAAATGGAAGGATGTACTAAATGAAAGGTCATTGATTGCAAATGAACGGTCTAAATAGTCTAGTTGTAAAGGTGTAAAGGTCAAAGGTCTGAAAAGTTGTAAAGGTCAAAGGTCTGAAAAGTTGTAAAGGTCAAAGGTCTGAAAAGTTGTAAAGGTCAAATGATCTGAAGGTTGAAAGGTGTAAAGGTCTAAATGGGTCTAAAGGGTATTAAAAGGTCAAAGGGAAAAAAAGTGAGTATAATATCTAAAGGCTGTAATTTAAGGTCTAAATGGTCAGAATTGGCTCAAGGAGTCTAAAGGGTCTTAAAACATTGAAAAAAGGGTAGAAAGGTCAAAGTGGAATAGAGAGTATTAATTGGTCTGAAATGTTGGAAGGTCTAAAGGTCTAAGAGGGTAGAAAAGGGGATGGGGAGTCTTAGGGGTTCTAAAAGGTCTAACAGGCATATAGGGTCTTTGGGATCTTAAATTGTCTTGGGGTTCTAAAGGATATAAAGAGTATTTGGGGTCTTAAAGGGTCTAAAGGATCAAAAGGGTGTTTGAAGTTTTAAGGGTATTAGCTTGGGTTCTAAAGGATTTTCAGGGTCTTACAGGTCTTAGGGGTCTAAAGGTATATAGGGGTCTAATGTAATAATCAATACACCGATTCACAGTCTGTGGGGACAAACAGACAGATAAACGGACCCAAATGCAGTACCCTCTCCTCTGGCGAGGGTAACTAGAATGGCACTCGGTGGAATGCATAGCTCCACCAGGCTGAACAGTTTATGTTTTGTATGTCACTGATAGGCTGGATCTGCATCTGGATCTTAATCAGAATCCGAAAATGCAAATCCTGTCTGCATCTGCTTTGTATTTGGACTTATTCTTCTTCTGTATGTTAAACATGACAAAAATAGCTAAATAAAATACAAAAAATTGACGATTTTAGGTGACCTTGATCTCAAACGAAATATGCTTCAGTAACCCAATATGCAAACCCTGTTCAAATTTCAAGTCAATTGGTTGAAAATTGATGATTGTATGCAACCTTGACCTTTGAACTTTTGATCTAAAAAACAAACAAAACATTTCCATTCTACCTTTTGATTGGTGAACCAATTCAGTGACACAATATGCAAATTCTTAAAATTTCAGGTCAATTGGATAAAATTTGACGATTTTGTGATGACCTTTTGACCAAATTATTAATTTGTTTTCTCCATATTCTCATCATAAAGATTCGTTGAAAATATGATCAAAGCGCAAATGGTAAAAAAAAGTTATGGCCCAGACAGACACACAAACACAGACACACAAATAAGTGATTGCAAATTCCCATTTCCCGCTGCACGAGGGACAGGCTAATGAGCTTCTTCTTGTCACTTACCCAAGTCATCCACCAAGTTTTTTCATAATCAGTCAAAGGTGAAGAATCACTTAAAAAAGACAAAAAACATAAAAAATTGTATATCTGGATCTGGATATGCACCAAAATCGAATCAACTCGTCCTTGTCACACATCCAACATGTCCACCAAGTTTCATCCACATCAGTCAATAACTTTTTGAGAAATCGTGTTATACTGTATATCGTTTTTAGCCCTGTCATTCAATGGTGAAGAATCACTTAAGAAAAAAAATCAGATCCGGATCTAAATCCGAAACTTCAACAAAACCAATCAATTCGTCCTTGACACCCAAGCTGTCCACCAACTTTCGTCCGAATCCGTCCATAACTTTTTAGGATATCATGCTACATATCGTTTTTGGTCCTATCTCTCAAGAGTGAAGAATCACTTTAAAAATTCCAGTGTCCGGATATGGATCTTCATCAAAATCTAATAAATGCCTCCTTGTCACACACCAAAGCTGTTCACCAAATTTCATCCAAATCCATTCACAACATTTTGAGAAATCCTGCTCACAAACAAAGAGACAGACAGGTGAAAACATAACCTCCGTCCACCTTCGGTGGCAGAGGTAATAACATTGCATAGCTCTAAAAATATAGGTTTTTAAAGTTGTGATTATGATTTCTGTCTTCCCTAGAATGAGGAGGCCATTCTAATCCCATTGTAGGTTTAAACTAACACAGTAGGATGAGCTGTAGGCTTTTATGCCAGCCTTTTGGCGAAGATCAAGTGTAGTGTGTGTAACATTCCGGAGAGCCGGCTAAATACTAAATTCTCTGCATGAGTGCTGGTCAGCTTGACCATTCTTGATCCATATCTGCTTTGGTGATTGATGAGACTAACAAACAGTCAATCTCCAATTGGAGATCAGAACAGATTTTGCCTAAAATGTTTTTATCACCACCTGCTAAGAAAAGCTGAGGCTAAACATCTTTTATATAATTTCCTTTGAACATTTATTTCCTTTGACATCATGTTTAAAAAAAAAACTTTACTTTTTAATGTATTGAAGAGCAGATTTATTATTTACTAAATAGTGAACCATTTTAGTTGTCCAACTGATCTGCTTTAGCAGACTAACCTGCCATTGTGTAGCAACGTAGTTTGTATGATATCATTCAATTTAAGTACTTCTTGAATTTTCAGACAACTAAATTGTATCAAAACACCTTAGTTGTAAAAAAAAAACCAAGTGCTTGATCAAATACAGCCCCACCCGCCAAAAAAGCCTTGCCTCTTGTTAAACCATAAAGAAAACCTCCTCGGTGCAACCACTTTGGAACGATTAACCTTTATAGGTTCTTACCCAAGAGTCATTGTACAGTGTATCATTTGGTATAATGCGTCATTTTATTACCTCAATGAACGAAAATAGCACAGTCCCGCTGATTTACTGCTTTGTCTGGGTTTGTGAAACGCCTGCCTTAAGGGACAGTCATTAGCAAAGTTCCATTGTGCTGGGCCCCTTAGTTGGATAGATTTCCTGAATACGTGGGAATTTGTCCAGTGGATGTGGATTTGGTACAGTAACAGGAAGCTGTGAGTAGTTTCTGATAGGAATATTCTCAGCCTCACTTGAATTCAGTCCTTTGGGATCCTGTGTATAAATTGTCTCAAAGATTAATGCAACAAATCTAACTGAACATATGGAAAATTAACAGTATGCTCGTGTTTGGGCTGCATATATATCCCATGGATAATTTTACTGAAAATCAATAAACATGAAGCTGTAAGTTTCAAGTAGAAGGCAATTGAACAGTGAGTTTTCAATGAAGCACGAGTTTCTTCATGCATTGCAGTGGGTGAAAGGGTGGGGAGAGGTGAACTGCACCGAATGCCCTAGATATCTATTTTGAGGTTCTTTGTGCAGACAACATTTGAAGCTTTGTGCACAGTTCGAGTCGCCTTAGCAGGAAGGATGTTGAAGTGTCATGTATTTCACAAGCAAATACTTATATATTCCCGAGTCCTCAGCATCTGGAGCTTCAAATATTTCCCAAAACAATGACTTTTTTTTTTAAAGGGCCCTTTATTTGTGAGAAATAATTCACAAATAAATAAATGGAAAATTTCACCAAGCTATGTTCTTAAACACACTTGAGAAATGAACTGTGAAGATATTATGATGATCGCATTAGCAACTCCAGACTTATTGGTAAAAGGTTTGCATAACTTTGTTCATTCCGTAAGGCTTGCGACAAATGTGCGTCCATCCTGATGCAAACCAGAAAACATCATCTTCATGCAAATCTCAAGGCCAAACTCTCCAACCCCTCTTCTTTCTTCAAGTCATAGTGGTGCATTGTCAAGTCTGTCTCTGGTGTATGCTCGCCATTCATACTGTCCTTCACCTCAAATGGCTGCACTGCAAACTCAGCCCACGATAAAGCAGAATCTCAAACCTCTGTCTTTGTCTTGTAATCTTGTGTATGCAACCCATCCTGTTCTGTACCCTTCTTACCCCGATGTACCCAATGTCTTTTCGGCTCTGTGTCCTTCTCGCCCAAGAAGGTAGAGAAAGTTCTGTCCAGCCAATTGACCCTGCTTCAGTGATGGGCCCAGATGGCATCAGTGGCCATTTTCTCAAATCCTGCTCTGCCGTTATTACTCGCCCTGTATTTGTCCTATTCAGTCTATCCTCCTTTGGCCACCTCCTCTAACGTCACTCCCATCCACAAGAAGGGTGCAAAAACAGATCCCACCAGCTAACTATACACCAGTGAGATTGCTTCAAATTACAAGAAAAGTCATGGAATCCATCATTGCTTCCTCAGTGAAGTCTTTCCTGTTTTCAAACTGTATGATCTCTGACCATCATTTTGGACACCGTTCCAGTCATTCAACTCTGAACATGCTTCTGCTTCTCTTTCAGGAATTGTTAGAGGCCATCAATCTTAAAGAGGTTAGGACCATCTCTCTGGGCATATCTCAGACATTCGATACAGTATGGCGTTCTGCTTTGCTTGTCAGGTTATCTTCCTGCAACATAGAAGGCTGCCTTCATTCCTGAATTTCAGACTTCCACCATTCACAAAGTCAAAGTGTTGCCTTTAATGAAACCCTCTCCTCCCCTCTCCGAGTGGAGGCTGCAGTTTCCCAAGGCAGTGTTTTGGACCTGGTCTTGTTCCTCATCTGTATTAATGACTCCCCGATTCTCTGGTAAACCATCTCTTCCTTTTTGAAAACTCATATTATATCGTACAGTGCATTACCCCCATCTCTCTGTGAGGCAAACAACAGCTGCATTTCTGCTGATCTGGGTCTCGGGGACGACACAGCCGGTTCTGTCTGTGTGGAAAGCTTCGCAGAGCAGTTTGTGTGCGAGTGACGTCATCAGGGATCGCACAGCACGAAGGTCAGGTGAGTAGCGCACGCTGGCTCACATGGCGGATGGCTCGAAAGCGAGCGCTTGACGCGATCAACAGGACGATGTTCCACTTTAAATTATCAGGCAACGGAAGGGGACGAGCATGTTGCAAACCGCCGACCTGGCGATGCAAGGCCTATCGAGCCTTGCTACGAGTATCCGGCCAGGATGTAGCGAACATCCTCATCGTGGGCAAAGGAGCACTAGTTAGTGGAAGGGTTTAGCGTTAGTTAGACCGGCCTCATGGGGCATGAGCAGTTCTCCATGGGGCCTGGTGGGATGAGTTAGTGGGAATTTCGTTTAGAATTTAGAATGGATTGGAGACATGGACAGACATGGAATGTGTAGTGGGGACGTAGATTAGCTACATAGAATTAAATGGAACGTGCATTAGAGTAAGGGATTACAAGGAGCACGAGCTTAGTTAGGGGGACGTAGCAAGTAGAGCGTCAGTATTGGTGTGAAAAAAAATAAAGAGAAAGGAACATAATGAATGAATGTGGGTCAGCGGGCCCGAGTGTGAGTGGAGTGAATGTGGAATGCATGGTGCGAACGAATGATTGGGGGGAGGAGTGAATCCCACCCAAGGGAACCCGGGGTTAGTGTAATGTTAGTTAGTGGGTGAGTTAAATTAACCAATCGGATGTCGTTTTGTTGTTGGTGTTGAATGAAGGCACGAAACCTTTTTGTAGGGTGCAGCAGTCTATTGACCGGCTCGGAGCATGGCTGTTGAAATGTGCGCACTGAGTAGAGGGCCCCCTGGGCACCGAAGTAGTGGCCAGAGTAGGCCATATGTCCAAGTGACTGAGTTAGCGTAATGGGCACGGGCAGCCAAAAGGGGACCCGGAGCACCAAAATGCCACGTGGGCATCGACGGGGAAGCTGCCAGGAAGGTTCACGCCAGGAAGATCCCCACGTTCATACGGAGTCGGTAGGCACGGAGACAGCCTCAGCGACCCGGGGGTGCCATCGTTCGAGTTCGGCA
>CM068954.1:54695793-54709984 GCA_035128595.1 Eptatretus atami | reverse complement strand
ACGGCTTTGGCAGTTCCGCTCAACTGCACCCGAACCAGAGTTTGTAGTCGGTAGTTGGAACTCTACCACAGTCGGTAGAGTGACCCGGTTCAAGCAAGACGTGCCGGGGGCATGGTTCCCTGTAGACGACACCGCGTATTTAATTAGGTAAATTGGTTGTAGACAAAAAGACCCTACGCTACGCGGTGGAGGTATTGGCGTTCTATGGTCGGTTCAGCGAACCGCCGGCTCGCGGAATTATCCGGAGCAACGGCATACAATTCTGGAGAGTCTGGTGGGAGACAACGTAACCTCCCCCACCTAGTGGTCGTTATCGCCACCGGACCTCTGGCCCGCAAATACATATATATATATATATATATATATTATATATTATATATAATTGTTGCAGTATTCTCGCCCGTCGGCGTGCGAACGACCGCGTCTAACCAATAGCCGGTTCGCCCACCGAACGAGCAATCCAGTCGTGACTTTCTGGAACAACGCCAGAACCTGTCACGGGTGGGTCTTCAACCCCACCACGGCCGTGCCAATTGTCTACCCGCGCAAGATAGGGTCACTCGCCGAATTCGATATACCTGAGTACCTGCGCGGGGAGCCGACCGGGCAGCCGTACCTCAACGCAGGTCGGCTTGGGACACGAACCGCTTAAGCGGTCCGTTTCGTTCTAAACGATAACTGAGCGGGTATTATCGCCGACCTCGCCGGATCCGATTCTCTTAAACGGGTGTTTAAACCCACTAATCATTCACGAGGCAGATGGCGTTCCAATAAGGGAAAGAGACACGACGAACGGGTTAACATTTTAACCAGCACATTTATTTACTCTACGTATGCAGGAACAATCATGCAGTCATTCAAAAACACCAACATGCACGTATACAGAACAAGCAATGAATGCGGCACGGCACGCGGGCAAGACAAAGCGCTACAACCGTCTATAAGTAATTATTAATGTACAGTCACTTACACAGTTTTACTTACGGGACTCGGCGCCACAACATTCATTCGAAAGAAAAGCAGGAAAAAGACCCCATCAAAGGCAATGGGGTCAGACTGGACCTCTTGGGTCTTTATGGCGTGGGACTTGGCAGACCGAACGAGCCCACGAGACCGTTGCAGGTTACCTGCACCCTCGTGGTGTCTGGCTTGGGCGACCCACGACGTCCCGTCCCCACAGCAGCTAGCGTAGCCGCGGTCGAGCTCGGGCCTTCCGTGTGGCAGCCGAGCTCTCTCCGGCTCTCTCCACACGAACGCGCTTGGGCGACCCGCGATGCTCCTTCCCACGGCAGCTAGCGTACCGCGGTCGAGCTCGGGCCTTGCCAAGCGGCGGGTGATTCGGTCTGTCGGCAACTCGTTTGAGAGGAACGAACGGGTCTTTGCTCTCTTAGAGTTGATGCTCTGTAAGAACCCGTCCGTCCCTCAGTGATGCTCGAACTGCGCCGAAGCCCGATCACCTCGGACCGCCTGTCGCTGGCTGGCGAGCTCTCTCCGGCTTCTCCACACGAACGCGCGACACAGCAGGCAAGGCTGCGCCTCCAGCTCGCGTCTCCTTCGCGACGCCCGGACTCTCCACCGACTGCAAGCTCAAGCTCCCGACTCCGCCACGAGCCCAGACTTCCACGCAGCTCCTTGGCTTCTGGCTTCCTCCCGACTCCCCGACCTCTCCAGACTGACTCAGACCGACCGATCAACTCGACTCGACCCAACTCGAACGCGAGCTTGGCGCTCTGCTCGTCCTTTTATAGGGCCGTGAGACGCGGTTTGGCCTCCGATCCTCGACCTCTGACCTCTGACCTCTGCGCGGAAAGCGGACGTGCGCGAGATCACCAAGCTTGATCCGACGAGCAAACGTCCCGCGTCGGCCTGCAGCAACCCCGCTCGATGCGGACTCGCGCGGCTGCGCAAAGATGGCGTCGTTTCGGAGACGAAGGTGAGGCGATGTTTGTGGTGTGGAGATGTTGACGGCTGCTGGCGAAGTGGTGAGGATGGCGTGGTTTGGTGAGAGGCAGGTGTGGTTGTGGTGGTGGAAGGCGGTTGGTCTGAAGCGGTTGTTGAGAGCGATGTTGGTGGTGGTGGTGGTTGTTGTAAAGCGGTTTGTGAGAAAGATGTTGGTGGTGGACGTGGTTGGTCCAAAATAACGATAGTAAAGAATAACGGCTAACTCAAAGATCACAGCCCGGTTAACATGAATAGTTTCCTTTAAACAACGGTGGCGAAATCTATCTGGACACAGACTTATCGGCCTAACTGATCTAGGGACCTTTATGGTGTTCTGTCAATTTCCACAGCCGTAAACATATATATATATATATATATATATATATAATATATATATATATATATATATATAATATACATATATATTCTATCTATACATACATATAAATACACACACACACAAACATCAATTGCAGGTTAACATATTAACCATCCTTGAGAATCTCATCATGATAGGACGAACAGTTGTAGAGGGGTAAATAAAAAAAACATCATCATAAAAAGGAGGTTGGTTGTAAAGTTTTTGATTGTAAGAATCACTGGACTTGAAAATATTATTTTTACACTATAATATCCTTGTGACTCAGCTCCAGTTGCTACGATGTGAAAGCACGTATGAATTGATGATTTCCTATTGCATCTCCTTTTGCGATTGAAAGGCTCTATCCCTCATAAGCTCGTTTATGAGCCTTGAAGAAGGTTTTCCCAATGTACAGGGAAGAACGACTCCGAATATACTGGGATTAGCAAGTCACATAGCTATGCAGTGAGGTTAAAAAGGATGGGATCGTTTACGAGAGGCATTCATTTAAAGAGCTCGTATTGTTAATTTATTGAAAGAAAATCACTATGAAGGGTGCGTTGTCCTATGATTCTTTTTATGAGTCAGGTCATGTTCCCCACTTCATCAGATGCATTTTTCAGTGGCATACCCACTATCAGAGAATAAAACCAAGGGTAGATATATGTCTGCTATGTTTTCTATGTAATTACAATAACGATAGATGGTGAATGGTCATTGCCTGATATGCAAGGATGAAATGTTCTTTGACACATTTTGAAAAGAAGCCACTTATGACGAGAACTCAAAGATCCTCATATAACACCTGTACTCAGTGAGGCAATGCATTACAGGACTACATTTATTAAGTACTAGCAGAGGTACCCGGCATTGCCCGGTGCTGTTCTAATCCTGTTAGCATTTTGAAGAAATCAAATTTTGTTTTTTTTCCTATTTTTCTGGCAGGGGCTAAGACACTTCCCTCAACCCACGAAGAAATTGGGTCAGGGATCATTTAATATTACCTTTCACATCACTACAAAGGTGTATGCCCAAAGCTTCTCCCATCTATAGAACCCGTTCTTGTTCCACATCTGTATTAATGATATCTCTGATGCTCTGGAAAACCCTCTCTTCCTTTTGGCAGACTCACATTGTGTTGTGCATTACCCCCATCTCTCTGCTAGGCAGACAATAAGCTGACTGTGCACCTCAACTCTTTTATTACTTGCTTTTCCCTTCTATGGAACCACCTTCCAGAAACTGTTCTGTCTTATTCTTCCCTCAAGGACTTCAAGCAAGCAGTGCACTGCCATCTCTTGTCGTGCCAATTCCGACACACGATCTTTATTACCCCATTAACCTTTTATAACTCAACTATTTTACTTGCTGGTTTTGGTACTTCCTCCTCACTTCCCTCTCCTCTTTTCTTGTTTGTTCATTCCCTTGATGTTTGGCCAACTGTCAGATCTACCTTAATCAATATAATTTTTTTGTTTGCCTAAAAACACTCCCCGGCACTCACCAATGAAGCTCTGAAAGTTTGAAGAAGATCCGTTTGACCATCTTTGAGAAAAATGGTGGCACAGACACACAGACAGACAGACAGAGAGACAGACAAACATCTCTCATAGTAAAGATAATAATTCTTCTTACCTGAGTGATATTGACTTTTATCCACTTCAAATGAGGAACCTTTTGAGGCAACACACTTCATCCAGCATTCCAGTAGTTGCTTGAAGCAGCTCTGGGAAGGCCTCCTTCCATATACTGTGCAGTATGTTCACCAAAGAGCTTTGAATGTGCTCAGTGACATCATATTGATGGTCCTTGGTCACATTTCTCAGCGAAGGAAACAGGTCATGGGGGGAGTATCACAAAGTATCACCTGATGGTTTGACAAGAATGCGTGCACTGATATAGCCTGTTTTTCAAAGGAGCATGGCTTTGGAAAACAGACCAGTGACCATGTTTAGGCAGGGCCGGGATATTATATTATTGAATTTACAGTATTATGTTTGTGCGCAGCGCATGTTTGTCACATGGCTTCCACCCAATGCGTCAAGAACCGTAGCCCTCCGTTGTTAAACCATTGCACCATTCCAGCAGTGTTCCGCCGTTTACCTGAGATTCGTCGATAAAGATACATGGTGCTCTCATCACTTTTTCCCAAAACACAGTTATGAATAAATTCTGGGCAACAGCAATATTCCCCGTTTCCTATTTTCCCATTGGAGGCTCATTGCCTGGGTGTTCAGTCATAACTTCACATCATTGGCAGGATTCTGAGCATTTATGGAGAACATTTAACAGCCGTTGACGCATTGGTAGGAAACTATGGTCAAGAGAAGAAGAAACTTGCATAGGTAGTGAGGGGCATTTTCCAGAATGAACCCTGAGCAGTATCTGCATGGTCCCACCCTGCCTGAATTTGTGAATTCAATTTGTGAATGTGAAAACTGAATCTGAATATTTTCACAAGAAATCTAGATAGCATCAAGACGTGCATTGTGCCTTCAGAATGGGACAACTTTGCATTAAATCACCTGTTTAATACTGTGGATAACAGTGGAGACCTGGGGTTTGAGGTCCTGGTGAGTGTGTCATTGTTGGTTCTTGTTCCACCTTGGCAAAGTTTGCAAGCATGATGGAACAGGAGCAAATGCAGATTCTCTGAGAACATTGCAGACATGTGAAGTGGGAAACAAATCAGGATGTAAGAGTCAAAAGTAACCAATAAGCTATTGATAGACTCCATCACAACTTGAGGGAGATATGCCATGAAATTTACCAAGATAGTTAGAGAGATTTATTTGAGAGATTAGAGAGATTTACCAAGATAACAACTTTAGGAGGAGCACAAGCTGGACAAATATAAAGGTTTACCCGAAGGACCACGTGACTCATTTGATGGGGAATTTGTTGAACATTGTGCGAAGGATTTTTTTGGCTGGTAACTTCACCAAGGAACCAAAGATCAATTTTATTGTGGACTATGTGGAGGGAGCAGCAAGGTCCAAGGTGAAAGTTTGATGCGAGATTATTCAGACCAGATCCTGGATATTCTGCAGGAAGCCTTTGGTGAGAAATAGTCTGTCCTGCAACTGCTCACATAATAATTTTACAGCTGACATCGAGATGACAAGTCCATAAGGGCTTATTCCCATGAGCTGTCTGCATTTGGTTGGACAGGGTTTTATGTCAAGATGAACATGCAGTCCCTGACCAGGACATAGCATTGTGGAATCATCTTTACAACTCTATGAAGAACACACATCTTATGCTGGATCGGCGAAGGATATTTTGGGAGCGTCCTGTACCAGGTGCCTTCAGTTACATGACAAAGCCATGGAGTGATTTGAGGAGGAGTAACTCACCCAGTCAGCAAGAAAAATGGGGCAACTAGACAAGTGGGGGCTTGCGACATAGACTTGATGGAAAAGAAAACTATCGCTCCTGTTATATCACTTAGTCAGAGCAAGGTTTAAGCCTGGTGTTGGCTCAGTGGTTAGGGTGGTGGCTTGGGATCCTAGGGTCCTGAGTTCAAGCACCGTCGGTCGCTGAATTAATACACCAGGGGTTGACTCAGCCTGTCATCCTTCCGAGGTCGGTGAAATGAGTACCAGTTCCAGTGTGTGTACTGGTAGAGGTGCACTGCATCAGCGACACAGTCGCGCTTCAAGAAATGATAGCTACTCCGGCAGCTAAGCTGCCATACGACCACCAGCAAGGTTTCAGAGCAGTGCTTACTTTGGAGCTACGACAGCTAAGGTTAAATCATGCCAACTTCAGATTGTCATAATGACCACGAAAATATTTTAAGGATGAATAAGGCCAATCCATCTGTTTCAAATGCTCCATGACTTGACATTTTGCTGAAACACTGCCCCTCTATGACCTCAGGGGTGCCGTGGGGGCAATCACTCCCATTTCCTCACCTTAAAGCTGGAGGCCTCCTCTGGCTAGGAGCTGATCGAAAGGTGGAGAGAAGGCTCTATCTGTCTGGTATCATGACCAAGGAGAAATTTGTCAAAAGACCTTTGGAAGTGTATTGTCAAGAAGGTACTTTTGGATGCTGTGGAGGTATTTGCTTAATCGACTCTGGGTCTGAAGTTACCATGATAAGGAAATCTTTATATCATAAAAATCTGGAGAGGTCTGGGAAAAGACTGATATCTACCATGGACTGGTTGAAGTTTAAGGCTGCAAATGGCATTGAAATTCCCTACATAGACTACTTTGAGGTGGTACTCCTAGCACCAGACAAAATTATTCGTGTCAGGGTACTATTAGTAAAAGATCTGCTTGACCCAGCAGCAAACCAGCAAAATAAATTAGTCCCAGGATTCTTGGCCATGAATGTCATTAAGAATTGCATGGACCTCGTTCGGGGCACTTGGGGTGAATGTTTTGTTGAATACGTGATTGCAGAGTGGGGACAAGCCATAAAGGTGGCCATAAAGTCACAATAAAAGGAAATAACTCAAGGGTGTAGCAAAGGTATCTGGAAACTAGCTGATCATGATATCAACATGATCTATAGCAACGGTTGCCACAGTGGGATGATGAAAAAACAAGGGTGAAGATATAACAGTAGCAGTAAAGATCCGAGCAAGATTCACCCCCAATGTCGCTTTACACAGTGAACACCTGTTGTAGAGTGCAAAGCAACCGATTCCCCATCTGGGTAGCCAACTTGGGGAAGAAAGACATCTGGTGAAAGCCACACACATGTTAGGCACCCTCCATGAAGTGAATGCAAGTATATCAAGCACAAGGTCTCCTGTGAATTGCAGGCATGGGTATATCAAGAGCAGGGGTGCCAAAATGCAAGTAACTTATTCAAGTTGGACAGTTCCATCTCAGAGGAAGAGAAGGCCAAGGTCCTGGATGCATTCAACCATCATAGCAATGTATTTTCACTCACAGACCATGATCTGTGTTTCTCAATTCCATCCATACGATTCCAACAAAAATGGACTCCTGCATTGAAGCTAGATCAGAGGATGCCTCCTCAAAATGTTCAGAAGCAACAAAATCACATCCATAACCTCTTCGGACAGATGTAACAGAGCAGTCCCAGAGCCCATACGCCTCACTCATTGTGCTATTCAGGAATAAGAACGGGGAGCTGAGACTGTTTGTGGATTACCAAAAACATAATTGTATGTCATTGTTGAACACTCTGAAATGCTTTCCCATTGCCATGCATTGAAGAGAAACTGGAGCACTTATACGGAGCAAAGTATTTTTCTACTTTGAACACGGCAAGTGATTATAATCAGGTGGCCATGGACCCAAAAGGCTTCCACAAGATTGCATTTATGACTCCATTTGGATTCCATAAATATGTAGTTTTGGGGTTATTACATACCCTAGCTGGCTCTTGTATACAGCCTGTGGCTGCTGGTTGCATCATTTTCTGTGGTCGCAGCTGTGTCACTGATGCAGTTCCCTCTCTTACCAGTACACTGGTACTCATTTCGCCAACCTTGGAAGCATGACAGGCTGTCTCAACCCCACGTGGTGTTAATTCAAAGGCAAACAGGGGATAGAACTCAAGACCCTAAGATCTTCAGTCAGCCACCTTAACTGTTAAGCCAACACCAGGCTTATTACATGCCCTACCACATTCCAAAGCTTTACACAAATATGTTTTGCACAAGAGTTATACAAATATCTTCTCATGTATTTGTATGACATCATCATTTATTCAAGGGCATTGAAATGTCATTTAGCATTGCTTGATTTGGTAGCAGGCAAGCTTTGGAAGCATGGTCTTAAACTGTCCCCAAAGAAGTGTTACTTTCTGAAAGAGAAAGTAAATTGCTTGGGTTAAGTGATCATAAAACATGCAGTGACAACAGATTCAGAGAAGATCTGTGCAGTCATGGATTAGCCAGTACCGAGCTGTTAGGAGGTAATGACTTTTGTAGGATTTGCTCGTTACGATAGTAGGTTTGTAAAGGGGTTTGTACAGATAGCAAGGCCTTTTCATGATCTTCTCAGTTGGTGCCAAAGGGAACAGAAACCAAAGACCATGCCCCATTTTGAGCAGGGGTGGATATCATGCTGTCAAGATGCCTAAAACAACTGAAGCAAAGGGTTGTGTCTGCACTAGTCTTGGGGTTCTCTAGCTTCAATCACCCTTTCATTCTCGGGACCAATGACAATTTGCAAGGATTGGGAGCTGCCCTTTAGCCAGAGATTGACGGTGAATGAAAAGTCATTGCATACGTTTCCAGATGATTGCACCCTTCAAAATGAAAAAATGACCAATTATAACTTCCCAAAACTAGAATCACTGGCTTTGAAATGGGCAATACCAGAGAAGTTCTATGAGTACCTCTTCAGCAGCAGGCTCATGGTCTACACTGACAACAACCGACTGAGCTACCTGCTAACGGCAAAACTGCGAGGTGCAGAGCAGTGCTGTGTTTCTCAGCTGGCTTTCTTCCATTTTGAAATCAAATACAGACGGATCAGGCAGATTCAACCAGAATTTATATGCTCTGTCTCAGTGACCCCCAAAATAACCCAGAATTCTGGCAGAGGGGGAGGTCCAGGCTAGATGTGCTGTGCATGGTAACACCACAGAGGTCCCATCACCATCAGCCAGTGTGGTAGCTGGCTGGCACACAGTTGCAGCAGAATGAAGGCACACAGAAAAGTCAGAAGCAATAAAGATTGGGTTCACATGCTCTACCAAAGCTGAAATGGCAGAGCACCAAGCTGGAGACCCAGATATAAAAGTGACGTTGCAATTCTGGATGGAAAAGAGGCAACTAGACTTCAGTCAGCAGAGACAGCTGTTGCGATATCTCTAACATCATTAAATAGTGGATGAAACTCCAGCTGATGGCTGGAGTGTCATGCAGCATTGTCCAAGACCCCTAGATGGGACAATTAAACCAGCTGGTTTTCTCGAGCATCCTGAAGGATAAGGTGATAACTGCCCTGCTTGATGACCATGGACACCAAAGGTTTGAGAGGGCCATCACCCTCATGTGAAAGAAGGCTTGCTGGCCTGGAACGTATGGTGACACTGAGTTGTGGTTTAATAACTGCAAGAGATGTATAATGGCAACGTTACCACATCCCAAGGTGTGAGCCCCATTGTGGAACTCATCATTGTGAGCAGACCATTAGAAGTACTATCCATCAACTCCAAAATCTTGGAGAAAGGAAATGATGGCTATGAGAATGTGCTTGTGTTGACGGACATTTTCAGGATGTTCATCAATGTGGTTTCAACAAGAGATCAGGTCACAGAAAAAATGGCAAAGATACTGCTCAAAGAATGGTTAGCAAAGCTTGGAGTTCTGTTGCACATTCTCTCTGACCAAAACTGTTGCGTTGATTCAACAGTTATATGGACATTGCTGCATGTATGGAATCAATAAATAATTAAATCACCTTACCTTGCACCCCCCAGAAAGAAAAGCTCATTGTGAAAGATTCAACGGTACCATGAATGACCCACAAGAATTTCTTTCATTAAGACACAAGTGGCAATGACACATTTCTCAGAAGCATTGTTTTACAATAATACCCCAAACAGCAGGATTGGGTATTCCTCGTATTTAATGCTATTTGGAAGGGAATCAAAGTTTCCTCTTGATGTCCTATTGGGAGACAAAGAGGAGAGTGATGACAGCATCATTGAATGGCTGGATCACAACCAAAGGGCTTTTAAGGCTGCCGATGATAAGGTATTGAAAATACCAAGCAAAGGGCAGCTACTTGAAGAGTAGCTTGCAATGCTAATATCTCACAGGGACGTACTGGCCCTTGAGGAAACTGTGCTGATATGGAAGAGAGAGAGAGAGAGAGAGGGAACAACAGCATTTAGGATGCCAGGCAGTCCTCGCCTTATTGAATTGTTGATTAACTTTGGTAGTGATAGTCAGATCTATTTCCATAGAGCCATTGGATAGGAGGATAACACCACACAATATTCACTGAAGTGAACTCAAAGTGTGCCCCAAATCTTTGGTGGCTGTTTTGCCCCTACCATATCAGCCTGCAACCCTTGTAAGTACAGCAGTGGCACCGGTCCAGCAGAATGTGTACCTGGATGACTCATATGGTAGCGGGGAGATGGTATTGGTGAAATTGGAACCCCTAGCTGTATCCACCGATTCAGGTCAGATGGAAATAGTGGACGAGGAACAAGATTTGCAAGCATGTGATCAAACTGTGAACAGTAAGGGAGAGTCTATGCAAGTGAAAGACAGCAGATATCAGCAAAAAAAACGAATGACTCGCACCATGGCTGGGCAACACCGTGACCCACATAGAGAGTCCGAATCGGAAATCAATTGTGTTGTGCCTACATATGTTAAAAACTTTGTTGGGCATGGTCATGTACATTTGAAATCTATTTTAGTAACCCTCAGTTATTTGTTGAAACAGGCGAGCGACATCCACCAGAGTA
Organism: Eptatretus atami; assembly: GCA_035128595.1. Classification (NCBI taxonomy): domain Eukaryota; kingdom Metazoa; phylum Chordata; class Myxini; order Myxiniformes; family Myxinidae; genus Eptatretus; species Eptatretus atami. Next base: position 54,699,266 of record CM068954.1, on the reverse strand, counting down.
AGTAGTATATCTCTTGACGATGGTAGACATGACCTTGATTGGAATTAATATTAGTGTAGGGGATGGAATATTTGCTGGGAATGGCTCTAGTAGTTCAGACATTAAATGTACCTTACTTGGCTAACTTTGCCAGTTGTGAACCACTTTGAGACTCGTAGTTTAGTTGCTTGTGATTCTTTTAAAAATCGGGGGTTGATGGTTTTCTACCACGAGGGGAAAATCCCGTCAAAATGACTGCTGCACAAAACTCAACACAACACAGAGGATCACAATACATACAAAGTTATATATTACATCCGATTAATTATTTGCAATAAGGGAATGGGAATGGGTCAAAATGGAATACTAAATATGAACGGGTCAAAACCTTAGGCGGGATTTATTTGATGTGCTTCAGGAGTTAATGCGAAATGCACAAACATATGGTGTATAAGCACCATTGCTTCTGCACCATTATATGCTGCTTCTGCTCTCCCAACAATGGATGGAAGTCCTCAATGCCAGACAGGAAATCCGAGCCGTATCCCTGGACATATCACATGCTTTTGACACAGTCTGGCACCCTGCCCTACTCACCAAACTCTCTTCCTATGGTATCCAAGGCCATCTCCACTCATGGCTCGCAGACTTCCTCTCCTGTCGCAGTCACCGTGCTCTTTCAGTTCTTTCCATAGAGCCATTCTAAATGGAGTTCTTTCATCCCCTCTTACTGTCCAGGCTGGAGTTCCTCAAGGTAGCGTTCTGGGCCCGTTCTTTTTTGGTTTTCATCAATGATCTCTCCGACTCTGGAAAATCCTCTATATCTGTTTGCTGATGACTCCACCCTCTGCCGTACCATCGATCATCCCTCAGACCGGCAAGCAGCAGCTTGTTCGCTCACTGCAGATCTGAATAAAATCACAAACTGGTCCAACACGTGGAACATGTCTTTCAATCCGGACAAATCTCACACTCTCACCATGTCTCTTCGAAAGGACCGTTTAGAAAACCCCCCATCCACTTTCTCAAACATCCTCTGGAAGAAGTCCTTTCTTTCAAGCTTCTGGGTCTCACTATCTGCCATGACCTTTCCTGGGAAAGCCACATTTCAAACCTCTCCTCCAAAGCCAGTCGCCGACTGGGATTCCTCCGTCGTGCAAAGTCCTTCCTCGGCCCACCTGAACTCCTGACCACTTACAAAGCTTTTGTCCGCAGCCTGATGGAGTACTGCTCTCCCCTCTGGGCTGGTGCTCCTGCCTCCCACCTTTCTCGGCTTCACGCTGTAGAAACCAAGGCATTTCGGATCATTGGCATCTCCCGCAATGAGGCTGAGTCTTTGGGCCTCTCACTCATTCACCGCTGGTTGGTCGGTGGTCTTTCTGTCTTCTACCGTCTCCTCTCCAGCCTCGCCCCCCCCCCCCCCAGCTCTCTCTGCGATTTGTCCCCACCACATTTCCGCAGGGCGCTCAAGGTCCGCCAACAACCCCCTTCTGGTAAAACTGCCAAAATCACGAATCACTGCTCACCTTCACTCTTTCATTCCTCTTTTTCCCCGCCTTTGGAATAAACTCCCTCACTCTATTCATTCCCATTCTTCCCTCCAGGCCTTCAAAACAGCTGTTCCACACTACCTCTTATCATCCCCCATCCAAATCCTCGATCTTTTCTACCCCCGATAATCCACCCAAGCCCTCCTTCAAATTCCCTGCTTTCCTTCCTGAAAGTCCCTGTAATGTCCATCGTCTATTCCCATGTTCCCCGTCCCATCCCTCTCCCTTCCACAGATCTCCTCTAATGTCTCTGTTCCCCACTGTTTTGTCCTTCCCACTCCCTCCTCTCTTGTCTCATGTCCCCCATGATGTGGGTTGTGTGTCAGCTCTCACACGAGCCTCGACAAGGTATACAAAAAAAAATAAAAATTGCTCCCATATGGTTGATTGCTCCCAAAATAAATAAAAAAATAACACAGTCGATGTATAAACACAGCCTTATCCGCTTCCGAAATAATATTAAAAAAGAAAACACGGATGGAGTAGAGGCACAGAAAGCTGGCTTCATTGCTCGATGCCTCAAAAAAACAGAAAACTCGTTTATGTAATGAAGCTAAAAATGGCGATTGCCAATGTGCATATAATAATACGTCGTGTTTATATAGCTTGGAATAGATTAAAATTCCACTGTTCCATGAAGGAATTATACTATCGGCCAGAAGGCTTGAAGCCTGGGGCCTACACAAACTGTGTGCCTCAGAATGCCTGTGACGCTGATGGGCTGCAACCTTTCGACATTTGATAAATGCTTTTAATAGTCACTTTTGGTTCTTTCACAACGAAGAGAAAACTTATAGGGAAGTCATGGCAATTGTGAATACCGTATAACACTTCTGTTTGAAGCCTTTTTACCTCGCGTCCCGTGGAGCCTATTATTTAATTATATTGGGTTATGGGAAAAAATGAAAAATAAAAGTAAAAAAAAAGCTTTCTCCTGAAAAATTTCCGATTTCACTCCAAATTTCGACATAATTATTTAGGCCATGGGTTCGATAGTCAAATATGGAAACAGATTTTGAATATCCGGTTTTAAAGCCTTGGAAAAATGCCACCATTTGCTATCTTAACACAGATATACACCTTAACACGACTTTCACCCAAGGTGGAAAACCCCCTTGGGGAGGGGGGCAAATGAAGTGGCTTCAACTTCCATTGTGTGACCCTTAGTCCTCCTTGTCATGTTTGGTTGAGATTGGATAAGTAACAAAGATTGTATCATGGTCAGACAGACAGACACAGACCAAAATTGTGTATTTTAGTATGATAGTGGTAATCCAGAGCCAACTTTCTGTTAAAGCAGGGAGTAGTGTAGCCACGGCCAGGATATTATATTATTAAGCATCCCCCTATCCTAATACCAGTTGTAGGGTTTGTTTCTGGAATTATTGCCCCAAATTTATAGTGGAATGGTACCCCCAGAGTTTATTGGACCCCAAGAATTAAAAAAAAAACACCATTTAGGGTTATTTTTCCCCCTTCCCTTTGCTCTCTGCCAAATCTGTGCTGTATCTCAGAGCAAAAAAAAAGGGAATAAAAAGTATGTGGGGTTGACAAAAATTTGAATTTTAAGGTCATGACCTAATTATAGACAATTTTACATTTTCACCATAACTCAACTAAGGTTTGTCTGATCAGAACAAAATTGCCATCCCAAGATAGCCTAGAGTAAGTTGCATTTACACTTAATTCAAATAATACCCCTCTGGGTTAAAGATCAAGGCCAAATGGTTGTCCGAAAGAAGAACATGTTTTTTTTTGTTATCGCTCAATTTTGCCAAAGCGGAATCTCAAAGACTGCTTGGCCTTCCAAGATATTCTTGCATCACAAAGGTGTACCTACACTGAAGTTGTGCAACTAATATTTAATTATCATCCTCTCTATCGAGTGCAGCCTGTGGCTGCCGGTTGCATCATTGGTTGGGACGCGGCTATGCCGCTGATGCA
>CM068954.1:54672530-54695774 GCA_035128595.1 Eptatretus atami | reverse complement strand
GTGCTCATTTTGCCGACCTCGGAAGGATGACAGGCTGAGTCAACCTCCTGGTGTATTTTAATTCAGCGGGGAGTATATACTGGGGGAGGCTAAAACATTGGCGCCCACTTTGTGATTGCAGATATCTAGTTGGATTTTGGTATTTTGTTTGACACTGGATTTTGCCCATGTATCGAACACTGCGGCCATCTTTTCTCACAGCACATGTACCGAAGATTACCAGCTGTGTTCAGCCTTTCGCCAAATATTCGGTGATACATGTATGTATATATATATATATATATATATATATATATATATATATGTTACTCTCATCACTTCTTCCCTATCCCAGTTATTAATAAATTATTGGCAAAAGTGACAGTCTCAGTCTCCTGTTTTCCCATAGGCATTTATTGCTTGGGTATTCATGATAACATGTAGTTTTTATGAGGTGACCACAATTCGGAGCAATAGTTTCTGACCTTTAAACTCAGAAATTCCAGGATATTTTTGGAGCAATGCTGACTAACAACCTGTTCCTTTGGGAGGAACTGATAAAGCACCACACCCTCAAATTATGACAATATTAAATTGCCCTCAAACTTCATATCTAAACTTGTGTTTAAAATCAACTTATGAAGCCGAAACATAAAAGAGATAACTTGCTTGAGTACATTGCAAGTGCACAAGCATTACTTCACGGTCCTGACTATAGTATAGTTTTTTTTTTTTCCAAAAATAAACAAACCTTTAAAACGGCTCCATTCATTAGAAAGAGATGGATCATGTGTGGCAGTTCGTATTACAATGTTGGAGATAGTGAAAGAGATTAATAAAGTACATTCTGTTCAATTCATCAGAAAGGCAAATTGTTGCGCAAGCTGGATATGAGCCAAAGGTTGAAGATGTTTGAAAGTGATACAAGGTAAACTATATGCTTTATCACATTAAAAAAAAAAAAATTCCAACCTCTTACCCATACCCATCTGCTCTCCCGAATCCTAACACTCTTCGAAGTATTCGTCATGTGATTAATATTGTCTTGAATCTGGCATCATGATGTTTTTTCCTGACATCAAGGTCATGTGAACCAGTGATCTTTGTATAATTTTACTCAATTGTATGACCTCATATTTTTAAGCGGTAGCAACTTTATGTACACAAAGCAAATTTTTGGGATGGAATTTATATGGACAATGGACGTATAAAACATGATAATGCTGGGTCTAAATTTTAATTTCCTTGTCTGTTGCTTTTTTAGGAGCTTGATACCTTTTCTTTTTTTCTTTGATACAAAGTCAAGGCTTGTGGAAGAGCTAGAACACAAAATGGATCAGGATGAAACAGAACAAAAGGAACAGTCGAAAGAGAAGGGGGACACACCAACAGTAGGGTTGAGGGACAAAATAGAGGGAGACGGACAAATAAGGCATGTAGGGAGGAATGAAGGGTGTCAAAATGGACACAAAACTTGCGGGGTCATAGAATACGATACCCCGTGCAGTGTTTTAGTATATACAGTACTGTACTTCATTTGTAATAAAATCATTATTTTAACAATCGTTAAAAAATAAATCCGGATGTTTATTGCTATTGAAGTAGTCCAGAAGCAGTTCCGAATAACGCCCATATACAGCATCCCATTAAACATTAATTTAAATTGAAGTCCAGTCATCCAAAACTGGAGGTTGCTAGAAGTATTATGACAGGTGATTTGTGTTCTACAGTGTATAATTAAATTTAAATAAAGTAAAGATTGTAAAAGTCACATAAATAAATTAATTCTGGAATTTACCAGCATTTTCTGTACTGTTTCTAACATAACCCTATCTAACACATTATATTAGTTATTCATGCCAGTTATTTATGTCCTTTATACCGTCCTTAAAAACAGTACGTTTCCTGTTTGGAATGCTTTTCAATTTTGTTTGATTGCCAGGCAAACAAAATGAATCCAAAGCCAATGTACTGTAAAATGCCAAACTTGTCTTCTTATTCATGTTCTGATTTGTGTTCAAAATAAAACATTCAATTTAAATAAGTTGTTTTTCGATCATAAACTGATAAGACGGACAGACAGATGGACGGGCATGAGCAAATTACTTAACCCTGCTTTTTGCTTCACAACCATGGGGTAAAAACTGGAAATTTGGAAAGTGGTTGGAGGGGAGGTTAACGGGTGTAGAAAATATGGCGTTAGGTGGGGGTGATCTGAGATGGTGAGAACAGCTGTCTTGAAGAACTGGAGGGAAGAATGAGATTAAAGAGAATGTGGAAGTTGGTGCCACAGTTGGGGGAAAAAAGAGGAATAAATGTGTGGAAGTGAGAATTGATTCTGGAAGCGAAGCTTCTTCACTCACTGCAGATCTGGGTAAAATAATAAACTGATCCAACACGTGGAACATGTCATTCAATCCTGACAAATCTCACACTCTCACTATGTCTCTTCCGAAAGGACCGTTTGGAAAACCCCCATCACTTTCCAACAATCTCTGGAAGAAGTCCTTTCTTTCAAGCTTCTGGATCTCACTATCTGCCATGATCTTTCCTGGGAAAGCCACATTTCCAACCTGGCCTCCAAAGCCAGTCTCCGACTGGGAATCCTCCGTCGTGCAAAGTCCTTCCTCGGCCTACGTGAGCTCCTGACCACATACAAAGCTTTCGTTCACAGACTGATGGAGTACTGCTCTCCCCTCTGGGCTGGTGCTCCTGCTCCCACCTTTCTCGGCTTCACGCTGTGAAACCAAGGCATTTCGGATCATTGGCATCTCCCATGATGAGGCTGAGTCTTTGGGCCTCTCACTCTCTCACCACAGGCAGGACGGTGGTCTTTCTGTCTTCTATCGTCTCCTCTCCGGTCTCGCCCCCACTGCTGTGTCTGAGATTTGTCCCCACCGTATTTCCGCAGGGCGCTCAAGATCTACCAACAACCCCCTTCTGGTAAAACTACCAAAATCACGAATCACTGCTCACCTTCACTCTTTCATTCCTCTTTTTCCCCGCCTTTGGAATATACTCCCTCACTCTGTTAAATCCCATTCCTCCCTCCAGGCCTTCAAAACAGCTGTAGACCACCACCTCTTATCGTCCCCCATCAAAATCCTTGATCTTTTCTACCCCCGTTAATCCACCCAAAACGCACATCCTTCAAATTCCCTCTTTCCTTCTGAAAGTCCCTGTAATGTCCATCTTGTATTCCCGGTGTTCCCCACCCCATCCCTCTCCCTTCCACAGATCTCCTAATGTCTCTGTTCCCACTGTTTTGTCCTTCCACTCCTGCCCCTCTTGTCTCATGCCCCCTTGCTGTGCGTTGTGTATTAGCTCTCATACAAGCCTCGACAAGGTATACAATTTTTATTTAAAAATTTTGAAAACGCAGTTTCACCAGTGGGTTGCTGGTAGAAACCACTTGTGTCCTGCATAAACCTGGGCGTGACAAAGCATGGGAAGAGCATAGGGTGCAAGACCAGAAGGGAGGCGGTGGAAGACAGCGAGACCACCAACCTGTCTTTGAAGGAAAAGTAATAAGCCCATCGACTCAGCTTCATCATGAGAGACTCCAATGATCTTGAAGGCCTTGGTTTCCATGGTGTCAACCTGAGCAAGGCGTGAGGAGGGAAGCCAGTGCTGAGGGGAGAGCAGTCCTCCATCAAACTGCAGATAAAGGCCTTATAGGTGGATAAGAGTTCGGGTGTGCCAAGGAAGGACCTCGCACGATGGAGGATTCCCAGTCGGCGGCTGGTTTTGGAGGCCAACTTTTAAATGTGGTTTTCCCAAAAAAGATCATGGCTTATAGTGAGACCCCAAAAAAGTTTGAATGACTGAACCTCTTAAAGAGGATTGTTATGTTAAGAAATCAGGTTGGAGGGTTTACCAGACAGTCCTTTTGGAAAGAGAGTGAGTGTGGGTTTTGTCAGGATTGAAAGACATATTCCAAGCGTTTGACCAGCTAGTGATTTTGTCAAGGTCTGCAGAGAGGGAAGAGGCTGCTGTCTGCCGATCTCAAGAATAAGGTATGGCACGACAGAGGGTGGAGTCATCAGCAAATCGATAAAGAGGATCTTCCAGAAAGTCAGAGAGATCGTTGATGAAATCAGTCCAGTCCTGGGTTGATTTCCCAGTGAAACTATCGTATGTTGTGGTATCGACAAGGGGGTACTGCATGTAAGAGCATGCAACCAATGCATGGAGAGGTGAGGTGGCCTTGGAGGAGGGAGAGGGCATGGTGACGTCAATCGGAGAGTGGGGGAGGGAAGGATGATATTAATCCAGATGATATTACAGCACGATGCCAGAAACATCACTCCATCAGCATGAATCACCTGTACGAGAAATATTCAACATTACTGTTTGCAAGTGGATGCATTTTGACCAGCACCCTTTCCAAATCCCCAAACAACACCAATAAGGGTTGAAAGTATGTGTTACACCTGCCCCACTGATCATAGCTGATTTTCTTGCATTCTTTCATTTGAAAAGGCATCTCTGTATAACCTAGAATTATGAAACAAAATCAACGAGAAAACATCTCAAAATGCAAAGCCCATCCATGTCTGCTTTGTCAGGTCAGGTCAGGTCATGTATGGGAGCATGCACCCGAACAGCACGTCGCTGTGTCCAGTTTCCGCCGGTTTTCCAGGGGCCACCATCTGGCCATCCCCCGGCAGATGCCTGACCCATCCTCACCCACTTGAGATGCTGATCAAGCTGCTGCAACCACGAGGAAAGTGGTCGGCCCATTGGCCTCGTCCACTCATGAGGCTTCATCGCTGAGATAATCTGGTGAGCAGGACCAGCGTCAGGAAAATGAGCCACAGGTCCATACAGCCATAGCTGATGCTCAGGAACAATGCAGTTAACAAATCTCATTTGAGTCTCTCTCAACAACCACCCGTTGGACACAAAATCCGACCAGCGAAAGCCAAGGATTCTACGAAGAGACCTGGTACCAAAGGAATTATGTCTCCATCACAGATCCATGGTCAGAATTCAAATGTCACATCTGTAGACCAAGACTGGAAACAACAAGGACCAGAAGACTCAGACTTTCGTCCTCCTGTACAGGTACCGACAGCGCCACACCCCACAATCCAGTAAATCCACGAGTCGCCAGGCCGGACCCAGACGTCTGTTGACCTCTGGCTCACAGGCAGCAGAGACATCTGCCATGGTCAGTGAATATCTCCGTGACCTCAACATCCTCACCACAAACAGGTACAGACTAAATAGCAGCATTCAAGATGTCATTGAAAGCCTGAATCTTAGTTTTGACCCAGGAAACTCATAATCCCAGTGGCTCCGACTCCTCATTCAGCATTTTGAGGGCCACCAAAAGGATATCCAGAGTCTCCGCAAAGATGACAGCATCATCTGCAAAATAAAGGTCAGAGATGTTGACATTCCCAAACGATGCACCGCCGCTTGATTTCTCTGACATCCGCCCAGAGTCCAGTCCATACAAGGACCGAAAAGTGTTGGGAGCAGTGCACACCCCTGATGAGCTCCAGTAACAACTGGAAAAAAAACTTGGAGATGGTATCACCACATGTCACAGCACTCTCAGTACCAGAGTATAGTTCAGACATCAGATTGATCAGTTTTGGTGACACCCTACGAATCCAAGAATCATCCAGAGGGCATCCCAATTCACTGCATCAAACGCTTTAGAGAGTTCAACATAGGCTGCAAGCAGCCCCTGCAGAAACTCTCGTCTGCATTCTGTGAGGACCCGAAGAGCAAGGATACGGTCAATTGTTAACCTCTTTGGTGTAAAGCCTGAATGCACTGGACGCTGGTGCTCAAGCAGAAGGTGGCAAACACTAATCAAGAATTATCCGAGAAAAGACCTGGCCCAGCACTGAGAGCAACATCACCCCTTGGTCGTTCTTGCAGCCCTGGCAATCACCCTTCCCTTTCCAGAATGGGATAACAAGGCCCCTCTTCCAGGCAGTTGGGATGATGCCTGTGTTCCAGGCAGAACACAGAAATGCATGCAATGACATGAGTGCAGCATTTCCACCAGCGTTGAGAAATTCAGTCTGGATGCCACAGATCCCCGGAGCTTTACCCCATTTCAACCGGTTCACCGCAGCCTGTGTTTCCACAAACGAAGTAGGATCACAGTTTATTGGAGGGTCAGAAATAGGGATAGTAACACCCCTGACATCCAACTCAACAGCTGGTGGATCAGCTTGGTACAGCTGCTCAAAGTAACCGGCCCAGCGGGCCTTCACTTTGGACTCCTCTGTCAAGAGCCTACCACACTTCGCTCTAACTGCAGTACACCGAGGGATGGGCTTGGAGGAATGCAATTTGCAAATTCGCCTGTAAGCAGGACGAGAATCACGACCACAGGTGTTGCTCTACCCCCTCACAGATACCTCACACATAGACTTCCTTGTCCACCCTCAGCACACAAACAGTACAGTTTTATGCCTCAACTCCCTCAACAGCTCAACTCTGTCATTAAGCCTGGCCCTGTGACTCTGATCAATAGTATCGAGTATCCATTGAGAGAAAAAATTCTTCGTTGCCCTCTGGTAAGTTCTATGGTAACATCCACTGGCATCATCAAGGACAGTGTCTGGAAGGCACTACACAACTCTTCAGGATTCCCCAAGGCACCCAGATCCCCCAAATCCTCACTCAGCCTGTTCACAAACTCCTCAGATACGCTCTCATCCTTGAGCTTGCCAACATCCAACCTCGGCTGGGATGGTACCATTCTCTCAGATTTGAGCTGCAACTTCAGAGTTGTTACAACAAAGCGGTGGTCAGTATTGAGGAACTGAGCACTCCGGTAGACCCTGCAGTTCTGGATCATCCTCCAGTGACCATCAACGAGCACATGGTCAATCTCCTTTTTCACACCACCAGCATTGGAATACCAAGTCCAGCGATGAGCCTGTGAGTGCTGAAACCATGAACCAGCCACGCTGAGTCATGACATCTTGCAAAGTCAAGGAACTTCGTGCTATTCTAGTTCACATTTCCAGACCAAGGGACCAACACATGTCTCATAACCAGCTCCATCAGTTCCAGTCGATGCATTGAAATCCTGCAAGACTAGAAGAGTATCTCGCCTGGGGCACTGATCAACCACAGACTCGAGCGTGGCATAGAAAGCGTCCATTATGGTGAGATCACTCGTTTCAGCCGGAGCATATGCAGAAACCAGGGAAACAACACCCAATGCATGACGAATCCTTTGTCTCATAATACACTCATTGACCGGTGTTACCTCAATTATGATTGGAGTCAGCTTATTGGACACAGCTACAGCAACTCCTTGGACATGGTAACCATCAGAGCAACCAGACAAAGAGTAGGTATAACCACCCACCATGATCTCGCCACAATCCGGTCTCCGAACCTCAGAGAGTGCTGCAATACTGATGGTCAAACGCTTGAGCTCAGATGATAACAGAGACAGATGATCATCCTCTCTTCTTGATAGGACATTCCAGGCACCCACCCAAAGGGACTGCCTCAGGTTAACCCAAGGATACCGCCATCCGGTGGATTACACCTCAGCACCAACCTGACACACACTACTGCAATCCAACCCGGGAAGGTTACTCCATGTTTTTCCTCCTATCATCAAAGAGTGGGGGTCCCGAAGGCTTTGCCACAATCCCATCATCCAGTGAGCTGCCCTGAGGACAGCTGCATAGGAGGTACTCCCACGGAGTGGGTTTTCAGTTTTCTTTGCGTTTTTAGTGTTTTGCAGAGTGAAGGGTTTTTCAGTGGCTGGAGTGCAAATCCTGCCACCAACCTCCTCAAAAAAAACAAAAATAACCCAACTGCAGAAGGACATCCGCAGACATAGTTGGGAACTATTAATGGATGGGTGTTAGCTCACAAGGAGCTCCTCTGCCCTTTGACAGGTTTTGTTTTTAATTCTGCTGGGTGTGCATATCCATACACCCTCCTCACCAGAAAACCTGGTGGGGGAGATGGTTTAGTTGCCGACAACCTGACCATGGAACAGGTTTGTACAGGTTTACATGGTACCCTTTGCAAGCCACAGTTATAATATGCTTTGTACTCAAACAAAACTTGAAAATAACAGCACTCTAGAACAGTAGGGGGCATACCTCTGCGATGCAATACCTGTTACAGGAGAACATATTTGGCACAATAATTTTTTGATATATCATGCTATATATCGTTTTTGAACCTATCTCTCATCGGTGAAGAATTTCCTTGAAAATTAAAAAAATTCTCGCGTCCGGATCCGGATCGGATCTTCACCAAAATCGAATCAATTCGTCCTTGTCCCACACACAACCTGTCCACCAAGTTTCGTCTCACTCTGTCCACGTTTTGAGATAATGTGCTACATATAGTTTTTGGCCTTATCCCTCAATGGTGATTATTCACTTAAAAAATTCTCTGATGCGGAGCTGGATCTTTACCAAAATCGAATCAATTTGTCTGTGTCACACACCCAAGTTGCCCACCAAATTTCATTTGAATCTGTCAACAACTTTTTGAGATATTCTGCACACAAACAAACAAACAAGAAAAACATCATGCATAGCACGATACTTGTGAAATCCATAAAACAAATTTGACCTGAAAAACGAATCGGTAGTTGAATTCAATGACAAAATACACAAATCCTAATCAAATTTCAAGTCAAATGGCTGAAAATTGACAATTTTAGAAATGACCATGTCGACTTTTTGGCCTAGGTTGACTTCAAAAATCCTAGTTCATGGATTCCAGTAACCTGATATGCAAATCCTCTTCAAATGTCAAGTCAATGGGATAAAAATTGAGGATTTTAGAAATGACCATGTCGACTTTTTGGCCTAGGTTGACTTCAAAAATCCTAGTTCATTGATTCCAGTAACCTGATATGCAAATCCTCTTCAAATGTCAAGTCAATGGGATGAAAATTGAGGATTTTAGAAATTCCACCTAAGTTGTTGACCTTTGTCCGATGTTGGCCTTTTGGTCGATGTTGATCTCAATAATAATTGGCTGATTGAATTAAGTGACCTAAAATATAAATCCTCTTCAAACTTCTAGTCAATCGGATGAAAATTGAGGATTTTAGAAATCCCACCTATGTTGTTGACCTTTGGCCTATGTTGACTTTTTGGCCTATTTTGACCTCAAAAATAATTGCTGGTTGAACTCAAAAGACAAATGTGCAGCTCCTCTTCAAATCTTTGATTTTGCAACTAACAGACAGACAGAATAACACATGCGACTGACCAATATACTTGAAAAATATTCGATTTTCGCAACAGTGGTGAAAACACAACCTTCTTCCCCCTTCGATGGAGGAGGCCCAGTGAATTCTGACCTCTTTCCAGGACAACATAATTTTTTTTTTTAATGTAATCCCCAGTGAGATCGAGTTCGGGAATAAATCCGTACGTGTCTGCTTTTCTGATTATGCAACACCCATCTTTTTCGTTTGTGTCACGGTTACATCAACAACCATTAGTATAACACAAATGTGTAGTAAAGGCAATCTGAGCGAAGTAAAATGGCATGTCGCCCAAAAGCGACAAAGAATAACTGTAATCGAAGCTATTCTTGTGGTTCCTACGCGCCCTCTGCTGTCCGTAACTCTGGAGTTCGCATTCAAGAAATAACTGATTTAGTAATTTGTTGTTATTTTATTTACAGTGATCGAAAGGTCACAACGTAGCTCGTCCTACAAACAGATTAGTTGCCATCAGTGTATACGTTTACATGAATCACAAAGACACGAGTATACAAAAGACGTGCAAACTTTTGCTATATGGGATTTGAACCTGTCTGTGTTCCTGACATCGTGTAGTAACGTGAGTTCAGCTGTAAACTCGATATCAAGCCACGTAACATAATTCGAGGAATAATCTGACAACTTCACTAGAAGTTGAGATTTTCAACTCCAGTTTACCGAGTTCGCTGCCGAGGCTTTGCGACTGTGCATCATTATAACCTTTGACCCTCACGGATGCTGCACATGCAATCTATGAAATGATTCACAGTACAAGCCAGAAACGATATACAAGGCTTGTTCGATGCATCCCTCAGTCTTGCTTATGGAGAATTGTGTGTGCATGCACGCTTCAGTGAAGATGCATATCTTTTCAGCTCAAACCCCATATTGGCACTGTGATGGTAAGGCATCAAAAATAAATTAAATGCCTCTCACTTCTGTCTATGTGGGGAAAAAATTTTTTTTTTGACGATTCGCCTGTTTTGCCTTCCTCACCTAACAATGGCTGGTAACGATTGTCAGAACCCAGCTTCAAATCCCGTATATTTTAGTCTATATGTTTGTCCATTGTCTATGGGCTGACAGTGTATATCCTCGAGGTATGTGCAATCAACTGGAAATAATCTACCCTGGGTTCGAATCTCGACCATCCTAGTATTCCGCATACAAGACGAGGCAGGCATTACAATGTTTGCCGTCCCTCGGATTGCCATTAAACTGGATGTCCCATCTGCTAACGCACTGCTTTAGCACATGCAGGGTGACGCATCCATGTGTCCCACTAGCATGTTAGTTAGTGGACATAAAAGATCCTACAGTGTCCTTTGTGAAGAGTAGGTGCATTATCACCGGCGCCTTGGACAAATTATACATTCCTGCCACTCTCAGTCGAATGTCATGCCTGGTCAGCCGGTTCGTGAAAGACTTAGGCCAAAAAGATCCCACTAAAAGGTGTGAACTATTGGGGCTATTAAGTAGTAAGTAGTAATACAGTGTATCTATAATGGAATAGATAAATAATATATCTATAATGGTCACTATTTATACCAGCAGATAACCTGGTTGCACCGGGCTGTTGTAAGGGAATTAGTTCCCAATAGTGTGGAATATTTCAGAAGTTTTTTTTTCTGGGAATGTCCTTTGACAGCATAATAGCAGGGATCTGTGGAAATTCGTCGTCATGTAAAATGTGACCAGTCCAAACCTCTTCGTCTTCAAGTATGCATCCCTCCCTCCCCCAACTCTAAATTCCTCTCCCTTCTCCCAACACCAATTCCAATTCTGCATCCCTCCCCACTCCCAACTCCAAGTCCACATCCCTCCCATCTCCAACTCCAAGTCCACATCCCTCCCATCTCCAACTCCAGCCACATCCCTCCCATCTCCAAGTCCATGTCACATCCCTCTCATCTCAAAGTCCCATGTCACATCCCTCCCTCTCCATCTTCAAGTCCACATCCCTCTCATCTCCAACTCCAAGTCCACATCCTCTCATCTCCAAGTACAGTCACATCCCTCTCATCTCAAAGTCCATGTCCACATCCCCTCCCATCTCCACTTCAAGTCCAACCCACTCTCATCTCCCAACTCCCAGTCCACATCCCTCTCATCTCCAAGTCCATGTCACACCCTCTCATCTCCAAGTCCTTGTCACCACATCCCTCCATCAGCGACACTTCTCAACTGCCAAAGAGCCCCCCCACATCCCGCCTCTCTCCCTCACATGACACACAGACTGATTAGACCTGTAGCGACCTTGTGCCAAGATGGAAGATATCACTGGTTTCCAATTTTACATTATTTTTGTCCATTTTGGTTTTCATTATTTTCATCAATTTGTTCGCCTAACACCCCAAATTATTCGGGGTATGAGGACAATATGCAAGGC
Source organism: Eptatretus atami (assembly GCA_035128595.1). Lineage (NCBI taxonomy): Eukaryota > Metazoa > Chordata > Myxini > Myxiniformes > Myxinidae > Eptatretus > Eptatretus atami. The sequence continues at coordinate 54,684,180 of CM068954.1, read as the reverse complement.
TGTGTGAGCTTTCCCTCACCGAGCTTTCCATTCCGCACGCAGCATCACTTCACTTCCAATCACGTCTAATAAATCAATAAAGTAAAAACCCACTTTTGATTCCGACCAACACGTTTTTCGTCACCTCCAACTTGCCATGAAACGTGGCCGTCGGTGAAGGAGTCTGAGGTTGCATTTATAGGAGAATTCGTTCACTTCCAAAAGAATGAGGTTTTCTTGGTGAAGTAAAATGTATGAAAAGGAAATTTATTATGAGACGTTTTGTTCTTGGTATGATTTTCCTTTTACAGCATAATAGTCACAAACTGTTAAGACTGATAAGGTTTCTTGGTAAAGTAAATCCATGGAAAGGTAATTATACGTTGACAGAATTGACTGAATAGTTTGTGTTATATTATTTTTTTCCACTTCAGGTCAATGCCCAAGCCAACGACTCTGAGAATTTTTTTAATAACTAGTATATATATATATATATGTATGAGAGAGGAGGGACGGAGAGTGAGGAGGGAGGGAGAGTGAGAAGGAAGAGAGAGTAAGGAAGGGGTGATGGGGGAAGGGAAGGCAGCGTGAGGTGAGAGGAAGGGAAGGCAGCGTGATGTGAGAGGAAGGGAAGACAGACGTGTGGTGGAGCATCAATTACGATTCATACCACCTCATCAAAATGATTCTGCATGGAATAACAGTGAGGATGGAATCAAAATAATGTCTCAAAATCCATTTTCTACCGGTCATACTATAAATTCCACCCAGAGACAAACAGCGCCCGGACATGTCCGGAGATAAACACAGTCCAGAGACAAACACCACCCAGCGCGTCCAGAGCAAAGCTGTCCAAAGACTAACACCGCTCGGACACGTCCAGAGACAAACTCCTGTCTGGACATAAACACCACCCAGACACAAACTCCCATCCAGACATAAACACCACCCGGACACGTCCGGAGACAAATTCCCATCCGGACACATCCGGAGACAAACTCCCATTGGGACAATTCCGGAGACGAACCCCGTACGGACATAACCACCGTACAGACACATACGGAGATAACCATTGTGCAGACAGAGAGATAGTCTCGCTGGAATCCTCCGTCGTGCAAAGTCCTTCCTCGGCCTAACCGTGAGCTCCTGACCACATAAAAGCTTTCGTTCACAGACTGATGGAGTACTGCTCTCCCCTCTGGGCTTGGTGCTCTGCTCCCACCTTTCTCGGCTTCACGCTGTGGAACCAAGGCATTTCGGATCATTGGCATCTCCATGATGAGGCTGAGTCTTTGGGCCTCTCACTCTCTCACCAGAGCAGGACGGTGGTCTTTCTGTCTTCTATCGTCTCCTCTCCGGTCTCGCCCCCACTGCTGTGTCTGAGATTTGTCCCACCGTATTTCCGCAGGGCGCTCAGATCTACCAACAACCCCTCTGGTAAAACTAAACAAAATCACGAATCACTGCTCACCTTCACTCTTTCATTCCTCTTTTTCCCGCCTTTGGAATATACTCCCTCACTCTGTTAAATCCCATTCCTCCCTCCAGGCCTTCAAAACAGCTGTAGACCACCACCTCTTATCGTCCCCATCAAAATCCTTGATCTTTTCTACCCCCGTTAATCCACCCAAAACGCACATCCTTCAAATTCCCTGCTTTCCTTCCTGAAAGTCGCTGTAATGTCATCTTTGTATTCCGGTTGTTCCCCACCCCATCCCTCTCCCTTCCACAGATCTCCTAATGTCTCTGTTCCCCACTTTTTGTCCTTCCCACTCCTGCCCCTCTTGTCTCATGCCCCCTTGCTGTGCGTTGTGTATTAGCTCTCATACAAGCCTCGACAAGGTATACATTTTTATTTAAAATTTTGAAAACGCAGTTTCACCAGTGGGTTGCTGGTAGACCACTTGTGTCCTGCATAAACCTGGCGTGACAAAGCATGGGAAGAGCATAGGGTGCAAGACCAGAAGGGAGGCGGTGGAAGACAGCGAGACCACCACCTGTCTTTGAAGGAAAAGTAATAAGCCCATCGACTCAGCTTCATCATGAGAGACTCCAATGATCTTGAAGGCCTTGGTTTCCATGGTGTCAACCTGAGCAAGGCGTGAGGAGGGAAGCCAGTGCTGAGGGGAGAGCAGTCCTCCATCAAACTGCAGATAAAGGCCTTATAGGTGGATAAGGTTCGGGTGTGCCAAGGAAGGACCTCGCACGATGGAGGATTCCAGTCGCGGCTGGTTTTGGAGGCCAACTTTTAAATGTGGTTTTCCCAAAAAAGATCATGGCTTATAGTGAGACCCAAAAAAGTTTGAATGACTGAACCTCTTAAAGAGGATTGTTATGTTAAGAAATCAGGTTGGAGGTTTACCAGACAGTCCTTTTGGAAAGAGAGTGAGTGTGGGTTTTGTCAGATTGAAAGACATATTCCAAGCTTTGACCAGCTAGTGATTTTGTCAAGGTCTGCAGAGAGGGAAGAGGCTGCTGTCTGCCGATCTCAAGAATAGGTATGGCACGACAGAGGGTGGAGTCATCAGCAAATCGATAAAGAGGATCTTCCAGAAAGTCAGAGAGATCGTTGATGAATATCAGTCCAGTCCTGGGTTGATTTCCCAGTGAAACTATCGTATGTTGTGGTATCGACAAGGGGGTACTGCATGTAAGAGCATGCAACCAATGCATGGAGAGGTGAGGTGGCCTTGGAGGAGGGAGAGGGCATGGTGACGTCAATCGGAGAGTGGGGGAGGGAAGGATGATATTAATCCAGTGATATTACAGCACGATGCCGAAACATCACTCCATCAGCATGAATCACCTGTACGAGAAATATTCAACATTACTGTTTGCAAGTGGATGCATTTTGACCAGCACCCTTTCCAAATCCCAAACAACACCAATAAGGGTTGAAAGTATGTGTTACACCTGCCCCACTGATCATAGCTGATTTTCTTGCATTCTTTCATTTGAAAAGGCATCTCTGTATAACCTAAGAATTATGAAACAAAATCAACGAGAAAACATCTCAAAATGCAAAGCCCATCCATGTCTGCTTTGTCAGTCAGGTCAGGTCATGTATGGGAGCATGCACCCGAACAGCACGTCGCTGTGTCCAGTTTCCGCCGGTTTTCCAGGGCCACCATCTGGCCATCCCCCGGCAGATGCCTGACCCATCCTCACCCACTTGAGATGCTGATCAAGCTGCTGCAACCACGAGGAAAGTGGTCGGCCCATTGGCTCGTCCACTCATGAGGCTTCATCGCTGAGATAATCTGGTGAGCAGGACCAGCGTCAGGAAAATGAGCCACAGGTCCATACAGCCATAGCTGATGCTCAGGAACAATGCAGTTAACAAATCTCATTTGAGTCTCTCTCAACAACCACCCGTTGGACACAAAATCGACCAGCGAAAGCCAAGGATTCTACGAAGAGACCTGGTACCAAAGGAATTATGTCTCCATCACAGATCCATGGTCAGAATTCAAATGTCACATCTGTAGACCAAGACTGAAACAACAAGGACCAGAAGACTCAGACTTTCGTCCTCCTGTACAGGTACCGACAGCGCCACACCCCACAATACGTAAATCCGAGGTCGCCAGGCCGGACCAGACGTCTGTTGACCTCTGGCTCACAGGCAGCAGAGACTCTGCCATGGTCAGTGAATATCTCCGTGACCTCAACATCTCACCACAAACAGGTACAGACTAAATAGCAGCATTCAAGATGTCATTGAAAGCCTGAATCTTAGTTTTGACCCAGGAAACTCATAATCCAGTGGCTCCGACTCCTCATTCAGCATTTTGAGGGCCACCAAAGGATATCCAGAGTCTCCGCAAAGATGACAGCATCTCTGCAAAATAAAGGTCAGAGATGTTGACATTCCCAAACGATGCACCGCCGCTTGATTTCTCTGACATCCGCCCAGAGTCCAGTCCATACAAGGACCGAAAAGTGTTGGGAGCAGTGCACACCCTGATGAGCTCCAGTAACAACTGGAAAAAAAACTTGGAGATGGTATCACCACATGTCACAGCACTCTCAGTACCAGAGTATAGTTCAGACATCAGATTGATTAGTTTTGGTGACACCCTACGAATCCAAGAATCATCCAGAGGGCATCCCAATTCACTGCATCAAACGCTTTAGAGAGTTCAACATAGGCTGCAAGCAGCCCCTGCAGAAACTCTCGTCTGCATTCTGTGAGGACCGAAGAGCAAGGATACGGTCAATTGTTAACCTCTTTGGTGTAAAGCCTGAATGCACTGGACGCTGGTGCTCAAGCAGAAGGTGGCAAACACTAATCAAGAATTATCCGAGAAAGACCTGGCCCAGCACTGAGAGCACATCACCCCTTGGTCGTTCTTGCAGCCCTGGCAATCACCCTTCCCTTTCCAGAATGGGATAACAAGGCCCCTCTTCCAGGCAGTTGGGATGATGCCTGTGTTCCAGGCAGAACACAGAAATGCATGCAATGACATGAGTGCAGCATTTCCACCAGCGTTGAGAAATTCAGTTGGATGCCACAGATCCCCGGAGCTTTACCCATTTCAACCGTTCACCGCAGCCTGTGTTTCCACAAACGAAGTAGGATCACAGTTTATTGGAGGGTCAAAATAGGGATAGTAACACCCTGACATCCAACTCAACAGCTGGTGGATCAGCTTGGTACAGCTGCTCAAAGTAACCGGCCCAGGGCCTTCACTTTGGACTCCTCTGTCAAGAGCCTACCACACTTCGCTCTAACTGCAGTACACCGAGGGATGGCTTGGAGGAATGCAATTTGCAAATTCGCCTGTAAGCAGGACGAGAATCCACGACCACAGGTGTTGCTCTACCCCTCACAGATACCTCACCATAGACTTCCTTGTCCACCCTCAGCACAACAAACAGTACAGTTTTATGCCTCAACTCCCTCAACAGCTCAACTCTGTCATTAAGCCTGGCCCTGTGACTCTGATCAATAGTATCGAGTACCATTGAGAGAAAAAATTCTTCGTTGCCCTCTGGTAAGTTCTATGGTAAATCCACTGGCATCATCAAGGACAGTGTCTGGAAGGCACTACACAACTCTTCAGGATTCCCAAGGCACCCAGATCCCCCAAATCCTCACTCAGCCTGTTCACAAACTCCTCAGATACGCTCTCATCCTTGAGCTTGCAACATCCAACCTCGGCTGGGATGGTACCATTCTCTCAGATTTGAGCTGCAACTTCAGAGTTGTTACAACAAGCCGGTGGTCAGTATTGAGGAACTGAGCACTCCTGTAGACCCTGCAGTTCTGGATCATCCTCCAGTGACCATCAACGAGCACATGGTCAATCTCCTTTTTCACACCACCAGCATTGGAATACCAAGTCCAGCGATGAGCCTGTGAGTGCTGAAACCATGAACCAGCCACGCTGAGTCCATGACATCTTGCAAAGTCAAGGAACTTCGTGCTATTCTAGTTCACATTTCCAGACCAAGGGACCAACACATGTCTCATAACCAGCTCCATCAGTTCCAGTCGATGCATTGAAATCCTGCAAGACTAGAAGAGTATCTCGCCTGGGGCACTGATCAACCACAGACTCGAGCGTGGCATAGAAAGCGTCCATTATGGTGAGATCACTCGTTTCAGTCGGAGCATATGCAGAAACCAGGGAAACAACACCAATGCATGACGAATCCTTTGTCTCATAATACACTCATTGACCGTGTTTACCTCAATTATGATTGGAGTCAGCTTATTGGACACAGCTACAGCAACTCCTTGACATGGTAACCATCAGAGCAACAGACAAAGAGTAGGTATAACCACCCACATGTCTCGCCACAATCCGGTCTCCGAACCTCAGAGAGTGCTGCAATACTGATGGTCAAACGCTTGAGCTCAGATGATAACAGAGACAGATGATCATCCTCTCTTCTTGATAGGACATTCCAGGCACCCACCCAAAGGGACTGCCTCAGGTTAACCCAAGGATACCGCCATCCGGTGGATTACCCCTCAGCACCAACCTGACACACACTACTGCAATCCAACCCGGGAAGGTTACTCCATGTTTTTCCTCCTATCATCAAAGAGTGGGGGTCCCGAAGGCTTTGCCACAATCCAATCATCCAGTGAGCTGCCCTGAGGACAGCTGCATAGGAGGTACTCCCACGGAGTGGGTTTTTCAGTTTTCTTTGCGTTTTTAGTGTTTTGCAGAGTGAAGGGTTTTTCAGTGGCTGGAGTGCAAATCCTGCCACCAACCTCCTAAAAAAAAAAAAAATAACCCAACTGCAGAAGGACATCCGCAGACTAGTTGGGAACTATTAATGGATGTGGGTGTTAGCTCACAAGGAGCTCCTCTGCCCTTTGACAGGTTTTGTTTTTAATTCTGCTGGGTGTGCATATCCATACACCCTCCTCACCAGAAAACTGGTGGGGGAGATGGTTTAGTTGCCGACAACCTGACCCATGGAACAGGTTTGTACAGGTTTACATGGTACCCTTTGCAAGCCACAGTTATAATATGCTTTGTACTCAAACAAAACTTGAAAATAACAGCACTCTAGAACAGTAGGGGGCATACCTCTGCGATGCAATACCTGTTACAGGAGAACATATTTGGCACAATAATTTTTTGATATATCATGCTATATATCGTTTTTGAACCTATCTCTCATCGGTGAAGAATTTCCTTGAAATTAAAAAAATTCTCGCGTCCGGATCCGGATCGGATCTTCACCAAAATCGAATCAATTCGTCCTTGTCCCACACACAACCTGTCCACCAAGTTTCGTCTCACTCTGTCCACGTTTTGAGATAATGTGCGCTACATATAGTTTTTGGCCTTATCCCTCAATGGTGATTATTCACTTAAAAATTCTCTGATGCGGAGCTGGATCTTTACCAAAATCGAATAATTTGTCTGTGTCACACACCCAAGTTGCCCACAAATTTCATTTGAATCTGTCAACAACTTTTTGAGATATTCTGCACCACAAACAACAAACAAGAAAAACATCATGCATAGCACGATACTTGTGAAATCCATAAACAAATTTGACCTGAAAAACGAATCGGTAGTTGAATTCAATGACAAAATACACAAATCCTAATCAAATTTCAAGTCAAATGGCTGAAAATTGACATTTTAGAAATGACCATGTCGACTTTTTGGCCTAGGTTGACTTCAAAAATCCTAGTTCATGGATTCCAGTAACCTGATATGCAAATCCTCTTCAAATGTCAAGTCAATGGGATAAAAATTGAGGATTTTAGAAATGACCATGTCGACTTTTTGGCCTAGGTTGACTTCAAAAATCTAGTTCATTGATTCCAGTAACCTGATATGCAAATCCTCTTCAAATGTCAGTCAATGGATGAAATTGAGGATTTAGAAATTCCACCTAAGTTGTTGACCTTTGTCCGATGTTGCCTTTTGGTCGTGTTGATCTCAAATATAATTGGCTGATTGAATTAAGTGACCTAAAATATAAATCCTCTTCAAACTTCTAGTCAATCGGATGAAAATTGAGGATTTTAGAAATCCCACCTATGTTGTTGACCTTTGGCCTATGTTGACTTTTTGGCCTATTTTGACCTCAAAAATAATTGCTGGTTGAACTCAAAAGACAAATGTGCAGCTCCTCTTCAAATCTTTGATTTTGCAACTAACAGACAGACAGAATAACACATGCGACTGACCAATATACTTGAAAAATATTCGATTTTCGCAACAGTGGTGAAACACAACCTTCTTCCACCTTCGATCGAGAGGTAACAATTCGATCGGTGAATTCTGACCTCTTTCCAGGACAACATAATTTTTTTTTTTAATGTAATCCCAGTGAGATCGAGGTCGGGAATAAATGTACGTGTCTGCTTTTCTGATTATGCAACACCCATCTTTTTCGTTTGTGTCACGGTTACATCAACAACCATTAGTATAACACAAATGTGTAGTAAAGGCAATCTGAGCGAAGTAAAATGGATGTCGCCAAAAGCGACAAAGAATAACTGTAATCGAAGCTATTCTTGTGGTTCCTCCGCGCCTCTGCGTGTCCCGTAACTCTGGAGTTCGCATTCAAGAAATAACTGATTTAGTAATTTGTTGTTATTTTATTTACAGTGATCGAAAGGTACAAACGTAGCTCGTCCTACAAACAGATTAGTTGCCATCAGTGTATACGTTTACATGAATCACAAAGACACGAGTATACAAAAGACGTGCAAACTTTTGCTATATGGGATTTGAACCTGTCTGTGTTCCTGACATCGTGTAGTAACGTGAGTTCAGCTGTAAACTCGATATCAAGCCACGTAACATAATTCGAGAATAATCTGACACTTCACTAGAAGTTGAGATTTTCAACTCCAGTTTACCGAGTTCGCTGCCGAGGCTTTGCGACTGTGCATCATTATACCTTTGACCCTCACGGATGCTGCACATGCAATCTATGAAATGATTCACAGTACAAGCCAGAAACGATATACAAGGCTTGTTCGATGCATCCCTCAGTCTTGCTTATGGAGAATTGTGTGTGCATGCACGCTTCAGTGAAGATGCATATCTTTTCAGCCAAACCCCATATTGGCACTGTGATGGTAAGGCATCAAAAATAAATTAAATGCCTCTACTTCTGTCTATGTGGGGAAAAATTTTTTTTTTGACGATTCGCCTGTTTTGCCTTCCTCACCTAACAATGGCTGGTAACGATTGTCAGAACCCAGCTTCAAATCCCGTATATTTTAGTCTATATGTTTGTCCATTGTCTATGGGCTGACAGTGTATATCCTCGAGGTATGTGCAATCAACTGGAAATAATCTACCCTGGGTTCGAATCTCGACCATCCTAGTATTCCGCATACAAGACGAGGCAGGCATTACAATGTTTGCCGTCCCTCGGATTGCCATTAAACTGGATGTCCCATCTGCTAACGCACTGCTTTAGCACATGCAGGGTGACGCATCCATGTGTCCCACTAGCATGTTAGTTAGTGGACATAAAAGATCCTACAGTGTCCTTTGTGAAGAGTAGGTGCATTATCACCGGCGCCTTGGACAAATTATACATTCCTGCCACTTCTCAGTCAAATGTCATGCCTGGTCAGCCGGTTCGTGAAAGACTTAGGCCAAAAAGATCCACTAAAAGGTGTGAACTATTGGGGCTATTAAGTAGTAAGTAGTAATACAGTGTATCTATAATGGAATAGATAAATAATATATCTATATGGTCACTATTTATACCAGCAGATAACCTGGTTGCACACCGGGCTGTTGTAAGGGAATTAGTTCAAATAGTGTGGAATATTTCAGAAGTTTTTTTTTCTGGAATGTCCTTTGACAGCATAATAGCAGGGATCTGTGGAAATTCGTCGTCATGTAAAATGTGACCGTCCGAAACCTCTTTCGTCTTCAAGTATGCATCCCTCCCCTCCCTCCCAACTCTAAATTCCTCTCCCTTCTCCCAACACCAATTCCAATTCTGCATCCTCCCCACTCCAACTCCAAGTCCACATCCCTCCCATCTCCAACTCCAGTCCACATCCCTCCCATCTCCAACTCCAAGCCCACATCCCTCCATCTCCAAGTCCATGTCCACATCCTCTCATTCAAAGTCCATGTCCACATCCTCCTACTCCATCTTCAAGTCCACATCCCTCTCATCTCCACTCCAAGTCCACATCCCTCTCATCTCCAAGTAATGTCACATCCCTCTCATCTCAAAGTCCATGTCCACATCCCTCACATCTCCATCTTCAAGTCCACATCCTCTCATCTCCACTCCAAGTCCACATCCCTCTCATCTCCAAGTCCATGTCCACATCCCTCTCATCTCCAAGTCCTTGTCCACATCCCTCCCATCTCCAACTCCAAGCCCACATCCCGCCTCTCTCCCTCACATGACACACAGACTGATTGACCTGTAGCGACCTTGTGCCAAGATGGAAGATATCACTGGTTTCCAATTTTACATTATTTTTGTCCATTTTGGTTTTCATTATTTTCATCAATTTGTTCGCCTAACACCCAAATTATTCGGGGTATGAGGACAATATGCAAGGCTGTGTGAGCTTTCCCTCACCGAGCTTTCCATTCCGCACGCAGCATCACTTCACTTCCAATGTCTAATAAATCAATAAAGTAAAAACCCACTTTTGATTCCGACCAACACGTTTTTCGTCACCTCCAACTTGCCATGAAACGTGGCCGTCGGTGAAGGAGTCTGAGGTTGCATTTATAGGAGAATTCGTTCACTTCCAAAGAATGAGGTTTTCTTGGTGAAGTAAAATGTAGAAAAGGAAATTTATTATGAGACGTTTTGTTCTTGGTATGATTTTCCTTTTACAGCATAATAGTCACAAACTGTTAAGACTGATAAGGTTCTTGGTAAAGTAAATCCATGGAAAGGTAATTATACGTTGACAGAATTGACTGAATGTTTGTGTTATATTATTTTTTTTCCACTTCAGGTCAATGCGCCAAGCCAACGACTCTGAGAATTTTTTTAATAACTAGTATTATATATATTATATGTATGAGAGAGGAGGACGGAGAGTGAGGAGGGAGGGAGAGTGAGAAGGAAGAGAGAGTAAGGAAGGGTGATGGGGGAGGGAAGGCAGCTGAGGTGAGAGGAAGGAAGCAGCGTGATGTGAGAGGAAGGGAAGACAGACGTGTGGTGGAGCATCAATTACGATTCATACCACCTCATCAAAATGATTCTGCATGGAATAACAGTGAGGATTGGAATCAAAATAATGTCTCAAAATCCATTTTCTACCGGTCAACTATAAATTCCACCCAGAGACAAACAGCGCCCGGACATGTCCGGAGATAAACACAGTCCAGAGACAAACACCACCCAGCGCGTCCAGAGCAAAGCTGTCCAAAGACTAACACGCTCGGACACGTCAGAGACAAACTCCTGTCTGGACATAAACACCACCCAGACACAAACTCCCATCCAGACATAAACCACCGGACACGTCCGGAGACAAATTCCCATCCGGACACATCCGGAGACAAACTCCCATTGGGACAATTCCGGAGACGAACCCCGTACGGACATAACACCGTACAGACCATACGGAGATAACCATTGTGCAGACATTAACGACCGTCAGCATACGTCGAGAGAGAGAGAGAGAGAGAGGAGAGAGAGAGAGAGAGAGAGAGAGAGAGAGAGACAACAGAGAGACACACAGAGAGACACACAGAGAGACACAGAGAGAGACACAGAGAGACACAGAGAGACACAGAGAGAGAGACAGAGAGAGACAGAGAGAGAGAGAGACAGAGAGAGACAGAGAGAGAGAGACAGAGACAGAGACAGAGAGAGACAGAGACAGAGACAGAGACAGAGACAGAGACAGAAGAGACAGAGACAGAGACGAGACAGAGACAGAGACAGAGCAGAGGAGAGAGAGAGAGAGAGAAGAGAGAGAGAGAGAGGAGAGAGAGAGAGAGAGAGAGAGAGAGAGAGAGAGACAGAGACAGAGACAGAGACAGAGACAGAGACAGAGACAGAGACAGAGACAGAGACAGAGACACACGCATGGGGTAGGGGAGTAAGCAGAGAGAATATGTTATGCTTTGTGAACACACACACCACACACACACAACACACACACACAACACACACATTGCGTTTTATTAGTTTGGATAACTGCATATTGTACGGATTAAAGGAAGTTTATTTGTCTTTTTGC
>CM068954.1:54638941-54660151 GCA_035128595.1 Eptatretus atami | reverse complement strand
CCCCCCCTCCAACCACCCCCAGATTTCTGCAGGGTGCAAATGGTCTGCCAGTAACCAACTTCTGGTGAAACTCCCCAAATCCAGGCTCAATACTCACCTCCACTCATTTATTCCTCTTTTCCCTCACCTGGGGAACCAAATTCCTCAGTCTGTTCAATACCATTCTTCCCTCCAGGGCTTCGAGACATTTATTCACCACCACCTCGTCATCCTCTCTCCATATTCATGATATTCTCTACCCTCATTATCCCTCTGCAAGCACACCATTTCCATTTCAGGTTGTTGTGCTTTTTCCCCTCTTTCTTATCCTCTTTTTTTTTTTTCTTCCATCTCTGTTTCATCCGCAGTTTTTCCCTTCCTCTTTTTGCTGTGTTTGAGCTTGTATCCAGCTTGTTCACCACATGTGTCCTCCTCTCCCTCCCCTTCATCTCATTATTTATCATGCCCATTCTTCTTCCAAAGCTCCCTCTGTTGTGTCCTTTTACCCTGCTGTTGGTGTTTCCCTCCCACCCACCCCCTTTCCACTATTTTCTCCTTATTCTGTTTTCTTCTGGTCCGTTTTGTGTTCTAGTTTTTCCATAAGCCTCGACCTCATATCCAAAAAAATATTTAGTACAGGCCTCCATCATGGATATTTCCTGGAGAGATAGCTATCCATTGCCATTCTGCATAATGACTTCAACTCCGTCTCCATCGAGTGCATGTTCGGCATTGCTTTTACAGGTTAACAGACCTTTTTCACTTTATTGTGTTCAATTTTGTGTTTATATGACCATCTACCTAATGAATTGCTAAAAGTTCCAAGCAAAGCCCAATGCATAGTAAAGTGGCTTAAGCAAAAATATTTGAATTAACATCGAGCTTAAGCTGTAATTATAGATACGATATTTAGTACAACTGGGTAAATATAACGCTATTCAGTCAAAAAAGAAACAAATAAACAAAACTAAAAAATTAAACATACATTGATAGATAAACCAGTTGTATTTGATTTTGTAAGAATGGACTATGTAGGATGTTATTGTAGTTATTGGATTTTAATTGGTGGGTCTTCAAATGATCAAGTCTCAGGTATATATTTTAGTTATTTATCAGGTTGAAATTAATATATTAAACCTTAAAATGCTTTCACAATAAAAATTTATTTCATCGGAATGGGTTCATTTTATTCTTGAAATGAAAGTGAAGACAAGAGAATCGTGATTTGATTTAAGATGAATAAATATGGTAACTCAGAGACAGTCGAATTTATTAGAAAACGAGAAGTGCACTTTAGAAGGGAAAACCAGAAGGGCACTTGGCACATTGATCCACGAGAACCTATCGGAACATATCGAGAACAATACATTTTTGAAATACCATCCTATATGTCGTTTTTGGCACGATCTCTCAATGGTGAAGAATCACTTAAAAAATTCTAGTAGCCGGATCCGGATACGGATCTTCACCAAAATCAAATCAGTTCGTCTTTGTCACACACCGAACCTATCCACAAAATTTCATCCGGATCCGTCTACAACTTTTTGAGATATCCTGCACGCAGACAAACAAGCAGACAGAAAGGGGTGAAAACATAACCTCCTTCACCTTCGGTGGTGTAGGTAAAAATGCTGAAAAAGACATAAAGGATATTTTTGGTAAGTTTTTGATTTGGAAATATTTGACAAATTATGTCAGCTCCCTAAATGGCTCATTAAACTCGAAGTGTTGCCTTTGGACCTCGGCACAATGAAAAATGTAGCTTTATTGATCTCTAGCCACAATCCACTGTTATTCTACACAGCAAAAGAACTATATTTTTTCTTTTTTTTTCACTTGTACTTATTTCCCTTTGTGAAGTTTTCTTTCTTCTTCACTCCATTTCCCTCCATGGATTGCCATGAAATGTGATGGCAGGCTTGTTCTCTGGCTCTTGGTAGCACCGCAGTGAAAGTATGACTCCTTCGGGGGCCGTTAATCCGTCCACCACAGATGGTAACACTCCGTATAAAGCCAACACAGCCAGTGGTTTATTCCAAACTCTCCATCTTAGTGGTTTCAGTAGCCAGGACCTCAAATCATCCTGCACTCTATCGTGCTGAAAAAATAGTTTGAATGGATTTTTCAATATTCTCACAATGGGGGAAAAAAGAAAAAAAAATTGTGTTATTAAATAATGGTGGTAGCTAGAAGTTTCCTTTCATGCAAAACAAGTGTCACTTGACAAGTCATGTAATGTGATGTGATGTGATGTGCATTTTATTTTAACACATAAAAAAACAATTAAAAGGAAGCGCCTCAGATGAGCCTGTTTGATGCTTTTGTGTTAGTACTTGCCTCCCTGTAGTTCTGTGATCCGAGATTCGAATGTCATGTACAGGACTATGTTGGTGTGTCTTTGATATTTGTCGAAAAGTTCACTTGATTTTTTTTTCTTTTATTCTTATGTCATTACTGCTTTTACTCAACCAGGCGTAGTGGCGTGCGCCTGTAATCCAGCTACTCGGAGGCTTGGGTTGGAGGATCGCTTGATGACGGGAGCTCTGCACTGGGCAGCCCGGAATCATGGCGAAACCCAATCCTTATCCCTGTGTCATAAGAGGCGACCAGGGTTGCGTCAGGAAGGGCATCCGGCGTAAAACCTATACCAAATCAGTATGCGGATCATAACGGATGATCCGCTGTGGCGACCCCTAACGGGAGCAGCCGAAAGACGAACAACAACATTACTGCTTTTACTCAAAAATCGTGGAAATAAATGTTTTTCCATTTCACGGTTTATCGTCAAATATTGTTTGTTCTCATCAACGATAGTTCCACACATGCATGCTGCAGAGAGAAGCTCAGCTAGAAGCCACTGAGAACGAAAATTTGGAAAACCATTAATTATACTTAAATTTTTTCAGCCATGTAGTTTTCCCACTGCCCTCGATCTATTGAGCCAATTAAGTATAATTTCTTGCACATCAAACCCCTATAATAAATCACTGCAAATGGAAGCAGCTACGTCCGTATGTTCTTTAATTTCACCCGTAATTATACAATTAATTTATCTTTCTGCTTTAGAACTTCATCAAACCAGGCTTAAATTACGTTGTATCTCCCTCAAGTCTTTTCAAAAATGTTGTGTTTCAAGCAACTTCTGCTAACAGAATTAGACCGAAGAATAGATATAATCATTCACTTGCTTAATCTATTTTAAATTACTTATGCATTCATAATAATAATAATAACTACATAAAAAGTTTGCCAATGCAAATAGTCATTCGTCTTAAAGGAGCTTTATCACAGAATGGTCCATACACTTATTAAATCTTGAACTACTGTTTAATGGTGTTTTGCAAGTTTGACAGAAACTTGAGCAATGAGATTCTGAGAAATCTATCACATTTTCTGGCTCAACTACGTTTTCATTTCCCTTTTTATTGACACAAAAGGAACTGGTCACATCCTCCATTGTCAATTATAGTAAAAGCTATTTTCATTTTGAGCTGGCAGGATAGCCTACGCCTTGAGGTATGCCCCTTCACCATTGGATGGCCTAGCCTGGGTACATTTGAATCTCAATCCAACTATAAACTGTCATCCTGGTGTTTTTCATGCAGGGTGATTCATCAATGTGTGCGTCATCACTCTAATGGACGTTGAACTGGGTTTCCCATTTGCCGGCGTAAGTTCGTGGATGTTTTACATCCCACGGTGTCTTTTGTGAAGAGTTGGCAAGCTATCCCCAGCACCCTAAACAAATTACAAATCCCTGCATCCTCAGCTGAGTATCTTGTGTCAGACTGGTGACCCATCCAGAATTGCAACCCTAGCCAGGAAACTGCTTTGGCATAACTGTCACTCTGTATCAAGCATGGTGCATGAGTATGAGAGTATTCTCATTTTACTAAGTAATGAAGCAACTGATTGAGATAAAACTCATTTTGTTTCATTTCAGAAATGCTAACCCACAATTTAATGTTTTGGCAAAAATGTCCTCATGAGAGCACAATACCGCTTCTGTTACTCTCGATGGAACTGGTTATTTTACAGTGTACATTTTATGATGTACTGAACTAGCAGGGGCAACCCAGTGCTACCTGTAGGGAAATGGGGAGGGGATACTTGGTGCTACCCAGCTGGGTGAGCTTTTCTCAACGGTGGTTTCAGGACATGTTGGACATTGAAAAGCGATGGAGTTATTGGCCTCATGGTGGTTACCTTTTGCCTGCGGGCCAGCGGCAGCACTGCCAGACCCCACATCCCAATAATACACTTTATAGCGGCCTTTGATGGTCTCAAAACGAACGTCAAGGCCAATGTATGGTAGCTTAAAACCTTGCGCAGATTCTGAAGTTCCTACACCCAAAATTTGAGGCCTCTAGGTGCTACAGTTCGCCGTGAAAGAATAACATACAAATGCACAAACAAACACACAAACACTTTTAAATAAATTGATAAATGCTTAGAGTCTGA
Organism: Eptatretus atami; assembly: GCA_035128595.1. Classification (NCBI taxonomy): domain Eukaryota; kingdom Metazoa; phylum Chordata; class Myxini; order Myxiniformes; family Myxinidae; genus Eptatretus; species Eptatretus atami. The sequence continues at coordinate 54,655,711 of CM068954.1, read as the reverse complement.
CAGGATAGTGCAGATGTAGTGCATTGGTCTTTGAGCTGCCTAGTTTGAGTTTTATAAACCCGATTAGAAAATATACTGCAAGAGTAGTACTTCACAGGCAGGACATTGTATCACAAAGTGCAGATAGGACATTAAACTGGGTTTTCTATCTGCAAGCAATAGCTGGTGGACATCAAAGATCCCATACAGTACTGTGTTTCGATGAAGAATTGACAAGTTATCACCAGTATTCTGGCCAAATTCGAAATTATTGCCCTGACTTGCACTGGGAAGGAAACATAAAATTACCCATCCAAAAGAATGCTTTGGCAATGCCACCACCTTGGATGGAGTATGGCTGATAATGATAATGATGATGATGATGACATGATGGTGATGATGATGAAATGCCTGGAGGAAAAACTATTTGTAGAAAAAGAAACATCAAAGCTGATCACCCGTTTTGGCCTAAGCATTCGTGAAACCTCTTGGGGGCCGCCAGAGCAGTTATAAATCAAACACAATGTGGAGAAATCAAAGGTAGTCAATTCTATGGTTGCTCCATTTTGCAAAGATCCAAACTCTTGCCAAACACGGGATGGGATCTTCAGGTAAATGTGATTGCAGAAAGGTGAACCAAGTAGGTTAACGTCCCATAGATGGGTGGCAAGCTCAATGATGCAGCACCATCAGAATGGAATCTTTAAATACAGCACCTTGAGCAAGTGCATCAGGACATGGATGTTAGAACTATGTTCGGTGCTAACACCCACGTCCTGGATATTCTTGTTCAAAGTGCTGTGTTGATGATTGACATTAATATAGTTATATTGGCATTCAATATGTACAATCCCATGCTTGTTCAATGTGTAACTAAGGAACAGCAATGTGAAGCAAGCATTCAGGCCGCTATGCTAAACAGACTACCCCACTTACACTTTAAACAAATACACAGCGCAATTTAGGTACAAATTACCTATTTTCAAAATAGCACTCACTAGAGATAACAGCAACCACATGTTAAGCCGATCACATGAACGACTCGAGTTTTCTGCATTTAGTCATCTTGTGATGGAGTCTTGTTTCACGACCAGATGTTAACTCGGTTGACACTCCTGTAGTAACTTACACACTTGATGGAAATATGTCATCAAGGAAATACTGTACAAGTAAACAGATACCAAAGGAAAGAAACAGTGGTGGCCTCTTTGGAATTTCTATCTGAGCACATAGCTCATAATGCTGAGTTCCCAGGTTCTAATTACCTATATGGTTGCTTTGTCCATTGTCTACTCGAGTCTTTGTTAGTTATTATTTCTGCTAATGTCCTTGCTCTGTCTGTGATTTATATACAAGCGCATCCTCCATGAGCATGAGACAGTAAGAATATTAAAAAAATAAACACAAATTTCCAATTGGCTCACCATACCTGTACCACATGCACACTCATTAACTTTATTGACTCGTTTGCTTACCTTCGATACTCTTAAATACTTTCTTTTTTTCTTTACAAGATTGAAGCTCATGGGAGAGTGAGGTGACGGTGGGAATGAACTGACGGTGGGGCAGTGGATCAACAGTGGGACGCAATAAGCAAGGGAGTGAAAGAACAGGAAAAGGGGAGAGACTGAGGAGGGGAGGAAACAGTAAGAGAGGAAAAAGTGATGAGAGGAGAGGCAGGTAAGAGGGGTGAGCATAGGCAGGGTCAATGTGTGTAAAAAATGGGTTGTAGGTAAGGATGGGGTATGATATAAGATGGGGGTGCACCAGCTGATTGAAGTTGTGATGGGAAGACTGAGACAGAGCAGCCTCAGTAAGGTGGTTCCAAGGAAAGGAGAAGTGTGGATCAAAATTAATGAGGTGTGCAGCTGGCCTGTATTCTAGGAGTTTAAGAAAGAGAGGGTTCCTGGAACACGTGCATCCTGGAGTTGCTGGGAAGGGTCGGAGGAGTGAGGGAGAAGGGGAAGTTTAACTGGAGGAGAGTCGGGAAATAAAAAGGCCACTGACATGCTGAAATGTGACACCAACAGGCGTTGTGCTTCAACCACAATGCAGTAGATGCCATTAATGTCGAGAACTTTAGATTCCACAGAATCAAGGAGAGACAGATGTGATGTTGGGGTGCTAACTTATAAAGAAGAGCAGTAATCGATTAAGCTTCAGACAAAGAGCTTGTAGATTGGGAGTGGTTCTATTTTATCAAGGAATGACTTGGAACAACAGAGTATGCCCAGTATGCGACTGGCTTTAGGGGCCACCCTTGCCAAATCGTTGGCCCAGGAGAGGTCATTTCTGATTGTGAGGCCTAGAAGTTCATGAGACTGAACCTCTTCTAGTGACTGAGCACGGGAATAGATAGGTGGGTTCGTTGGACGATCCTGCTGGAGTGACAGGGAGAGACTGAGATATATCATTACTGAATGACATGTTCCTTTCATCACACCAGCATCTAATAAGATTCAGATCAGCAGAGAGTGATGCACACAGCTGCTATCTGCCTGTCAATATGATGATGGTACTGTATGACACAATGTGAAGTCATCTGCAAAAAGGAAGAGAGGGTTTTGTAGAGCAGGAGAGATCATTAATGTGTGGATAAGGGACAAGGCTGGGCTCAGGACACTGCCTTGGGGCACTCTGGCCTCCACTGAGTGAGGCAAGTAGAGGGTTCCATCGAGAGCAACACATTGACTAAGTGAGTAAAGGAAGTCAGAAATCCAGGCAGAAATATATGGCCTTGTATGCAGAGCAGAGCAGGATGTCAAGCTGGGATCAAATGCCTGGGACGTGTTCAGGGAGACAGTCCTGACCTCTTGTTTGAGATTTAGGGCCTCCAACCACTGCTGAGAGAGAAGCAGCAGCATGTCTACAGTGTAGTGACTGGGACGGAATCCAAACTGTTCATCAGGGATCGGGCTATTTGAAAACAGGAAACACCCGACATCAGCAGCAATGATGGATTCAATGACTTTGCTTTCAATTGGAAGTAAATTTAGTGGTCTGTAGTTGATCGGATTTGTTTTTTCACCTTTCTTGTGGACGGGAGTGATAGTGATATTTGCTGATGTGAGTGATTTTCATTTGTAAAACAATGTAACAACCACATCCCAATTATTTAACTTGCATTTCATCTCGAGGCATTTCATGTCAATCCTTATATTTAATTTTTTGAAATGTACTGTACGGTAGTGTTATTACCATCCCCAACTTATATTCAGACGAGACAGCCGGCTGTGCATCCTAATATGAAGAACAGCATGCCCTGAATTGCAGCCTCTGGAATGGCAGTTTTGGTTGAGAAATTCGACTCTTTTGGTGATCAAACCCAGGACCAGAGAGTTCAAAGGCAAGCATGTCACCAAAGGAGTAAGCTATCCTGCCTTCCATATTACCAAGACCGGCTATTAAGATTACTCGTGAAACTTACAGTAGTTTGTAATGGAATCAAGTCACCAGGGAAAGATCTGTTGAACTTTTTGAATATATAGCCAACTGAACCTTTCTTTTCAAAAGGTTGTTCCAAAATGCAGCACCCCATACACACAACCAATAATGTAGATTTATCAAAAGGAATATTTATCTTTAGAAATAAAACGCAGGCACCTGTGTAAAGCACTCTGTCGAGATGTCTTGTATATTTTGTATAACTCTCCCACTAGATCCTCACAAAAAGCAGGTTTTTACTCCACTTTTGTGGTTCTCACAAACTTTAAACAGCGACAGTGCAGATGGATTTTAAATTCCATTTACTCCCCATTAAATTTAGTTTGAAAGCCAATATCTGTAAATTTAGCTGAGAAATGGACTTCAGAACAACTTTACGAGCATGTACCAAAACATAAAATCAATTTTTAAAAAAAGAGTATTTTGAATTGGAAATCAGCCGCTTTAAGTAGCTACTTGTACATTACAAGCGCCTTTTGTTGACAAAAAGTGTTCTCTACTGAAAATTTATTCCGTTGTATAAATTCTCTTGATTCAAAATTGTATTTCCTTTTACTGCCTAATCATCAATCCCAATGGAACTGCATATGGTTAAACACTTTGAGCGAGTATCCTGGCCATTTTCCCAAAGTCAGTTCATATGTAGGATTGAGTGCATCTTGCCTCCGTCATAATACTTTTTCCTGGTCCCATCACAGTGGCCCATCCATCCATCCATTGGGACCATACTCTGTGCAGAGCGTTGGTGCTACTGAAGCAGTCTCCTTGGCTATTGGGTACAATCCTGGACGGGTCACCACTCCAACACAGGATACCAGAAAGTTGGCACTCATTTTGCCGACCTCAGAAGGATGACAGGCTGAGTCAACCCCACCTGGTCAACCCCATTCAACAGCAAAGCAGGATTTGAACTCAGGACGCTGGGATCCCAAGCCCACCACTCGAGCCATTAAGCCAACACCAGGCACATCACAGTGGTCCCATTGACAGAGTCTAATGGGACGTCAGGTCAGATCAGACAATTTTATGACACAAAATAAAATCGGATTCTTTGAATACAGATTCACATTTTCATGAAGCAATGAGTTTCTGGTAAGTTTTTTTTCTTCTTCTTCTTTACAACAACGAGCCTCACGGAAGCGCAAGGATTTTCAGTTTGAAATCACTAGATCGATAAATCCGTGTAATCCAATAATTAAAATAAAAACAAGAGCAAAGTTGATGGCACGCCATCACTAATGCCCACACTTCCCTCCTAAAGCAATGTTGAAATATGGCAAAAAAAAAATCCACCAGGAATGACCCAATACCAAATTTTGAGTTAAAATGTTGTTTTTTTTCTTTTCTGTTTTGACCCAGCTGTGACCCGATGTTCCCACTCCCTGAGACATCAACCGGAAGTCAAATCCAAAAAACGTTACATATTTCATGCATCCCCCAACACTGATTGCATATACAAAGTTTCATTCTCTTTCTCCCGACCATCACACTTTAAGTGAGACCAAGTTAGGAATTCAAACATCCACCTGCTACCAGTAACATGTATCTGGTACTGCCTGCTCATAGTCGGGTCGTCGGTGACTAAACTGGAAACCCACCCGAATCAGCATCCTCTGCCTCGGGTAGGAGGGTGCCTATACTCCCAGTAGGACTAAAAATAAAACCTACTCCCAAAGGATGGCTCACAGGATGGGAAAACCGGCCATCTCGGTTGTTTCAGGGAGAAGATTGCAGACAGCAACCACCCAAGGTACTACTACCGTTCCGACTTCGGAGCGCTAAAGTGGTGCCCGGAACCATCTTACATTCTCCGTGTGAGGATTTCTGGTTTTACTTTCCGTCTCATGCAAATTAAAGCTACCAGGCTAGCTTTATTCTCTTTCTCGCAAACAAACATCATGCACTTTTTTTTACTCATTTTCACTCCATAACTTTACATTCTCTTTCTTTTATTTCTCTTTCCTCCCATTTCTTCAGAAACCTCCAATTAAATATGATATAAAGTCTGAAAAGTTAGTAGCCACTAGTTCCTGGAATTATGAGGTGCGAAGAATCTTCAGTGACCTGCCTGTCTCTGTTGCCGAGAGGGGAGGGGGGAGGGTCTCAGACAGTAGTAGTGTCAATCACTCCCAAGACCCTTGCCTTTTGAATCAACGCAACTCTTTTTCAATTAATTTCACCAACATTCATGGTCTTTTTTCGAATCTTTCCTTTGTTGAACATCATCCAACAAGTACTTCTCCTCATATCTTGCTTCTCTCAGAGACACAATTGTCACATGATGTTCTCGTTAATCCCTTTAACATTTTAAAATTGCTACCTTCACTCATGATTCCACTACAAAGGAGTCTATTCTCACATCAACACACCTGTTGTACGCCTTGTAGACCTTGAATGTCCAAACTTTGATGTCATTTGACTTAATATGTCTCCTGGCCATCACTATTTTTCTCTGTTTCACTTACTGCTCTCTTAACTCAACAAACTTTATAGCTTTCTTTGATTATATATCTTAATTCCTGCCATGTAGCCATGTCATTCTCACACCCTCAAGCATAATTCCTCTATCTTGGAAACGTCAATGTACACCACAGGGAGTAAGTGAAATCTTCCCAAACAGATGTTAGAAGAGTTGAAGCTAGTACATTTTCCATTCTCAGTGATTTGGAACAAATTATAATCAACTACCCTACCCATATTCCAGATCGTCATGACTACTCTTCCAATACTTTGGATTTGTTTTTCACATCCAATCCATTGTGTTATAGCTACACAATTTCACCTCCAATTGGTTCTTCTGACAACAATCTCGTAAATGTCTCTTTACTTACCACCACTCGTCCTCCGACTTCTTGGTTCAATAATTCCTGCTACGCAGCCATTCGTGCAAGGGATGCGGTATATTCTTCATGGAAAAACTCTTAATCCTCAGACTCGCATTCAGCTTTCATATCTGCCAGAAATAATTGAAAACATGTTATTCGTGAAGCGAAGCTTTACTTTAGCCATGTACTTTAGCCTTTCTCCAGGTTGATGGTATGACTCCAGTTGTATGGATGTTCGTGAAAAAAGAAGCCAACCAATCACGTATATGAGGTCCTAAGTTCTTCAAGAAAAGTTTCATTGAAAATGTTTTAAAATGTGCCCGTAAAATGTGCCGTTGCATTTTTTTTGTGATATTTGAGCGTTTGACCACATCCCGGGGCAGGGCCGAATTATACTGCTCCAGAACCTTCTTGCCATGTGGTGATGATAACAACCAAGTTTGGTGAATTTCTGCACAACTGTTTAGGACGAGATAGCGTGAGAGAGGGATGGATGGACAGACAGACAAACAGATGGAATTGACTACACTATCCCCCCCATTTTAGCTCACCTGGACTTTAGTCCTTTTAGTCCAGGCTTTAGTCCAGGCTAAAGGACTTTAGTCCTTTTAGTCCAGACTTTAGTCCAGGCTCACCTACGGACACTGCTCGATCGCATAAGCTCACCTGGACTTTAGTCAGGTGAGCTTATGCGATCGAGCAGTGTCCGTAGCTGAGCGAGAGAGACAGTCAGTGAGTCAGTCCGTAAACACTTCAGTCATTAATGCTTGAACCAAACACACGATTTTGATGAAACTTGGCCATAAGCTTCATATCTGATGTCTAACAAAGGTATATTGACCGCATCAAAATCTGCACTCATTGAGGGGTCTATGAGGATTTTTGACACCCCCCTCCCCCCCAAAAAATAGGTATTTGCTCTCTTCTCAAAACTACACATACAATTTAGATAAAACTTGACCACACTTCATCCCTGTGATGTACAGAAGTGTAATCACCCATCAAAATCTGCACTCATTAAGGGGGTCTATGGGGGGGGGGGGGGGGTTGAACCCCCAAAATAGGTATTTGCTCTCTTTTCTGAAACTGCACACACAATTTTGACGAAACTTGACCATAACATGCCTGGTGTTGGCTTAATGGTTAGGGTGATGGGCTTGGGATCCTAGGGTCCTGAGTTAAAATCCTGCTTGGCTGTTGAATTATTACCAAGTGGAGTTGACTCAGCCAGTCATCCTTCTGAGGTTGGCAAAGTGAGAACCAACTTGCTTGGATGGATTTAGCCATTTGAGTATCCTGTGTTGGAGTCGTGACCCATCCAGGATTGTGCCCAATAGCCCAGGAGACTGTTTCGGCAGCACAAACACTCTATACAGAGTATGGTCCCAAAGGATAGATGGAGGGATTGACTACAACCTTGATCACCCATGATGTACCAAAGTGTATTGACTGCATCAAAATCTGTGCTCATTAAGGGGATTTAGGGGGGGCGGCAGTTTGACCCCCCAAAATAGGTATTTGCTCTCTTCTCCGAACTTCACACAGAATTTCAATGAAACTTGACCATAACCTTCATCACCTGTCGTACCAAAGTGTATTGGCCGCATCAAAATCTGTGCTCATTAAGGGGGTCTACGGGGGGTGTTTTTGACCCGTCCCCACCCTCCCCTAAAAAAAATAGGTATTTTCTCTCTTCTTCGAACTACACACCAAATTTCAATGAAACTTGACCACAATCTTTATCATCCTTGATGTACCAACGTTTGTTCACGGAATTAAAAAATTCAGGGTCTAAAGGCGCTGTCACACCTTGACGATTTAGCCAGCAATGGCAACGTATAAAAATGTATGTAAAACGTTGGCGAACGCTGAAATTTTGATGTTTTTTAAAAGTTTTGTGGTATTCATAACGTGTTGGTCGTATGCATAACATATTAGTAACGGGCACAGAACGTTTCGTTGTCTTATAGATAACTTATACCAACGAATGCTTAGCCTGTTGTCGGCGTTCACAACCTATGCCCAACGATAGTTTAACTTAGGCATAGCGCGCTGCACGTATCGCCGACGAACTCGTGGCGTAGCCTGTTAAGAACCTGCCGCACGCCGATTTAAATCATAACCGCCTGAGAATTGGAAGTGTCAACATTGCAGTCACACCTTGACGATTTAGCCAGCGTATGCCGACCTATGAAAAAGTTTCTAAAACGCTGGCACACTCGAATACGGTATGGGTAAATTGTGTATACGTTAAGAGCACGCTGAAAAACGATGAAGTACGCTGTCATATTTCGTGGTACGTTTAGTACGTCATGAAATTTCAAGCATGCTGAAAATGTTACGACGTACTCGCCGTATGGCTCACACGTTCCGCTACGCTGGGAATAAGTTGTAGGCACGATATGCGATCGTTGACCACGTCGACACAAGTTCCTTGTAAGTTACTCATAAGTCGAAACATGTCGAGGTAATGTTTAGCATACCCGAAACTTATTTTTCTCCGTCAAGGCACATTTCTTTTTTCTCCTTGGCTCCGTGAAGGCACGTGACGAATATTCGGAGTGTGTTGTTGTTGTGTGTTGTTTTTTATTATTTTATTTTTAGTCTATCACGAATATTAAAATATATTCGGACATTTGCTTTTAAGTTTCGACGTCGACGTGACAATATCCTCAAACAGAAATATTCACAGAGGAGGAACTAAGAATAAGACATGAGCAAACTGAAGAGTCAATCGGACGTGACGTAACGGCACGTGACGAAATATCGGAAGTTATGTTGTTGTTGTTTTTTTTTAACGCTGCCAATACGCCATTATACGGTAGCTGTAAATTGAAACACGTTCAGTAAGTTCTGTGGTCGTCCGGAAGACGTCAATCAAATACGTCTACATACGTCAATATGCGTTGGAGGTACTTTACACATAGGTTCAAAGCACGTACTCATAGGTTAGAAATAAGTTTTGGGTACGCTAAGCATTACCTCAACGTGTTTCGACTTATGAGTAACTTACAAGTAACGTGCCTCGACGTGTGTCAACGATCACATAACGTGCCTCGACGTGTGTGCAACGATCGTGTAACGTGCCTACAACACGTTACTCATAGGTTATAAATAAGTTTCGGGTACGCTAATCATTAGCTCGACGTGTTTCGACTTATGAGTAACTTACAAGTAACGTGCCTCGAGTGTGTCAACGATCACATAACGTGCCTCGACGTGTGTGCAACGATCGTGTAACGTGCCTACAACACGTTACTCATAGGTTATAAATAAGTTTCGGGTACGCTAATCATTACCTCGACGTGTTTCGACTTATGAGTAACTTACAAGTAACGTGTGTCGACGTGTGTCAACGATCGCATATCGTGCCTACAACTTATGGCCAGCGCAGCGGAACATGTGAGTCATACGCTGGCATACGTCGTAAAATTTCAAGCATGCTAAAATTTGAGGACAACCGCAAAGTACAACGATGAAAGCCAGCGTACTACGATATGGCAGTGTTTTTCAGCGTGCTCTTAACGTATACAAAATTACCCATAACGTATTAGACGTGTGCCGGCGTTTTAGACACATTTTGCATATGTCAGGCATACGTTGGCTAAATCGTCAAGGTGTGACAGGGCCTTTAGTGGGTTTGTGGGGGGCGGGGTTGAGTGACTGTTGCTCCTGATCCAGGTGAGCTTCAAGACAGGTGGTCCTATGTTTTTTTCAAAAAGCATGGGGATAATAATATGACTTGAGTTCCTGAGTTCCTTCATGAGGAACTTCAACACAGGAGAAGGCCATAAGGTCCATCAAAGCCTGTGCTATTATTCCAACATATGGTTGTTTTTCCATGCTCTTATCCTTTTAAATGGTGTGCGTCAAGCATTGAAGCAGCACGTATCATTTTAAAGTCTTTGGTGTGATGCAGCCAAAATTTGAACAGCTGACCTCCCAACTCATAGTGACCGCTCCAACCATTACACCATCGAGTCTAGTTAAAATTATATTTACATCCATGTTTGAGGTCTAAAACATTATTACCTCCATCACCAAAGGTGGACAGAGGTTATTTTTTCACTCCTCTCTGTTTGTCTGTGAGCAGGATATATCAAAAAGTTATGAATGGATACGGACGAAACTTAGTGGACAGTTGGGTCTGTGACAAGGACAAATTGAATCAATTTTGGTGAAGAGCTGGATCCAGATCCGAGGATATTTAAGTGATTTTTCACCATTGAAAGATAGGGCCAAAAACGATATACAATATAGCACAATATCTCAAAAGGTTGCAGATGGATTCTGATGAAACTTAGTTGAAAGGTTGGGTGCATAACAAGGACAAAATGATTCGATTTTGGTGAGGATCCAGATGCAGATCCTACAATTTTAAAGTGATTCTTCACGATTGAGAGATGGGGCCAAAAACATCAAAGCATTGTTTAACATAACTGCACCACCTAAAAAGGTGCAAAAACTGATCCTCTCAACTGCAGATCTATCAGCTTACTCAATCATCAGCAAGGTCATGGAATCTATCATCACAGTTGGTATGAAATCCTTCCTTTTCTCCAACAACTCATCTCTGATCACCAATTTGGTTTCAGACCAGGTCACTCCCATTGAACATACTGCTTCTACCCACCCAACAATGAATGAAGCCCTCAATGTCAGACATGAGATCAGGACAATCTCTCTGGACATATCTCATGCTTTTGATGCAGTCTGGCATCCTGTCTTACTCTCAAAACTCTTTGCCGATGGCGTACAAGGCCAACTCCACACATGGCTTACTGTCTTCCTCTACTTTCATAGCCAATGTGTGGCATCAATGGAATCCTTTCATCTCCTCTCCCTGTCAAGACTGGAGTGCCCCAAGGCAGCTTTCTGGGCCCAGTCCAATTCCTCATCTTCATCAATGATGTCCCTGACGCTCTGTAAAATCCTCTTTATCTATTTCTAATTACTCTACTCTCTGCCGTGACATCTCTCCTCCTTCAGATAGGCAGGCTACAGCCTCTTCCCTTCTTCAGACCTTGAAAAAACATCACAAGCTGGTCAAACACTTGGAATATGTTTTAATCCTGACAGATATCACACTCTCGCTGTCTCTCCAAAAGGACCATCTGGCAAACCTCCATATTCCTTCTTAACAATCCTCTTGAGAATCAGTCATTCAAACTCCTGGGATTCACTATCAGCCATGATCCTTCTTGGACAAACCACAATTTAAAGTTGGCCTCAAAGCCAGCCGCCGACTGGGCATCCTCCATTGTACAAAGCCCTTCCTTGGCACACCTGAACTCCTATACACCTACAAGGACTTCATCCGCAGGTTGATGGAGTATTGCTCTCCCCTTTGGGCTGGCTCCACTGCCTCACACCTTGCTCAGCTTGACGCCATGGAAAACCAAGGCATTTAAGATTATTGGAATTTCATGGGCTGAAATTGAGTCAATGGGCTTATCACAACACTATCGCAAACAGGTAGGTGGTCTCTCTGTCTTCTACCGCCTCCTTTCTGGTCTTGCACCTTCTGCTCTTTCCATGCTTTGTCCCACCCCCAGGTTTCTGCAGAACTCATATTGTCCACCATCAATCCCCTTCTCGTGAAACTACCTAAATCACATAACTGCTTACCTCCACTCATTTGTTACTCTTTTTTTCCCACCTGTTTGATCAACTTCCACATCCTTTTCAATCTAAATCCTCCCTCCAGGTCTTCAAGACCATATCAGATCATCCCCAATCCAAAACATGATATTTTCTGCATTCGTTAACTTCAACCAAATCCCCCTCCTTTCCAATTTTCCAGTTTTCCTTCTTTCGAGTTTCCTTCTGTATCCATCTTGTCCATCCCTTTAATGCATGTTTTTACATCCTGTTATCGTCTGTTACGTCCTGATCCATTCAGTGTACTATCCCTTACATGAGCCTCGACTATGTATACAAAAAAACAAAACGATATATAGCACGATATTTCAAAAATGTTGTGGACGGATTATCACAGAACTTGGTCGATGAGTTGGGGAGGTGACAAGAACAAGCCGATTAGATTTTGGTTTAGGTCCGGATCCAGATCCAGCCTATCAGTGGGATACAAAACGTAAACTGTTCAGCCTGGCGGAAGTATGCACTCTACCGAGTGTCGTTCTCTTTGTCTGTGAGCAGGATATCTCATAAAGTTATGGACGGATTCAGCCGAAATTGGGTGGATACATTGGGTGTATGGCAAGGAGGAATTGGTTAGATTTGTGTGAATATCCAGACCCGGATACTAGAATTATTTAAGTGATTCTTCACCATTGAGAGATGGGGGGAAAAAAAACGATATATAGCACAATATCTGAAAAAGTTATGGATGGATTTCAACGAAATTTAGTAGGTGAGTTGGGTATTTGACAAGAACAATCTGATTATATTTTGGTTAAGGTGAAGATGCAGATCTGACTTATCAGTGGGCTATAAAACAAACTGTTCAGCCTGGCGGAGGAATGTGTTCTACCATGTGCAGTTATACTTATAATCTCTGGTTTGATTGCCCTGATCGTTCAGCAATTCCTTGCACCGTCACATGACCTTATCTTTTGCCAGCAAAATCCTAGTGTGTGATGCCAAAGATTAGTTCTGTTGGAAAAACTAGAGCGTCACCTCAAGCTTGACTATCTTTTGCTGAACGAGGTGTGTTCAACTATCTTCAATTCAGCAATGAACAACAAAATGGTTCAATGGTCATACCGTAGCGGGTTATATAACCCAAATTGGCACAGGCGTATAACAAGATTTACTAATTGCCAACCGTAAAATCTAACGTCCTGAAACATTACAACACAAGCCTTGGTCCTCGCAAGATTGTAGAATATTATTTTACAATCTTGTTTGTGAGTCAGTATATCTGGGCAGGAAAGCTGTGGGCAACAGCTCCATTCCACAAACAAGATCAAGACTTTATAAGGAAAAAAAAACTTCTGGAGTAGTTGGATTATTCGCATAAGTTCCAGGAGTTGAACGGCTGCATTTTCTTGTAACTGATGAATTTGCATATTATCAACTTTATTAAGAACTCCTTGCTTTCATACACAGTCAACATGCAACCACAGTTGTGATATGGTTGATTCCTAAGAATTTGGAAAGTAAATAAGTCATACTGAACAAAGCACACAAGTTATTGTATATGATGATATTCAGGTAAGACAATTGCTCCATATATTGAGTAGTTTACATTTATGAAAGACGAAAGAGATAAAATAGAAAGCATGCAATAGAATTAAGAGGTGTTGTGTGACATTAATAACAACATTTAATTCGTGCACAGTGAGCATTTGCTCGAGATCAAAATTTAAGGGAACACAAATCTTTACTCAATTTCTGGTCATTGAACTACCTAGTTCAGCAAGTCCAGCTCCCAGCCAGTATTAGGACTACTGGTATATCACCTGCAAACTCGTTATAATATAGTCTGCAACATTAAACAGCAAAGATAAATAATGTTGAGCTCACATGACATCCTTGTTATCGAAAATGAATGGTGTGACTTGGAATGAATATCAAAATATTATATGCCCAGAACTCATAATGCACCAACTGAAATTGATATGAAGACTTAGAATTCCAACCTCAAAACATTTTATTGAGAAGTGAATTCTGACAACAAAAAAAGTTTGTAAAGCTCACTATTGGCTATGCCTGGATGGGTTTTAGTATACAGCCAAGGCTTTGGAAGAGTTAGAACACAGCATGGATGAGGAAGCAACATGACAAAAGGAGCAGCAGAAGAGAAAGGGGAAATGCAAGAGCAGGGCTAAGGGATCAAATAGATGGAGATGGACAAACAAGGGATGCAGGTAATTAATTATAAGGAGTAGGGGAGAACACAAAGGGACGGACAAGATGGATACAGAAGGAAAAAAAGGAAAAAGGGTTCAGAGTGTTCAATAGTGTAGAAAGGTTATGGTTTTGGATGGGGGATAATCTGAGGGTGATGAACAGCTGTCTTGAAGATCTGAAGGAAGAATGAGATTGAAGAGAATGTGGAAGTTAGTTCCACAGGCAGGAAAAAGAGGAAAAAAATGAGTGGAGTGAGCAGTGATTCTGGATTTTTGAGTTTCACTAGAAGGGGGTTGATGGTGGACCGTGTGGGCACTGCAACACCTGGGGGAGGGGGGCAACGCATGGAGATGGCAGAGGGTGCAAAACCAGAAAGGAAGCAGAAGACAGATGCGAGTGCTCGACAAGCTAATTGGTGAGATTCCATTACCAACTAGAAGGGCACTCAGTAGAGCACATACCTCGGCCACGTAATATGCCTGATCCACGAGAACATATCGGCCCAATAGCTTTTGAAATACCATGCTATATAATATAGTTTTTGAGCCCAATCTCTCAATGAGAAACACTTTAAAAAATAAAATAATTCTCATATTCCAGATCCGGATTCAGATTTCACCAGAATTGAATCAATTCTTCCTTGTCACACACCAAAGTGTCCATCAAGTTTCTTCCGAATCCCGAATCCGTCCACAACTTTTTTTAAACATCCAAGTGAGCAACCAGCTTTGAGATGCAGCGCCCTTCTGGAAAAAGTGTCATCATGGCGATTACTTATTTGAAGTAGAAGATCGAATCAGGTGAGCGAGCACTCGACCTTATTTATACACAGTGTCCCAATAAAATGGATACAGACAATTGAACCTGAATACAAATTGAATGGCAGAACACCATTGTGAGTGTTACTTTTACAGTTTTTACCAAACAGAGCGTGTGATGGCATGGTTACACATCTATGGTCAGCTGTTACCCAAGGCAGTGCAGAATGACAAGATGGTATAGTTGGATTATATAGTATCCGGGTATGTATTAGTGGGGCAGATAACAGCAATTTTTGAGAGGAATCGCTGCAAATGATGATACAAGCATCAAATTTGGCACATTTGTTCTCCAGGGATTCAATCAAATCTGCTGATTGGCCATTTGAAAATCCAATTTTTGAAAAATTTGAAAAAAAAAAAAAATCAAGATCACGAATCAATGTTGGATGCTGGCTGAGATTGGTGAATGTTTCAGAAACATCATCAAAGACGTTCCAAGTCTGCCACACAGTTTTCTTCCCTTTACCGTGGAAGGCAGACACCGACGTCACATCCAGGGAACGCATGGAAGTATGGGATCCCTCTAGCTTTCTCAGGCCCTATTGCAGAAACTACCTCATGGACTGGAATCCATCGCGCCTTGGCTCCTTGGCCAAAGGCAATCCACATGTTCTCAAGACCTAGTTCCTGTAAGGATGGCAGTACAGATATTGATATGACTAGTACGTCCGTGTCATTAGCCTTAATGATAATGGACTTGCTACCATCGTCGTTTGCATCCCTGGCTGTACAAATATTCGAGTGTCAGCTTCTTCATGACAACATGGAGACACAGCATCCAGTGACTTCCTTGTGTTGCTAAGTGCATCTTCTCCTTTGTGACAATGACTGTGCTTGTCGTCTGTGCTTCACACATCTTTTCCACAAGAAAGTGAAACAGCTCAGTCTTGTTGCTGTCATCTCGAAGAAAGCTTCTCCAGTTACTTGGGGTCTTACTGGTTCCTGTCACGTCTTCTTTCTGATTCCTTGCCCCTTTTCGACCTTGCTCGGACTTCAGACTTGACTTCTTGTACACATCAAACACTACGTCCACCCTCTCATACCTGGCACCAAGGATTCCACCTTTGGGATGATGTCTTCTTTGCAGAGTCATCAAATATGTTTGAAGTGCTGGAGGTAGGGCATTGATAAGTGCTGAGCCATCACAATGATGACTGCATCTCCCCTTGGTTCTCTGTCTGGGATGTTCACTTGCGCTTCAAGAATTTCAGCCAGCTGTGACTTCAAATTTTTTTGAAGTTTTTATTTTTTATTTTAATTTTTCAAAATTTTGGATTTTCAAATGGCAATCGGGCAGATTTGATAAGAAAGCCCTGCAGAACAGAAATGCAAATTTGATGCTTGTATCATAATTTGCACGATTTTTCTACTATCTACTACACTATATAGGCTACATTTTAGTGAGACACGCTATATATACAGCAGAGCTATTCCGTCGATATATTTGGCGATATGCAACAATTTAACTTTAATGTGTAAAAGATTTTCGGTTTGTTTTTTTATTTATACATCCTCCTTTTCCTTTCCCTCTCCCCAAACTTAACTCGGTGTTGTTTATCGCAGCGCTCTATTGGAGGGGTGTATTTACGAGTATCGAATAACTCCACTAAGACTCTCCTGTTGTTGCTCCCTCTGAATGTAATTCCTTTTCCGTAATAAAAAACAATCTAATGCTGTACGTGATGTACATGTTTTTTCTAACGGATGTAAAGTGATTAATCTTTACAGAACGATGTGCTTCGTCGAGCTTTTCCAACCGGAAGTTTTTGCACCGTGAACTAGGGCCCAATTTTGGAAGCGGGTCTTGCCTAGTTTTTGAGTGGAAATGGCTCTGAGTTACCGAGTGGTCAGTTTGCTGAAGCTACTGACTTCTCGATCTCTCTCTT
>CM068954.1:54628498-54638916 GCA_035128595.1 Eptatretus atami | reverse complement strand
AAGTTCCTTGTAAGTTACTCATAAGTCGAAACATGTCGAGGTAATGTTTAGCATACCCGAAACTTATTTTTCTCCGTCAAGGCACATTTTCTTTTTTCTCCTTGGCTCCGTGAAGGCACGTGACGAAATATCTGGAGTTGTTGTTGTTGTTTTTTTATTATTTTATTTTTAGTCTATACAGATATTAAAATATATTCGGACATTTGCTTTTAAGTTTCGACGTCGACGTGACAATATCCTCAAACAGAAAATATTCACAGAGGAGGAACTAAGAATAAGACATGAGCAAACTGAAGAGGCAATCGGCCGTGACGTAACGGCACGTGACGAAATATGCGGAAGTTATTGTTGTTTTGTTTTTTTAACGCTGCCAATACGCCATTATACGGTAGCTGTAAATTAGAAACACGTTCAGTAAGTTCTGTGGTCGTCCGGAAGACGTCAATCAAATACGTCTACATACGTAATATGCGTTGGAGGTACTTTACACATAGGTTCAAAGCACGTTACTCATAGGTTAGAAATAAGTTTTGGGTACGCTAAGCATTACCTCACGTGTTTCGACTTATGAGTAACTTACAAGTAACGTGCTCGACGTGTGTCAACGATCACATAACGTGCCTCGACGTGTGTGCAACGATGTGTAACGTGCCTACAACACGTTACTCATAGGTTATAAATAAGTTTCGGGTACGCTAATCATTAGCTCGACGTGTTTCGACTTATGAGTAACTTACAAGTAATGTGCCTCGAGTGTGTCAACGATCGATAACGTGCCTCTACGTGTGTCAACGATCGTGTAACGTGCTACAACACGTTACTCATAGGTTATAAATAAGTTTCGGGTACGCTAATCATTACCTCGACGTGTTTCGACTTATGAGTAACTTACAAGTAACGTGTGTCGACGTGTGTCAACGATCGAATATCGTGCCTACAACTTATGGCCAGCGTAGCGAAACGTGTGAGTCATACGCTGGCATACGTCGTAATTTCAAGCATGCTAAAATTTGAGGACAACCGCAAAGTACAACGATGAAGCCAGCGTACTACGAGTATGGCAGTGTTTTTCAGCGTGCTATTAACGTATACAAACTTACCCATAACGTATTAGACGTGTGCCGGCGTTTTAGAACACATTTGATCGTGGCTAGTTGGCTAAATCGTCAAGGTGTGACAGGGCCTTTAGTGGGTTTGTGGGGGGCGGGGTTGAGTGACTGTTGCTCCTGATCCAGGTGAGCTTCAAGACAGGTGGTCCTATGTTTTTTTCAAAAAGCATGGGGATAATAATATGACTTGAGTTCCTGAGTTCCTTCATGAGGAACTTCAACGCAGGAGAAGGCCATAAGGTCCATCAAAGCCTGTGCTATTATTACCAACATATGGTTGTTTGTCCATGCTCTATCCTTTTTAAATGGTGTGCGTCAAGCATTGAAGCAGCACGTATCATTTTAAAGTCTTTGGTGTGATGCAGCCAAAATTTGAACAGCTGACCTCCCAAACTCATAGTGACCGCTCCAACCATTACACCATCGAGTCTAGTTAAAATTATATTTACATCCATGTTTGAGGTCTAAAACATTATTACCTCCATCACCAAAGGTGGACAGAGGTTATTTTTTCACTCCTTTCTGTTTATCTGTGAGCAGGATATATCAAAAAGTTATGAATGGATACGGACGAAACTTAGTGGACAGGTTGGGTCTGTGACAAGGAACGATTGAATCAATTTTGGTGAAGAGCTGGATCCAGATCCGAGGATATTTAAGTGATTTTTCACCATTGAAAGATAGGGCCAAAAACGATATACAATATAGCACAATATCTCAAAAGGTTGCAGACAGATTCTGATGAAACTTAGTTGAAAGGTTGGGTGCATAACAAGGACAAAATGATTCGATTTTGGTGAGGATCCAGATGCAGATCCTACAATTTTAAAGTGATTCTTCACGATTGAGAGATGGGGCCAAAAACATCAAAGCATTGTTTAACATAACTGCACCACCTAAAAAGGTGCAAAAACTGATCCTCTCAACTGCAGATCTATCAGCTTACTTCCAATCATCAGCAAGGTCATGGAATCTATCATCACAGTTGGTATGAAATCCTTCCTTTTCTCCAACAACCTCATCTCTGATCACCAATTTGGTTTCAGACCAGGTCACTCCCATTGAACATACTGCTTCTACCCACCCAACAATGAATGAAGGCCCTCAATGTCAGACATGAGATCAGGACAATCTCTCTGGACATATCTCATGCTTTTGATGCAGTCTGGCATCCTGTCTTACTCTCAAAACTCTTTGCCGATGGCGTACAAGGCCAACTCCACACATGGCTTACTGTCTTCCTCTACTTTCATAGCCAATGTGTGGCAGTCAATGGAATCCTTTCATCTCCTCTCCCTGTCAAGAATGGAGTGCCCCAAGGCAGCTTTCTGGGCCCAGTCCAATTCCTCATCTTCATCAATGATGTCCCTGACGCTCTGTAAAATCCTCTTTATCTATTTCTAATTACTCTACTCTCTGCCGTGACATCTCTCCTCCTTCAGATAGGCAGGCTACAGCCTCTTCCCTTCTTCAGACCTTGAAAAAAACATCACAAGCTGGTCAAACACTTGGAATATGTTTTAATCCTGACAGATATCACACTCTCGCTGTCTCTCCAAAAGGACCATCTGGCAAACCCTCCCATATTCCTTCTTAACAATCCTCTTGAGAATCAGTCATTCAAACTCCTGGGATTCACTATCAGCCATGATCCTTCTTGGACAAACCACAATTTAAAGTTGGCCTCCAAAGCCAGCCGCCGACTGGGCATCCTCCATTGTACAAAGCCCTTCCTTGGCACACCTGAACTCCTATACACCTACAAGGACTTCATCCGCAGGTTGATGGAGTATTGCTCTCCCCTTTGGGCTGGCTCCACTGCCTCACACCTTGCTCAGCTTGACGCCATGGAAACCAAGGCATTTAAGATTATTGGAATTTCATGGGCTGAAATTGAGTCAATGGGCTTATCACAACACTATCGCAAACAGGTAGGTGGTCTCTCTGTCTTCTACCGCCTCCTTTCTGGTCTTGCACCTTCTGCTCTTTCCATGCTTTGTCCCCACCCCCAGGTTTCTGCAGAACTCATATTGTCCACCATCAATCCCCTTCTCGTGAAACTACCTAAATCCACAATAACTGCTTACCTCCACTCATTTGTTACTCTTTTTTCCCACCTGTTTGATCAACTTCCACATCCTTTTCAATCTAAATCCTCCCTCCAGGTCTTCAAGACCATATCAGATCATCCCCAATCCAAAACCATGATATTTTCTGCATTCGTTAACTTCAACCAAATCCCTCCTCCTTCCAATTTTCCAGTTTTCCTTCTTTCGAGTTTCCTTCTGTATCCATCTTGTCCATCCCTTTAATGCATGTTTTACATCCTGTTATCGTCTGTTACGTCCTTATCCATTCAGTGTACTATCCCTTACATGAGCCTCGACTATGTATACAAAAAAACAAAACGATATATAGCACGATATTTCAAAAATGTTGTGGACGGATTATCACAGAACTTGGTCGATGAGTTGGGGAGGTGACAAGAACAAGCCGATTAGATTTTGGTTTAGGTCCGGATCCAGATCCAGCCTATCAGTGGGATACAAAACGTAAACTGTTCAGCCTGGCGGAAGTATGCACTCTACCGAGTGTCGTTCTCTTTGTCTGTGAGCAGGATATCTCATAAAGTTATGGACGGATTCAGCCGAAATTGGGTGGATACATTGGGTGTATGGCAAGGAGGAATTGGTTAGATTTTGGTGAATATCCAGACCCGGATACTAGAATTATTTAAGTGATTCTTCACCATTGAGAGATGGGGGGAAAAAAACGATATATAGCACAATATCTGAAAAAGTTATGGATGGATTTCAACGAAATTTAGTAGGTGAGTTGGGTATTTGACAAGAACAATCTGATTATATTTTGGTTAAGGTGAAGATGCAGATCTGACTTATCAGTGGGCTATAAAACAAACTGTTCAGCCTGGCGGAGGAATGTGTTCTACCATGTGCAGTTCTACTTATAATCTCTGGGTTTGATTGCCCTGATCGTTCAGCAATTCCTTGCACCGTCACATGACC
This sequence comes from Eptatretus atami, assembly GCA_035128595.1. Classification (NCBI taxonomy): domain Eukaryota; kingdom Metazoa; phylum Chordata; class Myxini; order Myxiniformes; family Myxinidae; genus Eptatretus; species Eptatretus atami. The sequence goes on along the minus strand of CM068954.1, from coordinate 54,634,781 downwards.
TTATCTTTGTGCCAGCAAAATCCTCGTGTGTGATGCCAAAAGATTAGTTCTGTTGGAAAAACTAGAGCGTCACCTCAAGCTTGACTATCTTTTGCTGAACGAGGTGTGTTCAACTATCTTCAATTCAGCAATGAACAACAAAAGTGTTCAATGGTCATACCGTAGCGGGTTATATAACCCAAATTGGCACAGGCGTATAACAAGATTTACTAATTGCCAACCGTAAAATCTAACGTCCTGAAACATTACAACAACAAGCCTTGGTCCTCGCAAGATTGTAGAATATTATTTTACAATCTTGTTTGTGAGTCAGTATATCTGGGCAGGAAAGCTGTGGGCAACAGCTCCATTCCACAAAACAAGATCAAGACCTTTATAAGGAAAAAAAAACTTCTGGAGTAGTTGGATTATTCGGCATAAGTTCCAGGAGTTGAACGGCTGCATTTTCTTGTAACTGATGAAATTTGCATATTATCAACTTTATTAAGAACTCCCTTGCTTTCATACACAGTCAACATGCAACCACAGTTGTGATATGGTTGATTCCTAAGAATTTGGAAAGTAAATAAGTCATACTGAGCAAAGCACACAAGTTTATTGTATATGATGATATTCAGGTAAGACAATTGCTCCATATATTGAGTAGTTTACATTTATGAAAGACGAAAGAGATAAAAGATAAAATAGAAAGCATGCAATAGAATTAAAGAGGTGTTGTGTGACATTAATAACAACATTTAATTCGTGCACAGTGAGCATTTGCTCGAGATCAAAATTTAAGGGAAACAAAATCTTTACTCAATTTCTGTGCATTGAACTACCTAGTTCAGCAAGTCCAGCTCCCAGCCAGTATTAGGACTACTGGTATATCACCCTGCAAACTCGTTATAATATAGTCTGCAACATTAAATCAGCAAAGATAAATAATGTTGAGCTCACATGACATCCTTGTTATCGAAAATGAATGGTGTGACTTGGAATGAATATCAAAATATTATATGCCGCAGAACTCATAATGCACCAACTGAAATTGATATGAAGACTTAGAATTCCAACCTCAAAACATTTTTATTGAGAAGTGAATTCTGACAACAAAAAAAAGTTTGTAAAGCTCACTATTGGCTATGCCTGGATGGGTTTTTAGTATACAGCCAAGGCTTGTGGAAGAGTTAGAACACAGCATGGATGAGGAAGCAACATGACAAAAGGAGCAGCAGAAGAAGAAAGGGGAAATGCCAAGAGCAGGGCTAAGGGATCAAATAGATGGAGATGGACAAACAAGGGATGCAGGTAATTAATTATAAGGAGTAGGGGAGAACACAAAGGGACGGACAAGATGGATACAGAAGGAAAAAAAGGTTCAGAGTGGTTCAATAGTGTAGAAAGGTTATGGTTTTGGATGGGGGATAATCTGAGAGGGTGATGAACAGCTGTCTTGAAGATCTGAAGGAAGAATGAGATTGAAGAGAATGTGGAAGTTAGTTCCACAGGCAGGAAAAAGAGGAAAAAAATGAGTGGAGGTGAGCAGTGATTCTGGATTTTTTGAGTTTCACTAGAAGGGGGTTGATGGTGGACCGTGTGGGCACTGCAAACACCTGGGGGAGGGGGGCAACGCATGGAGATGGCAGAGGGTGCAAAACCAGAAAGGAAGCAGAAGACAGATGCGAGTGCTCGACAAGCTAATTGGTGAGATTCCATTACCAACTAGAAGGGCACTCAGTAGAGCACATACCTCGGCCACGTAATATGCCTGATCCACGAGAACATATCGGGCCCAATAACTTTTGAAATATCATGCTATATAATATAGTTTTTGAGCCCAATCTCTCAATGAAGAAACACTTTTAAAAAATAAAATAATTCTCATATCCAGATCCGGATTCAGATCTTCACCAGAATTGAATCAATTCTTCCTTGTCACACACCCAAAGTGTCCATCAAGTTTCTTCCGAATCCGGAATCCGTCCACAACTTTTTTTAAACATCCAAGTGAGCAACCAGCTTTGAGATGCAGCGCCCTTCTGGAAAAAAGTGTCATCATGGCGATTACTTATTTGAAGTAGAAGATCGAATCAGGTGAGCGAGCACTCGACCTTATTTATACACAGTGTCCCAATAAAATGGATACAGACAATTGAACACTGAATACAAATTGAATGGCAGAGACACCATGTTGAGTGTTACTTTTACAGTTTTACCAAACAGAGCGTGTGATGGCATGGTTACACATCTATGGTCAGCTGTTACCCACAAGGCAGTGCAGAATGACAAGATGGTATAGTTTGGGATTATATAGTATCCGGGTATGTATTAGTGGGGCAGATAACAGCAATTTTTGAGAGGAATCGTGCAATTGAATCCAGATACATTTGGCAATTTGTTCTCCAGGGGATTCGAATCAAATCTGCCTGATTGGCCATTTGAAAATCCAATTTTAAATTTGAAAAAAAAAATTCAAGATCACGATCATATGTTGGGATGCTGGCTGAGTTGGTGAATGTTTCAGAACATCATCAAGTACTTCCAAGTCTGCCACACAGTTTTCTTCCCTTTACCGTGGAAGGCAGACACGACGTCACATCCACGGGAACGTGGAAGTATGGATCCTCTAGCTTTCTCAGGCCCTATTGCAGAAACTACCTCATGGACTGGAATCCATCGCGCCTTAGGCTCCTTGGCCAAAGGCAATCCACATTTCTCAAGACCTAGTTCCTGTAAGGGGCAGTACAGATATTTATAGATGCAGTACGTCCGTGTCATTAGCCTTAATGATAATGGACTTGCTACCATCTGTTGTTGCATCCCTGGCATGTACAAATATTCGTGTGTCAGCTTCTTCATGACAACATGGAGACACAGATCCAGTGACTTCCTTGTGTTGCTAATGGCATCTTCTCCTTTTGTGACAATGACTGTGCTTGTCGTCTGTGCTTCACACATCTTTCTCCACAGAAAGTGAAACAGCTCAGTCTTGTTGCTGTCTCTCGAAGAAAGCTTCTCCAGTTACTTGGGGTCTTACTGGTTCCTGTCACCTTCTTCTGATTCCTTGCCCCTTTTCGACCTTGCCTCGGATCTTCAGACTTGACTTCTTGTACACATCAAACACTACGTCCACCTCTCGTACCTGGCACCAAGGATTCCACCTTGGGATGATGTCTCTTTGGCAGAGTCACAATATGTTTGAAGTGCGTGGAGGTAGGGCATTGATTAAGTGCTGAGCCATCAATGATGACTGCATCTCCCCTTGGTTCTCTGCTGGGATGTTCACTCGCGCTTCAGAATTTCAGCCAGCTTGTGACTTCAAATTTTTTGAAGTTTTTATTTTTATTTTAATTTTTCAAAATTTGTTTCATTAATGCCATCGGGCAGATTTGTTCAGAAGCCCTGCAGAAACAGATGCCAAGAATTTGATGCTTGTATCATAATTTGCACGATTTTTCTACTATCTACTACACTATATAGGCTACATTTTAGTGAGACACGCTATATATACAGCAGAGCTATTCCGTCGATATATTTGGCGATATGCAACAATTTAACTTTAATGTGTAAAAGATTTTCGGTTGTTTTTTTATTTAATACATCCTCCTTTTCCTTTCCCTCTCCCCCAAACTTAAACTCGGTGTTGTTTATCGCAGCGCTCTATTGGAGGGGTGTATTACGAGTATCGAATAACTCCACTAAGACTCTCCTGTTGTTGCTCCCTCTGAATGTAATTCCTTTTCCGTAATAAAAACAATCTAATGCTGTACGTGATGTACATGTTTTTCTAACGGATGTAAAAGTGATTAATCTTTACGAGACGATGTGCTTCGTCGAGCTTTTCCAACCGGAAGTTTTTGCACCGTGAACTAGGCCCCAATTTGGAGCGGGTCTTGCCTAGTTTCCTGAGTGGGAAATGGCTCTGAGTTACCGAGTGGTCAGTTTGCTGAAGCTACTGACTTCTCGGGCATTGTGCGCCTGTCGACTGCTGCTACTACCTCTGCTGTTGGTCGCCTGCGCGCACGGAGGAGCGGCGGCCCTCGTTCTCAGTCTCGTCTCTCTGGCGGCCGTACTGCATAAGGCACAGGTCTGGAGACTGTCCTTGGGGGTGGACGTCGGAGTGTAGGAAGAGGAGGATAATGAGATGTGAGGGAATCGCAAGGGAACTAAAGCAGAGAACGCGAGTGATTTATTTTGTGAGATTGTGATGATGGTGGGATTGTGATGATGGTGGGATTGTTATGGTGGGATTGTTGATGATGGTGGGATTGTGATGTGGTGGGATTGTGTGAATGATTGTGGGATTGTGATGATGTGGGATTGTGGTGATGGTGGGATTGTGTGATAGTGGGATTGTGATGATAGTGGGATTGTGATGATGGTGGGATTGTGGTGATGATTGTGGGATTGTGATGATAGTGGGATTGTGGTGATGGTGGGATTGTGATGATGTGGGATTGTGATGATGGTGGGATTGCGTTGATAGTGGGTTTTTCATGATAGTCGGATTGTGATAATGGTGGATTGTGGTGATGGTGGGATTGTGATGATGGTGGGATTGTGATGATGGTGGGATTGTGTATGATAGTGGGATTGCGTTGATAGTGGGTTTTCATGATAGTGGGGTTTGTGATGATGGTTGGGATTGTGATGAATGTGGATTGCGTTGATAGTGGTTTTTTCATGATAGTGGGGTTGTGATATGGTGGGATTGTGGTGATGGTGGATTGTGTGTATGATGTTGGGATTGCGTTGATAGTGGTTTTTCATAATGGTCGGATTGTGATGATGGTGGGATTGCGTTGATAGTGGGTTTTTTCTGATAGTGGATTGTGATAATGGTCGGATTGTGGTGATGGTGGGATTGTGATGATGGTGGGATTGTGATGATGGTGGATTGTGATGATAGTGGGATTGCGTTGATAGTGGGTTTTCATGATAGTGGGGTTGTGATGATGGTCGGATTGTGGTGATGGTGGGATTGTGATGATGGTGGGATTGTGATGATGGTGGGATTGTGATGATAGTGGGATTGCGTTGATAGTGGGTTTTTCATGATAGTCGGATTGTGATAATGGTCGGATTGTGGTGGATGGTGGGATTGTGATGATGGTGGGATTTGTGATGATGGTGGGATTGTGATGATAGTGGGATTGCGTTGATAGTGGGTTTTTCATGATAGTGGGGTTGTGATGATGGTGGATGTGTGAGATAGTGGGATTGCGTTGATAGTGGTTTTTCAATGATAGTGGGGTTGTGATGATGGTGGGATTGTGGGTGATGGTGGGATTGTGATGATAGTGGGATTGCGTGATAGTGGGTTTTTCATAATGGTCGGATTGTGATGATGGTGGGATTGCGTTGATAGTGGGTTTTTCATGATAGTCGGATTGTGATAATGGTCGGATTGTGGTGATGGTGGGATTGGGATGGTGGGATTGTGATGATGGTGGATTGTGATTGATAGTGGGATTGCGTTGATAGTGGGTTTTTCATTGATAGTGGGGTTGTGATGATGGTGGGATTGTGATGATGGTGGGATTGTGATAGTGGGATTGCGTTGATAGTGGGTTTTCATGATAGTGGGGTTGTGATGATGGTGGATTGTGATGATAGTGGGATTGCGTTGATAGTGGGTTTTCATTGATAGTGGGTTGTGATGATAGTGGGATTGTGATGATGGTGGATTGTGATGATGGTGGGATTGTGATTTTAGTGGATTGCGTTGATAGTGGTTTTTCATGATAGTGGGGATTGTGATAATGGTCGGATTGTGGTGATGGTGGGATTGTGATGATGGTGGGATTGTGATGATGGTGAGATTGTGGGATTGTGGTGATGATGAGATTGTGGTGATGGTGGTTACAGAATAGGGGTCCTTTCACCAAGTCACGATGATGAGATAGGCTTGAGCCAACAGCCAAGGAAAGGCAGAGAGGAAAGAGGAAGAAAAGATCATGGTGGAGAAAGAGACTGTTTGGTGAGCGTCGTGCTGTGAAGAAAAGGAGTTGTTGAATGGGCCTGAATAGTTAATGGTTTCTTTCGCAAAGATTGAATGATATTTTGAGCATTTTTTTAATACTATTTCTGAATGATACATGCATAAAGCTGAGTTTGGATATATAATCTCTCGATTTACAAACACCATGTGCTCCTGAAAAGTAGTTCCTAAATCTGAAGTGATTTTCTCAAAATTATAGTGATTTTGTGCCTGGTGTTGGCTTAATGGTTAGGGTGGTGGGCTTTGGATCCCAGGATCCTGAGATCAAATCCCCCTTGGCTGTTGAATTAATACCAGGTG
>CM068954.1:54582456-54593803 GCA_035128595.1 Eptatretus atami | reverse complement strand
TATTACCTCCATCATCAAAGGTGGATGGAGGTTATGTTTTCACCCCTGTCTGCCTGTCTGTCTGTCTGTGAGCAAGATATCTCAAAAAGTTATGGACGGATTTGAACGAAACTTGATGGATAGGTTGTGCGTGACAAGGACAAATTGACTAGATGTTGGTTAGGGTGCATCAAATGCCCCCTTTTTGCGAAAGTTTGAAAAACATAACGGCGATAGGACAGATATTTTCGAATACATGAAAAAACATTTCTGAATTTTTTTCAGAATTTTCGGTCATCATCTTAGGGGTCCACATCGGGGTCAAAGTTCAGGCACGCAGCTCCTGCGCATTTTTCAGAATAAGCGTTATTTTTCACTGTATAGTGATCAAAACTTGATACTGGTGGTGAAATAATTCTGACATATCGATGTACTGCACCTTTGGTGATGTTCCAGTGATATAGAGCCAATCAAATTTTCCGGGAAATTTGCCGGAGAAGCGGGAAACTGGTGATTTTCCCAGAAAAAAACAACAAATAGTAACAATGCCTCAGTTCTGTCAATTTCACGGCTTTATTACCAGAATTATGTGTATTCATATCAAGGTACTCATATAATATCATTAATGATCAAGTTTCAAGCGTTTCCGGAGATTCGGATTCTCTTTCCTGTCATTCTCGGAGACTTGTGCACATTCTGATAGTGTTCTTCAGACCTAGCTGCACCGAGACAGTCCGTTCCGAGTTTTATTAGACGTTCAGCCGCATCATTAGTTACATTGAGTGCTTTGGTTTTAGATTTTGAATCCACATAGGCTGGAAGTGTTGCCCACTCACTCACTTCATACATTAAGAATGAATCGTCCAGTTCAAGTTCTCGGAACACAAACCAAGAATCAACCGAGACAAAGGCAGATAGGCTAGATGTCAAGTGAATGTCCTTGGGGAAGTGAGGCTCTCCGAAGTCCTACCAAAGCGCCCAATGAGCAATAGTCCAAGTCCTCTCTATCAGCGTTGACAGAGATGATACGGTCAGCCAGTCGACGCTTCTCTGCACTTGGAACATCCTCACTGAATAAGGCTAGGGCAAAACTCAGCTGTTAAGTACCAAAGATGACGCTGTAGAGCTTTGATAGCGATGCAGAAACCTCGTGGTCCACAGATCCATAGCGTATGAGATCTTTATACCACACAAATCGTTGTATGGCGCATCAAGAGCTCTCGCGGCAAGAGTTCCACCATTTGAAATAAATCAGTGTTGCAAAGTCGCAGAATCTTATTATCTCGGGTACCTGGTGCCGTGTTGTGATAACTGCAGTAGGAGGTAGAGTAGAAATTTGAGTTTCTAACATAGCAATCTTTAGACAATAAATGACCTTTGCTATCATCGGGTACGGTGCATTGCTCCAGGAAACCGGAAGTCCACTTGTGGTCCGTACTGACCAAGAACATCTCCACTAATCTAGCGAACTCTCTATAGTCGTCTCCTGTAGGACTGATGGTCGCAGTGACATTCAGTACTCCTGCTCTCCAGTCATGTATGAGGGCTGAATTCTCCACGATAATTTATCAAGATCTAAAGTTTTCAAGCTTATTTCACCGCTGTGGGGTACAGCTTCGAAATGCTTTTGAAATCTGGAAAAAACACTGATATCCGGCGACTTCGATGCTTCAATTTTGAGATCAGTAAAAATGTGTCTAATGATTAATTCACCAATGTGATGGCGGCAAGCCAACCAAAAGAAGGGTTTATCCAACGCTTGTGAATAGCTATGCAGCTGCACCTTTATGGCCCGTTTTGGCCAGGTAGTATCAAACACCATATAATCGCATTGTTTACACATCCCAAGACTGTAGCTGTTCCATTACCATCGTACTTGCAATCTCACCAGCGCCACGTGCACCACCAGTGTGGTAGAACGGTGTTCCCAGGAGTTTTACATCTGTTGAATCCCCTACAGCTATTGCAAGTCGTTCTGTCCCCTTTCTGTACTGCCCTTCAATGGTTTCATTATTTTACCGTCCCAGTGAATAGAGCTTTTGAAGGGGAATCCAATGCTCTTTATATCTTTCACGATTTCTTTATTGACAAACCGTCGAGCCCTATCAGCGCTAGAATAGAAGTACTTATTTTCTTCACATCACAGGACCAAGCTCAGCAACCAAAGTTTCCGTAAACTGGGCCTGGGCTGCTGGCGTCATTCCTAGTCTTGTGGCCAGCGATACTAGGCGTGGACTGCTGAGGATATCTGGGGGAACATGTGTCGTTCCAGTTTGACTCCTTCTGTGTCTACTTATGTTCACAATATCATTTGTCCTGTTACCAGTATCAGAAGTTGATGATGGATTAGTTCAACATCAGTATCAGTATCTTCTTGATCCTCATCTGTGCTGCTCCCAAACTCAACCGTCTGGAATAGTTTATCCACTTCTTCAGTTGATTTTCTAGCTCTTACTTCGGATAACTTGCTTCTTCATGGATTTTCTCTGTTCTTCTTTAAAATATTGTCCTTGCATCCGAAACTTGCCACACGGTCACTCATCATAGATTGTAGGAAGGCTTTATCCTCTTCATTCGTAATCAGTTGCTCTACATTTTTTGGCCATAAAACGAATGTTTTTTCAAATCTTCTAATTCCTTATCTATCCTTTTTCTATCCTTCCAGTTCCAGATGAGCTCTCGATTTCGGTATTTCTCGTAGCTTAGCATTGTACTAACTAATTAATTATTTTGTCAGACGCATTTTAGGTGCGATCATTGGGATATGTCCTTTTTTCATAAAAAGGTTCTAATTTTCCAAGTACTATTTTCGTGATAGCGGCTTTTGTGTAATTGTGATTGCATGCAAGGTCCTGATGATACTTGAAGCATCGGATGACTTGTTCCTTGTTGGTAATCTCGTCCCTGTGATATTCGCGTCCTCTGCAACAATCTTTCCTCCGAGTCCAAGACTGCGCCGTCTCGGCTAATTTTCCATGTGAGATTCCTTTCTGAAAGATATAATGATTAGAATAGTGAAGTTTCGCCTATTCACCCAGTTCGAGGGACAAGTACGAGAACGTGCCAGCATCACTCTAGTTTTTGCGAAAGTTTGAAAAACATAACGGCGATAGGACAGATATGTTCGAATACATGAAAAAACATTTCTGAATTTTTTTCAGAATTTTCGGTCATCATCTTAGGGGTCCACATCGGGGTCAAAGTTCAGGCACGCAAGTCCTGCGCATTTTTCAGAATAAGCGTTATTTTTCACTGTATAGTGATCAAAACTTGTCTGGTGGTGAAATAATTCTGACATATCGATGTACTGCCCTTTGGTGATGTTCCAGTGATATAGAGCCAATCAAATTTTCCGGAAATTTGCCGGAGAAGCGGGAAACTGGTGATTTTCCCAGAAAAAACAACAAAATAGTACACAATGCCTCGTTCTGTCAATTCACGGCTTTATTACCCAGAATTATGTGTATTCATATCAAGGTACTCATATAATATCATTAATGATCAAGTTTCAAGCGTTTCCGGAGATTCGGATTCTCTTTCCTGTCATTCTCGGAGACTTGTTGCACATTCTGATAGTGTTCTTCAGACCTAGCTGCACCGAGACAGTCCGTTCCGAGTTTTATTAGACGTTCATACATTGAGTCTTGGTTTTAGATATTGAATCTACATTAGGCTGAATTTGCCCACTCACTTCATACATTAAGAATGAATCGTCCAGTTCAAGTTCTCGGAACACAAACCAAGAATCAACCGAGACAAAGGCAGATAGGCTAGATGTCAAGTGAATGTCCTTGGGGAAGTGAGGCTCTCCGAAGTCTGTACCAAAGCGCCCAATAGGCAATAGTCCAAGTTCCTCTCTATCAGGCTTGACAGAGATGATACGGTCAGCCAGTCGACGCTTCTCTGCACTTGGAACATCCTCACTGAATAAGGCTAAGGGCACAAACTCAGCTGTTAAGTACCAAAGATGACGCTGTAGAGCTTTGATAGCGGATGCAGAAACCTCGTGGTCCACAGATCCATAGCGTATGAGATCTTTATACAGACACAAATCGTTGTATGGCGCATCAAGAGCTCTCGGGCAAGAGTTCCACCATTTGAAATAAATCAGTGTTGCAAAGTCGCAGAATCTTATTATCTCGGGTACCTGGTGCCGTGTTGTGATAACTGCAGTAGGAGGTAGAGTAGAAATTTGAGTTTCTAACATAGCAATCTTTAGACAATAAATGACCTTTGCTATCCATCGGGTACGGTGCATTGCTCCAGGAAACCGGAAGTCCACTTGTGGTCCGTACTGACCAAGATACATCTCCACTAATCTAGCGAACTCTCTATAGTCGTCTCGCTGGTAGGACTGTATGGTCGCAGTGACATTCAGTACTCCTGCTCTCCAGTCATGTATGAGGGCTGAATTCTCCACGATGAATTTATCAAGATCTAAAGTTTTCAAGCTTATTTCACCGCTGTGGGGTACAGCTTCGAAATGCTTTTGAAATCTGGAAAAACACTGATATCCGGCGACTTCGATGCTTCAATTTTGAGATCAGTAAAAATGTGTCTAATGATTAATTCACCAATGTGATGGCGGCAAGCCAACCAAAAGAAGGGTTTATCCAACGCTTGTTGAATAGCTATGCAAGCTGCACCTTTATGGCCCGTTTTGGCCGAGGTAGTATCAAACACCATATTAATCGCATTGTTTACACATCCCCAAGACTGTAGCTGTTCCATTACCATCGTACTTGCAATCTCACCAGCGCCACGTGCACCACCAGTGTGGTAGAACGGTGTTCCCAGGAGTTTTACATCTGTTGAATCCCCTACAGCTATTGCAAGTCGTTCTGTCCCCTTTCTGTACTGCCCTTCAAAATGTTTCATTATTTTACCGTCCCAGTGAATAGAGGCTTTTGAAGGGGAATCCAATGCTCTTTTATATCTTTCACGATTTCTTTATTGACAAACCGTCGAGCCCTATCAGCGCTAGAATAGGAAGTACTTATTTTCTTCACATCACCAGAGCACTCAGCAACCAAAGTTTCCGTAAACTGGGCCTGGTCTGCTGCGTCATTCCTAGTCTTGTGGCCAGCGATACTAGGCGTGGACTGCTGAGGATATTGGGGGAACATGGATGTCGTTCCAGTTTGACTCCTTCTGTGTCTACTTATGTTCACAATATCATTTGTCCTGTTACCAGTATCAGAAGTTGATGATGGATGTAGTTCAACATCAGTATCAGTATCTTCTTGATCCTCATCTGTGCTGCTACCAAACTCAACCGTCTGGAATAGTTATCCACTTCTTCAGTTGATTTTCTAGCTCTTACTTCGGATAACTTTGCTTCTTCATGGATTTTCTCTGTCTTCTTTTAAATATTGTCCTTGCATCGAAACTTGCCACACGGTCACTCATCATAGATTGTAGGAAGGCTTTATCCTCTTCATTCGTAATCAGTTGCTCTACATTTTTTGGCCATAAAACGAATGTTTTTTTCAAATCTTCTAATTCCTTATCTATCCTTTTTCTATCCTTCCAGTTCCAGATGAGCGTCTCATTTCGGTATTTCTCGTAGCTTAGCATTGGTACTAACTAATTTAATTATTTTGTCAGACGCACTTTTAGGTGCGATCATTGGGATATGTCCTTTTTCATAAAAAGGTTCTAATTTTCCAAGTACTATTTCTGATAGCGGCTTTGTGTAATTGTGATTGCATGCAAGGTCCTGATGATACTTGAAGCATCGGATGACTTGTTCCTTGTTGGTAATCTCGTCCCTGTGATATTCGCGTCCTCTGCAACAATCTTTCCTCCGAGTCCGAAGACTGCGCCGTCTCGGCTATTTCCATGTGAGATTCCTTTCTGAAAGATATAAGATAGTATAGTAATGAAGTTTCGCCTATTCACGCCAGTTCGAGGACAAAGTACGAGAACGTGCCAGCATCACTCTAGTCCTTTCAACTAACCACTAGAACTGATAATGCAGGCAGTGTTCTGCACTCATCACTCAGTAGTATGCAATAATTATCACCAGAGAAGTCAAATCATCTCGGAAATCGTCCAAACTTTACATTCATGATCTGCACGTGTCAAATTCTCCGGGAAAACACAATTTCCGGAAAAATACCATTTTCCGGGAAACTGTGCCAACAAATTACAAGCCAACCGTGTTACAAACATACCAAAGGAGCAGTACATTGATATGTCAGAATTATTTCACCACCAGACACAAATTTTGATCACTAACAGTGAAAAATAACACTTATTCTGAAAAATGCGCAGGAGCTGCGTGCCTGAACTTTGACCCCGATGTGGACCCCCAAGATGATGACCGAAAATTCTGAAAAAAATGAGAAATGTTTTTTCATGTATTTGAACACATCTGTCCTATCACCGTTATGTTTTTCAAACTTTCGCAAAAAAGGGGGCGTTTGATGCACCCTAATGTTGGTGAAGATCTGGATACTTTAATTTTGAAAGTGATTCTTCACCATAGAGAGATGGGACCAAAAACTAGACAGCACAAATATCTCAAAAGTTGTGGATGAATTATGCTAAAATTTGATGGATAAATAAAAATAAAAGTTGATTAGATTTTGACCCAGGTCTGGCCTATCAGTGGGATACAAAACGTATGAACTGTTCAGCCTGGCGGAGATCTACAGCCTGGCGGAGATGGCTCCACACACATATAATATATATATATATATATATATATATATATATATATATATATATATATATTATATATATATATATATACTAGCAGGGATACCCGTGCTCCGCACAGGAATCCCGTGGATGACGGCGGGTCTGAAGGAGTATATGTCACAGTTAATTGTAAAATTGTAGAGGCTGCCACCATTATTTTTTTCACCACCACTATAAATTATATTTTCCCCGCCATGTTTTATATGCAGAAGACTCGAGTTCAAAAATGTTAAGATTTATTGCCGCATCAGATAAAAACCATAATGCCTCAACAATGTGAGGCTGGTTTCATGTCATCATTTGCGACTTAATTAATTATCATTCTCCAGCAAATTCCGTTGGTCCACGTCAATCGGCTGAACTTGAAAAATTAACGTACGCATCAGAGTGATGACGTCATAATTCGGAAACCGGAAGTCGGAAGTCATTGTCTTCAATTGACTGTAGCATTATTTTTTCACTCTATTGCAAATGGAGTTGGCCCCATGTCATCGGCTGAACTTGAAAAATAACGTTACGCAATCAGTGATGACGTCATAATTCGGAAACCGGGAAGTCGGAAGTCATTGTCTTCAATTGACTAGCATTATTTTTCATTCTATTGCAAATGGCGTTGGCCCCATGTCAATCGCTGAACTTGAAAAATTAACGTTCGAAATCAGGTGATGACGTCATAATTCGGAAACCGCAAGTCGGAAGTCATTCTTACATCGGGACACTCCCGGTACATGTTCTGTCAGCATGTGAAGTTGGTGAGGATCAGTCCAGTACTTTTCGCGTGCATATGTCAAGACAACACACACACAGACACACGACAGAACATCACTTTTTATTCATTATATTTATATATATATATATTTATATATATATATATCATATCACATAAATATTATTAGTGATATAGTTTATAATTATATATATATATATGTGTTATTATATTTATATATATACGTATATAATATATTGTATATATATACATATATATACATATATATATATATACATATATATATATACATATATATACATATACATATATATATATATATATACATATATACATATACAGGCATACTGGCGTAGTGGCGTGTGCCTGTAATCCGGCTACTCGGAGGCTTGGGTTGGCGGATCGCTTGAGGACGCGAGCTCTGCGCTGAGCCGCGCTATGAGAGGGTGTAGGGCAGCACGGAATCATGGCGAAACCCAATCCTTATCCCTGTGTCGTAAGACGTGACCAGGGTTGCGTCAGGAAGGCATCCGGCATAAAACCTGTGCCAAATGCGGATCATAACGGATGATCCGCTGTGGCGACCCCCTAAAGGAGCAGCCGAAAAGAACAACTATATATATATATATATATATATATATATATATTATATATATATATATATATATATGTGAAGACCACAAGGGAAAACCGGTGATGTCACTTTTTATAAATTTCAGGTTATTGCACCTGCCAATAGTTGGCAACATAAGGTTTCCTCTCACATATTACTTTAACAAATAACCAGGGGTGTCACATAATTTATATGGTATAAAGTTAGCCGTGCAATGAAAAAATAAGTGTTGTCAAAGCTGAACAAGTAGAAACCCAGAGTTGTCAGTACTTTACTCCTGGTTACTCCCTTTCATTCATGTTAACTGTTCCACCATAATATTCAGAGTGAGAAACTAAAAAATGAAAGGTTGTAAAACTTTCACAGAATAAACTCTGAGCACTACAATAGCCTATTTGGTTATATCATGGATCTATTATTTTTGATCACAGGTTTTGTGTTCTGCAAAGTATTAAAATTAAAGTTTTCACTCAGATAAGATTGGCTTTCTGCGTCATTCATGTTAACTGTTCCATCATAATATTCAGAGTTGAGAAACTAAGTTATAAAAGGTTGTAAAACTATCACAGCATAAACTCTGAGCACTACAATGGCCTATTTGGTTATATCATGGGCTCCGTAGTTGGGGATATCGTGGTTCAAGCCTGGTCAAACCTTTATTGTGACTTTTATGGACCCACGCCGTGGCTTAATGGTTAGCGCGTCTGAGTACCCATCCTCATTCGATGTACCCACCGCCCAATCAACCTGCTTAGGTATATGAGGGAGTCACATGAGGTGACCGGCTATCGCGGGGGTGGTTATCCTTGGTTTCCTCCCGGTTTTCCATCATATTTAGTAGTACGGAGTAAGAAATGGAGAATCCGTCTCATATAAGCGAAATACCCTTGAGTATGGCGTTGAACACCAATCAAACAAAAAACAATGATCGTTTAATGTTGAAAAAAATAATCTGTGATCACCAAAGTCATGTAATGTATGCTAATAACCAACAAGCATGAATTTGCTACACATCCTGGTTAAAATTGCATGGCAATTATTAAACAAGGGAATAACAGTGATGTCAGTTTGCAACATTGATTCGTTCTTTGCTCTTAAATTAAATAACACAGAAGCTTGGCAAATGCTACATGCTTAATTTGATCGGCCAATGATCACTCTTCCTTTTACTGGAAAGAAATCTATATGACAGTTATTAAACAGTCCACCAAAGTCTTGAAACTTTGTTTTTCAGTTTCTTCAAAATTGACTTATCCTGACATCTCTGGTTTTCCCCTTGTGGTCTTCATATGGTGTCCCAAAAAATGTACTCACATTTTAGCTCCTCACAACTCATTGAATTTTTCTTTCTTTTCAGATCAAATTGACCTAATAATGGCAGAAGTACGACTAGGTTTTGAAGAATGAAAATTTATCATAAAGTGCTACTGGAAGCACGAAAACATCATGGAAGGTGCAAAGACAATTTAGAAGACATTTTCACAAAGATCCACCAACGCGACGCACCATTGCTCGCATCCGAGATAAGTTTGAAACAGATGGAACTGTGCATGACTCCATAAGGAGCGTTCAGGAAGACCACGGTCATCAACCACCCCCACAAAGGAAAATCAATTGCTGAAAACCCTCCACCGATCCCACGAAATCTGTACGACAAATGGCTCGTGAGACAGGAATCCCAAAATCAAGCCCAGCGCATTTTGAAGTGAATTCATTGGAAAAGTTACATTCCAAGTTAATCCACACTCTAAATGAAGACGATCCTGACCGGAGAGCTGAATTTGTGAGTGGTACCTGGGCAAATGCGAAGAAGATGCAGCATTCCATCCAAAATTGTTTGGAGCGATGAGGCCAGCTTCAAGTTAAATGGCTCAATTAACCGACACAATTGCACGTACTGGGCTCCTGAAAATCCGCATGTTACTATGGAACACCATTTAAACTTACCAGGGGTTACTGTGTGGTGTGGGATATCAGCATTGGGCATCCTAGGGCCATTCTTTTTTGACCAAACTGTCACTGGGATGTTTACTTAAACTTGCTGCAGGAATCCGTCGGTCCACGTGTCGAAGAGATATTTGGTGACGAAGAGATTTACTTTCAGCAAGATGGAGCACCTCCCCACTACCACCGTGATGTAAGGGCCTATCTCGAAGCAACTTTTCCGAACAGATGGATTGGGCGAAGAGGTAGTGTTGAATTCCTGCGCGTTCCCCAGACCTCACTCCAATGGACTTCTTTTTATGGGGATATCTCAAAGATAAGGTTTACGGCTCAAAACCAGCAACAGTCGATGAGCTGAAAGAGGAAATCGAAAGACAATGTCTTGCAGTTCCAAATGAAATGATTTGTAATGCTGTTGAATCCATTGGTCTGCGTATCGGCTGTGTTGGAACGTGATGGTCGTCAGTTTGAACATTTGTAAACATGCATTTATCCATTTATACATTTAACCATTAATCTTGTTTCTAAGTCAATAAACAACACATTTATTATCATTTAAAGACTAAGTACATTTTTTTGGGACACCCTGTTATATATGTAGATAGAATGTATATAATATATATATATATATATATGTATATATATATATATATGTATACATCTATATTATACATATATATATGTATTATATTATATTAGTATACATCTATATATACATATATATATATTATATATATATATATATATATAATATATATATGTATACATCTATATATATTATATATATATATATAATATATATATATAGATTATATCGATATACAGTATATATATATATAATATATATATATATTATAATATATATATATAGATAGTAGATATAGATATAGACATAGATATATTGTTGTGGGGCCGGGACGTCGGCCGCGGGCACGACCGCTAGACGGAGCTGCAAGTCGGCTCGACCGATTACCCGGAATTCAGATCGTCGCCCCGGATAAGTCCGGAGTCGACGGGTCCTCTAGCGGACCGAAATTCGCCAATGGATAAACCACGTGGGGTAGGGTCGATTGCCAATTTCAATTTACCTAAATACCCACGCGGGGAAATTCACCCTCGATGGAACTCGTACGGAAAGGAGCCGCTTAGCGAGCTCGTTCCGTGTGCGATTCCGAGCGGTTTAATCGCCGAGTTCCGTCCGGTCCGATTGTCCCATTACAACGGCAATGGCCAGCTAATCCCCAGCACGCGACACGCTCAGTCAATGAAAGAAGGGACGCGAACGAGCTGAAAACATTTACCAAGAGGGGTTTCTTTATAATAGGCAAGGAGAGGAACACAAAGAGCAGAATTAAACCGAATAAAGCAAGGCAATGATA